>CM034149.1:214053587-215253587 GCA_019776745.2 Taxus chinensis
CCATTATTTCACTTTAACTAATAACTCAGAATCCAAGAGCCAAATCATTAAGCCTACTAACATGATTCTAAACCTTTTCACAAAGTGTCAGGAGGGTATTCAAATTTTTTTTACCTTCTCAAGCTGTAAAACCTGCTACTCAATAGAACCTATTACAAAATAATTGATTCTTTCAATCACAGACCTGAGTCGGGCGTTAAAAAAAGATCAACTTTTAGTAGACAAACATATCAACATTGTCTCCAAGGATTCAAAAATTCATCTTATAAATTCACACACATGCCTATACTTGAATACATCCATTGTTTGGAAATACATACCTCATTCTTCTACACTGAACTCAAGACACCAAAATCCACTCATCATGTCTTGTTAGGAAACCATAAAAACTTCACACAACAGGAGACTATTGGATCGCAAAGGTACCTCAAACAACTTAACCTCTGTCACAATGTTTTCCTTCTAATAATGCACACTTTGAGCTCCCATGTTGCTCGATTGGAGTCCTGCAAGCTCACCCTATCGTGAAGAATCATAATCACTACCTTCTTGATGCATCACCCTTGTGAAAAGGAATTTGTTACTAATTTAAACAAAAACATAAATATAATGTAAACCCAATAGATTCAGATTCACATAAGATAATAAATGATTAAGCAATATTTGACATAAGCAAAAAAATTTAGATTGAAACCCTAAGAGAAAGAGAGGGAATAATAACCTTACTTATTTTGCAATCAATAATGGAAGTGTTCTTGACTAGAAAATTGATAAACAAGAGGAAGAAATTGTTGCAATAAAACACTCAGAAAATCCTGGAATTGTGGATTATCCGACTAGGGCACCTGGGCTGGGCGAGGCAAACCTATGAACCAAATACCTTTGTTGGGCACCTGTTGACTGCATAGGATCTTGAAAACGTGTTTTTCTTAGTCATACAAGGTGGTCACTAGCTTATGTTGGTTGTCGTGTATGTCCATTGTGATGTCCACTATAATTCACCTCTAACGCTTACACAAATGCATCTCCAAAAAACCCCAAACCACATAAATCCCTAAAAAGTAAAGATCCAAATGGGGGAGTTGACTACCTCATTAATTCAACCCAACAATTTTTAAACTTACATAAACCAATAGCATTGCACTACATCTCTACTCCATGTAGTTCTTTGTGAGTGTGTGTATAAAAGTGGTTCCCAAGAAGCTCTTTTAAGATGAACTTGATAGGCGAGTGATAGCTCGATGTGCGATGTTAGTAGAATGTTGGGATGAAAAATGACTTCCCCTCCTATGTGGTGTAGTCAATAAATACAATCCTTTTTCCCTTGAATGAATCTAGATGGATGCCTTAATTCTCATTATAATACCTTTGGATTCAACCGTAGTGGTGATATAGAATTCCAGAGATTGAGCCGGTTATATGGTCACATAGCTTGTATTTCTATGAATTTCCCCCTTGTTTAATTTTGTATTAAACAACTAAAAGGTCAAAACCATAAGAAAACAAGATTCCGAAGATCAACGAGCCAAAGAGGTGAGCAAGGCACAAAGAGTCGGGGGCACCCAAAGGGGACGAGGGTTCCTAGGCTTGGGTTTCCTAGGTTTGTGTATTGGTGTCTGAGTTAGAATATAATGAATGAATATCTTCTAGGTTGTGCGGTGTGTACACGACTAAGGAGAGAAATAAATAACAAGAACGAGGTCAAAGATAGTCGGCGATTACTAGTTTTTCTCACGTAGGAATCATATGATATTAGATATGTGAGTTAGCCTAACATTTACCCAATGAGTGATTGTTTTGTCTAACTTTTTCTCCCCCACTTTTGTTTTTGGACTGAATAGCTCCAATAACCTAAAGTAGATAAGAGATGTGTCAGGATACCATGGAGATTGGTGGCACAAGCCTACTGCAGAAATAACAAGGCGCCCTCGCCCTCCATATTGCCCCCAGATAGGAGAGATGGCCTAGATCCCCGATAAACACTAGGCTGAGCCCTCTATCTCTTCTGCCATAGTGACTTGGTGGGGAGTGGTTTCTCTTTTTCGTATACTATTATTGTACTCCCTCGACTATCTATAGTCTAGTCTATAGCACTTTATAGGCGTGTTTGTTGGGGTGCTGTCTTTCGGCCCTTATTTAGGAGGCCTATATAGATATTTGAGGGTGACTATCGACTATTCTATATTAGAGTCTAGTCGGCACTCTGTAGACAGGTAACTATCATAATTACCTACTACTCCTATTTATTGTTTAAATAAAATATTTGGAACCAAAATGTTTGGAGTGATAAAAAATGAAGCATGGAAGCTAAGAAGAGAGGAAGTGACCCTAGGGTGAAGTGTATTGTTTGTGTCGTGTTGTACATGTTTGTATTTGTCATATTTGCTTTATAGTGTGGGGTTTCTTTTGTTGAGTATTAAGGATGGACCTACAAAAAGAGTAGTCAAATTCATGTGTTGTGAAAACTTTGTAAAAGCATCTAAAAGTATGTAAAAATGTGAAAAAGTAGTAAAAAGGAACATGTGCATCTGATCCATGACGAGTGAAGAGGGATAGGAAAGTGTCACAAAACCGCTATATAAGAGCAAGTTTTTAGGTGATTTCACGCCAAGAACAAGTTTTTTCAGGCTATCTCTGCCAAGTCCAAGTTTTTTGGATGATCTCAAACCACAGAAGAAGAGTGTTGGGGAGAAAGGTCTAGTTTAATTCTCCATCACTGACTACTTCCTGAAATTTATACACCACTACATATGTGTGATCTTGTTTTATTTTGTGTTATTCCAGTTTGATTCAAGGAATTCAAAAAATTTGATAGAGTTCATTCTAATTTTTGGAGGATTGTGCCTATATTGTACAAACTTATCTATGAAATGTTGGAAAACTACACTGGTTTGAGAAATTAATTGCAATGCCCCCGGTCATAGGAATCCAAGAAAGTTCAAGAGTGCTCAAGTGCTCATGTCTATATCTGGGTGTTGGTGGAAAGTGCTAAAGTGAAGATCAAAGTCATAATTTGGGTCATTCTATGATTGTAAGACTATTCTATTCCTATATTATACATGCATTTACTAAAGCTTTTATTTTTGTATGGGGTGGACTGATTCACCTAATGTATTCCCCCCTTATTTGGAGTGCATGTGACATTTCTAGGAGGATGTGGCCTAAAGGAGAGGACCGGATGTTGAGTTAAATAGTTATCCTATAGGGGGAGGAAATGTGCACAGTAGAAACCAAGGCACATGCAAACAAAGTGGCTATAAATATGTGTTAGTGAAATCAATAAAAATACGCATATAGAAGACAATGTGCAATCTAGTAAGAAAGAAGACAATGTAGACCATGAAAATCAGGTTTCAAATATGGGACATCGCTCACAATGTCACAAGACAATCAAGGCCTAAGTGGCCAAAAGTATATAAACAATGAATAGAAAATACATAAGTCATAGCCCCAAACAATAGCATACAATGGAATATAAAGGTAGATAGTAGAGAGAAACATATTAGATAAACATGGTGGCAAATAGTCCTGCAAATAAAATATTGCACTTGAAGCACCTATTAGCATGTTAGAAAGAGAAAAAGTATGTCAAGACATGTATATATTGATAGATTAGTATGCTAGTAAGAATATGAAGTAATATAAAATGAAACAATAACACATGTAGTGTGTATGAAATAAGATGCCCCCAAGAGCCTCATTGGGACTGGTAAGAGGTACAGTTTCAAGCATCAATGTTACGTGTAAGGATCCATAAGAAAGTCTACATTCACAAATAGAGAAAAATTGAATGTGTATTTGTGTATATATAAATATAATGACATACTAAGTATCTGGATAACATAGTAATCAAAGTGTACATGTGAGTATAAGAAAGAAAAACTATGTGCTACCAAGATATGCAACATGTTGTGTATGAGCGAGATGGAATGGAATGTAAAGTGAATATGATATGGGCATTGTTCCCCCCAAATGGATGTGTATGAATGTGCATGAGATGAGGTTCATTTATAAAATACCCTTTGACAATCAAGAATGAACCATAGAACAAGAGTGTGTCATCAGAAAATGGTTTGAATTGTGTACTAGAAATATATTATCAATTAATCATAGAGCATAGAGTGTAGAATACATGAGGTTCATTTCATAATTAAACCCTCAATAGTCGAGTATGAACCATGGAACTACAATGCATCATAAGGTAGTGATTGCATCATGTAAAAGTATATTCTAGAAATATACATAGTGTGAAATGTGTGTCATGCGTGATAGTAGATGCTATAAATAAATGTTGTAAATTCCCAAAGTGTGAAGTGTGTATTTTAAGATGTTCGTGTATGTAGTATGCCCTCAACAATCAAGTGTGAACCATAGCACAAGAGTGCTGCATATGGTAATGATGATACAAGTTGTGGGTGTTAATGTTTGTAGGATGGAGGAGAAAGATGAGATATGAAGCACGGATCACGATAGTAGAAACTTGAAACACCTAATAATGTTAAGAGGGGGGAGAAGTAAGCATGATTCCCCCAAGTGTATGATGTGAAGAAGAATCAAGTAACATCATCTAAGAGATCATCATTGTCATGGTCAAATCCAAATGGAGATGCATCAGAGACCTGGTAAGGGATACTATGTAGTTGATCAATTAATGATCCATTGTAGTCTAGATTATACATGCCCATTGCATATTCTTCATCAGTGAAAGGTGGTGGTGGAAAACCATGTGGATACCAGTGAGTAAGATTTTGTGAATATCCTAGAAATTAATCATTGCAAATAAAAACACATATGAAAGTCATGGGGAATGAAATATCAATATGATTAGGATCCAAAGTGCCACCAATGTAGTCAAGCCAATAATTCCCAAGTATAAGTGGAGATGTGTGAGAAGTGTGTGTAACTAAGAGTGATAAATGGAAGACACGGAGGCCATAAGTAGATGTGATATGATCATATCCATGATAGAGATGATGAGAATGAGATAGATGGAGGAGATCATCGAGTTTGAATCCAAGCTAATCCAATCCATTGTGTGTATATACAGTGTCATAGAAAGTGGGATTGAATGGAATGTGTGTCCAATAAGAATTATTCATGAAAAGAGTGCATGTGAAAAGAGGAAGTGAAGATGCAAGTTTCTCAATGGAAGATAAGGAAGGTATTCTGACATCCAGTGTATGGACAGACCCCTGAAAAATTATAACATTATTAGTAGTAAGGAGTGGTGAGGATGGTGCAGATGGGAAAATTTTTAATGCACACATAATTCCTTCAAGTGGAGGTAATTTTTTAGGGTATTCCATGGGTTGTGGATCATCAACGGGATGCATAGAAGTAGTAGAAGTTGGATTAGATAATGCAGTTGTTGGATCTAGGAGACTATGGCATGTTCAAATCCTTCATGTAATAATTTTACACACAGGTGAACTGTAGAAGGCACCTCCTATATGGAGTGAATCCATGGCCTACTAAGTAAGCAATTGTACTAAATTGGGAAATCGATAACAAATAATATTGTGAGAACTTTTTTGGCCCAACTGTGTAATGAATAGTGCCTATGCATGGACATGTAGAAGAATTATATTAACAAAGATAAATGGAGGATGGGATAACATTAGCTGAGGAGAGGCCAAAATGTTAAAGGAGTTATAAGGTACAATGATTGAGCTCAGATTCGTTATTGATTATAGTTTATTTAATACCCATGTTATAGATGTGAACCGATATATATAGATGAGGATCGTTTTCATAAATAGAAATATTATTAGCTATATCAGATGGAAAAGTAAGTTTTCAAGAGAATGCATCTACAAATGACTGATATACTATGTTCGGATGAGTAGTAGAAGGAAGGCAAGTATTAGCTAAGAGGGAAATGATTTTAGCTCTACAATCAAGATTTTCTAGAAAGAAAACATGAATGGAGATATCCATGATGAGAGAATCCTAGGAAAAATGAAAGAAGTGATGAGATGAGGACCCAAGAGTGTTCGAATGAGATGGTTTCATTAAATGATTTAACCAAAATTGAATTTGATGCTAAACCCTAGATATTTCAAACTCACATAAGATAAATAAATGGTTAAGCACAAATTTGACACAAATAATAAGTTAAGTCGATTGAAATCCTAAGTGCAAGAGAGGGAATATAAACTTAGTTGATTTTTTAATAAATCCTAAAGTGTTCTGGACTAGAAAATTGATAAATAGGAGGAAGAAATTTTTGTAACCGCACTCAAAAAATTCTAGAATCACCAGATTTGCTTGGACTAGGGCATTTGGATTGGGGCGAGGCCTCTTATGCATCTGATACCTTTGTTTAGCATTTTTGACTACATAGGAGCTCAAAAACTGATTTTTCTTGTGTCATAAGGTGATCGCTAACCTTCTTTCTTGGTCGCATGTATGTCATTGGATGTCCACATAATTCACTTATAACCTACAAAATAAACGATCTCCTACAGAAACCCCAAAACACATCAAATCCTAAAAAATAAATATGTAAATGGGGAGTCAAACTAACCTTGGCAATCTTCTGACAGAGTGAATTTACAATTGAGTGTTGAACTACATCTCAAACTCCATGTATTTCTTATGCGTGTGTGTAGAAATCGTGCCCTAGGAAGCTCTTGTACAAGATGCACTTGATAGCGAATGATAGCTATATGTACCAATGTAGATAGATGTATGGATGAAAAATGAACTTCCTCTTCTATGGGTGTATGAAAAAAATGTAGTCATTGTCCCTTGAATGAAGCTAGATGAATGTGTTGATGTTCTTAGAATGCCTTTGGATGCAATCTTAGGTGGTGATAGTGGATGCTTAAATCTCGGTCCTTAATATGGTCACATAGCTTTTTATTTATATGATTCCCTTGTTAGAATTTTTTAATTGACAACTAAAATGCCGACCCATAAGAAAACAATATTACCAAAATATAAAAGAGATCCAAAAGAGGCAAGAAATACACAAAGAGGTTGGGGGGCACACAGAGGGGATGAGGGTTCCCAGGTACTGGCTTCTTGGCTAGGTACTAGTGTCCAAAGTCAATATAGATAAAGCAATGAATATTTGATTTGGCTATGAGGTATGAAAGACTAGAGAGAAAGCAAGAAAGACAAGAAAGAGGCCAAATACAACATTCAAATACTAGTTTTCTCACTTAGGAATCATATGAATATTAGTATGTGATTAGGAAACAAAAATGTACCCAAGTGCATGATTTTTTGTCTACAATTACACATTTCCATGCACAGATTCCTACCTTCTAGATCACTATTATCCTTAAACTTCCATAAATTTTTTAAAAAATTCCATACCTATCAACCATCTACTTAGATATTTTAAACATTATTTATCAGACTAAGTAACATACCTATACTCATTTAGACCCTTATAATTTACTTAACAATATAACACATGAAAATATTGGTCTGGTAGACCAATCTACATTTATCAAATGACACGGACTAGAATTAGGACTTGAAGCACAATCTTCAACCATAGTCATTCATTTCTACTTTCATATAATCCATTTTCATACTAATATGACTGGAATTAAAAAAAAAGATTCACCCATATAACTCATCTCTAATGCATTCATTCAAGGTGTTAACCTTTCAATGTCACACTTCATGCAATACTTCACCTGATGCTCTAGATAGACATTTTAAACCAATACTAGAACCATATGCTCAAAAAATGTATCTTATACTTGCATATAAAAAACTAAACTAGTAAAGCATTACATACCTTGTTTAGAACAATCAAACTCTTCATGATTCATATGAGTCAAACATTACTCTTAATGAGCCAACCAATCATCTCTATAGTTGTCTAATACCCTTCAAGATATTCATACATCATCTTGTTATAGTTTCTTCATAGTAAATATTCTTAATAATTACTTGAACATCAGAGAACTAGGTTTCCAACATGAATTATCTTCCTTTAAGACTATCACTCCTTTTGATAAACCACCACTACTCATTTAATCCCTTGAAACTATACTCTCATTGTTTGGTCTTATACTGCTTCAAAGATTCCATCTTCAATATTTTTTTCAGCTTGTATCCTCATAAACCAAAGCCAACAAGATCCTACTCATGTCAGATTCTTCTTCTTGAGCCAAATCAAAAGATGAAAATTCTCCAAATAACCTTATTAAGTCTACATACTCAACAAAACTATATAATGTTATCTCAAAGTGCTTATTATCTGAATTTAGACATTGATACACTGTGATATTGCCTTCATGACTAACAATATCATTTGATCTTGTACCTTCGTATTACCAACATTTAAGTATACCTATTAGTTTTTAAAAATACCTTCTTAGAAGTCTCAGGTCTTCATTATCTTTACAAACCACTGTTAGATCTCTAACACTTGCAACCTACTCTCATGTATCACGAAATCTTCTTATTTCTTCAAATAATCTTTACATGATCTAACTTGATTACAGCTTAATCAATATTAAACCTTCATAATGTTGACTCACTCACAAACCAAAATTAGGTCTCAAGGCACTAACATACCTTATAGCTTTCACATAGCACCCTGTCACTATTTTGATATCTACTTTAACCTTCTTGGACAAAATTTCTTATTACTTAACATGCTTTGTTTGTCCTTAAACTGGCCAACACAGAATTTTCTTCAACTAGGAAATCCATCTTTGACCTTGTGATCATCATGACAATACCAACATTAATCCTTATTACTTATTTTGAAAACCTTATAATATAGCTATGGTACGACAACATTCTTCATGACACATACCAAGTACTTTAATAGACCTCAAGCAACATACTTTGCATGAAAGTAGACCTGGATTTTTTTATAGTACTTATTCCTTCAACTTATTCACATTCATATGTCCATATTCCTTGTAGAAGAAATTATCATAACTAAATTGTATCACATACCTTAGATGGTGATAGTCTGTCCTTCTCTTCTTCCTTGGTGGTGACTTGGTAATAACATCCTCAAATGGCTTCTTCATATAGATGAAGACTTCTTTATACTTATTATCACTGATACTTGGTATCTCCTTAGGCATATTAACTCTATATTCCAACATTCATACATTTATCACATTCACAACACTATTTGATACATCACCTTCATTTTTCCATACCTCAATCATATTGATTTGCTTCACATAACTATTCATCTCTTCTTCAAGTTTCTCTTTGATATCTTCATATCATGTCTTCATGATTAGGGCTTCATGACACACATTTGATTCTTCCTTTACATTTAGAGGTTCAATAATATCTAGGAAACATTCAAAATTTTCTCCTAGGTCATCTTCAACACCTTCATCTTCTCTTTGAGGGAAATATGCTTCAAGATCTGTACTAATGCCTACTTTTTCATCTTCATCAATTATATCAATTGGAAATTTAGTGATGGGAGTGAAAAAATCAAATATTGACTGCCATATATCAAACCCCAAGTGTTTCAAGCAACTTGTCATTATGAACAAGGGTTTCTTTCCATATTGAACTTGACTTCCTGCCATACATGTGCTTTAATGATCTCCTCCAAGTTGTTATACTTGCTTCATAAGGACCTTACTCTGATACCAATTATTGGAAGCACAAAATTTTACTTCAATTGTGTTTAACCATTCAAAAATCATTATCCATAATATGAGAATTATCAAGTAACTTATAAAACCATCAAGAAACATATCAATCATCCACATAAGTATAGATTAAGAGAGAACATGTGAACACCAAATTTAAGTGGGAAACTCTCAAGAGGAAGAAAACCCACTGAACCTATTCTTATATTACTCAATAGAAAGGAATCCTATGAATATTACACATCACAAGATAATTATTTATTGAGACACCAACCCCACAAGGAGCACCAAACCCTAGTTTAGTAGGGCATCAAATTTACAAGGATCACCAACCCCTAGTTTAGTAGGGTATCAACCCTACAAAGACCACCAACCCCTAATTTAGTATAGTGTAAACTCTATATGGAGATTACAATCCCCCAAGATGACCAATCACCAACTCAGCCACCTGATATGAATATCACTTAATGCCCTTTTTCTCAACCAACTGATTGTGATCACTTTTTCAACTCTCTCCACTCAAAACCCTCTCAAACAACCTTCTTGTCTTCTTCATTCTATGGCTTCTTCATCAAGCATGATTTAAGTGACCTATCTCTCCAGCTGTAAAAAACACTTAGAACATCATGAATATCATCTCTTCCCTATCATCATGGTCATTAAGACCTGCAACACATCATCAATAGCCCTTTAACTCGCTCATCCTCATGCACACAAATTAGGTCTTCTTCTCCAACTAGGTCATGTATTGACAACCTTCTTCAAGATCACCATTTGCATATCAACATCATAGAATAATTCTTCATCATTTTTAAGGCCTCATAATTTTCATCTTTGTCATCATATTTTTCTCATACCTTTTTCCAAAATTCACTACATTCCTATCCCCCAAGTTTACATAAATGAGCCTTTTCAACTAGCTTATATACATGTCGTATGCACCCACATCATATAGTTTGGCATTCATAGAGCATATATCACTAAATCATAATAAAAAAATCATGATTACATCATTCACAAGACCATATAAATCATTCGTATCACCTTCATACTCATTTTTCTCCATTATGTCTCCAATAGGCCTAATTGCACCAAAAATCCTTCTCTCCAAAACCAAACCACTTTGTGTCTACAATACCATCACCAAAGCCTTGATTTACTTCAATAATGTCATCAAATACTTCATCATGGTCCCACCATACCTGGAAATATCTACATCATTATCTTATGCCATAAAACCATCTCAAGAACATGATTCTTCTCATGCAGCAAACCCTAGACCTTAAAGATGAGACTTAGTACCACATCAGATGACCACAACTATGCAAGTATTATATATCACTAGGAATATCATGATCTCAACTACATCATTAAAATGCTCATTTTACCACAAATTACACATTAGATGCCTCAAAACAACTTTATAATAAAACTGGCCTATAACTACCATTTCATCGTTGAAGACCAGTCCTCAAAAATAGGGAACACTTTACATCCTAAAGGCTCAACCATGATTTGAAACCATTATGAACAAGAATTAAAACTCCCAGGATTTCAGAAATGATAGATTATACATTAGGTTCAATGGAAAACTTTTTCACAAATTAAAAAAACTCTAGAAACTTAAAACTTTAAGTGGGGTCCACTCACAGTCAAGAAACAAAATCACCACCATCAAAACTCTAGAAGATTACTCTATAACTTCTAATCATCACATTTAATAAAAAATAACTTATGGGCATGTACAATCAAGTTATCTTATGTAACTATCAAATTAAGGTTTTGAATTCATAATCAGAGTAGTTTTAGTGCTAATGATGGTTCATAAAACTTTGATGATCAAAAGATCTCATTCTACTTAGAAATTCTTATAGATACCTCTTCAAATTTACCTCATCCTCCCATGTAGAGCACACAATCTTGAACTAGCATCAGAACATCAACTTTGAACTAAAAATCTCACCTCCTTAAACTTGGTAAGGGCAAAAATCTCATTAAAAGCTTAAACTTGAAAATTAGCATCTAAAACTTGGTATAAACCTCAATAATAACCTTATCCAGATTTTCCAAAGCTTAGGTATGCATTTCCATGATCAAATGTTTCCAATATATCTCATTTTTTCCACCTAGTGTTTGAGAATAGGTCTAGTGTAAACCTAGAAAATATGTATTCACCCCAAACCTGCACTCTCAGACACTTGTGAGTGTCATCGTACATCATCCACATTCTCCTCATGCTCTATCCATTATTGAATAGCTCAACAAACATACTTTTAATTCACAAAACCATACCATATATGCTTGTACTAGGTCTAGGACTAGGCCTAGTTAGACTTGCTTCAACTCATGTTTCATGTAACCTGGCATGTTCTCCATCCTACAGACACTCATACATTTATGTTACATCTCTTTGAATATGTTAGACATCATGGAAACCTCTAACCACCTCTGGATCTCACTCACTAGACCTTTATTTCTTGAACCATGCACTAAGAACATACACTCACTCCTAGACATCATATTGCTTCACCAATGTAACACACCGTGACAACATCATACACTCATTTGTGCACACTAAGATCTCCTTTGACATCAATGAAAAAAAAATGACACATGTCTAACAGTTTATACTTTAGACATAGAAGATATAGAATAGCTAGAGGACAACCATGATGCCTTGGGGATATGGTCCATGCATTTTGATGGAGTTTTCTCTAAGTAAGGTTCCAAAGTAGGAATTATCTTAACTAGTCTAAAACAATAAAATTATTTAGCCACATACATGCTAAAATTCCCATGCATCAACAAC
Organism: Taxus chinensis; assembly: GCA_019776745.2. Taxonomy (NCBI): domain Eukaryota; kingdom Viridiplantae; phylum Streptophyta; class Pinopsida; order Cupressales; family Taxaceae; genus Taxus; species Taxus chinensis. The sequence continues at coordinate 214,065,993 of CM034149.1, forward strand.
TTGGCCAAATATAAAGCCTTGGTATTATGATTACAATTTATTATTAGACATAAGATCAAAGAGCTAAATGTTTTTAGAGACTCATAAGTTATAGTCAGTCAAGTTAGAAACAAATACCAATGTAAACATTCATATCCCAAGAAGTATAAACATATATTTTGGGATCTTATTGAATATTTTTATGCATTTAACATTCTATCAATCCCCAAGAAGAAAAATCAAGAAGTTGATGCATTAGATACTTATATAACTACTCTCATATCGACTCAAGAACTAAAGAAGAAAAGAATTTTGGTGGAAATAGTTCTTGTTCCCTTAGTACCAGAAAACATAGACCATTTTCAAGTATTCAGTGATGACCATAAAATTATTTGGTTTTTGAAAAATTCAGATGTTTTTGAATCCCAAATTATTTATGAAAACGATATAAAAAGCTTTCTTAAAGATGGAATTATATATATTAAAGAGATCAATATTCCCAAAGCCATGGTATCTCTTAAACAGATGTTTGATCTAGACCAGTAGGAAAAAAACACTACCAAACCTAAAGAAAGTGACAAGGACTATACTCAAACAAACCTTGGCACTAAGGAATGGCCCAAGTTGGTAAACATAGGCTTAGCATGTTTAGATGAAGAGAAGAACATAACAATAACCCTCGTAAGGAATTAAACAGATGTCATATCCTGGTATTATGATGACTTGAAGATATTTGATCCTATATTTATCACTCTCACCATCCCATTGATAGAAGATCAAAAACCTTTTAGACAAATGCAAAGACCATTAAACCTAGTTTTAGAACCTCTAATCTATAAAGAAGTGAAGAAATTGGTTGTTGATGGTATAATCTTTCCAATTAGAAATTCAACTTGGGTGGCCAATCGTAAAAAGAGTGGGGAAATAATATTATGTGTATACTTCAAGAACCTAAATAGAGCCTCAGAAAGGACAATTATCCCCTCCCATCTCTAGATGAATTCATACAAATAGTCAGTGGATCGGAGATTATGTCATTCCTTGATGGTTTTTTAGGATAAAACCAAGTACTAGTAAATAAAGAAGATAGAATGAAAATGGCCTACACCACCAAGTGGGGAATGTTTGAATATAAAACAATTCCCTTTGGCCTAATAAATGTTGGGGTAACATTCCTAAGGGATACAAATCATGTTTTCCATGGTTTTAATTGTAAATGTATCATCATTTATATGGAATATCTAACTATGTTCTCTAAAAACTAGGTTGGACCACATTAGGCATATGCAAAAGGTTTTTGAAAGGTACAAAAGGTATGGCATCTCCTTAAATCTAAAAAATATCATATTATGTGTTATAGAAGGTAAATTACTTGGCCATGTTCTCACAAAATAAATTATATCTATTGACCCTAATAGAGTTAATAACATTTTTAAATTTGGCCCATCGAATAGTATAAAGGAATTGAATTATTTTTTGGAAAGTAATTTTGTAAGGAAATTCATTTCAAGTTTTGTGGAAATTTTCAAGCCATTGAATTCCATGCATAATCAACACTAGATTTGAATGGAAAATTGATTCTAAGAAGTCTTTTCAAGATATTAAAGGAGTAATAGCCTAGACACTAGCTCTAATGTTTCCTAACTTCACCAAGGACTTCTACTTGTATTTGTGTGCCTCCTAGCACAACATTACAGGTGTACTCGCATGGAAAATTGAGGACACTGAGCATCCAATTTTATTCATGAGTACAAAATTAAATTATGCACAACTCAATTAATCCATGATGGATAAACAAGCATTTGCATTACAGTAAAGAATTTTAGACATTACATACTCAGGAATAAAGTGCACATCAGTCATTAAGTTAATGCTAGGACAAAATGAGTTGGGAGAAAGAAGAGGAAAATGGATGAAAAATCTATAAGAGTTTGATTTGGAAATAAATCCTGCCAAGATGGTCAAAGGTCAATGTTGGGTACAACTCATTACATATATAGTTCTAAGAATATACATAATGCAAGTGGATGAAAGGGACATGCACAAGGATGAATGGTATAGCCACATTATCCATTATTTATTGTATGGTACATCCCCACATGAATTTAAAAGATAAAAAATGAGGGCATTGAGACTAAAAGAATCTCATTTAATGATTAGAAAAGGAATCTTGTATAGAAAAATTATAAAGGTATATATTTTAGATGTGTTTCAAAAGAAGAAGTTACAGTCATTATGCATAGTTTTCATGAAAAGTTATGACATGGTCACCAATCAGGAAGAATAATTTCCCATAAGATTTTAAAAGCTGGTTATTATTGTCTAACCATATTGAAAGATGTTCATGCTCATGTGATAAGTTGCAACCAATGTCAAAACTTTTCCAATAGGGAAATACATGTAGTTATGCCCTTGCAGCCAGTAATATAGACTAGGCCTTTTGCACAATGGCATTTGGACTTCATTGGAATCATCAACCCAAAATCATCAGTGGGCCATAAGTTCATGTTGACTTCTACTGATTATTGCATTATTAGGAATAATCTTAGGTTAATTCATCATTAATAAAGTTGTAAAGTTAAATTAATTAAATTTTATTACTTTAACTTAGTTGTTAGTTAGTTATTACTTATTTTCCACATTCCTAGTTTTTTGGGGGATATACTATTGTTATTTTATTGTTCTTATATTTTCCCGAATGTGATTAGTTAGGGGAAATATGTTATTTCTATATATTTTCCATAGTATATTTGATCCACTTCCAATGGATGTTGTTATTCTTGTTCAATGTCCATGAACTTGTTCATGAATGAAGGGTTTCCAAATATTACATTCTTACCATATGGTATCAAATCTTAGACTCTGATCAACATTTGGTATCAGAGCTCATTAATCCCAACTTCTATGTCTTTTTAGTATCCCTCAACCTCTAAGGAGGTTGTGTTGCATAAGGTTAAGGTTTCATAGCTACAAGTTTGATCTTAGAGGAATCATATTTTTTCCCAACCTCTTGGAATAACTTGGCTTGTTTCTCCACCCCTAGAGATTTGTATATAGTTACAGATTCTGCATATTCATTTGTAGTAGCAAAAATTCCGTATATTTTATAAAGAAAAGTCAAAAAAATATTTTATATGTTGTGCTAAGTTTGGAGGTGTCTGTGATAAATTTGGAGCCTTGTAGACCGAGTTGAATGTGGTATTGCTACACCCATTTATGCATTGCACATAGATTTACACAATGAATTAAGATTCTTGACCAAGCCATTGGAAGATTTGGGCTCTTAAGAAACAATTTGGGTTTACATTGGGTCCAAACTGAGTTTCCTCTCCTCCACAACCAACTAAGCCCATATTGGTGAGTTGTAAGATTTGCATTCATCTGATTGAGTCATTAATCCCACATCGAGTGATTTTATATTTAAATTTTCAATCAACCCTTCTCCCACAAACCAGATCCACACCGAGTTGGGAATTACATGCATTGGCCACTGAGATACAAACAAATCTCTGCACATAGTTGAATCCAACGAGTTGGTTGTTAAGCGAGTTTTCAAAAAGAGATGACATTTCACCAAGTGGGAGATTTGACATTTTGTAAATAACCAAGATGGGTTCGTTGCATTTGAGTTTTGAAATATTCACAAAGCCATAGGACCGAGCAAATTCTGCATTATTGTTTAGTTACATTGAACATATGATGAGTTGTTCTCTGTCGAGTTAAGCCATCAATTTGGGAGAGAAATATTTAAAATGAGTAATTCTGAATGTTTTGAAAACCTTTGTTGGGTTGGCTCTTAGCTCAATAAAACCTCTTCTAGGTTGGCTTGTAGCTTGAAATTGGCACTGGCATGAAAAAATACCCTCCATTCACTTTTCTTTAATTTGCTAAAAATACCATTGTTGAGGGATCAATGAAGAATTTTCAAGTATTTCATCCTGAAAAAGGTGGACTAAAGCCAAAACTACCAAGAATTTCATAACATTTGATGTTATCCAATTTTTTGAGGAAAACATTATAACCAAGTTTGGCTACCCCTTTTCTCTCATATGTGGAAATGGCCTAGCCTTTGCTTCTATAGAATTCACTGAATGGGCATATGATAATAAGATAATTATCAAGTTTTCATCAAATTATTATCCCAAGGTAATGGAGTAACAAAATCAATAAACAAGAACCTCATCAACGTTATGAAGAAGTTAGCAGATAAAAGGTGTGTTGGTACCCAAATCTACACCACCTTGAGAGCCAAGCAATATTCATGAACTGAAGTGGATACTTAGAGAAAGTCAGACTGAAGACATGGTCATTTTTTATAAGAGGATATGTCTGAATAACTCTTTGGGACTTGACTTCGGAAGATATTGGGTTGCACTCACAAAAGGGGATGACCTTCCTTACTACTTTAGGTTTTTCCTTTAACCAGGGTGAGAGGATCCATTTTTTGACCTGTAATTATGAGAATAATGGATGAAATTGTAGTTTCTAAATGTTCTCTTTTAAATATGAAAGGTAATCCTGGAAAGACATGGTCAATGGAAGCAATATTTAGCTCTCACGAGTTGTCGCTCTAAATAATGCATATGTCTTTCAAAATGGGACTTTGGGTCACTCTAGACAATACAAATCTTATTTTACTTCTACAAGGGAGGGTAGAAATGGTAAAATCCCATAGCAAATGATTATAAGTAGGGAAAACATGGAGAATTCAAAAGGATTTAACAATTGTAAGTTGTAATTTGTGTGTATGAGTGGGTGATTAAACCAAGATAAAGTTGATCATACAAATTTCTCAAGAAAACCTTTAAAATGTTTGGTAATTGCCTCAAGGCAATAAAAACACATCACACAACTAATGGCAGCCCTTTAACCAGAAGGTATGCACTCATGGAAGCCCAAGAGTACAATATTTCACACAACCTTTGAGAATTTAGACACAAAACCTCATGTTAATTTTTCAACAAAACATTAACAGATCACGTTCAACTACGCTCAAGATGCACTCAAAATCTTACTAAAATCTTCTCAAATGAATGGCAGCAACATGAATTTAAAATTGTTTATCATAGTACAGAAAGAAAGCTCTATTTGTAGTGCAATTATAGTTACCAAAATGCCACAAATCCAGACAAGATCTATTGTAATGGAAAAATACTATTGACCTAAGATTGCAACAGGGACAAACAAGTAGGTGATTAAAATTATTCCTACCTAAAGAACAAAGAGAACATTGCTCGAGAGATAACACACAGTTAATTTCAAGAAATAGAGATTTCTTGGTAAGGGGCCATAAATCTTATGGCCTCAATGTTTTTCAATGACTATACACTTGCAATCATCTTTGCATGAGAATATTTGGACCAAATAAAACAACTTACTAGTTTCTCAGTTTGATTCAGGTGTCTCAAGAAAGGTATAGTCAATTTTTTTCTCTTTTTTCTCTAAAAGCTTAGAAAATTGTAACCCCCACTTTCATACGAGAACATTCCTCTTGTATGTATACAACTCACCTTTTTTTGCCTTTACTTTTTACCCCAAAAAACATGAATCTTTTTAGATAATATTCTCCCTTTAGCACATGATCTGATCTACTTATTATTCCTTTTAAGGATATTTCTCATTCATGTTTCTAGGTGGAGGAAATACAAATGATTTACAATTTTTTATTCTCTTAGAATGATGGGGATGCCATGTTACCCTTTTGGTATTTTTTGTTTAATCATTTCTCTATTAGCTTTTGAGTGTCCCCAAAATTATTTGATTTGATGTTAATCATTCCCTCCTTTTGGGAATCTACCTTGAGACATACATACTCGTTAACATATCTTTCTGAGCTAAGTGTTTCCACATGGATCAAGTCACATCAATCCAATCACTCCCTTTTTGAATGATGTCAATTTATTCAAGTTTATTTCCTTTATGTGAGTATCATAGATAATCTCTGGAGGCATCTCACCATAAATTTTCTTTCTTCAACTCGCCAACCTCGCACTTCCTATAAATTCACATCGTTTCCATTATAGACTCACATCTTTTCTCCTAAGTGCAAGAGGTTTTGTTTGTAATATGATAGGAACACCATTAGCATCTAGCTTAAAAACATATCTTCTAAAGACTTACACTCAATTTTTAATCTATCAAGCCTAGGTGAAGCATTTGTGAGAATATTATTTGAGATTGCGGATCCTAAAGACTACACTGAGCAATTGACATCTCAAGATTTTTGAGTTGTGTTGATATGACGATTGATCAGGATCAATCTTGTGTTTTCTACTTTCCAGATGATGTATTTTCATCTCTTCAAGTTAGATCACCAGAAAACTCCTGAAGTTATACAACATTTTTAGCTCAAGAGCAGGCCTACTATGTAAGGTGCATCTAACAACACATGCCCTTTCATCTGTGATGAGGGATTCACTATGAAAGAGATCCCTTTAGAATCTTATGTGCTTAATGAATGGATTTTATTAGGTACCATTCCTACTCTCTTTTGTAGGATCAATGAATTGTAACAACGTGTTTCAATTTTGGAAAAGAAACCAACAGAAACTATGTCTTTGCAGCCTCCTGGGACATCACCAATATTCATGAAGAAATGTAGGGGTAGTTCTAGTTCTAAAGTTCCTTCTCCATTTTCTCCAGAAACAGTTGTAGTTGCAATTCCAGCTTTCGTACGGACTTCCAATCCATCTTCTACCTTCAAAGCAATAGGGAAGAAGGCCTTTCCTAAATGTGGTCTAGACATTATAGAATGGGTTTCGTCTTATGAGAGGAGAACAAAATTGCTTAGTTTGTTGGATGGTCATATGGCAAGTATTGATGAGCTTATGCCTTTAGGTATGTCTCATAATTTAACAGGGGACATTGTGTTTCTTCAAATGGTGATTAGAACAGAAGAATGTTTTCCTAGAAAGAATAGGATTGTGAAAAAACTTCCTCTTTGTAGAGAGGATTTTATTTAGTAGGTGATTAGGTATTTTCTCTTAGTTTTCTATTAGATGTAATATCAAGAATATATGTGAAATTTTCCATAGGTCAAGGCCCTTATAGAAAACCTATTTTTATTTTGTATACAATGCAAAAACCTCAAATTGTTACATTAATACACATGCTTCATAATAGATTTAGAATTCTATCAAAGCAATATAAAATTCTACTATATGGTATCAAGTTACATACATGCTTGAAATTAACATTTCAAAGTAATGTTTAATCAACATAAAACAAGAGTATAAATAATTAAAAGATGAGAAGTGTTAGGAAAGAAAAGCTTAAGCAAACTCAATGGTCTATCATAGTTACATCTTCATTTTTGTCATCTTCTTCCTCAGTTGGTTGTATTTCCCAATATGCATCATACCTTTAAAACAATTGTATCAGCTCTTCTTCATCAGGTCCCGAGTGATATTTAAATATCAAGTGATGCTTATTTATTACATCAAGACATTTGGACATTTTTGGCTTATACTCCGGCAATTTCTTAGTCATCTCAGCAATCTTGTTCTCTACAAGGACGAGTCTTTTGATAACATCATGAGAACAAGGTTCCTCTTTGATATTCTTATCAAAGGATTGAGTCATGGTATCAACTTCCCAATTCCCATAAGTGATTTTATGCTTATCAAATACCATCTATTCCAATATGTTTTCTATGTTATCAATAGTCTTTCCTACTTATTCCTTCTCAACTACCAACTTTTCTTTAACTTGAATTACAGTTTTCACCCTAGTTCTGGCCAAATCTTCCATCACATATTGAGTTCCCTTTTCTTCAAGTGGTACTATTCCCTCCTTTTCTAGTAAATCCTCATCAAATTGGTTTATTGTTTCAAGCTTGGGAATAATCCCTTTCTAAGAATATAGCTCATTTTCACACTGCTCAAGGATTTCCTCAATGTCATTGAGTGTTTTTGTGAATTCTATATACTTATTTGTTTCCTTTTCAATGACCTTCCTACCTTTTTGAGACAATTCCTCTATCAAATTATCTATTACTTCAACCTTCTTACTAGCCTTTTCTACTTTATCCAGCATTTTAGGTGTAACAGTAGTAGCAGCTTCTTGATCTCCTTCTGTAGGCCCTACCAATGTTTGCAAGCATGAGGTTAGTGTCATCTGCTCTTTCAGCTATTTTTTGGATATTTTATCCTCATCGACCTTTTGTAGCAAGCCTTCAACTGCCACTGTAACTTCTTTCTTTAATGATTCTCTAGTATGCCTTCCCAATTGGATGTGTTAGATATCATAGTCACTTTCTATAATATTATCCTTTGACTTTCCTGGGTGAGGAGTTGCCACTTCCAAGGTCCTAAATCCTTGATGGTCTACACGTGTCTTAGTAATGATCCTTTCTTTCTTTAAAGATTGTTTGGGCTTTGGGAAAGAAATGGTGGTGATACTTAAAACTTCCTTTTGGGGATTTTCTTTCTCTCCTTGTTGAAGAAGCCCTCCTAACCATCTGGTCATAGGGCATTCCCCTTATTTTATTTCTGTGGAGTCTCATAATATAATACCAATTTTTTTGATGTTACTTCCACCTTTACCACTTGTTTTTCACTTTCCATTATTGCAACCCCTTACTTCCCTTTGTCTTGTTCCTAAATCTTTGGCTGAGTGGTATCTTTTGACTTTTTTCCACTCATTGATTTTTCTTCTTGACCTTTATTATCTGTATAAATCATAGATTCACTTAAATTTTCCCTTGGACCTTCAACAAGAGTATTCATTGTACTTGTATCTACACTCTTTGCTAAAAAATTTGTCACAATTGTAATCTCTTCTGGAATATATTTTTCCAAGCTTGGGGCTTTAACTGGATCCTTATCTTTTGAAATATCACCATTCCCTGTAGGTGGCTATTTGGTGGATGAATCTTCTTGTATTTGTTCCTCTACCACCTTATGCTTTGTAAGTTGAGCTATCATCACCAATCCGGCACTATGATAATTCTTTACCGGGAACTCCTCGTGCTATGATTATTTACTAATGCATAGCTTTTAGTTTGGTGGATGGAATCTGGAAACACAACAACAAACATAACACAAGAATACCATAGACTATGATAAGAAGGAATGATGATAAATCTGAAATATAAGTATAAATTATAATATCAACATGAAATTATTAAAATCTCACCCATGAGGTACTTCAAGTGTTACTAACTTCACTTGTCTTCCAACAATAACTATGGGAGAAACTTCACAATTACACCTCTTAATGGATTATTTAACACACCTTCAAAATGATGGCTTCCTTTACACACTTACTCATACAATATTTCTCACTACTTCCTTCTATGCTAAATGAGGGGGGTGGTCTCTCTATTTATAGAACTTTCAGGCTTATCCATCTTATCTCTAAGATAGGATAAGCAATTTTCTCTAACGAATCATATTCCATACCTTAACTCTTATCTGTACATGTAAACTTATCTTTTAAGATAAGATAAACCTTATCATTTCACATGGGTTCCACATTTTTAGACTTTTAACAAATAAAATACAAAAAATATTTATGACCTCACTCATTGTCCTTATTACCAATATAATATTTTTAATTCCTAATCATGTAGACCCTACTTCTCTACTTACTCTAACTTTGACATTTTAACATTACTGAACCACTTATGACAAATATTTACTTTTTACCACAACATTCCTATTGTACTTTTGACTATTACCGTACTATACATTATTGGCAATGTCGTACCGGCAGCGCCGTTATCTTCTATTGAATGCTACTACTAATTATACTTAACAACATCCTATTCCTAATACATACATTAATAAAATAGAAATTACGGAGGAAAATTTTAATGTCGACATTTTCCCCCTTCCTAGCTTCTACTCCATCCTCAGAGTAGACTCTTATGGACATTTTGAAGCTGGTGCCTGGAAAATCTTTAACTTGTCATGGTTGATCCATTTCATAATGGGAGTACCATCCAATTCCTCCAGTCGGTATGTACCATTTTCATGCACAGCTGTTATCTTGTAAGGCCCCATTCATTTTGGAATAAATTTTCGGTCTTCTTTTTTTTGTATCTAGAATCATATACTAGAACCAAGTCATTCACATGAAATGGAGACCAACGGATCTTTTGATCAAAATATTCCTTCTGTTTCATTTTATTCTTATAGCTTGTATCCTTCATTATTTCCCTCATTTCCTCTAGCAAATGAAGATGTACCAACCTTTCTTTTACTGAATCACTTTCATTCATCCTTTCATTTTTCATAATTCTCACAGTGGGAATATCAAACTCAATAGGAATAACTGAATCAATGCCATAAGCCAACTGAAATGGGGAGTTTCCTGTTGCTGACTTTGATGTTGCCCTATATGCCCACAATGCTGCATGAATCCTTTTATCCCACTTATGTACCTGCAAGGATGCATCTTTTGCAAGAATTTGACACAACACAAAATTTGTTCGTTCCACCTGTCCATTTGTGCTTGGCTTGTATGTTGTTGCCTTCCTGTGCTTAAAAGAAAACTTATTGACTAGGGCTTCTACCACCTCATTAATGAAGTGGCTTCCTTGATTTATTACAATTTCTAATGGACAACCAAATATGGTGACAACGCATTCATATATGAACCTTGCCACTTCATCCATGGAATTTGTTTTCAATGGTCTAGCTTCAACCCACTTAGTTAAATAATCTATGGTAACTACAATATACTTATTTTGGCGTGGGGTAGTTGGAAGTGGACCTACAATGTCTATTCCCCACTTTTCAAAGGGACCAAGTGGAAGAATAGGGCATAATAGAGCCGATGAAGTCTTACGGTTACCATGTGTTTCACAAATATCACATGTCTTACAATAATTATAACAATATCTAAAAAGAGTGGGCCAGTGAAAACCTGCATCCAAGATCCTTCTTGATGTAAGTTGTCTAGAGAAGTGTCGTCCACATGTACCATTATGGAATTCTTCTATCAACTCCTTCCCTTGATCACGTCTAACTTCCCTCTTATACTGTTCATCAGGTCCTATTCAAAATAATACTCCATGCAGAATAGAATATGGACGACTGGCTTGAGTAATATTCCTCTTAGTATTTGCATTGGCACCATCAGGAAACTTGAATTCATTCAGATAATTCCAAATATCTATGTATTCACTAGGGATTGTGTCAAGGGATAACAATGTTACATCTGGGAAATCATCATCATCACAAGATGAACCTAAACCCTCATAGGCTCGAGAGAGTGCATCTGCATTGACATGCTTCTTTCCTGGCCTATCTATAATATCAAATTCAAATTCTTGTAGCAAAATTATCCATCTTACTATCATCCCTGATGGTTTAGGCTTATTTACAATATAGTTTAGAGCCAGATGATCTGTTACAACTATAAATTTCTGCCCTTGCAAGCAATTTCTAAACTTCTTTACAGCAAAAATGATAGCTAGAGCCTCTTTTTTTGTTACAGTATAATTTACCTCAGCACTATTCATTTTTCTGCTCCCAAAGTAAACTGGATGATCATTCCCATTTTCATCCTTTTGGCTCAGAGTACTTCCTAGTGCTACATCGAAGGCATCAGTATACACAATTAATGGCTTGCTACAATCTGGATTCTTTAAAATAGGTGAAGACACCAGGGCTTCCTTCAGTTGTTCAAAAGCCTCATGCACCTCATTTCCTAGTTCATAAGTAACATCCTTCTTCAAGAGTTGGGTTAGTGGCTATGTAATTTTTGAGAAATTCTTGATGAACCTTCTATAGTAACTCACATGGCCTAAAAATGATCTCAACTTACTTCTATTCATAGGAAATGGTAACTCTTTGATTTTTGAAACTTTATCAGGATCAGTACCAATACCATCTCTGGATACAACATGCCCTAACAAAATGCCTTTAGAACATCCAAAGACACACTTTGTAGGGTTTAGTGAAGCTTGTGCTTCATCTAACCTTTGAAATGTTGTCTCCATCTGGTGCAGGTGGTCCATCTTGCTCCCATAGATGTAAAAATCATCCAGAAATACTCTGATGAAGCTCCTAATGTAGGGGTCAAACACCCTATTCATCAAATGCTGAAACATTGCCAGAGCATTACACAACCCAAAAGGCATAACTCTATAAGAAAATGTTCCCCGAGGAGTGGTGAACGTGGTCTTCAGCTGATATTTCTCTGCTATACGAACTTGGTTGTATCTATTATATCCATCAGCAAAACTATAGCACTCCTAGCCAACTACTTCATCTAAGATTTGATCTAAGAATGGAAGAGGGTAATGATCATTCTTTGTTGCCTTATTGAGCTTCCTATAATCAACACAAATGTGTAACTTCCCATTCTTTTTTATTGAGATCACAATGGGAGAAACACATTCTGAATTCTCCACAGCAAATATGAATCCTGCATCAAGCAACTTATCTATTTCTTCTTTTACAGTCTTGGAAAAACTAGGATTCATTCTATATGGAATTTTCTTTATGGTTAGCGCCATCTACTATCTCAATAGAATATTCTATCCAACTTACTTGACAGAGTTCCTTGTAATCAAAAGTGAATAGGTGTATGTACCTTCGAAAGAGCTGGAGGTAGCATTCTTTTTCACTCTCCATCACAGCATCACCAATCTTTATTTGTTGGAGACGATCATCAATTTCTTCTTCAGATAATTTTATGGGTTCATAAGTCGGTGTGACTGGAAGGATATCCATGACCAAAATATCAACCTCACTTTCTTCATCTTCTGTGTCCACTTCACTGGTACTAGAGTAATCAGAGGATGTCCAATCATCAGTTTCATCACTTGAATCCACAGGTTCTATCTTATGATTCCGTGGGATCACGTTTATCTTCACCCTCTCTCTACCACGTCCAAGTGTCATGAAGCCTTCATTCCAATAGTTCCTTACATGAACTCTCCTTAGCCATGGTCTTCCCAACAACATTGGGTACGCAACAGTACCATTTTTCATCACCTGAAAGTCTACCACACATACAACACCCATAACAGATATTGCCACATTTGAAACTACACCTTCTGATTTAGTTTTCCCCTTATTTAATGACCTTAACATAAGTGTTCAGGGGCGATCAATTTTTAAATCCAATATATTCATTTCAGACTCGGTCATTACATTAACTGCAGTACCTCCATCAACTAAGACATCATGAATTGAAATACCATTACATAATACTTCAGCTTGTGGATCGTAGGGATCCACCTCTGCCTCCAAAATAGGGACCTCAACCTCCTTCCTTCATCAAGCATTGAGTCCACTTCGTAGCTCCCACCTCTTCTCAGAAGACATAGCCAAGATTTCACCATATGTAATATTTACAGGCCTTTTGGATAGATCTTCTAAGATGGAGTATGGTCCTTGTCCCTATGAAATCAAAAAATCCTGCACACCCAACTTTCTTCTCCTATGTTTCTTTCTAGTTTCTCCTTTCATCTTCTTAGGATCATTTCCATCTTGGTTATCTTTTTCTTTCTTTCTTTTTGTTACAAACACATCTACTTCATTATTTATACTCTTATCTACTACATCAAAAGAATTCACATGTGCTTTTCCTTTATCATTATCTCTTGTACTAGATGTAGAAGCTCTATCTAGACAATTATACTTATAATGACCGTTTTTATGACAACCATAACATACAACTTCAAAAATATTTCTTTTTGGACCTTTATCTTCTCCCTGAGAACTAAATTCTTTTCCTTGAAGAAGATTAATAGTTAACTGACCCATCTTCTTGAGTAAATCTTCATACTCAGTAGATGTACTAGGGAAAATATTTTTTCTCATCGAGAGTGGTTGTGGATTCTGGACCAGAGGTGTTGGTGTAGGCTCTACCTTAGCAGCAATTTCTTTGGAATCATCTTCCATGTTTTCTTCTTGTCTTCTTGCAATCTCCTTTGCTTGTTCAATGGTAGTTAGGCGGTCATACTTCACTCGTTGTCTAATCTCTGGCTTCATCCCAAGAATGAAGTGCTTACAGAGAAGATTATTCACGCCATTCATCAACCCATCCGCTAACCTTCCTTTCAAATATGGGCATCGAGCTTCCTCCTTAGCTCTAGAACACGAGCATGATAATCCTTTATCTTCTTCTTCTCTCCTTGGGATAGCTTTGTGATATCGATTATGAGATCTGTATATTTCTGTTGTTCACCAAATTCTTCAAGAAAACTTTTAGTTAATAAATCCCATGAATTTTTCACATTATCACCTAGTGTTTTAAACCACCTAAGGGCTGAACCATCCAAAAAGGTAGGAAAAAATTCAGTCCATTGTTCCCTTCTTATGAGGCCATTACAAATGCAAGATCATTTAAACTCTTGAATAAAAGAGGAAGCATCTTCATTAGATTGGGCTGAAAAAATAGGAATCTTTCCCATTTTCAAAAATAACCACAGTGAAATACCAACCTACAAGTATAATCAACAAGACTTATGTGCACAAATAATTGGAATCACTATAATAGAAAGTGACTTTACACCTTTCTACAGGTAAATAGAAATGACCATGGTAAACTATGGTAAAACTTGACTTACTACAGTAAAAAATGACTTTACCATGGTAAACACTATTCACGGTAAAAAGTGAAGTTACTCCGGTAAATACTATTCATGGTAAAAAGTGACTTTACTGTGGTAAATACTATTCACGGCAAAAAGTGACTTTACCATGGTAACTACTATGCACAGTAAAAACAAGGTTACCCTCCAAATGTTTTCTGACTAAGTGGGAATATCTCTCCAGAAAATCCACCAACGAGGAATGGTCCCAGCAACGGAACCAAAATGTCATCACCAATCCGGCACTATGATAATTCTTTACCAGGAACTCCTCATGCTATGATTATTTACTAATGCACAACTTTTAATTTGGTGGATGGAATCTGGAAACACAACAAACATAACACAAGAATACCATAGACTATGAGAAGAAGGAATGATGATAAATCTGAAATATAAGTGTAAATTATAATATCAACATGAAATTGTTACAATCTCACCCATGAGGTACTTCAAGTGATACTAACTTCACTAGCCTTCCAACAATAACTATGGGAGAAACTTCACAATTGCACCTCTTAGTGGATTCTTTAACACACCTTCAAAATGATGGCTTCCTTTACACACTTACTCATACAATATTTCTCACTACTTCCTTCTATGCTAAATGAGGGGGGTGGTGTCTCTATTTATAGAACTTCCAGGATTATCCATCTTATCTCTAAGATAGGATAAGAAATCTACTCTGACGAATCATATTCCATACCTTAAATATTATTTGTACATGTAAGCTTATCTTTTAAGATAAGATAAACCTTATCATTTCACATGGGTTCCACATTTTTAGACTTTTTACAAATAAAATACACAATATTTATGACCTCATTCCTTGTCCTTATTACCAATATAATATTTCTAATTCCTAATCATGTAGACCCTACTTCTCTACTTACCCTAGCTTTGACATTTTAACATTACCGAACCACTTACGACAAATATTTACTTTTTACCACAACATTCCTATTGTACTTTTGAATATTACCGTACTATACATTATTGGCAGTGTCATACTGGCAGTGTCGTTATCTTCTATCGGACGCTACTACTAATTATACTTAACAACATCATATTCCTAATACATACATTAATAAAATAGAAATTACGGAGGAAAATTTTAATGTCGACAGAGCCTCAGGGTGTGATTCATGATTCTTACTTTTACTTTATTTAAGAGGAATCGCAACATGTTTATTTATTTCTTTTGACAACTCAACTACGTCTTCTTTCATGATAATTGTTTCTTGAGATACCTCACCCTCCTTGATTTCCTTTGAATCCTTTGGTGGTTGGGTTTTAATACAAAAAACACCTATCATATGTGTTTCACTCAAACTTGTTTGAACAATATTTTCAACATTCATGACAGAGGTCATGTCTTCACTCTGGTTATTTTGAGGTTGAGGCCCCACACTTGCACTTGATGCTTGATGAATATCTTGAACATGCACTTCTTGTTCAGGGACACTCACACCCTCACTTGTATGAGTTGCAATATTTACATTAACCATTTTAAGTTTAGTCATTCCTTTAAGTAATTCAACTATCTCATCAACTATTTTTGATTGATTTCTAGGATTCTCAATAACTAGTTTGTTTGACACTTGTTCCTTCCCAACATCAACTGATTGACTAGACATATGAGCACTACCATTTATTGTTGGAGAAGTTTCAATAGGGGATGAAACTGCAGTTACACTGGGTAATATTACATTTGGAGTAGAATTCATACTCTCATGAGTCTGGGATGGTAGCTCCTGATGAGCTAATGAAGTAATTACCCTCTTTTTATCTTATATCAGAGTAGGGGGATCAATTACCTTAGGCTCCCTATCTTTGTTCCTTTTTTATACATGACCACTTTCTTTCACTAAAATACCAATATCTCTCACCAAAGGTTACACTAGTTTTACTTTCTTCTTAGCTCTCTCAAAGTTCCTAAGATTCAGTGCCTCTCTTCCCCTCGTATTTTGTGATTTGGATTGTGGATAAACACTTGCTAAGGCTCCCCTCATCATCTTTCCAATGCTAGATGATCGTGACAACACTTCTGAAGGAATTTTTTATGTATTCATGCCTTTTCCCTTTTCTTGGATTAGCACTGCTTCAGTGATGAGGGCATCTTGCATAGCCTTCAAAATTATCCCCTCAACCTTTTGAATCAAAAAAGACTTTGAAGTTATAGCCTTAATGGTTGATGATGTCCATTCATCAATAATATTTGTGGTAAGCTTATTACTAGGTAACAAAGGAGCTCTTCTATTTAAGGGATCTATCTTATCTGCTCTATCTTTATGTGGGGGGCTATCTCCCTCCAAAATTTTCAAGTCTCGAAACTCCTTTAATACCTTAGTATTTTGTAGAGATAGGTCCAAGCCCTTTACAGTCAACCAAGTCAATGTTCTTCTTAATACATTGGAAATCCTCGTATGAGGGTTATCTAATTCTGTTTCTTTCCAATCTATTGATCTAATTGTTTTTTATTCAATCTTTTAATCATGGTAATATTTTTCCACCACATCTTTGTCATCTACAATTCATTATGGGACTACAGCAATCTTGAAATCAATAATCTGACTTAAATTCATTATGGAAAAGTCTCTCAACCTCACTTCTTCTACATCTATACAATTCATCCAGTAATCCTCAAAATGAGGTTCATGTTCTCCCGTACTAACAACCCATCGAATGTCATAATTGATTCTTGGTGTGAAATTTTCCATTTGAAATATCTCCATTTCTTCTTCCATCATTCTATATTTTACTATGCTTTGGCATGAATATCTACCAATCTCGAGAGGGAATTTGATATTTGGTTTATGCCTTTTTGCAATCTTTTTATGCACAGGAGTCAATTATCTTGGCAATTCCATTAAAGCCTACTTATCATTCACATATCTAGGTTGTTTACAAGTTTGTCCCTCAAATCGACTTACCCTAAAATATCTAATGAATTTGTATTGAATAAAAATGTAACCATACTCCAGAATTATTTCCTTAGTAGTAGTAGATAATCTATATTGTTCCCACTCTGGCTTGAAAAGACATGTCACTAGGGAAATGAAAGAATAATTTACCAACCTAACATTCCCTTTCTATCTATCCAACCTCAATTTTGGGTACACATTATACACCCTATGATTTTCAAAATTTTCTTGTAATGGGAGACCTGGAAATGATTTGAAGCAGGTAATGTTATAGATATGATAGGACATCATATAGAAATTGATGTCAACTGGATTACCTGTGCTAATCTTTACAACTATTGTCATAACTTGAGCATGAATGGATGATGATATAAAGCTTTTCCAACAAAATTTTACTTGTTCCTCTAGGATAACCATTATAAAAGGGAGCATCCATTCTTGAAAATCGTTATCTCCTTCTGACCCTGTCATTCTGCTTAGTAACACAATAAGGTCCTTAACTTCCTCAACAAACATGGCCCTGGTTAATTTCTTGGGGATTCTTTTGATAGAAGGCATTTTTTCCTTTAACCACTTATAATTTAGCATCAAAGCATATTCATCATGCCTCGTATCATAATCAGTCTATGTTGATTCAATTGTAGTAATTATCGGTTGATCCAATCCTAGTAACCCTAGAATTACCCTAAAAGCTTCTGGTGTTAATTCTATCACCTTATCTCCACTTTTGTCCAATACTTATTTCTTTTTTCGGTTATAATTATTAGCACATAACCATACGAGCTCAAGGGAGTGTATGGATGGTGGGAATACAACTGTTGAGGCAATGTTACTGGCGTCAACGGCTGTCATCCACCTACTTTTATTTGGATTAATCTACCTCCTCCAAAAATCATCTAAATCAGCATTTAATAAAAAAAATTCCTTGACCTTATCCAAATCACTGGAAATGTTGGAACTTAGGTGAAATCCCGACTGTAGTTTCTTCAATTTCTATACTCTAATTTCTCCCTTTAATATCTTGCAAATTGTAAGCCAAATAATAGAAACATGAATGTAATACAATCCTTACCCATTTTTCGTGCATGTGTTGTGTAATTCTCCCTTCCTTCTTTGATTTTGAATTCTCTAGCTCAATATCAACACCTCTCAGTTGATTTTCCTTTGCTTCTTTGTGAATTTTAGCAGCTAGGAAACCCATATCTTCGTATGCAATAGTAAAGACTCAAAGTGTTTGAACACTTCAAATAATTTTGCTTTGATTTGTGTAAAAACACATTAATGGTGACAACCATAAATGTCTTACATCATATCCATCTATCATGCTTTTTCCATTTGAATGTGGACCATCCATGTGGATAAATTTGATTCTTTGTTGGCTCAAGGAGTCTTTTTGCACTTTTGCACTATCTTTCAAACACCTACAAGTTCACACATTTGACCTGAGTACCTGCTTCTTGAATTTTTACTAAGAGTATGACACGTGTCCAAATCTTATGAGTAGTAGAGTCTGGGTACTTTTTTGCACATTTGTTTGTTTTCCTGACTGGGTGCAAGGCTAGGCTATTAAGTTGACCCGAAACCCCACCTCTTTGACTTTTTCTAAGAAAATGATGTATGTCTTTGATGGGCCTCAAAGGCTTCATTTCACTTTGCACTCCATCATCTCATTGTTGTAAAAATACATTATTGGCCCGATTTCCCACTCCAATCTCATTCTGACATGTATTCCTTTTCGGGAGTGGGGTTAATTTCTCCTTTTACATCCTTTAATTTGAATATTCGTGGGAATATTTTTTGGGCTTCAGGGCTAGGTTTGTACTTTGTAGTTAGTATAGTGAATAGTGTAATTTTGTAAACCAAGCTCGTTGTAATGCAACCAATGGAAACACACCGCGTATCCTCGAGTGGCAGAGTAAATTATGAAATTTGCAATGAAGGTCTAAAGGACGATATAAATGGAATATTTTCAAGGTTAAGCACGATCAATAATCAATTTTTTCAAAAGGATTTTCAGGGACGACATGATTATCACATTCCTCGACTAAAAAAGAGGATTCACAACCTAAACACAGGATTTTTATTTCCATTAAACATGATTTCATCCTTTAAGCGTACGTTTTTTGACATTGAAAAACTAGTCCAAGGAAATTTTTGAAGGCACACTTATGATAAAAAGGGCAAGATCAAATTGAGCATTAACAAGGCCAAGAGAATTACATTCTCTATTAAAATATTCTTTATTGGTGGATAGAACTAGATATAAATCAGCTCTAAAGGAGTATCCCTTCCTAGTTGTATATGTTCAACAACCAGTATTCCTAATCACCCTTAGATTAGCAACATATGAATTCATGCAAGAATATATGGAGGGAGAAGAAAAGGTTGAAGATAGGATCCTAGACATCCTCCAAATAGAATATGCAAGGGATAAAGCATTGTAATAATTCAATAAACATCAAGACATTATCAAAAGATGGTTGGAAAAAAGGGCTAAAGTTAAAACATTCAAAATATCATACCTTTTGCTACTATGGTATAAAGCCCATGATAAGAAAGGAAAACATGGAAATTTCACACCATTATAGATTAGGCCTTGCAAAATAGTGGAGATATTAGGCCAGAACAAATTCATAGTGAAGGATATACTAGGAAAGGAAATAATCTTTCCAGTCAATAGATAATTCCTAAAGCATTACTTCTCTGCAGCTCCATCTCAAGTCCCAATAGAAAAACCAAACATGGAAGTATATTAGTTTTATTTTCTTCATTTTATTTTTTTCCGAGATTAGTTTTCATTTCTACATTTTCCTATTTTTGTGGTTCTATTTCCTCATTTTCTTAGTGTTTATTTTTTTGTTTTGTATCTATTTGGCCTTTATTCAATTTAAAAATTAAAAAAATGGATTTGTATATAGGGAAGTATTATTGTATTAAGGATTTGAAGTATTTGGTAGAAAATATTTTGGAAATTTTAAATGCAAAACTCAATATCCCTAATTCAAGCCACCTTTGAAGGATTGAAATGTCCAAAATGCAAGGTGAATCTTAGAATGGTTTTAATCATTCAATAAAAAATAAGTTGCACTAAAATTTATATTAGAAAAATTTTTTGTTTGATCATGGCTGCTACCAAAGAGGAATGCACCAAATGAGCCTATTTAACAAAATCCTCAAACCTATTAACTAGGTTCCTAAACCTCCAAGAAAATTTTAAAATACATTCAAAAATATGAAACTAGAAGACTTTCTATTTTAGGTGACTCAGGTAAACTCCATCAAGGCTATGGATGCCTAATTGGAAGTGGATCAAAGCCATGAAAGGAACCAAAGGTATCTCTATGAAATAAATAGTACACTCACAATCCTTCATATCACCCCAAGTTTACCCTAGAAATACCTAATTCTAGACTCATCCATAGGTGCACTCATCTCAAGAATTGTAGGAATTTTTGCAGGGTCTACATCTATTCCTCATGATAATATGATGTAACCCAATAGCTTCCCTCCTATGACTCTAAAGACATGCTTCTAAGGCTTTAAGTTGATGTCGTATTCGATTAAGTGAGAGAGAATGATGTGGAGGACTTCAGGATGATCACCCCTCTTTCTAACCTTTACTAGTATGTCTTCTACATAGGTTTCAATGATTTTATGGATGGGGTCATGGTATATGTATTTCATTTCCCTCTGGTAAGTAGCACCAACATTTTTCAAACCAAAAGGCATGACTGTGTAACATAAGGTCTCCCTATGTGTAGTAAAGGTCATTTTGGTCTGATCTTCCTCAAATATCCTTATTTAATTGTACTCCAAGAATCCATCCATAAGATACAACAACTAATGGATAGTAGTTGCATCAACAATAACATCTATATATTGTACTAGGAAGTCATATTTTGGGAAAGCCTTATTAATATCCCTAAAGTCAATACATATTGTGATTTCACCATTTTTCATAAGGATCAGGATGATTTTGGATAGCCACATGGAGTAATTGACTGGTTTTATAATCCTAACCTGTAGGAGTTTCATTGCCTCCTCTTTGACCATTAAGGTGACCTTTGGCTTCATTGGTCGTAACGTTTTCTTAATGGGTTTGGTATCCGGTTTGGTTACTAAATTGTGGACCACAACACTCGGGTTGACTCCTAACATGTCCTTATAGATGAATGTAAAGGCACGAGCATGATCCTTAAGAATATTTTTGTGTAACTCCACTTCCTCAAAAAATAGTGAAGAATCATGTTTGATAATCTTAGTGTCTGAATTTAGTAAATAATTATTTCCTTCTTCAAACTCCTGAGGGTCAGAGGGAAGTTTGAGAGGTTCCTCATCTACTTGATAGACTCCAACAACTTATAAGGGGGAAATTGGATCAGTTTTTCACTCCAAAGTAAGATGAAGGATAGGGGATGAGAGAAAATCATATCGTATAGTGAGTTAAGGGATCATTATACACATGCAAGAAACCTAATATTGTCTCTTTATTTTTTTGCATAATCCATAGTGATAAGTTCATTCTTTTTTTCCATGTAAGGGAGTATGAATGTGTTTGGATTTTTCCACATTAAGGGTTCAAATCTCATGGATATAGAAAACTTGGTTTCCGTTAAATTTGTATCTGGGTAAAATCAGGAAGAAGAAGAATCCATATAGTCGACCGACTATTTTCTTTCCCTAGGGATGGCTTTAATGAAGATAAATTCAAAAAAAAATCTCATCTCACACATAGCAGTGTTGTAAATTTTGAGGTGTTCCATTTTGATTTCATAAAATTTGGAAACTTGATTGGCTACTAGTTGTGAATCTCATAGGACTCTAGTTTTTTTATCTCCATCCTCTTAGTAATAATGAGGCTGAGAAGAAAAGCTTCATACTCTACCCCATTGTTGGTGCATTCGAAGTCTGGTTTAAAAGTAAAGGGCATGACCTTCCCTTCTAGAGAAGTTAATATCACTCCCACACTTGTAACATACTGTCACTTGGATCCATTGTAATGGAGGGTCCAATAGTTAGCAGGGAAAATAAATCCTACAACGTCCTTGTAAGATTCCTCTTGTATCTCTAATACTTTTGTTTAACGTAGTTTTTGGGTAAGTGCTATAAAATGTAGAAATTGCCTAAAACTCAAATAAACAAGGTTTACCAATACCTACACCAACAGTGACAATGTCAGGATGATGTAAAGTAGAAAACATGAAAATTCTCCTTCTTTCACTGAATGAGAAGACCTGTAAACAAAGACAACTAAACAAGGAGATATTAGATAAACCTGATAACGAGTTCCTTAGAGAGTGTCGATCCTAGGAATCCAAAGGGACTTCCTTGAAGGGTGTCAACTTGTTTGATATAATTAAGTTATGATTAATAATATAAGATGGGTGATAAATGACAACAAATCTAAAATTCAACATGGATAAGAAGATCATGTTCATCTTTGTAAGTGGCCCAAGCGAGAGTTTTGGTGATCTTGAAGTCCTTAAAATAGTTATACCATAACTCCTCAATTACTTCTCATATTTCTTGGAGGATATCAAACTTCTCTTTGATATCCTTGAAGTTTGGTATGAATGCAATGGTGCACAAGGTGAGCTCATGGAGGATGTTAAACTTCTCTCACACTAATGGTTTTTAGATGATCAGAAGATCATAAATGTTGGTGATTGGATGAGAGATACATGGAACAGTCATCTACAGAGAATACATGCTTGCAGATAGTTTGATTAGATCAAAATATATTTAATAGAAATGCTAATTATGACAATAACAGATAAATTATTGAAATTTGATAGAGATCATCAACGATCTGGGGAGATTGGGGGAGATCATACATATTGTTAGTGATCTGTATGAAAATATGATATTTTGATAACAAAGATATTTACAGAAAAAAGGGACTAGAAATGATTGATTTTGGATTCCTATTTGATATGTACACAAATAAAATGAAAACAATTTAAAAGGATAATTGTACTTACTTTGGATAGTGATAAAGAAGTGAGAAGACCTGCATGATGCTTGATTGTTCGGAGATACCTGTGAGATATCTGGATGGCTTGACATGAGTGTTGAGGACGTGTCTAGGTGAATCGTGATAATGTTCATTATGTCTATCTAATGCATGGTAGAGGCTTCACTACAACCTTTCATAGATCCTGAAAAAAAGATCTATTTGGTTGTATTTATAATCATTGGTGATCGGTTAGGATTGCTGGCAATTAGAAAATTTTGGGGAAGAATCTTGGAAGTGGTTTTAGCCACTTCCAACTTAGGCTTTCATGGGTGGGGATGCGAGGTGAGGAGGTTAGGATGTTAGGGAGTTGGGTAATGGGGGTAAAAATGGGTTTAGATGGTTAGGGAGGTTAGGGTAGGTTTATATGGGGTAAAAATATGATTTTACGGGATGAGGGTAGTGACGTATGTTATAATCAGAATAATATGTTTAATGATTTAATTATGTGTGTTTGTGTGTGTGGTGTAGGAAGGTTACCTAAGGTGATAAAAACTTGGTGTCTACATTTACCCCTGTTTGTCAAGTAGTTTGTGATGGATAAATTGTTTGACAAAAATGAGTGAGATAATTTGATTTGTGTTTGGATGGGTCGTCTCTCCTCAAATTGGGGGTGATTGTGAATGAAGTATGATAATCATCGGTTTGAACATGTTTGTTGGATGAGATAGGTTTGTATGATAGTATATTTTGATTTAATCTTCCTAAAGACTAGGCATGAAAACAATATTACTATAAAGGTGGACTTGCACTACCATGGAGTCAAATGATAGGGGAACCAAGGGTTTCACAACCTATAGATGTATGACTCATAAGAAGCAGCTGTGGGAGATGATACCGGTTGGGTATGTTATCCATGAAAGGCTTGATAAATGTTGTTTCCACAAATGGTGGGCTTCTAAGGTCAAGAAATCAAGTGATAGGGGAACCAAGGGGTTCATGTCCTAGATAGACATATGAATTGTCAATGATAGGACTACAAAATCTAAGATGGTTTTTTTGCTAAGGGTGGGCTTGATAAATGTTGATGGATAAATTGTGATAAAGTTGTATAAGGTTATAGGGATCTTAAGAATGGATTTGATAAAAGGGAATAAATCAGTAGTGATTATCTAGATTTCTAGCAATTTTAACAAATTGTCGGCAATCAGGTGGGTGGTAAAAAAATAATGATATATAAGGCACGTAAGAGGTTCATTTAAACCATTGTGCTTTAGTGATAGTAACATTGCTATAGTATTTTTATGTGATTTTGCATGTGATTTGAATGAGATGGAGGCGGTTGGAGCTGGATAGAGACATCAAAGACCCACATGTGTTAAGGTAGGTGGCATACTTAATTTTTTTCATTTTTGTATATATATATATATATATATTTGTAATTGGGCTATGAGATCTTCATAGATGTTGTATAAGATCATTGGTGAGCCATAGGATCGACAATGATTGGTAATGATTGCTAGCGATTGTAGAGATCGCTAGAAATTTAGTTAGATTTTTTATAGATGTGTAGTGGATAAATGTTATATTTGATTAAGTGATTTTGATTGGTTATTGTATCTAATGCTAGTTTGTTGTTTTTGTGGATACATGCGAGAGATTGATTGACTACACAGGATATGGTCTCGAAGATTCTTGATGAGGTACGTGAGCAATTATCAGATGTGAAGTGGGATCATTTAGAGGTTGTGGGGTTGGGTGGGATGCATTATTACCAATGTATCCATAGAGATACATGATTATTATTATATTTTTTCAAGAAGTGGGACCCTATTAAATGTAATTTTTGGATGTCGATGAGGGAGATGACTTTGACTTTGGAGGATGTGCACCAAATTTTTTGCTTGCCAGTATAGTGTGAGAATATTTATACTATTTATTAGGGAAGACGAGATGTTGCGATGCAACATTTGTATGGAGATGTTGGTTTGGAGGTTGTATATTATGTTGGAGGGTTCTCATATGGATCCCTATATCATGATGATGAGGAGAGTCGAGATTTGGTGACGATGATGATGTTGGGTATTAATTGTTACGCCTTACTAGATTTAGCCAGAGGGTGGTTCTCATGGATGTTGATGGGTGTGGTAGGGTATATTTTGGAGTTAAGGACAGTATTTTCTTGGGCTCCTACTTTGTTGGCACAGGTTTATAGGGATTTTTAGTCCTAGAGGACTAGACACATATTTGGTGTAGATGTATCATTTTTTTAGAGTGTCGGGATTATGAGCATATTGTAGTGGCTTGGCTGAAAGGATTTCTATGGATGAGGTGAGAGTGACTTAGAGTATCCGGTAGGTTTTATGAGATGGAGATCTAATCATGGGATGACATGACCTGCGAGAGATGAGGATTACTACAAGAAGCTCCTGGTTGGCTTACAGGTAGGTGGTATGATTTAGAGGCCGTATATATATTTCCCAGTATGGCCCGATACAGTGAGGGATGTGGTAGCTATGTAGCAGGATAGGTGAGTACGGGGGTGGAGGGATGGTGAGTGGGATTTGGTTTAATTTGGCCACATAAGACAATGATTTGGTTTAGTGCAGGATGTGTTGGAGGCAACAGTGGCTTACCAAAGAGATGATGTTGGAGATAGATGTGGCATTGCTCAGTTTTTCATGAGGAAATGGATATAACAGATGAGGAGGAAGTTGGTGTAGTTTTTAATTCCTAGGGTGTATGGGTTGCGATGATGTAGGGGTGACAGTGAACTACACTACATGGTGGCAGGGGCATCTAGAAAGTTTTGTATAAACGAGTACGGGCTCATGTGGAGGGTGCACCTCAGGAGGGTGGTGGTGAGGGTGGAGGAGATGGAGGGGATATGGATAGTGGATTTAGAGGCTAATATATCTTTTTCAATTTCTAAGAAGGCCACATTGGTGGTTGATAGAGATGGACTCAGTTTAGCAACTTGCCACTATACATGAAAGAGCTTACTCAAGTTATAGTTTACTATGATTGATATCGACAATAACAAGAGGTCTTACAAAAATCCCTTGGGATCACTGGTACTTCAATTTCAAGAGCTGAGCTACAGGAGGCAAAATCTCAAGATAGTGGTTAGATGGGGCCACCTAGTAGTGTGAGTTTGGCTAACTACCATTCATTACGTGAGGATCTTAGTTACTATGATGAGATAGTATGGTGGAGGTTACCCAATGAGCCTCGATATGCGGTATATCATGCACGGAGATAGGTAGTACCAATAGGAAGTGATGTGAGTGTTAGTTAGGCACCAAGAGATCCAAATATAGGATAGTTAATAGGGGTCCTAGTAGTAAGCAGGAGAGCAACGCCTGAGGGAGAATTTAGTTGATGGATGTTCAATTTACTCAGTAGATATGATGTTTTTGATGTATGCGCCTCTCTTAAAGCCTATATTGATGAATATTTTTTAGTATCCATATTTTTTGAGACTCATTATGATGTACATTGATATATCCATATATGTGATTATGATTTTGACTCATGTGCTTATTGATGATTTATTGTACTATTTGATGTATTGGTATAGTTTCGATGTGATGTTGATTTTGATATACGATATGTTGATCTTGAGTTAAGTTTAGATATATTTGATTGTGTTCTCAGACATGATGATTAGTATATGTTAATTTGATATGTTGATTTTGATGTTGATATAATGTGACTTCTAACATAATGGTGTAGATATATGTATTCCAAAAAGTACTTTAATCATGGTTGGGAATAAAATGTGAATTGTTTGATTTTAGATTGGAATTTGATACATATGTGACATGATGGGTATAATGATGAAAATGCACTTTGTGGATCTTGTAACAAAATTTAACACATAACTAACAATAAGTAGTCATATGTAGGACCTTAGATGCATATGGAAGAGAGTCTGTATATCTTCCTAGATACATGGGCAGGGCTGACATATGTAGTTTTTGTGGGAGAGTAGGTTCTCCTTTTGATGGCTTGTAGGCTTATGCCCCAACTAAATTTTACCAACACAAACTAATCAATGCGGGAAGTTTTTCTTGATGGGAAATTTAGATCGATGCGGGAAGCTTTCCTAGGATGTTTTTTTGTATTTTTGACTTTTTGAAGGTTGATTGATGAGGGAAGCCTTTTATAATGAAATAGGTAGCCATCCTTTGAGGGAGTGGTTTACTATTTTAAATTTTCATGATTTTTTATTTTGAATAGCCATCCTTTAAGGGATCAGTCTATATTTGATATAAAAATTGTCCTTTAAGGGATCAGTATGTTTTTAATAATATGATTTAATCGTTTTCCTTCGAGGGATCAATCTATATTTTGATAATGTGCATCCGTATGTATATTTTTATTTTTATGATGAGGGTAGGCCTATTAGACATTTTTGAGGAGGGGAAAAATGTGTGTACAAACCACACAAGTGCATCCCATATCATGTTTTTCAATTGGTAGATCAAATGGCTAAATGGATGTAATGATTGCAGAGTTCCTTCTGATGAGGAACTTGTCCATGTATGAAATATGCGATGAATAGAGCCATGGTGTTCATATTTAAGGTCTTAGTTAAGGTAATGATGATAAACCACATGATTCTAAATCATTACCATAGTAAAATGAAATTGGCTGGTGTGGAATGAGACTTTGATGTGACTAATTTCATGATAATATATATGTTAATAGTAGAAAGGCTACAAGTGCAAGGCGTTCAAAGGTTTTTTTTAAGTGTACCATCGAGGGAGGCTAAATGATATGCTCCCAACCCATATTTGTGAGTGATGACATATGGACTAATCTAGTTAGGGGAAAACTTTTCATGTTTACGCCTTTCCATAGTAGTGAAATTTTGATTTTCTTTTAGGACAAGATCACGAATGTTGAAGTCATGTTCTTTGACATGTTTTTTATATGCTCGATTTGATGCATTCTTGATAAGTATGATGATGTTTGAGATATGTTAGGTGACATTCATCTAACAACTTAAGTTTGTGTTAGATGTTCTTGATCATAATACTCATCAAATATGAAGTCTCTGAGGGATACACGGAGAGATGGGAATTTGAACTTCAAGGGGTAGGACCACCTCAAATCCATAGATTAAAGAGAATGGTGTAGCACCTTTAGGATTACAAATGCTATTTTGATAAGGCCCAAGAGAGAAAACAGGATTTGGAGATGCCAATTCTTACCTACTTGGTCAACAATTTTCATGATGATTTTGTAGTGTTTTATTAGAAGCTTCATCTTTTAAATTTTCTTATGGATAATAAGGAGATAAAATCTTAGTTTGATGTTGAATGTGTCACATAATTTCTTAACTTGCTTGTTTTTGAAATATTTTCCATTATCAGTGATAATTTTGTGAGGAGATGCCAAAGTGACATATGATATGTTGATAGATGAAGTTCAACAATTTTGTTTACTTTAGTAGAGACTAGGGGAATAGCCTCTACCCATTTTGTGAAATATTCAGTAGCAATGATGATAGAGTGGTGTCGTTGTGATGAACGAGGGTTGATGAGACCAATGAGGTCAAGTCCCCATTGTGAGAAGGGCCATAAATCTTGAGTGGGTTGTAGATCCTGACTGGGAATGTGAGTAAGATTGGAATGTTGTTGACATTTAACACATTTTTTGATATAGACACAACAATATTGATTGATAGTAGGACAGGAATATCCCATTTGTAAGACATATTTAACAATATCATACCATTAAAGTTCCCACCACATATGTCATCATGGACTTCTTGGATAACTTTAGTGGATTCATGAGAGTTGAGACATCGTAGTAAGATGTCATCAAATCTACATTTGTAGAGAACACCACCTATGATGATGTATCAGGTAGTGCATTGAAGAAAATATTTCTTAACATTTTTAGATAGGTATGAGGGAATTTTAGATTTTGAAGGATAAGCATAAATTTGAGTGTACCAGAGATCTATTTGATTTTATTCGATGAGATTGATAGAGGGGAGTTCGTTGGTGTGAGATGGTTGATCAAGTCTATGCACAACAATAAATAATTTGGAATCGTTAGTTGATAGTGGAATGAGTGATGCGAGAGAATCCATGGTGTCTGTAAATTTATTAGAAGATCGTCTAACTATTTGGATGGTGTAATGATCAAAGGATTATAAGAGGAATTCAACAATGGTTTTATATTTTTGTAGAATTTTGTTTTTACATTGATTAATTCCTTTGATTTGGTTGATGATGAGTTGAGAGTATTCATAGATGTCCAAGATTTGAATACCAAGCATGATATTGGTTTGGAGGCCCATGATGAGAGCTTCATATTCATCCATGCTATTAGTGCATTTAAAGCTAAATTTGAAGGATAGATGGATTGGAGTCCCCCAGGGAGGTATGATAATGATATTGACACCTCCCCCCTACTGACACTTAGGTCCATCAAAGAAAAGTTTCATTTTGATAGGAGTGTATTCTTGATTATAGTGTTGATGGATTTTTCAGGAAATTATTTGTGAGGTAATTGATTATTAGGAAGAGGATTCAATGAGATGGTCGGTGATGGCTTGTCCTTTAATGGATTTTTGTGGGATGAATTCTAGATCAAACTCAGTCATAAGCATAATCCATCAAGTGATACAATCACTGTGATATGGTTTGGAATGCATGGTTTTAAGGGGATTGAAACTGGTGACAACATATGTTTTATGATTAAGTAGATAGTGAAATACAAGGACAGAGTTTGGAAGTTACAAAGTACAAGGAACAACAAAATTTTTTTGCTTCAATGTAATGGGTATTCATAATCAAGAAGAGTGTGACTTTATATATACATAAAGATGAAATTTTTATTTACCTCTTCCTTTCTCGGTATCTATGCATGTTATCATAACACCTAGGGCATAGGCCGAGGGTTATATATATAGTAGATATATATATATATGAATATATATAAGGCCCCCCTCGCATGGAGGTGTAAGCACAAGAGGTGATAAGAGATATTATTTGAGGTCTTTGAAGGCCTTTTGACAATTGTGATCCCATTTGAAGTGGACATCCTTTTAAAGGATATGAAAGTTGACAATGATCTCAAAGTTGTGAGATGAAACAAAGGACTAATTGAAGTCTACCTTGAAGGCTATGAAGGTGTTTAAGGTTTGATGGAGGAGGTATCTCAATGATCGTTTTGATCTTTTTAGGGTCTACTTCAATGCCCCTAATAGAAATGATGAACCCTAGGAGATTTATCGATGAGAACACAAAATACACACTTAGCAAGGTTAAGGTGAAGGAAATATTAGATGAGTTACGTAAAAGATGATGTCAAGGAAAATGAGATGATCCATGAGTTGTTTATATTTTCCTAGGAGTTCATCAACATAGTATTCTACTGTTTTATGAATGAGATCATAGAATATGTATGTCATAGCATGCTAATAAGTTCCCCCTACATTTTAAAGTCTGAAGGGCATAACATGGTAGTAGAAATTTCCCCAAGGATTAATGAAGGAAGTTTTATGTTCATCATTAGTATTGATGATAATTTAATTATAGGCCAAAGAAGCCATCTATAAGGGAAAGCATTTCATGGCCATCGGTGAGGTCGATAAGTTGATTGATGTTAGGAAGAGGAAATTTGTCATCTTTAGGGACAACCGAGATTGAGGTCTCAGAAGTGTGTACAAATGCATAACTTTCTAGAGGCTTTAGTTACATGTAAGGTATCAAAAACCCACTTTGGATAGTCAATGTGTGAGATGAAGTTAGTAAAGAGAAGGTGTTGCAACTCCTCTTTGATATGGAAGGCTACATGAGGGTGTATCCTATTAAGCTTTTGTTCGATAGGATTTGTATTGGGATAGGTGAAAATATTGTGGACAAAGATGTTAGGGTCAATACCTGGCATGTCACTCTATGACCATGTAAAGTATTTACTATGTTTGGAGACGAAGGTGGTGAAGTCCTTCAATTCTTCTGAATCTAGAGATTGTCTGACCTTAACTATGTGAGGATCCTTATAGAGTCCCTATGTTAATGTCGATAGTGGATTCGTTAAGAAGTGTGGATGTGTTAGGTGGTAGATTATTTTGAAGATAATGGTCCTCTACCCCATATAAGAGAGGATATACTGATCATCGTTGCAGCGTTGAA
The DNA here is from genome assembly GCA_019776745.2 of Taxus chinensis. NCBI lineage: Eukaryota > Viridiplantae > Streptophyta > Pinopsida > Cupressales > Taxaceae > Taxus > Taxus chinensis. The sequence continues at coordinate 214,097,556 of CM034149.1, forward strand.
GAATATCAATGGTGAGGAATCTTCCTCTACCATCTCAAGTAATACGAGTGGAATGGTCTTAGTACCATTTTTGGTCTGATAAGTAAGTGGTACTAAGGTAATCGTATTGACTGATTAAAGTCAGATGGGATGGAAATGATGTTGTCTGTGTAAAAGGAGTTGTCATATGAATTTTTAGAAGATGATTTTGGTTCTATTACAGATCCAAATGCAATATTTGTGGAGCTTTCTAGAGAAGGTTAGTTAAAACCTAACCCATATTTCTCATGAAGCTTTCAGGAATGATCAAGGATTAGGTCATGAATACCATGTTCAAAGCGTCCCACACTAAATCCTGCATAGTGATGAAGGTACATTTATGCGAAGGCTTGGATATATAATAAGGATAAATATGATATGAAGGGCCTTGCGTGATGTTAATTATTGTGATGTGGGGAAAGATGATTGATCCCTTTGTAGATGAGATTTTTTTTAAGATGTGGAGGACTGAAGTAGATAACATCTCCAACATTAGGTTCATACATCGGTTGTTTTTCAGGTCTTTCTTACATTTTAGGCGTATGAATGGAATTAAGGATAATAAGGCAATACTCCCCCAGTGAAAGGAACTGCGTGATATCTTTGAAGGAGGTGTCATCTGGTAATTTTAATGTGGCGATAAATGAAATGGTAGAGGCTTCATTAGAGGAAACTAGATTGATCTTAGGGAAAATCATGTCATTAGGTCAATACATCATGTGGCATGATTTGAAAGGGTTCAGTTTAGATGGAATAATGAAGGTCTTACCTTCATGTTCATAGTTGATACAGTGATGAAGGGTGGATGGGATACAATGTATAGCATGTATATAAGGTCGGCCTAACAACATGCTATATTGAAATTCTCCCTGTACAAGGTAGAAGAGTTTATGGAGGGTCTTGATGCTGAATTTGATGGGTAAGATAATCTTGCTCAACGTAGGGGAAACGGAGCTATTAAATTTACACTATATTTCAGGTGGATGGTAAACATTAATGTTAGTAATTAAAGTTAGTCAAAGGTGTGTGATGATATAATATTGATGTTAGCTCCATTTTCAATCATATCTCTCTTAATGAGCATATTATCGATTTGGCTGGTGATGAATAATGTAAGGTCACAGTCTTTAGGTTGCAATGACATAATATTGAAACTGTCAAAATAAATAGTGACGAACATTTTGAGGGTACTGACTAAATTTACAAATGGCTGGGGATCGTTCAAAGGTACTGATTTGGATTAAAGTGCTTCAATCATGGCTTGTCGATGTTGTTGTGAGGTTTGACAAATTTCATAAGGGGACATCTTTACTAGACCTTGATGGATTTGTTTAATGATGGTATTATGTATAGAAGTGGTGGATTGGGTACGTGGAGTGGCAAGGATAGATACCTTATATTTAGAGGATGGAGGGTTAGGTGATTCGGGGGGAAAATGGATGGAGACCTTGGATTTTTTTTATTCAAAGTCTTAGGATCTTGAGCATGAGCTTTGATAGTTATACACACCATGTTAATTGATGAAGTGATGTTTTTTGAAAGAGGCGTCGCCTTTGTGAGATGTAGACGTAGTGTCAAGTGGTGGTTTGGGTGCTGGGGTTGTAAAGGTCTGATGGGTTATTCCGACTTGATTTGGTTATTCTAGATCTTCGAAAAGAAGTCCCTTGTTAGAAAGGCTTCAAATGCCATTATGGAGGGCTTTGTAGTCCTCGATGAAATGTCCTGGTGTTCGATGATAATCACAAAATGCTTCAAAATTATACCATGAGGGTTTCCACCCCCAAGAGCTAAATGGATTTAGAGGAGGCAATGTCATGTTGGATCACTGGATAATACTTTCAATTATTTATCATAATATCATGTCGAGGTTGAGGCTAAGGGAACTGATGCTTCGTTTGACAATCTGAAAATTAGATATGAAGGGATTTTTTCTTATGTGACATGTTTAAGTGCCAATCAGGAAACGGTCTTGGATTCTGTAATGGTGACTAAAAATTTAGATGAGTGGTGTGGCCCCAAAATAGATGACAAGTAATTTGGATCCTATATTGAGGTTTGCATTTGATTTAGTGATATGGTTGTTACATTTTTAGATGGATGGATGTGAAATCGTGAGATGGGTTTATTGAAATTGTGGATGTAGTGTTGGGTGACACAATCTTCATAAGATCTCTTTAAGATTACCTTTTAACTATTTGAAAGAAATGAAATTAAAAAATTGTAGATATTTTCTCACTTCTAAAAGGAATGATAACCAAATCATGCCAAGCCAAGAACACAGATATTAATCAAACACCGCGATCAATAAGATGAAAGTAATTTTTCAGAATAACTTTACATAAACCTTTGCAACAAATGAGCGGCAATATCATATATTATTATGAAACTCAATGAAATGCAATGAGAATGGTCCTTGCTTACATATGAAAGGAATAACAATCTAAGAACCAGGCAAAGTCATATATCAAACCATAAATCAAGGAAATAACTAGTCATCAAAGAACTAGTCAAGACTATAGATTTAGGAGAGAACTAGACATCAAGGATCTAGTCAATACCATAGATCAAGGAAAGAACTATACCTAACAACTAGATAATATCTCCTAATATCTAAATAAGATAAAAGAAATATCTACACACATAAGTGGTTGAGGATAAATACAATAAAGGTAAATAAAGTACCTAGGTGAACATGAGCTAAGGTAAATACATACTCTAACACCCCCCTCAAGTTAAGTTAGGGGCCAAAATAGAAATGGCATGTCCATAGTATGAGTCCCAGAAACTAGGTCTGATAAGGTACTCATGTACAATAACTACGAAAAAAGGACACTGCAAGGTACCCCAAACCAGTAACAATAAAGTAAAGAGAGTAAAAATCCACAGCAAGGCATCCTAAGAAGCTCAACTCAAAAAGCTCATACAATGTTGAAGAAGTTTGGTGTGCCATGTGGTCTGAATCCACTGGTTGATCACAAAACTCAAAAATAACTGACACTAGGCTTCACTATAATAGCTCCATATAAGGAGACTGTCAATAGAGTGATGTTGAAAATGCAAGAAAAAACACCAAACATAATTCGATCAACTACTGCAAATAGGTTTCCCATGATCGAAGAACAATAATCAAAGCAACAAGGCAATGACACAAAATCCAGAGTGTCACGATCCGAGAAAAGTCAAGGTAACAAGGAAAAAACATAAAACCTGAATAAACAGGATCAGCACCACACCCTCCCATACTGTTGAATGGGTGGAGTGACACCATAGATCTCTATGAGTTGCCCAAAATCAACTACTCGAACACTAACAAAATAACACTGGGTTTCACCATAATAGCTCCCCCACAATAGATATTGTTATCATGCCAAAATTGTTGAAAATACATATACAAAATCTCTCTAAAAACTAGAGAGATGCACTACACCTGCTAAAGAAAAATGCTCAAAACAAGAAGCATTACAATGCAGAAGGTATAGAAAGTGGAGCAAGAGGCCGAATGGTGGAGGAGCCAGATCTATAGAATCCTCTCAATGAATGCTTATGTCGCCACCACGAGTGATCAGATATCCACCCCAAATCAACACAGGTGGATGAAGAAGATGCTTGCATATGACTTGGTGAAAAATACACAATGGGTGCATGCAAAGGAACATCAAAATGTGTGTCAGGTTGATCATGTCTGACAGCTGAAATCTCAGGTTTCTCAATCCTGAGTGAAGGTGCAGAATTCATGTGTTGCTCATGATCCTCAAAAAGAATCAAGTGAACAAAAATATGAGCTATGTTAATGTGTAATCCCAATGAAGTATCTGGTCAAAAACCAATGTCATGGCGATAATTCCACTTAACATGTGGAATGGGAGAAATAATACCCTGTGAATGTCTGTCAATACTTCCACCAGTGAAACCCATAGAACGGAGCATGTGAGAACTAAATCTAGTGTTATGCTTCTCAAAAGATCCATGCATATGAGCAGAAGGAGGATACACAACATGTATTACTGTAATAGGCACATATGTGGAAAAGCATGCAATAACAAGCCTCATGGGATTAGGAGCATCAAGAGCAATAACAGGCTCAAAGACTGGTAGATCAATGTCAGTGGGTACAAGAGCAACAACTGCAAGTGGACTAGGAGTATGGACATGGCTGTCTACAATATGATGGCGATGTTGTAGCCTAGCAAGTGTTTGTCGCAGGGAGTGTAGTAGTGTATCCTTATCGTGAATGAGTGATTGTAGCAGATAATTTCGCATCTTGAGCGATTTGTTTTCTTCCACAAATTTAACAATATCCTCCTTGAATTCCACACACTTCAGATAAAAGTATATCATTATCAGAATCCATAATAGATACAAGAATGCAACTCCCAAAATTTTAAGACGTCGGGCTCAGTCGAAATTGCGTTCACAATTGATTACAACATTCCTCCATATTTGGCACTTTATAATGAGTGTGTGTTACAATATGGCACTTTATAATTATAGTGCAATTCTCAAAATAAATATTTCAAAAGATACAAGTTTTTCAATATTATGCTCTACTATTTATTTTAGTTGCCACTAAAACAAAATAAAATTCTTTTTCCTTCACCACACAAATAAAATGAAAAGGGGCTGGAATTAAGCACCTACTAGTATGAATCACAAGATTAAGCCCTCATATGACCATACCATATGACCAAGGGATAAGGATTTCAATGAGATAGTGTCTGCCTCTAGAAATGGTCAAGTTTACAATCAATGTTAGGGTTTTCCCACCTTTCATATCTAATGGAAGCCTCTGTTACATAAAACCGCACGCAGCAACAAAATACAAAAAAATCTCAAATATATAAACATACTAAGATTTTATTTACAAAATAAAACTTACAAATGGATGTCAACAACAATCTCTTGCTCTGATACCATAAAAGGAATGATAACCATATCATACCAAGCCAATAACACAAATGTTAATCAAACACTGTGATCAATAAGATAAAAGTAATTCGCCAGAATAACTGTACATAAACCTTTGCAAACAAATGAGCAGCAGTATCATATATTATTATGGAACTCAATGAAATGTAATGAGAATGGGCCTTTCTTACATAGGCAAGGAATAACAATCTAATAACCAGTCAAGGTCGTAGATCAAGCCATAAATCAAAGAAATAACTAGTAATCAAAGAACTAGTGAAGACCATAGATTTAGGAGAGAACTAGACATCAAGGATCTAGTCAATACCATAGATCAAGGAAAGAACTATACCTAACAACTACATAATATCTTCTAATATCTAAATAAGATAAAATAAATATCCACACACATAAGTGGGTGAGGATAAATACAATAAAGGTAAATAAAGTGCCTAGGTGAACATGAGCTAAGGTAAATACTTACTCTAACAACTTCTTCCTCCAACCAATTTCTCGAGTAGATCCACAGGGATAAGCCAGGAAGAAATTATCTAGGGAAGAAGATGTATGGAATAAATATTTCGCAAAGATATATTGGAATGGAAAATCATACATGGGAAGTGATGATATCTTCCACTTTTAATAACACTACAAATAAGTTCCTTTGATTTTAATATACAATGCTTACACTAAATCTTTGAAAGAATTAAATTACATACCCAACCTTGTCACTACATAACTATGGTAGCTTTTCCCAGTATTGTTGATGATGAATCTAGTGTCTCCTTAGCTTCAAACTCCTTCCAATGTGTGAGTTCTAATTGATCTGGGTGAGTAAGGCAATACATAACAGCAAGAACCCGAGAAAATCCAATGGTTGGTCTGGTGTAAGGAATGTAGCTAAAATGTGAGCAATAGGGAAGCAAGATAGAGAAATGGCTCTCTACAAAAGAACCTCTCTAATATATGATAGCATAACACTTCTAATTCAAAATTGACAACCCATAATACAAACAAAATTGTCATATTTATAAGTTGTTGAAAGTCAAGAACACATGTCAATCAATAAATGATGACTCAACCAAAAGGGAAAAATTCAACGGACTATTTTTAGTAAGAAGGAAATCCAAGACCATTCCAATGAACCAATTTTTAGCCAATTTGACCGAGTAATCCGAGAGAAAATCAAACAATAATCAAAACACATGTTCAAAAAGAGTGTTTTAATTTATTTTTTCATGGTGACAAGACCGCCCCAATTGCCAAAGGGGTGGTTGCACAACCACTGCTCTAGCAACAATGGGTGGTTACACAATCACCACTAAAAAGTAATGTCAAAAGCTAGAAAATTGATCTCACAAGAAAAATAGGGGTCTAGGAGCGAGGGAAAGGGGTTGAACTTAGTCAAGATGGAAATGCAAAGAAAAGATAAGGGTTCTGGATCTCGTTCCCGTCTTAGAAGTATCGTTTTCATCATTGGAGACGTGTCACGTTTAAATGTTGCACCATGTAATTTTTGGGTTTGTGTAGCCACTACAATCTATAGCAAGGTTTCTCAAGAGGATTAAAAAAGTAAAATAAATTCAAGAGCAATTGGAAAAGAAAATTTATAGCCTCTCCTCATATATTTCAACCTTAGTGGACACAAATAAAGCTTAAATTTTCTCATCAAAATAACGCATTCCTGTTAACAAGATCGATTAAATGGTATTTAGGACATCTAAATATTTATTCGGTGCATAAAGGTAACCAAGGTTTGGATTGAAAATATATTTTTTCAAAGGTTACAAATATATTGATGAGGGAAAGAAGGTATATAATCTCATTAATAAAGTCTTGCGTAAGATTCATGACACCATGAAATCTTTCAAATAAGAGACTATGTTTTGGGTAGGATTAATATAAGATATTCATGCAATGGATGCCTCAAATGAGAAAATTCTCATTTCCAATCAGATTTTTAGTTATGCCAAGGAAAATCTCTTTGAAATAGGTAAGAACTATAAAATTGAGGCTAAAGACACCCAAAGAAGCTATCAGAAATCTCTCCTCCCATGTTCAGAAGATTGAAAGTCTCAAGTCTGATCTTTTTATTGATGAGTGATCTTCATTGTCAATTGTTCAAAGAGAATAGTTTTAATTTGAGACACATGATAGAACTTAAAGCTAAATTCAAAGATATGCTCAAGGGATAGATTTTTCATTGACAAATATTTCATGTGAGCTCATTAGATAAGATCGTAAGGATCTTCAATGTTATTATTGAAGCCAACAAGGGTGTTCCTTATATCTTCTATAGTGTCAAAGGAATGTTAGAGGCTGAATATTCATCAACCAATGTCTTAAAAATCACCCATATTCCTAAAGAGAAGGAAGTGTTTGAAGCTATTCTCAAATTTAGAACACATGTCTTGAAGATAAAGCTACCTATAAATATAAAACGTGGAGCTTCTCCATTTGATTCCTCTTTCTAGCTTCTTTCTTCCTTCTAACTCCCTCTTTGATTCTAATATCTTGTTACACTTTTTGCTAAGTTAATTTTTAATTGTAAAATCACCGTAAGTGATGTTTGGTGTAAAACTAAATGCAAAAAATCATAAATTCACCTAATATTAGTTTTTGATGTAGTTACAGTTTATTTATTACCCCTCAAGTATAAAAAGGCGGCTTGGTCATTGTCTAAGAGATTGATTAGCTATATCCTAGAATTTCGTGGGAAAGAAATGCAATAGAAACTGTGTTCAATTTTTGCATTCAAGGAATATACAAGCATTCAATAACTTTGTGTCTTTAATCTTCTTGTGGTTTATTGAATCTTATGATAACTACCTTTCTTAAGATTTCTATTTTGTAGTTTAATGATTTTATCTTTGTGTTTATTATGTTTTGGTGTTAATAGATGAATTTTATGTTTATTTGTTTTTGAACACATCTTTCTTCGTATTCTAATTCTTCCCCTTTCCATGTCTCTTTCTCTATCCAATTCCTTCATTGAACTATGTTCAACAAACAAACCCTAATATAAAATTTTGAATGTAAATACTATAAATATTTTTTCCTATACTTTATATTTTTAATAATGGGAGCCTCCCCACATAATAAAATATATATTGTCTCATATATATAGTGTCTCATATATTTTTTTCCTTATGAAAAATATTTCACCAATAGTTTTTTGCATCTACCATGGGGCACAGTTTTGTCTTTTTTTTCAGCCCACAAACCATATGCCCACTAAACATGACTATTACAAGGAATCCTCCCACCTTGCAACCTACTCTTCTTATCATACATGAAATTCAAGAAGATATTTCCACTGATTTGAGAAATATTTCTTAGGTAAATTATTCGTGTGATGTTCATTTTCACGTAGCCACTACACTTTTAGATGAAGAAGACGATCATACATATTTCCTAACAAGAATGTATATTTCTTAATGGAATCTAGATCAACATAGAATAGTATAAAGAATAATTTCTACCAAATCCTAATCATAAAAATAATTTATAAATCAGCTAAGAGAATATTTACTCATAACAAAAATGCAGGTGTCAATGATCCTTTCTTTGAGTCCCAACAAGAACATAATTTTGGTTCATCTCCAGAATGGAAGATGAGGAGAAAATATCAGTATGTAATCCATCGAATACCAGGAAAGTCAATACTAAATTTAAGTAAATCTCTTAGGTTATCATGCACCACCTTGCCCTTACATGATTTTCACGTAAGGGAAGCACTAATTCCTCGAGGGGAGAATGTAGAACCTTTCGCCCTAACTCCACCTATTAATGAACTTCCTAAATGGTCCAAAAATAACTTTTCCAAATTTACAAAAAAATGGAAAGCAAAATTTTCATGAACATATTGTGGCCTTTTTGTATGCCTATGCAATTATATGTCATGTTATTTGTTGAGAGCTTGTAAGAAGTTGCAATAGAATGGTTCTATCAACTTCATTTGAATTGCATCACAAATTGGGCTAGCATGTGAACTAAATTTGAATAAATACTCAAGCCAATAGACGATGTCCACTTTTTCTTGGCTCAACATACACAAATGAAGAAATCTTCTTTTGAGCCAATGAGGTGATTTATTTCCAAGTTCGACAAACTCTTACACAATTTCTCAAACAACTCAACCAACCTTATAAAATCGAAATTGTTTCTTCATAAATGCCTAGTTTAGACATCTAAAATGTCGACATGGTTAATTGCGATTAACCTGTCCCGCAAATATCCCAGCATCACCCATATAATAATTAATCGCAAGATTAATTATTATTATTATTTAATCCATTTTGATCATATTTACCTTTTATCATTATTTATCATTTATCCCATTAATCCTTTTAAATTTATCATTATATCCCATCTTATCATTAATCACTTTTATTTCATTATTATATCCTATTATCCTATTTTAATTTTTCACTAACATTTTACTAAGAATTTAATATTCCTACATCTACCTACCTACCTACCCTACACATCCTTACATCTAGCTTTTCCATGTAATCTCACCCCTAAACATCATTTATTAAATTAATCTAATCCTAATCCTAATCACATCCTCAACACCTCTAAATCTAGAGGCTTATATTTTGTAGAAGCCTCTCTAAACTTTCCTCCATTTAAAAACTCAAATAAACCTTCCACTCTTCATGGAGACTTCTCTTAAATTCTAGAAATATTCATTCTTCTCATGCATCCTCCACCCTTGGTCTTAATCCAACTTGGCTTAATCCTAGCCATTGAATCCTCTACCCATTAACTATAAATTGATCTCTCCTCTTCCATGAGTGCTAGCTTGAAATAACTTGGAATAATCTTACAGAATCCATAACTCAAACTTTTGTCATTTTTATCATCTCAATCAATCCATCCACTCTATCAATCCATCTTCAACCATCACTCCAATAAATCTATTCAATTCAATCTAGCATCATTCATCCTTCATCAAGCAATCATCAATTGAAAAATTAAGGGGAGGTGTTGCTCGTGTGTTTCCACCAACATTTGAAGCAACAAAGAAAATCATCCACTTGAGCACATCTAAGCTATCATCAGAAGGAGGATTTTGCCATCTTATAGGTAAGTACATAGTATATAATCTCTCTCCTCTTTTCAATCCATTTCTCTATCTGAGATATGTGTTGGAGATAGATTAGATTTAGGGAATCAATTGCTATGTGTTGGTTTCTTGCATTTTCACTCACTAATTTTTTCTTGCATTACATTTTGGTGCCCACAGTGGGGCTTAGCCCCCAAAATTCTGATTGCTTTTAGTAGTATTTCATATTATAAACAAATTGTCCAAATTTGAGAATTTTTTGAGATTTTCCCCTTGAAATTTCAAATTTTCGTAAATCTTCCATTTTACTGTTTTTGACCTAAAATACTATTTTTGTAAACCTCGAGGCGCAGTTGTAAATACTTTAGCGCTTTTGTTCAATCTTTAAATCCCCAAAATTATCATTTTTTGACAAAATAGCACTTTTGTAGGCAAAGTAGCACTTTTGCAACCAAAGTGGTGTATTTGCAAACATAATAGCACTTTTACAGATATATTGGTGCTTTTGTTCTATTTTGACACCTTTGTTTTGTTTTTTTTGTCTACATTCTGAGAGCCATAACTTTTGATCCCAAACTCGAAACAACTCCATTTTTTTTCTTGGAAAGGTATCGAAAATATTTATGCAATGAAAGTGTTAATTTAGCATTTTATAAGATAATATATTCATGGTTTCCATTTTCCTACATCTTGTCATTTTAACTACACATTGAGTTATAATTTCTTGTTCCAAACTATTAACACTTTGTGTATAGCTTCTTATGCTTACTAAAGATAAAAATCAATCTAAAACTACTAATCCTTTCATTTTGTAGCTCATCTAGTCCAAAATATTGGGGTATAAAACAAAATACTAACCCTTTTGTTTCACAGGGCCTCCTCTTGAAGACCTCATTACATAATTTTCAATCATTTTATCTTGCATTTATCATCCCTTTGTGTGTTTTTCCTTTATTATTTGTTCATCCCGAAGGCGAAACCATGTATCAAAAAATATCCACTCTTAAATCATGTATCAATCAATCACCTCCTAAACCATCATCTCCAAACCAACCCCATCCACAATTTCCCCTTTCTACGATCCCTGCCCCTAACCCCATTGACCTCCTCCTTGAGGAACCCAAATAATCTCAATCCATAAATCAACCTAATCAACATAAACCACCATCCCCACAAGCCAATTACATTGACTTTGACCACCTCACCAAGTTTAACCTAGACCAAGAGGAACTCCTTTATGTCCTTGTTAATCTAGCCACTAATCCCAAACCCACACAAAAATCCTAAATCCCAACCTCCAAATCCCCTATCAGTCATCATGACCCCCACCTTCCTCCTATCAAAACTCTTACACCACCATCCAAAATTTCAACCCCTAAATCCAATCATCATAAAACCTATCATCGAGTCCCATTCACATATCCACAACAATCCCAACAAATTAACCCAAATCATTATCCCCCACATCTCATCTTAGTCCTCCATCCTCATCATCTTCATCATCCCAATCCAATCCTATGGACTTTCTTCTAAATTGTCCCACATCCCCTAATCCACCATCCAATTCAACCTCTAAGCCTATTTCATCCCCTCCATCACCTACGCCCAATCTTGTCAAAATTATCTCATCCACTGTGACTCCTAAGTCAACCTCATTCCCTTCTACCCCCAATCCTAAACCATCTAATGTGGCTCCTATGCCACCCTCGTCATCCTCATCCACCTAATCATATTTTACCCCTTCATCACCTAACCTAACACTATCCTATCCTCTAATCTATTTCATCCACCATACCCCCAAACCTAAAACATCTAACGTGACTCATAAATCACCAACTCCCAAACCTAACAAATCCAATCCCAATCCTCTCCCCACCCCATCTCCTACCCAATCTAATGAGGCTCTTATTCCACCTTCATCTACTTCATCCCCTAAATCAACCAAATCTAATGTGGTTCCTACACCACACCCATCTCCCAAATATCCTTCATCCCCAACATCACCCAAATCTAATGTGACCCCCATATCACACCCATCCCCTTCATCTAAATCTACCCCATCCCCTTCATCTACATCTACTAATCCCAAACAATCTAATCCTAAGCCAAAACCATCTACCTCAAAACCACATACTCCAACCAATCCAAAATCAACCAAATCTACTTCGGCCTCCAAGCCCAAACCATCCACTTCAGCCCCCAGGCCTAATCCATCCCCTTCATCTTCTAATCCACACCAATCTAATCCAATCATAAATCCAAATCAACCAAAACATCTCATAATCCAGCCAATCCCGCACCTTTACTTCCTACTCCCCCAAAACCATTTAACCCAAACCACTTCACTCCTTTAGGAGAATCCTTGACCACCATCTTCCATCATCTAAAAACCTTCAACATGATCATCCATCCCCCAATCAAATATGCAATCCAAACCTTCCCAAACCATCTTGGTATCAGGAAAACTATTATTGTGACTTCCATCGCACCCATGGACATTCAACCAATCATTGCATGCAATTTAGGTATTATGTCCAAAACCTCATTAACCAAGGAATTCTTATCCTTGTACCTCTCTATCCACCACCTTTCCATCCCAATCCTATCCCTAACCATTTTCCATCATCCAAACCCCACTCGACATCCAAACATCGTCATCCATCCAAATCTCATCGTACATCCAAACATCCCTCACCAACCCAAAACCGAAACAAATCTCACCTCCTATCCTTTGTTAAGTCCGGCCTCTTAGCGGATGACAAAATTACAATCACCCAGTCTCATGATGACCACACGACATCATCTTCCCCATCCACTTCATATCCTATAGCCAAAAATATGTTCGCTAATATGAAACATCGAGGCAAAGGCTTAGGCATCCATGAACAAGGCATTCGCGAACCCATCTCCCTTCATCAAAATCCAGGTCATTTAGGCTTAGGGTATAAACCTAACACTAACAATGATCCTCCCACTACTCCATCACAACCCATTTCTACCACTCATCTTGTTGATCCTACCATCCCAACCACTCAACCCAATCACAAATCATTTAACCCCCCTACAAATACCAAACACCTAAAAATGGATTGAGCACATAATTCGTCACCTGTGCATGGATGTTCTTTCCTTCCCATTCATCCTCCTTCCATCCAACATCCAAATCCCTTTGCATCTCATCCATTATTATCATCACATCCATTTATATCCTCTTCCAATCCATTCATTTGAACACTTGATCAGCTTGCTCACACATGTTGTAAGCCAATAGTACCTACTAAAATTGTGTGACCTTGGTCTCTCATTACCTCCAACATTCCAGCACCATTGTTCTCCTAGAAATCTACACACTTTAACACACTTAATCAACTTGTGGTGAAGACCCTTATGTGCATCTTTTGACACTCTATCCAATGTCATCACCACACTCATTTCCATCCCCCCATCAAGCCACTAGTGATTCTTAACCCCTTGAGAGTTCTCAAGAGAGTGGAACCTCTTTATGCAAAAAAACATCAAAATATCAAAAATCAAAATATCAAAAAATCATATCAAAATTAAAAATATCAAATAAAATCCACCTCAAGACTCTCTCTAGGGGTGTTTCTAGAAACTCTACCGGGGTTATGGATGCATGGCTAGCAGTTGAAAAATGTTATGACAAGAATCAAATGTATCTTTATTGGGGCTATGGACGCCTGGCTAGCAGTGGAGCAATGCATGGCTTAACCTTCCGTTCACCTTTCATCAACCTACTTGACTTAATCACTCCCTATACATTGGCTAGTTTGTCTTCACATACTACCCATTAAGTCTTCACTTCAAGCAGTAATTAACCATCACAATCACACACACTTTGATCTCGCAAAGACATAGGGCTTGCATGTTGCCATGTATTTTTTAGACCTTGGTCACACTTTTGTTTTAGTCCACTCTTTCCCTACAACATGTGTTGTTAGGCTATTTTTTGTTCATCACTAATGTTATTTTCCTTCCATCCATCACATCCACATCCTTTTTCCCTAGGATTGAACAGTTGTGGGCAGACGATGATCCTTTCCTTTTCATCCAATCCTCCTCATGTCCCTTTTCAACTGTCATCATCATGACTGGGGGCAGCCTTACTATCATCCGCTAGGGGCATCATCCATTTTAGATACCCCTCACTTCCCATCCTACCCTACACCTAGGGGAAAATCAAACCCATCCATCCATCCACACAGGCCACCCTACTTTACACTTGGGGGCACACCACATATATCCTTAATTCCATCCCCCTTATACTTGGGGGCATCAACTCATCCCTATCATCTTCTAGCCATATTCCCCTATCTTATCCTATCCCTTTCATTCTACCCAAACATGTTATCTATCTCACATCCCACATCCCATCTAATCCTAACCTATCAACTCAAATCCTATCCTATCCAACCTATCCAATTTCCCTCAATCCTTCCCTTTCATCCTACCCAAACACATTTTGGTACTTATAGGAGAAAGTCACATCCCACATCCCCCATCCCTATCCAATCCATGAGCTATCCAAATATCCAAAAATCCTTTCATCTTACCAATCTAAAAATCCAAAATCCAAACATCCAAAAATCTAAAAATACAAAAATCCAAACATCCACAAATCTAAACATCCAAAATCCATAATCTAAACAATGTAAAAATCCAAAAATGCAAAAATGCAATGTGTGTGTTTTCTTACTTGTCTACATTTACATTTTGGCTAATGATATGACGCCTATTTTCTTTCTTTTTCTTTTGCACGGTTAATCTACATTTACATTTTAGCCGATGATATGAGGCCGATTTTGTTTCTTTTTCTTTTACACGATCCAATGATATGAGGACCATATTTTTTTGTATTAATTTGTCCAATGATATGAGGACAAGGGCATTTGGCAATTCAATCATCATGGTATTTATACCTTGGTGCATCTTTGCTCTATGCCACATTAATCACATTGCTAATGATGATAACAGTGGGCACTTTATGGTAGCACACCCCCTTCTATCATCATCTTTTAGCTTTGTCATCATCCAACTAACTATCTAACCTCTTCATCCTCCTATCCAATCAATCATTTCTCAATCAATATCCACATTCAAATTTTATCATCTCGCATCCAACATCCAAAATCCTCACCCCTTGGATGGGGCATCTTCGATGCAAAAATCAATCCTCATTCTCCCATATAAACATCCTCAATCTTCTTATCCTTTAAATCAAATTAATCATCCTCAAATCTAAATCCCAAATCATCCATCTTACTCTCTTGACTGGGGCATCCTAATAATCCAAAATCCTCACCATCTCAACTCCTTAATCCAATATCCTCAAAATATCCACCCCTTGACTGGGGCATCCTCTAATCTTCTAATCCTCTAATCCACAATCCTCTAATCCTCACTATTCTCATCCTCTAATCCTCTAATCTTCTAATTCTCTAATCCTCGCTCTTCTCATCCTCTAAATCCTCTAACCCTTTAATCTTCTAATCCTCTAAATCCTCAATCTTCTCATCCTCTAATCCTCTCTCATCAACTAACTTGGGTATATCCTCTTTTCAAACGATTACCTACTTTGTTCCTCCCCGCCTAACCCCTCAAGGGGGTATCATATCACCATCCTAACGTCTTTTCTTTGAACTATCATTGCTCTGCAATAACACTTCAAAGAAGGGCAAAATGTAAACATCTAAAATGTCGACATGGTTAATTACAATTAACATGTCCAACAAATATCCCAACATGACCCATATAATAACTAATCACGAGATTTATTATTATTATTAATTTATTTTATCATATTTGCTCTTTATCATTTATTATTTATTTTATTATTTCATCATTAATCCTTTAAATCAATTATTACATCTCATTTTATCATTAATCTCATTAATCCATTATTATATCCTATTATCCTATTTTAATTCTTCATTAACATTTCCTATGAATTTAATATTCCTACATCTACCTACCCACCTACCCTACACATCCCTACACCTAACCTTTCCATGTAACCTCACCCCTAAACATCATTTATTAACCTAATATAATCCTAATCCTAATCACATCCTCACACCTCTAAATCTAGAGGCTTTTATTCTAGAAGTCTCTCTAAACTTCCCTCCATTTAAAAATTCAAATAAACCTTCCACTCTCCATGGAGACTTCTCTCAAATTCTAAAAATATCCATTCTAGAATTTTCCATTCTTCTCATGCATCCTCCACCCTTGATCTCAATCCAACTTGGCTTAATCCTAGCCATTGAATCATCCACCCATTAACTATAAATTGAGCTCTCCTCCATGAAAGCTAGCTTGGAACATCTTGGAAATCCATGATCAAACTTTGTCATTTTTATCACTCAATCAATCCATCCACTCTATCAAATCATCCTCAATCATCACTCCATCATTCATTCAATCTAATCCTTCATCCCTCATCAATAAATCGAAGGCAAAATCAAGGGGAGGTGATGCCTAAGTGCCACCAATATTTGAACCAACAATCAATCATCGAAGAGAAAATCCAACACATCAAAGGAAGAGTTTGCAATCTTGTAGGTAAGTGTAAGTATAATCTCTCTCCTCTTATCAATCCATTGCTCTACCTGAGGTTTTATCGTAGAAGATTAGATTAGGGGAGTAATTTAGTTATTTTCTTGCATATTCATTCACTAATCTTTTCTTGCATTATACCTAGTTTCCTGAAGTGGGATTTATTTTTAGATATCAATTAGCAACCCTTATAACTACCTAGAAGTTCACCAGAGAGGTAGAAGATGACTTGATTATGTCTGAAAAGTTGAATAAAAAAACCTACTAAGAGTAAAGGAAAGACTTCTAGTCAAAGTATTACAAATACATTAGTAAAGAGATTGGGTAGTGATCTTTTATCCCTAAAGAAATGGGTATCGTAAAATATCCCAATAATGTATACATAGACATGCCAAGAAGTGATTTTGGCAATCAAAATTACTTTCCAACTCCTCAACAAAGGTTGGCCATTAAGGCTCCTCCTTCTGCTAGATGCGTCTATTAACACTTCTTGTGAGACACGGGAAACATTTGTTGAGGAAGAGGTTGTTGTACCGGAAGAGCAAGGAAATGAAGATGCTTTCAATGTAGAGGTTAAAGAACCTAAAGGTGACTCTTCTAAAAATAAATCTAGTAATGTTTCAATCCTATGAGTTTGGAAGTCACTAGTCTCCCAACCTTTGATATAATAAACCATGTTAAAACTTCCAAAGTTAAAATTTTTGAATCCAAGTATTTACAAAACCACCTAGACCAATTTGACAAGTTTATCAAAGGTGACATCACGAAGCCTAGTCAAACTTTCTCTTCATCCAAAGGAATCTTGCCTAGTCACAAGGCCTCCACGTCTCAAAACCTTTTATCTTAATTATCATCCACTTATAGAAAGATATAACATTTTTATACATCTCTATTAATTGTGGGATATAAAGTTAACTTAATAATTGAATTTGGAGCCTCTAATAATGTCATGCCTGTCAAAGTTGCAGAATTTCTTGTTCTTACTCTTACTTGAGAACTTGGTCATTTATATTCCAAGGAGACAAAATAATTCCCTCTAGTTGGTCATATTAAATATTCTCGAGTTACATTTTCCTCCTTCCCTGACAAAAGAGTTAAGGTTACCATTTTGGTGGCTGACATCCCAGCTACCTATGGGATGTTTTTAAGTAGAATTTTATGTAAAGATGTTGGAGTTAAAATAATGATGGAATGATTTCATGTTATGACCCCACTACAATTTGTAAAAACTCGTCTTGTACTAAAAGCAAAATCCAAATATACAATTCATAAATCCAAAGATCTGAGGGACGATATCCTTTATCAAGACACCAGTCATGAAAACTATATGATGATGTGAAAACATGAAACTAATATTTACATTTGTTGAAGGAGATCTCAATGATGTTTGGATTTTGGAATTCAATAGAAGTTATTCCTACATTGGTTCTATAACTGAAATAGTGTTCATGGCTCTATAAGAGGATATGTACCCATTCTCTTAAAAATTGTAATTTCCAAACAAAAATAATAAAATGAGTATGAAGTGTTGTTGCTTGGACTAAAGGTCGCTACAGAAATGGGGATAAAGAGTATGAAAGTGCAAGGAAACATTGATCTTGTTTTCAAGAAATCTAAAAACCAATTTTGGTGTAAGAATGATAGAATGAAACACTGCATAAATTGGATATAAGACTACATTTAAAAATTTGATGTATTTTCTATTGATGTCATTTCAAGAGATAAAAAATGGCAAGGTCGATACATTGGTTGTATATGTATCCTTAACAATCATGCATCTTAAGCTCAGGAAGGACGTGTATACCATTGAAAAAAAAAATTGTCCCAATGTCCACGGTAATTCAAGAAGTTAGCAAGTCTTCAATGATGATCATCATATCATTTTATTCCTTTAGAAAAGAGAATTCCATAAATCTCAATTTTGAATGCAATACTTTATCCTATAGAGAATCCTCTTCTTAGAAGGATAAGGAGGAATTAAATGTCAAGTCAATGAAGATGGTGTGATCAAGTTGAAAGGAAACAAAATCCATAAAGGCTTAAAAGAAATTTTTGATATGCATGATAGGTTTATTCAAAATAAGTCACACAATGAAACACAAACATAATTTATGTATGAAAAAGTGAATATTGGTTCTAAAGAATAACCAAGGTTATTAAATATTGGCACGTGTTGATCTCCTAATTAGCTTAGAAGCTTTATGTCTATCCTTAAAAGATAAACAAATATCCTTGTTTATTCTTATGAAGACCTAGAGACTTTTAAACCAAAATAAATGCAACACCATTCCTCTCAAAGTTGGAGCCAGACTTTTCAAGAAAAACATAGGCATAACAATCCAAAAATTGCAAGAATTATTTATGATGAAGTTTCCAAAGATATTGAAGGGAAGAATCATCTTTCATATTCATCACTTTGGCTAGGTATATAATATAATACTTATATGGAAGAAAAGTGAAGAGATAAAAATTTGTGTTTATTATCGCAACTTGAACTAAGTATCACTCAAAGATCATTAATCCTTTTCCGATTATGGATCAAAATTTACAATCTTTCACATTCTATGAGATGTTATCCATGCTTGATAGTTCTTAGAATATAATCAAATTGAAATTTCACCTGAATAGCAGGATAAGACATCCTTTATAACTCCATTGGGTAAATTTTTGTACCGAATAATTCTTTCTGGCCTCATCAATACTGTAGCAAATTTTCAAAGAGCCATGGTCTTGGATTTTCATTATTTTAATGGCCTCATATTATATCTTGATGGCCTCGTAGTATTTTCCAATAAATGAAGAGATCGTCTCATGCATTTAGAACAAGTATCTAAAGATGTAGGGCTCATGGCATCACCTTGAATCCTAAGAAGTCGATATTGGGTATCACTAAAGGAAAGTTGTTTGGTCACATCATGACTAAAGAAGGTATGAAGATTGATTCTAAGTGGGTTGAAGATATTTATAAGTTGACACTTCCCCAAAATTCATTCTTTCTTCAAAAAGGTTGATTTTCTGACAAGAGTTCCTCCTAATTTTGTTGAATTAATGAGACATTGATGATATGGTGAAACGATATATTAGGGGAAAGTCTTCTAAATAATTCAAGTATATAATTGCAAATGCTCTAATTATGATGTGTCCATGTTTCAAAACGAATTTCATCATTTAGTGTTACTCTTTAGAATACACTCTCTTATTACCTTTATGAGTTGTGGTTTGAAAGAGTATGAGCTCAAGTATTCACCTATTGAGAAACACGCCTACGTTGTAATAAAGGAAATTCATCAATTCAAATTTTATATTCCGAATTTGCCTACAATAGTCACAGTCCCCGACAACGTAGTGAAGTCTATTCTAACTCAACAAGATATTGGTTCAATAAGTGGGGGTTGGATTTCTTAAGTACAATAATATGATATTGACATCAATCCAACAAATCTGGTACATGGAAAAGGACTCTTCCAACTTGTAGAAAATGAGTCAACCAAAACAAACACGCCTTGCCACTTATCAGCACCTCATTTGTCCACTTGTCAAGCTCTCATCATGGCACCTCATCTCTATACAACTTGCTCTTTTTTTTTGCTAGTCGGAGAAAAACTTCAACAAGACATATTTTCTGCATACCACATTTGTTTTGTCCCGTTCAAAGTGCATCGAAAAACTCTCAACGAGCTCTTCCGTGTGCAAGCAATTTTATCACTTGTGCAGACCATCTAATCGATTCGGAGTGAGAATCCTCCTGGATCACTCCTCCCCATTGAGGAACTTTTATACCACTAAAAGATTTGGTTTTATTTTGATGATAAGTGAAGGTACAATTCCCGCACACTTTCAATCTCCATCCATTTTGCCTTGCTTCGATGCATTCCTTTTAGACCCACATGAAGACATTCCACATCACCTCTTTGCAAAGTCCTCACCTCCCAATCAAGTACAACATCTTCCTCCAAATCAACAAGAAACTCGGGAGCAAAGTCATCAATAGAAGGTACTTGAATACTCTCATCCTTATCAATGATCAACTTCCTAGTGGCAAAAGTATATTGAATACAAAACCCTGCACCCCCACACCCCCCTTCCCCCTCCCGGCACTCGAGCTCTACCAACCGCCCTTTAAGCCCAACCACCTACCAATTTACAAGCATTTTCGATATTTTATTTAATATTTCATTATTTTTTTTCTTTTATTTATTTATTATTATTATTATATTGTTCTCATTTTAGTTATTTAATTAATTGCTATTATTATTATTATTTCAAAATCGCAAATCAAATGCAATCATGGGTTCGGCCAACCGAACACATGAGATGACATTAGAACCACAATTAGTGTTTAATGAGGTGCTCGCAAATTGATTAACATTTGACAACAAGACCCCACAATGATGGTTGGTTAATTTATGCAAATGCCAACAATGTAACCATTAACCAAAAAGTGATGACCTTCAAATTAAGCTCACCAACCGCATACTAGGAAGCTAGGCACTACACATTGTTCCCATCCAATCCCTCCCATTTCTAGGGCAATTCTATCTAGCACAAGTTTATCCAAATCAAGATTAATGCAGATCCACATAGTTAAGAACCAGAGGATTTATTGTGAATTATGAGGTTGTTATATACTCCCCAATAGCAAATATTATCTTCATTAGGCACATTTCATGCAAATACTCTAAAGGGCAAATGGACCCAAACCAATACCTTGTTAGGTGGGGTTGAAAGTTGGGGACTAATGTTTCATGAAAAGCCATGAGTTTTTCATGAACCAAAGGTCCTTTTCTTGTTTGGTGTTGAATATTGCCATGAATTATCCTTTCATTTGATTGTCCGCATATCCATAGGGTTTCACCCAAATTTTGATAGTTATGACCTGTGTAGACTACCATGAACCTAAATCCAAAGGATGGTCATGTTTTCAATTTCATAAATAGCTAAGGATACATTTAGAGGTGTCCAACTTGAGATAACATCAATTGGATTTTTGTTTGTTGCTGGGAAAATACAAACAACGTATCGTACGATGTGCATGGAATTACAGAATTTTCTACAGTTCTTTGTTATGGAAGGTTCATTGGACACCGTAGATTTGAAGTTTGGATTAGTTTGTGGTTGCGAGGGGGCGGTCAGAGAAGGCCATTGCCTCCTCGAGGAGGAAGAAGGATAGTCTTACGCAGTCCAAAGCTAGAATGGGATGACATATCTGGAATGGTAGATAAAACATTTGGATATAGAGGGGGAAAGATGGGGGACACCACCCAATTTGAATCCCAAACAAACAAAAAAGAAAACATAGAAAGGAATAATAATCACCTAGAACAAAACAAAACTAGAAAAATAGCCGCATTAACCCCAGATGCAACCACAAAATTAAATGAAGGGCGGCATATGAAAGGTTGAACCATAGTAGTCTCAAACCAAACTTTGTTCCAATAAACCCATTGAGGGTAAATTATCTCTATTACAAAGTCTATAAACTTCTATCAAAATCATCAATTTTCGTTCGACCGACATAAGAAAATCCTCGAACGATAGTCTTTAGTTGTTCATGATTTAACCTACATAACTGTCAATGCATAAGTGACATTTATAAAGGACTAACCCTGCATTGTTTCCAAACCGAGAAGAGTAATTAAAAAGGGTAAAAGATTGTAATTTTCATTACAATGAAATTTTTTTTAAAAAACAATAATAGCATACATCATTTTATTTTTCTTTAAATAAATTTTAATATAGATTTTAGCCAAACATATCAAAATTATTATTTATATTTATTTGATCTCCAAAGTTCAATTAAAAAAAATATAACAGCAGGATAAGAATGAAAACCGTAATCTCTCGAGCAATTATTTAACTCCCCTAGCCCTATTCCACTCAATTCATATCCAAGGTCGTGCTTTTCACAAAATAAAATATTTGTTGCGAGGGGCAATAGCAATACTGTTTGATACAGTGTTAGCCTGCCTATCCATTGCACACAGATTACCCCATGGGGATCCATGTTGCTTGAAAAGGAACAATATTTAATCGTTACCTTTTGTCTTGACCTCAATTCCGATCTACTCAACAGCATGAGATGCCCTATTAAATATTATTAGACCAAGCAACTCACCATCTTAAATCAGTGCATTCACATGCCCTTCGCCAAATGCGCCACAAACTACTAAGAAAAACTAAATTAATGCAAGTAACCAGACAACAAACATAAAAACACTAAATTAATGCAAGTACCCCAACAACAAACATAAAAAACACTAAATCAATGCAAGTACCTGGACAACAAACATAACACACATTCCAGGACAATCACCGTAACAGCATAACATGTTGACATTATACATTTGCCCATGCAGTGAATATTTCACCAATAATTGAGCACGTCTTCATTATCGAGATTGGCTTCAGTAAAAACAATCAATGTAAGAGGAAGCTAGTCCTACAAATTCAAATTTAAATTCTGTCGAAAATCAGGTTGACTTGCATATGAATAGTGTTCCACTTTGCAATCACAATGTTCCTACATGGACTACTTGGTTATGTGACCATGATGCACATACACTCCAATACTCAGCTGGAGCACAATAATCTAACCTTCTTTGTCCATTTGCAACATAAATGTCACATAGTCAGTGCCTATTGAAGTATGGATAGTTGTTTCCAGTAATAGTCACAAGCCTAAAGTCCATTACTTATAAACCGTTTCAAAATTCCCTGAATTTCATGGTACTCAGCGAGCCCCACATTATCAGTCAGGTATATGGTACCTCAGCTTGAAACTATTAGCACCAAAGTAGGTGCTTAGGGCACCTGATTTTAAAACAATTGGAAC
The DNA here is from genome assembly GCA_019776745.2 of Taxus chinensis. Classification (NCBI taxonomy): domain Eukaryota; kingdom Viridiplantae; phylum Streptophyta; class Pinopsida; order Cupressales; family Taxaceae; genus Taxus; species Taxus chinensis. The sequence goes on from CM034149.1 coordinate 214,120,955, forward strand.
AATTGTTTGTCTAGTAGCAACTTGGAAGGTGATAGCAGCAGCTATCTCCAAGGATAGAAGTACTCCAGTAGCTACAAACCACCATATATCCCTGTCAGAATGTTGTGATGGAAAGCAAAAATATTCCTTTCAGCTAGACTTCATCTCACCAGTCTGCTCTTCGACTCATCGTGCTTCCGATTTCATAAAGCCATTTGCTCGTGCTTCTCTTCATGATTTGCACCCTTGATAATCTACCTTCAATGCAGTAAAGAGAAATTTGCATGAAATATCTTCTACATGCACCTTAAGATCCTTCAAAATATACTCTCACCCAGGCAGCTATGAATCTTCCCTTTAGTTATTCGGGACCTACCTGCAATGACAACCTACCAAGAAAGACCTTTGAGGTAAACAGAAAAAATAAAAGACACGGAGTCACGGGGTGAATGTCTCTATGATTCTGTTTTAGACTAATTAAGATGACAAGCATAAACTCAGAAGTTTGTAACTTTGCCACGTGCGGCAAAAAAATCGAGTCTATTTAGGATAATTTCTTTTATGTAGCGCCAAGACACCAGGAGCTTGAGAATCATAAGGGCTCAAGCAATGTACCATTTCCTAAACTTCTTAGCGAAGTTAATAGGTTTAAAGACCCAAGCTACATAAATTACTTTAGGTAAATGAGTCCACAAATTCTGGTTAGTATTTTTCTTCTCTTTTAAGGTCCCAACCTAGCCAACACACCAATTTGACATATAAGAATCCCCTCGAGGAAACAAAGGGATTTTTCACTTTTAGATTATATTTTTTTATGTTTTTGGGTTTTGCCTAGTGAAAAAGCTCGGGAGTAAATCAAGCCTTGGCATAAATGATCAATTCAGAACCCAGTAAAAGCATGAACGGGGAATCATAGAGGATTGACATCAAAGACCTACCGAAAAGTTGGATGATACAAACCAAATCTAAAAGATTGAATTTTAGTAAGATTGGAATTATTCTACTTTTGTTGTGTTAAAAATTCTATTGAATTTTTGTAAGATTGAAACTATTGTACTTTTGTTGTGTTAAAATTTCTATAATATTTTACATAAATTATTTCCCATGATTCCACCTTCCAAGTAAAAAGGTGTTCTTAGGCCATTTTTAAATGCATGGGCAAAGAGACTTAACGAAACACTTCATATTAAAATTAAGAGATTACCACCACATTTGTTCTGGCACATAAGGACCTTCATGTCTATCAAGGACACAATCCAAGTAAGGGTTGTCAATAACAAGTGGAATTTTCGCTCTCAAAATGGTTCTTTAACAATATATAAGCCAATAAGGGCAACCTTTGTTTCTCATAATAGTATAACAGCTACCCATTTATGACAAATTCACATTTTCACCATCGTCTGCATGAACTCAGAACCAATTCCTCTAGCATTACAGAGGAGGATGTTCATCAATATTAAGATTTTTATTTATCTGGCACTTGGCATAGTTTTGATTCCGCCTTAATTCCTGAAACGACTGCCAAAGAAGACAGATTTTATAACACACGGTTTACAGCATATATAATCAGGAATATAGGGGGGCAGTGGTATTTTTATTCTTCAGCTCCAGAACATTCAAACAGCAACAAAAGAAGAGAGGCAGCTTCAAGTTTCAACCATTGACATGGGCTCATCAATTCATTGTCAGTGGTGTCCTTGTCATACTGCAAAACTTGGGAGTTGATTTTCAATGATTGGGTATGATATTTAGGAACATTACCACAGCTAGATTTTTGAGTATAAGTTTATAACACTTACATTGCTGTGGAACGAATGTAAAAGCTAGCAAGAGATCCTGGGAAGGATAACCACCTTGATCTGTGGAATGAAGTAGATGCCCGTACTCGTGACAAAGTTTGCTTTTGAAAGTTTAATTCCTAAAGGATGTTCCACACACTACCCATCATACCAGTTCCATTTTTCTTCTATTCAAGATCAGTATTCACGCAGGTAAGAACATAATTGAGGATTTTTTTGTTCAGTAGTGAGATCATAAGAAACGAGATACCCTCCAATGGTATCACTAGTTCTTCTCATGGATGACTTGCCCCAACATTTGGAAGTACTAAGAGCCAAATCCAAACTGAAACTGACATGGGTAATTCCTGAGTAGGATTAAATCATGTCGTCCAATGTTCCATGAATAGTTCATCTCAATTCATGAACTACTGAAATGTGCAGAGTATGCATCATTATTTTTTAATAAGAAAAAAGCTATACTAAAGTAAGCTCGAGTCCTAGTATGACTTTTACAGGGATATGAAGCTTCCAATTATTTGCAATTCAAATCTATGGCGTTCACATGGATGGATATAGACCAAGAACTGACAAATTAAAGCTCTCTTTTTCAATATGTGGGTTCTATGTTCAATTTTTTTGAAAGAAATTTCCACCATCAGTAGATGCTCCTCTTCTGTAACATCCATCAGAAAGACAGCACTTGGTCGAACCCCTATAGTTCTGGCATGCTTCTTAGTAAAGACAAGAAACAGCCATACCAGGAAGAGCTGCTCGATATTCTTAAGCATTGCTATTCCTACAGCAGTTTGACCAGCTTTTGCATCACATCTGTCCAGTGGCTGCTCTAGAAAAGCAGAGCAGGTACAGAGGGTGGAAATTCCCTTGAAAGAATGTCAGTTCATGGATCTGTACCATCCAAGAAGACATTCAAGGACTAAATAGTAATAAATCGAAGCTTCTTGCACCTGTAGAGGTCCTACTAGGACCTCAACATTACTTTACTGCAGTTTTTTCTTCTAAAAGATAAGGATGCAATATTCTGAGAAGGTCTTGAGTTAATGAATCCAGCTGAACAATCATGAAACATTAAACCCAAGGATTTATCCCTGCTAGGGCAATATCTATGGTAATTTTGTTTGGATTTGGCTATTAGCATTTCCTTTTGAATTTTCAGGTGTCATCCTTGCAGAGAATCGGTACACCATTAGAGTATTGCAGCTTCCAATCTCACAATTCATCATACATTTCCTCAATTATGCTTGTATCTATGCAAATGTTGATTTGGAAAAAGCCCCTGCTAGATAAAATAATTATCAGTCTTGTGGGCATATTTGCAACAGCTGATTAATTAGAAAAACACGCCTTTTTAAATGCAAGCATTGCCGCAAATAAAGCCATCTACCCCATAATTCCCTGGTTTTTTGCGACAAGACCAAATGATCATGGTGATCATCCTTCCCAACATCCACTGCCTGCATCTGCACCAGTTTCCCAAAAGCTATTTCAGGCTTGTACTCAAAAATATAATAGTCGTGATGTTACGAAATCACATACCCTGATCAAGGAAAATTCGTTCCAGGTTTTGCAGCAAGAAGAGTAAACAAGCAGCTTACCCATTGTTCCGTTTACTTCTTTAAAAACTTTTGTAAATATAGCTCATAATACTTTTGAATCGAGACCAATAGAAGAAAGAAAATTCACTCTCATGATAGATGATGATGACACTGCTGAGCATATGTCAATGGATAAATGATTAAATCATAAAGCTGCTTTTAATGTCCCCTTTCTCGAATTAATTAAATCGAAGGACCTAAAACCTATTTTTATTCCCCGTAGGCTAAGATGGGGATTAAAAAGGGAAATAATATAATAATAGTTCATTAAGTTGTCCAAAAAGGTATTTTAAGTTGTAACTTGGAAAAAGGACATTTAATGTATTATTATTAAAAGGGTCAAAGATAAAATATTAATTACATGGCCAAAAGTAATTAATAATTCTGAGGATGGAAAAAAGGTGGATATCTAATTAAAAGTAATTTTAATTACTTTTAGGGTCTTTGATTAAAAAAACTCATTAAAAAAATTGATTGGAAAAATTGAAAAATCAAACAATTTCACAAACACTTGTTTTGCAAGTTTGGGGCAGCAGCTTCCATTTTTAACACAGAGGATGAAAACCCTCATGTGCCAGGGCTTGGGGACGAAAACCCACACACCCATTTGATAATTCCATCTAGGAATTACACGGTAGCTTTCAAATTCAGATGAAACCCATCACACAGGTACAGACAGACTGATTTATGGCTATGTATGGGGCTGCAATAGTTAAGAAAATTAATAAAATATTCTCCAGAAGTGACATTTCAGCTTGACGTCACTATTCACGGCATCACTATTCACTGTTGTACCTACAATTATAGTCACTTGTACCACTTGTAGTACACTTCCAACCTTGGCATCATTTTTTTAGGGAAAATTCTACTAACATCACACTCGTATGGATTTATTATTGTTGCCAGGGGTCTGCCATACCTTCCAGCATGGTGCCACACTTTCAGAATTCCTCTTTTAACTAGGGTTTCAGCGGAAATTCAGTTTTCATGCTTTCAATGCAGTTTCGGGTTAAGGTTTGAAGAAATAAATATATATTCAGCATATTTATTCAAAATATTGCAGTTGGGTATGTTCAGTTTTGCATATTTCTGTGATTTATTATTATTTAGGGTTTATATCATCATTGTTACTCAAAAAGATTACCAAAAAAAATCATAATATTGAAAAAATTTATATCGGCGCCAATTTTCTTGCCAGCTTGTGGGTGATAAAAAATTTCAGAGACAACTTCACGTACGGAAGTGACAAAGAATTCAAGTATTACCAAAGAGAGGGGAGAGGTCCCAGATCAGCCAGAGGACAGGTCAAGGCAGCAAGTTTCTAAAGTTGCCAGAAAAAAAAAAAGCTATGGGTAACAATAACAAGGATCCAAATGAGGCTCTTATTGATAGGCTTGTGCAGAGCCATGAACAATTAGCTGACATGATGGCTCAGTTAGTCCACACTATGCAGAACACAATATGCAAAGAGCTCACAATGGTGAAGGGAGTTATTCGGAGGTGAACAATAATCAGGCCACTAAGAGGACAACCATTGGCTTTATTGTCGGGCCCTTCCAGCCTAGCTTCCTCTGTAGGAAAGAAGCAGTTGCAGAAGTGGAATTTCAACCCTCCATAGTTGAAGATATTGCAGCCAGTTATGAGGAATACAAGGTCCTTCCAAGTGATATTAGGGAATCTATATCTCTCACTAATTTCATGAATTTCACGATAAACAGAGGTGGACCAAGAGCTAAAACAAGGCCACAAACAAATCAAAGAGACCTCCAACAGGCTTTAGGGAAGTTGAAACTTACTACCTTTGAGGGATCCAATAAGTGTACAGCTCGCTCTTGGATACAGAACTTGGGCAATTTCCTATCACTCAAACCAATGATGGAAGATGAAGCCATCAAATTTGTAACCCTTCATCTTGAAGGCATACACATGAGTGGTGGTGCCATGGGCTAATCACACAATGACACAATCACATCCACTCATATGGTGAATTTAGTACCATATTTATTGAGAGATTTGATATAATTGATCCAGAAATTCATTTTCAGGAGTTAGCTCAACTCAACCAAATTAATTCAGTAGATGACTATGTGGCTGATTTTTAGAAGTTATCAATAATTGTACCAGATGTGGTAGAAAGGAGGCTTGTGGTATTGTTTATTGAGGGTTTAGTTTAACCACTAAGAGGATTAGTGAAAGCTTTCAAGCCTACTCTTCAAGAAGCCATTCGAAAGGCTTTGGATCTAGAAACATCAACCCCAAAAGGGAATTAGAACAGCAAAGGTCAGCAATTGTTTGGCAGCAAAAATCAATACCCAATGAACAACAAGAGATATCAGCTATAGAGCAACAAAGAACACCACCAAAGGGGCAGTAGCAAGCAGAGAATTCACAGAAAGAGTTGCCCATGGGTTTAGGGAAAGATATCGAGACCAAAAAAGAGCTTAGACGGAAGAAACTTTGTTTTACTTGCAAGGATCCAAGGGCACCGGGTCATAGGTGTCTTAGGCGAGGTCAGGAACACTACATAGAGGTGATATCAGATGATGAGACAAAAGCAGAGAAGCCTAAACCGTAAGAAAAAAAGGAAGTAGCTCAAGAGGCACCCTAGCCACTCTTATTTCTAAAAGCACTTTTGCTTCACTTTCAGGTACACCACAATATCATCATTTCAGAGTTCGTGGAGTGCTGCATGGGCACAAGATCACAATGTTGATTGACAGTGGGGCAACCCACAATTTCATAGAGGGGTTAGTAGCCAAAAGAGGATTTTGAAAACAGAGAACTTTGATGCATTTAATGTTATGGTAGCTGATGGCTCTACCATTCCTTGCACCAAGAAAAATTAAGCAGTTAGAAGTGACACTTAGCAACCACATGATGCATGATGATTTCTATGTGGTGGGCATAAAACACCCTGTGATGGTCTTAGGTGTGCAGGGACTACATTCCCTTAGGGAATTCACATAGAATTACCAGACTATGGAGCTGAAACCCCAATCAGATGGGAAGGAGGTAGTACTTCAGGGTATTGCTAATGGAGCCCCTACAATGGTCACAGCAAACAGAATGGACAGTCACGTTTGGTAGTGCTTGTTACCATAAATTAAAATTATGCTCCAAAAATTGGCGCCGAGGATGGGTAAAAATGGTTGTGCATGCTAAAATAAAAACAGAGGTGAAATATGCATGGAGGTGGATTGAATTTTATAAAAAAGAAAGTTGTTGTTCCAGTTATCTTTGGCGCCAAGGATAGAATGAAATCGGCTAAAAATAGCAGCCTCGTGCGCCGAAGGAAGGACAAGGGAGAAGTGCATGGAAGATTTTAAAATAGAAGATCCTATTTTTAGGAGTTTTGGATGAAATTAGAAGAGCATGTTGTTCTAATTTTAAGAAATTGATGCTAAAAATAGGTGCATGGAAGAATTAAATACAAAAGAAAGAGAGTTGTTGTTCCAAAAATAGAATTTGCGCCAAAGATAAAAGGATTTTCTATTGATAAGTCAATTGTTGTCCTATAAGTGGCGCCAAGGAGGGATAAGAATGACATTGGATAAAAATAAGCATGCAACAGCTCTCAGCATAAAAGGAGCAGAATTATGAAATTGCAGATACAAAAAAAGGTAACTCATTTCTTATTTGTTTGTGGTCAAGACACATGACACATCATAGGAAGTCTGGTTTATAGATTCAGGTGTCAAGACACATGACACGCAAGAATGATAGGTTTGAATACTTAAATGGTGATGAGAAACATGGTGAAACAGTTAGGCTAGGGTGTTACAGAGTTCATGCAACAAGGTTCAAGAAACAATTTTGATGAGAAAGACACAAAGATATGACAATTAGATATGTACGACATATATACAGATTGAAAAAGAGTTTTCTGACCATGATGCTAAGTTGAATGAACACAAGTGTCCTATCCATGAGAGTGCCCTGCCCTCCTCCAAACCACATTGATGGGTGGCTATAGAGCATAACCCATCCACCCATCCATGAGAGTGCCTTGCCTTCTTCCAGGTCCACTTTAATTGCCACGGGAAGAGATGACTTGTTCATAAAAATTTGGACTATTATTTCTAGTCCCTTGGAGAAATCTACATTAACGGACCACAACTCCTGTTTAGGGAAGCCTCCCTAGATTTCTTATGGAATTCTGATACGAGCAGGATTTCAAGCAATTTAAGCACTCAAGTTGTTTGAATTTACATCATGCATAACAAGGGATATCATCGAGCTGAATAATGCAAGGATCCTTTTTTATCTATACTCAAGTAAACCGTTGAGCTAAAACCATAGTTACCAGGTTTGGAAATCCGATTAAATTCGGAAGGGCAAAAAAATCCGAAAATTCGGAGTTCTCGAAAAAATTCGAAAAAATACGGAAAAATACGGAATATATATACTTCTATTATTATAAATTTATATTATTGTATACTTATATCATTATATATAGACAAATCATACAAAAAAGCATCCATCTACCATAATCATCATCATCATAAGGATTCTTTCAAAAGATTGCAAGAAGTTGCTTGGTCCAAAAAGGTACAAAAATGGATTTTATGAAAATAAGAAAAATATTGCCATCAATGCGTAGAGCTCGAGAAAATATACACTTTTAGAGAAGACGACACTTGAAATGGAGCCACAGAATGAAAGTTATGGCACATGCAAGTTTTTGCTGCTACATCTTCCCGGACCCTTTCCAAAAATGGCAAATTTTTTTCCTTGCGATTTTTCCACCAAAAAGGAAAAAAAATGCCAAAAAAGGAAAAAAAAAAAATTTGTGCCAAAAAAAAGCCCGAACCGAACCGGATTTATTCGGTTGCTTCAAAAAATACGGTTCGGACCGGATTTCATACAAATCCGGCCGAACCTAGTAACTATGGCTAAAACTGATCACAACTTTAATTATGGCACAAAATTCAGCCAGATCTGCACAAAATCTGGAAGGATCCAGATTTTTTAAATGGCCCAGATAAGTTTGGTCAGGGTCAACCCTGTTTTTCATTTCAATATTTTAAAGTTTTCTACAAAAAAAAAGATACCCAACAACCTTATATATTATTTAATATTAAATATATAACACATATTATATTACATTAATAAGTTGTTTCATTGTATTTGTCATTTTTGCATATTTATAAAACTATGCTCATATATAATAGTATACATTTCAGACCATATTTTTCTGAACATTTTCATTAATTCCAGATTTTTGAATTTTTGGCCCTTCCGAACAGATTCAGATTTTTGGACTTAGTAACTATGCCTTTAATAACCTAACTTACCGGTTTATTTTGGGAATGGATTCAGGTATGCAAAATTGGGTTAACCAGTACAGCAAGTTTTTTTACCTTAGGTATGGCGGGTACAGCCATACAAAATATATAGATATAAAAATAAATATTCTAGCCTAGTAAACAGGAATTAACCACATAATATGCATAGAATAAACAAAATAACCACAAAAACACTGATGATAAATTGATAATACTAACTGAATGCCAATTGTCGTGATAAATACTAATTACTATACCAAAATTAGTATTCACCAGTGTTCCAAGGAGTGTCAGAATGGGGGGCGGATCTCGGAGACGAGGGGACCAAGGGCCTTGGTTTGAAGAAAGTGGGGGTGACGACAACAGGACTGCAGCACAAATATATATACAGTACTTCAAAAATTAGTTATTAAAAAAAATAAGGAACAACAAATGAAACTTTGAAATACTAAACACATTCCATTGAATAGTGAAAATGCCAAATATCAATATATTTATAAGTATATTCAAAATGGCAATTACATTCAAAATTCAAATGCAATTGGTCAGTGGCTCAATGCCTCTAATGAGTCTACCCATCCCCAAAGTTTGTAGCTGCGCCAAACTCCTCATCACTCGAACTGTTAGACTCTGCAAGGTCAAGCTACTCCGAACTGATGCCAACCAACCCTGTCTGTGCCACATCATCATCAATCTGAGATGGCTCCTTTGGCTTTACATCCCATTAGGTTGTTGGACTCTCCTTGTACGTAAGTGTGTTACGGTAAATGAGACGCAAGGCACTATGTACAGCTACAAGATTCTTCGCCTTCCTTGAGGTAAGTTTGTTCCGCTACAGAGTGGATGAAGCCATAAGTAGGCCAGTTCCTCTCAGAAGTAGAAGAAATAGAAACCTAGGCCAGCAAGTGAATAGCTAGTGTGGTTGTCAAAGAATCAGGCCTGTGCATAGTCAACCACAAAATTGGGTCCTCTTGTACAATAGTCTCCCTATCCATCTTGACCTCTTCTAAATGTCCCCTAAGAGTGGCAAATTTGGCCCACTCCATATGAATAGTGCTAGCATCTGTAGAATTGTACATTTTCTGAATAACCTTCATGAAACCCTTCTTCACCTCTACATCTTGTATAGGGGTAACTCTGTCAGGCCTTTACACATACCACTTCAGATTCAATGCATAGGCAGCCATGTGTAAGGGGGTGTTGAGCTTCTCCCATCTCCAATGAATAATTGGTTGAATATGGTCATTGTAGAATTGCAATGTGGGGTCTTTCTATTGTACAATAGCCTTCATTTGGCCAAGCATATTGTCAATGCACCCATACATCTCTCCAAGGCTAGGTGTATTAGAGTCCTCATATCTAATGACTCAGAAGACTGGAGTAATGAAAGAGACAATGTATTTTGCATCAGCCCAAAATGTGTCATTCTTCACCACCTCCTTCACCATCTCCCCTTGCTCAGACTTGCAATCGGGCCGCCGATTCCACTCTACTTTCATGACCATTAGTTGCAATGTCTCTTACAACTCAAGCATCCTCTCCAAGAGAATGAAATACAAAGCATATCTAGTCTCTACAGGTTTCAAAAACTCCTCCTTAGAGAAGGTCTTGAAGAGTGCATGTGAAGTGTGGTGGTTGCAGACAAACATCTGCACATCTCTAGCAGCATCAACAACTTCTTTGATCCAGGCAATCTTTTTCATGTCCTTGAGTGCATTATTCATGACATGCACATAACAAGGAGTCCACCAAATATGTTTGTAGGCCGTCTCAATCAACTTCCATGCAACTTTGCATACATGGGCCACATTCGTCACAACTTGCACCACATTCTTCAGTCCAACCTCCTCAATAGCATCTCTAAGGATATGGAGCTGAAAATCAGCATCCTTGGCGTGCATTGAACAATCAATAGTCTTGAGGAAGTAAGGGCCCTCTATACATGTAACCATGATGTTGATGAGTGGATGATGCCTTATGTCCGTCCACCCATCCATGATTATGCTGCATCCAATAGTGACCCAAGTAGTCTTCATTTTCTCTGTTAGAATATTAATCTTGGAATAGTTCTTATCCACGATTGTTGACCTCAATTTTGTCTCCCCTAGTGGCACATATGATGGCCCTACTCTTGTTATCTTTGCCACAACATCCTTATAATAATAAGAGCGAGTCACATGGAACGGAATCCCACAAGAAAAGAAGAGTTTGCCGATGGCATCATCTGCATCATCCTTATTTTGCACATTGAATAACTCTGCCACTGTGTTTGCAGCATCACTGCTACCTGTCATTTTGTGTTTCCTCTTAGGCTTTGCTGCCCCTGAAGTTGAACTAGATGGATGAGTAGGAAGTTGTGCATCATGGAAAGTTCTAGCACTCCTCATTGGTAAAGTCGTAGATGCAGGTTTTCCTTCTTTATTGCAACCCCGCAAGTTATTTATTTCAGCCCTTTCTTTTAGTGACAAATTGTCGCAAGGGCCCACACCTTTGCCTCGAATGTGAAGAAGGTGTGCATTAACTCTTGTAATGCTGCCTTCTAATTCACATGACAAAAATGACACTTACACATCCTAGTGCCCCCCTATTGTCCCCATTCTTGCTTGTAGTTTCATTGCAAATTGACTTAACGGGGACCTCTTATCAAAGGGACCCTTGGCAAAAGGTTCCAATAACTTGGAAGGGCAACTAAAGTGTTCAATTGCACTCCCAATAGAACTACTTGCCTCAAACCCCCTCACATCTGTACTTGAAGTCTCATACTCAACCCCCATAGGGTCTTGCTCTCCCTCTTCATCACTCATGTTGTGAGAAGTAGAACTCGTGGTGACACTACAAGAAATAAAATTTATTGTTTCAAAATTAAATTTAATATTTTAATAATAACAATTTTGCAATGGCTCAAGACAAAATAATTTCACTTTTGTTTTTCTTACTTCAAGTCGCACGAAGTGCAGAAGCAAAGGATACACAAAAGATGAAATCCTAATTTGACTAGATATACAAAAGACGAAATCCTATTATAAAAATATTTCAATTTTTAATCCATATGCAAATTTGCAAATAAATTTTAAAATAATTTAATTAGCTAAAATATAAATAATGAATATACAGTTTAAATTTCAAAACTTTAAACTTATAGCTGCTTATAAATGTGTTAAACGGAAAGTTTGAATCACTTAAATGTTGATTTTAGGGCTGTGTAACTGTTATTTTCAAAAACAGCAGTTTAACAACCCTAAAATCATCATTTTAATTAATTTATTGAACAATTTATGATTTTAAATTGAAATACAAAATTTAAAAAACTAACTATGAAGGGCCATGGATCATGGCTTACCTTGAAGGCTTGATGAACGTGTTGAAAACTTGATACTTGAATAGTTGAGCAATGAAGACTTGGCACTTGCTCTAACTCTCGTTGCTACTTATTGCTAATGATGTCCCTCTTCCTTGTTAATGCTCTCACTCTTGATTGCTCTCACTCTTGCTTGTTAATGCTTTCGCTCTTGCTTTGAATTTTTTATTGTGATTTGGAGTGAGCGAGTAACTCTTATTTACAGTTTTTCTTGGAGTGCTTAAGGGGTTGTTGGGGTCCATTAAGTATTAGGGTTAGGGTTGGAGGCCTAACTTTTTAAAACAACCTGATATAAAAAAATAAAAAAAAATTGTGGCAGCTTATGCTGCCAGGGGCATCTGGGAGTCTCCAGGACGGATCGAGAGACTTCTACAAGTCTCTGGGACGTCCAAGGGATGTCCCAAATTCCCCAAAAATTGGGGACATCTAAGAAATGTCCCCTCTTTGAGAGAAACATTTCGGGGACATCCTCATGCAGCTGGTGGCACAGGCGGGGGGTGTCCCCTTGGCGTCTCCAAGTCTCAAAGATGTCTCAAATCTCCTAGACAGTGGTTTCAAGAGGGATCGCATCCCCGTGGAACACTAGTATTCACCCTCATATTGTTCTTCATCAAGAGCATCAACATAAACATCCTTTTATTAAACAATATATATTAAAGAAAAGGAAAATCTATGTATTTGCCCAAGGTACATCCAGGACGGTATGGGTACCCCCAGTCCTCAACAAGAGAACCCGACTATACCCAAGACGAATCCTCGGGTGAATTGTGTCGAGACATGTACCTCGTATGAACCAAATAGGTGCCGAGTGGGATGGGGGAGAGGGGGCAAATTGGTAATGTAGATTACATATTGTTTAATATTAAATATATTAACATATTATATTACATTATTAGCTTTTTTCATTGTATAATAACAAGTGGATTACAAGACTCCGATTTAAATACAGAATCTGTTTTGATAGTGGACAATTAACATAAGCTTGTACTATGAAACAAAAGCAGGAACAAGAACCATTTAAGGATGATGGAAAAGGAGGGATAGAAAGTAAACAGAAAGCAACGTCCATTAAAACTTCCAACCTTGGCTAATGCATCATTTAAGGCAAAGACATATAAAGGTAAACCCTCGTGCTAAAACTCTAAACTTTTAAAAGAAACTTACAGAAAGAAACATCAAATCTAAACTACAAGAAATGAAAAGCAATGAATAATTGGATAATGTTGCCATGGTGAACACATGATTTTGCTTGCATATCAAATTATGCATAGCGAAGATACACTTGAATTAAAAAAATGCGAAGACTGCGATATTCACTGAAAAACTGATGAACCCCTTTTCCCAGAAAAGTAAACACTATTGTTCATGGTACATGCACAAACCACACCGCCACCCCAAAAAACACAGACGTATCACATGTGCACACATGTATGCATGTGTATCTCACCAAAAGTTGGCATGCTTAGTAACAGCACCTACAACTTATAGTTATGGGAGGAAATCAGGAATAATCTGTCCTTATGTAATGGAATATTGCAAGGCTACTTGAGCTTTGTTTCACGATCACAGACAGAACTAAAACAATACCTAATGGACATGAGGATTACCATGAAACTGACGAAAATAGTCAACTTTCTGTGTAATCAGTGAATAATTTTGTGTTTAAATAGTTTTCACATAGTTAAAAATGTGCATGAAAGGATTAATGCACGCAGCAACACCATTCTAGCTAAACAAAAACGCGGTGATGAATGTTTGACATTAACCACTATTACATAAGATTATGGTGGTTGTTTGAGCATTGTATTTTTTGATGTGGGATGTGCTCAAGAGGGTTCTAACACATCTCATATCATCAGCATTCCAACCACAATACTTATTCCCACCAAGAGGTCTTAGGCACTGTTAGTTGGCCACATCAGATGAAGCCTCCCATATCTCTTAAGAATGCTTAGTTAGACACAAGTAGTAAACAGAGACTATGATACTGATAATCATATTTGTATGGAGAATTCTAAATTAATCACCAAAGAAGAGAACTAGAATAAGAGAAGCTCTAGAGATTAAGAAAAGATATAATATACTGAGTAGAGATGAAGGGTTGAAGCTGAGTGACTCTTGGAGGCCTGTTATAAACCAGCTCAGATTACATTAGAAGATAATCTCACTTGGTTATATGTTGGATCTGTTGGCAGTTAGTGGGTTTTGATTCGGCTGATGCCACTCCATTACAACCATTTCTGACATTGCTCTTATATATATTTCTAAACCATAATCTGTCCTCATCCCAATCGTAGCATTGAGATCTCCCTGATGATGGAATCACATTAAAGCAGTCCAAAACACTGGTTTCAAAAGCAATATCCATGTTTCCTTCTTTTATATAAATTATTTACCTGTGATTATGAATTCTCTTATTTCTACAATCATATTTGTATTGAGGTATGTTGAGAAAATTGCCCAAAGTCAGCTCAAATGTTTGAAAAAATACCAGATATTTAAGCTACAGCCAATTACACAAGCTTCAGGGCTCAAATAATACTTTGTGTGCCTATCTACTGTTCTTCTGTTGCTTGTATAATTGGCCTGGGCTCATAAAGAACACGTGTTTACCATTACAATAAGAAAATTTTATTGCACAAAATAAAATCTGTCAAACTCAGTAGCCCAAGTCAGAGTCAACATTGGCAGGTGTGGTTGGAGTGATATCAAGAAAAATATCAAAAACGGCAGGTCTAGCACCTCAGCAAGTCAGCTATTAGATGAAGATCACAGATTTTGAGTAAGAGATCGTCTCATGGTGAACATGTTCGGAATAAATGAAGTTTCTTTTCTTCCATTCATAGTAATACACCATTGAGATTTCTACTAAGGGTCACTAAGTTTATAAAGGCCTGAATTCTTAATAATATACCCTCAAGATTTCTTAATTTCAGGCTTCTTGGTAATACATGGAGCCACTCAGTTTATAGAGGCCTGGAGTTTCAATTTACAAACAGGAGGCCCCTTGTCTTCTTAAGGCTGTCTACCAATGTCTACCAGAGTCACCCCTGGCTGCAAAATTATCTGTGTTTTTAAACTTAGTAAAATTTTAGGTTTCGAAATTCTATTAGATTCTACTGATTATGCTTAAAGATCATGAAAAATGTATTGTAGATTCAGCATGTAACAAAGAAGTTTTCGATTGAAAGCTAAAAAGTAAAACCAAATCATTCAATAAATACAATCTGAAAACTCCACATAGTTCTGAAAGTTATCACGACAATGTGCCAGTAAGAGAAACAATGTGACACCTCTAAAGAATGTTAAAACCAAAAGAGAAAAGGTGAAAGAAAAATTATCTTAAATGACCAAGAGTCGTGACTTTGGAAGTTTGACGCAGAAATCTTTACACGAATAAGGCATAGTTTCTGTTAGGTGCACATTATAACGCATTAAAACTTAATAGTCATACATTGAAAGCACCAACATCCTTAACTAAATCAAAATACAAGAGGATAGTTGGCTACAGGTGAACCAAAAACAAAACCTTTAATTGCAGGCAGGAATTAAAAAATCAAGCCCATAGTAAATCTACACAACTACCAACTCCTTTAAAATTTAAACCCTGCACTGCATAGTAAAATTCAACACATTCTGGCTCAAACGAAGAAAAAAAAATCTCAAACATGAAGCTTGTGACATCGGAAATGACAAGAAAAGCTTGGTAGATATTTAGTATTAGCCGTGTTTGTCTCCACACTTGAGAGTTAAGACTAACCTGTTACCAGCATTGGATCCCGTGCACTTCATCAAAAAATTTAAGACTTGGTAGCAGTAGATCCTCTATAATGACCCAAATTTTAGAACTGATACATCCTGATTCACATGGATAAAGGTAGCAACATTCTCCGTTGCCTTTTTTTTGCAAGTGTGTTTTGCCTTACAATTTTTAGGCAAATAGGTAAAAGAATTGCAAGGCATACAAAAATGAAGCCAAGCCATGTGTATCTTAAATACAAAGCAATAAAAGAAAAAATTACTAATGCAAAAAAGAGCAACCCCCATAAGCCAGCTTTGGCAGCATCACTCCTGCATCCAAAACACAAATATGTGCAGTCAGTTACAAACTTACAAGTATCAGTTCAACATAATTTGTATGGCATCACTGCCATCAATAAATACAAATTAATTAATAAAATTGACAACAAAGGGCACTTGAAACAGCATCAGAGCTTACTGAAGGAACGCAAAGGTAAACTACTCTCTTAAGGGTAATTAGTCTGGATTTTTGTTTTAACATACAAAGAGAAATATCCTCAAACATTACCAAAGAGATAAACAAAGTTTTTGAGAAAGAAATTTGAATGGCTTTTGAGCTCAGGATATCCATCAAACAGTATCTACATAGGGAAAAACCCAATGGCAACCAGTTGTCTGTCAGCAGCCACCATATAACAATGTGATTTTGATTTTTTTCTCTTTTTGATGTTGAGCTGGTAAGGCTTAGGGTGAATACTAAAAGCCCAGTAGTGAGAAACTACCATCAGCTGCCACCATATAACAATATGATTTTTTATTTTTTTACTCTTTCTGATCTTGAGCTGGTGAGGCTTAGGGCAAAAATGAATTGCCCAGTAGCGAGAAACTGCTACCATATCGAAGTGGGATATCTTAAGGTTAATTATTTTGGATTTGGTTTTAACATACGAAGAAATTCATCCTCATTAACGTTTTGTGTCACACACAAAGAAATGTTTTTGAGAGAACGTTTGATTTGTGTTTGAGCTCGGGATATCCATCAAAGCAGAGAAATTGAAAACACCCAAATCTAATGTCAACCGATCTTCTCTCACCTGCCACCATATAAAGACGCGGTTTTGATTTTTTGTGTTTTTGTAGATTTTTTCTTTTTTTACTCTTTTTTATTTTAAGCTGGTGTGGCTTAGTGCGAATAATAAAAGCCTAGTAGTGAGGCAGCCGATCATTCAAGACTACTCCTCTCAAAAAAAATAGAAAAACAAAAGCTAAAGCGCACATCCCCAATAAATAATTCCACACCTGGCCCAGCCAAACAAGCATCAAATTCCGAGTTCGATTGCATCTGAGCATCATTTGAGGGAGAGGCGGGGGAGGGGGTGGATTACAAATAAGTGACTCAAATGTTTATTCCCGCAGTTCAATGCAAGCAATGGTGATTTGGGGCACCATTAATCAGACAACTTAACAACAAAACAAGTGGAAACCCAGTTTAAATCTTTTACCAAGCACGATTCAGCAGAAAACAGCTTTGCAAAAGTAAACTAAATATCTACTAATACCCGGCTAAAAAAAACATAGGCAATTTAAATGCAAAAGAATGAACTTTAATTTAGATAATTAAACTTGATTTATTCATATTTCTACATACCCAGATGTAATTTGAGCTGTTGCAGAGAAAAAAGATAGAGATGCCCACTTGTGCTGAGATCGAATCTGATAATCCCTCAGTTGCTCTGCGAGGTTTGAACGAGTTATCATGTCTTTTTTCTTTCCCAACAACATCACATAAACACATGGATTGATAATACTCAATCCCCAACAAATCCTTATCCCTCCGGTATGGTATCTGCAATATGTTTCAGTCGAAGATTTAATAGATCAATTCAAATGATAAAAAATAATTTCAGATCTGCCCCGCCATGTGAGCAGAACTGTGGGCTGTTGGCGTTGATAATTAAAACTGCCAGAGACACTACCCAGAGAGGAGAGGGAGAGACGAAAGAGGGCTTTTTTTGTGGAAGGTGTTACTAATGGCGAGACGCCAATCGATTCCTCTCCTTCAAAAGAAGTTGCCAATGGAAAACGCCATTTTTCCGATTATTCCATACAGAATGGCAAATCTGCCCCCGTAATTATTAGGTCGTGGTCACATGGTTGACATTGAAGCGGTGCAGGATAGGCACCTCAATTTAGCCCTAACATAACACACGTTTTTATTATTTTCTTTCTTTCTCTTTTTTCAAAATTGTAGTGTTAGTGAGTGATTTCTTAGGCCGGAGTCCCATGCCGGGGGCAAGGCAATGGAATTTTAGCAGGTGTTGCAGAGAATTTTTAGGGAAAATTAGCAGCCCTGCGGTCTCATGTAGCTCTAATATTTTTTACAGAGATTGTGGAGAACATTAAATTATATTTTCTACAATATTATTTGTTGTTGTGGGAACAATTTTGTGGAGGGAAGCAGATTTGGAGGGAAAATATACTCACACAATACTTTGTTGACAGCTGGCCAAAAAAAGTGGAATCCAGGTGTGCACATTTACAGCCCCCCACCAATTCCCATCGCTGAAAGAGACTATTTTCGGCAGTTGCTACTCCACATTTTAAGGGTGAGATTTTGTTTTATGCAGTGGTTGTAAAACTAAATATGCACGGGACTGCCTGACTGTAGATTTTCATTGTGGTTGACCCCTGCATGGGACCGCTGCCTTAGAGAGAGGGATTTTGGGTTACTGCTGAGGTTTGAACCGGCGATTTTGTTGTGAATAGTGAGGGTGTAAATCGATTGAGTCACATTGGACACCTCACACCTTTTTTTGTATTTATGTGATGATGAATGTGTAATGTAAATAAATGAATTAGAGCAATAATGTTGAAATGAAGTAAGTTAAGGGGTGTGGAAGACCTTTTGTATAAGTTTTTGAATGTTGATATACAA
This sequence comes from Taxus chinensis, assembly GCA_019776745.2. Taxonomy (NCBI): domain Eukaryota; kingdom Viridiplantae; phylum Streptophyta; class Pinopsida; order Cupressales; family Taxaceae; genus Taxus; species Taxus chinensis. The sequence goes on from CM034149.1 coordinate 214,139,647, forward strand.
TGTAATTGAAATTTTGATGTATGTCATTCAAAAATTTGGATTTGCAAGGACCATACACTTCGCTCTAGACATGTATTTAAAGTGTAAAACTCTAATATTAGTAAATTGTCTGAAACATAAATATGACCTTTTAGGTTTAATCCCATGGTTATGATCTCTAATTCCCTACACTTAGTTCGTGTATTGTGACTTTTGTGTACTTGCAATTATTGAACCTCTGAACTAGGTTTTAAAACAAAATAGATTAGGAATCTAAATTGGGGTCGGGTTACTAGTGTCTACTAACTAGCCCTTTGACAATAAGACTTCATGTAGTAAAAGAAATAAATTACTAGGAACCCTTGAATCGTAGAATATGTCGCGCATGCAACAAGAATGTGCTTAAAACTATATTTTTAATCGATTGTTTTAGTGTCGATGAATGATTTACAATGTTTGTCTATTTATAGGTGACTTTGAAATCATATTGGCACATTTGCCAACTTCCAACTACTAAAACATAACTAGTGGAAAGGGGCAAATGGACCCATTCATTTAAAAGAGACAAGAGAAAAGGCTACTAGGTCCTCATATACAGTTTAATATCAGGACAGTGTAATACATTACATATGAGGGGACCGAAGTCTCATACAGATAAATGGTGGCTTTACAAAGAACTAAGAAGGGAGTTTAGGCTTCTAATATTTACCAAAATACCTACATTGCATGATTTGGAACAAATTACATATACATAGACAAAGGTGCAAAACAAAAATAAATCAACATAAAATAAAGGGGATATACCCATTTTAGAATACTACATTTTGTCCAATATTGAGGTGTGTGCTTAACCACAAAGTAGGTGGCATATGGGTACATTTCAAATAAAAACATGTAAAGGATGTTATTGATCTAGATCTTTGGGATTAAAAATTGATGTCTTAGAACCTGTAAAACTACTTTCCTACACAAACATGGGTGAGGGGAAAATAATAATTGTTAAATATGGAAATTGATTGAAACAAGATACTTCCTTTAACCATGGTATACAACAAAAGGCTCGTCGATCTATTATACTATTGACAGAGATAGTTGGTCGAGGTCAATTCAAAACACTATGTTATCAAACAATGGGCCTCCACACCCCGAACATGGATCACCAGGTCACTAGGGATTTAGAAATAAAAGTTGAGACTTTGCGGTCATATGGAAAATAGGCCCTCGATCCCATGATCACTATGAATATTACATATACTAAGACATGAAAAATGATTGGTATAAAATAAAGTAGAATATAGTTGCCACTCTTGAGATATGAGTGAAGTGCATGAAATGTGATAAAAATACCAATTATTAGGTCTTGAAAACATCTCAAAAAAGAGGATAAATTACCCCAAGGGGTAATACAATAATGAAATCATATATGGAACAATCATGCATACAGAAATGAATAAAAATGTAAGCTTATAAAACATAAAGGAGGGGAAATACCACATTACACCTTATGAAAAACAGTCCAAAGATGATTTGGAACTTCCGCCTAAGGCGTTGAAGAAATATCAATTTGAGTTCCTCAATTGGTAACGTTATGGGTCATGGCAAATTGATAAAACACTTCTAGCACCTTATGAAGAATTCACATTTTGGAAGTGAAGCTACATGATACAACCTTTTACTATTCCCAGTGCAAGTCTTGGGCTATTCATTTTGATAACAATTAATGTTGGGTCTAGTATCCAATGTTCAATTGAACTACCAATATTACCTTTTATGGCCCAATGTACCAGTTTGTAGATTGGACTCATGTGGCAAGCTACAAAGTCAGTATGTCCAAATATGGCATGTGTTATAATGTAGAGTCAATGGAAGAAAAAATTCATATAGCCCCAAAGAAAACTCATTGCATGTATGATCGTATGTACATTGATGGATGCCCTTATGCATTTAAAAATGTTGTGGGGTTCATCAATAGTAATTACGGGTGTTCGCATCTTTTATCTCCCAATTGTTAATTTTGAAAGTGTACCAATGACAAAGAAGGTGAAATGAAAGGGCCAATATTACCACTTTATGTCATGGTGGAGGCAATAAAAAATATCAAAGTTGGTGAAGAGCTTCTAATTAACTATAGTTTTAAAGGAAAAACAACACCAACGAGATTGAGGGAAAAAATAATGTTGTCACTGATGATTGATGTATATGTATTGGTTATTTGAAACCTAATTTTTGTCACAATTGAATTTCAAGTAATATTTTGAATAACATCTAATGTTATATTTTTTATGTTATGTAAAATGTTGTTTCTTTCGTAGTACATGATTTTATAAAAAATTAATAATTTCATAATATTTTGTCTAATGATTTGTATATAAATTTCATGAACAGAATGAAAATTTTGAAAAAAATTATATGTTGTGTGACATCATTACCTTTACACTCAAATGATGATCCTCCTTCATCCCCTACACCACCTTCAACGTCGCCTCTAGAGTCACTTCCACGATCATCTTCAATGTCACCTCCACCATCACCTCATGTTGTAGTACAACATCGTAGAAGATCCAGTGGAGCATATGACAATGTTCAACCATCTATCACCAATCCTTTGAGACATTCATTTTCAAGGTATTCAAATGTACCTTCTACACTGCCTATATATATCCTAAACTCTTTACAGCAATGTACCCCTAGACCAGGACAATCATGATATGAGTTTTGTATAGAAATTAAGGAAGGAATAACATCGCCTCCACCTAATCGAAATCCATTTCCTTGTAATAGTATTCTATAAAATTTTAGTTGTTGCCTGTAGGCTGTAATATGTCAAATATTAATGTTCGTAAAGATAAATATATATAGATGTCCTACTGTTTTCCTACTTTGAATATTGTATGTTATGCTTGCTTTAACAAGTTGAGTAGTTTCTACAAGAGCGTGATTATTGCATTGACTGTGGTATCATTCTTAGACCAGTATCCTTATTATCAATGTTATTAAGTAAACACTCTAAACACAAATGCACTAACCTAAACACTCACACAACATGTTAAACACTAATGGGATGTCGTAAACACCAACAAGACACCTTAAACACCAATAAGACACCCTTAATCACACAACTCGTACACAATAAACAATAAAATAACTTTTTAAATACTAATAGGTCACACTAAAGACTCATACATGTTGGTGAAATAATTTGTCGTATTACAAATTATTGAGTTTTCACCAACAATGATGGGGCTAAGCCCCTCCTTCTTGTGTATGGGGAGGCTCCCATTATTGAATGTAAACTAACATAATGTTGTGGGGTGGTCAATAGGTCAGGGATCACATAGGAACACTCCACTAAACTTGTGGAAAATGCTTATACAAGGTACAAGGGAGGAATTTATAGTGAAGAGAGGTAAAGCGAAGTTGGGGAAATAAGAAGAAAGAGGGTTGTTGTTGTGAGTAGGCACTAGCAGAGTTCACCTACAATAACCAGAGTAAGTCCACATACAATTAGAAGAAAAAAACAATAGAAACCATGATAAGACTTAAAAAATTGTAGACACAAACTTTCATTGATCCATTTATCAAAGGTACGGACACCTTTTTTGGTTTTACAAGATTATCATACATGAAAAGTTGGAAAGAGAGAGTAGAAAAACATAAGACAAGAAATAAAATAATTGTAGCTTTTATTGCTTGATGTAGGAGTGGTAACCTCAACAACATACATTCAATCAACAATTGTCAACCTAATGTAGGAGCATCAGGAGCTTGTGAGGTTTAGAGTTATAATAAAATGGGTCAAAGTATGTTGGTCAATATGTCATGAGTGAATATGTGTGTATGAAGGCAATAATGTTTGTAAATGGTGTAATTACATGTATAGGAGGTTGTAATTAGTGATTTTCATGCCTAATAAGGCTATTAATGAAGAATTATGAGTTGTAATGTTGTTGTAACCAAGTTAAGAAGGCTTAGGAAAGAGATTGGCGTGATATTCCAAGTGTAGGATTGTTGAGTTAGTATATGAGTTTGTTTAGGAGTCTAAACTTAGTCAAGATACACCTATTCCTAGGTAATTTGAATGTTATGGAGGTAGAACAATGAGTTTGAAGTTGAATAATGTAGATGGTAGCATGAATGATGATTTGAAATTATAATACATCCTTGTTTGAAGGAAGATTACCTATATTTGCAAGTTAAACAAGATTGTGTATGTAATTGTATCTTGTGTGTAGTTTATTGAATGTTCAAGACTTATGACTATGTTAACATTTAGATGCTTGCAAACGTGATCCCAGGTACAAAGGATCTCTATATTCCTCAAGAAAACATCAATTTGCTTTACGAAGGTGTGAGAAAGATTAATAAATAGTTTGTTCAAGGTGAAGGATTGAATGACAAAGGTAAGGGCTTTAATACATTATGGAATGCATGAAAGATTCATGTGGTGAATATTGAGTGAATCTATGTAAGCATACTATGCATTTTAATACAAGGGGAAATCTTGATTATTCTAATATTCTCTCGTGGAACATTGTGGAATATCTCTAAAGATGTGCTTTGTAGGAAACTAATCTCAGTGGGGTTTTGAGATTGTGTATGTGCTTGAACACTATATTGACTATGGTTGTATTTCATCTAAATGATTATGGTGTTCAAAGAACTGAGTAGGCACCTTTGGAAGGATAATAATATTGTTCATGTGTATGGAAGAGGAAATCTTTTGATGATTATGTTTATGTGCTTGAGCAACAAACTATTGGTATGAACAATGGTAAGACTGATTTGTGCAAATCAGTATCGGTACAACGTTTATAACATTTTCTTATGATCTCAGAACAAGCTGAAATTTTAACCATATGAGTATAAGGTAATTTTGCAGCTATATATTAAAGGGTTTTATTTGATTGTCAACAGGTTTTGAGATATGATGTTGTTTACCAGCGGGTATGAGAATGTATGCAACTTGTTTGACAAAATGTCCACCTAAGAAAATCAACATAACTCACACATTTTAAAGAGTTAGATCATAAAACTTTATAGGAATGGTCATGGGGTATACTTTGAAATTTGATTTGATTGATTTTTTTCTGAAACCAAATATTTTGTGAGATATTTGTGGTTGAATTCTACAGGTCAGCAATGGGTAGAGTATCAAGAAACTAGTTTTGAAGACCATGGTCAGAGAGTTGGTAAGGGGCCTAAAGTTTTAGTTGGATGTATTTCACATAACCTACCAAATTTGAATTGTCTCATGACTCCATTGAAGTAGAACTCCATTGTGAGGGTAAAGGGTAGCCAAGAGGTATGTATGTTAAGAGAGCTCATAAGTGGATTTTTAAAGCATGAAATTGTCTTACATGTGAGGATAGTCTTGCACCTTTATAAGACATTACCTTTAGTAATCACCTTTAATTGTCTTTTATATAACTATGAGCATTACTATGAGTAGGTATAAGGGAGAAATGTAACTCAAAGTGTTTGGAGCCTAATAAGAGTGCATAGAACCTTTTGAGAATGATCCTCAGAGCAGGGGGGAGTATAAGTCAGTCTAAGGAGCAAGTTGAGCTCTTAAGAAGTAACAAACAAACATTGTGAATGGTATGCCTGAAATCATGATATAGTGAAGTTCAAGTTCATAACCCCTGCATTATTTAGTATCAGAGAAGAGATATGTTTAGAGGATTTTTGAAAGCATCTAAATTTTGCTAATCATTATTATGCAAGTTATAAGATTGTTTGCAGAGATGGCTTCAAAGAGACAAGAGAAGAGAGAGATTGAAGAGTAGAGGCAGTCTAAGGTCTAGAAAGAGATTGATTCCATCAGGAAGGAATTTGAAAGGATAATGAAACAAGTGCAAGAGAGTGCAATTTTCCAATTGCAAGGATGGAACCTTCACATGAGAAAGGTTGTTAAATGGCCTATACATGAATTTGTGAGAAGAAGAGAGAGAATAATTGAGTGGAAGAAGAAGAAGGAGAGAGAAGAAATGTTGTCAGGAGGAGAGAAACATGAGGAGTTACAAGAAATGCAACCAGGAAGAGAAGAGGTGTTAAAGGAGGAGGCATCCATGGATATGAGAGAGTCTCAAAAGTTTACTTTTAACTATTTGTTTGAGTGGGTGTTTGTAGGTTCACAGGCCATAGAGGAAGAATGCTAGTTTGAGGTAATAACACTTGAAGGAGCACCAAATCATGAATTTGTTTATATCAGTATGGAGCAGCTGCAAGAGGAAATACATTTTTTGGAGGAAGCCATACATCAAGCCAAGGAAACTCATGTAGATAGACATGAAGACAAGACAAGTGAAGAGGTGGTAGAGGTATTCTCAGACAATTAGATTTCAGTTGACGAAACATATGAAGCTTTAAAGCATGCTGAGGAAGTGGACTTCAGAATTGAATACCTTCATTTCATTTCTAAGGTGAAGCAAGCCTACAAAGAGGCTAAGGAATAAAGAGAAAAGGAATGGTTGATAAGGCAGGTGGAGAGGACCATCAAGTCCTATGAATTCATCTTTAACAATGTTCAAGAAGTTGTAATTATATGCTATTATGAACACAAGGTAGAGTTGACCTTCATAGTGAAGGAGATAGCAAAACTAAAAGAGACAAGTTTGAAATCAAAGACCATGGAAAGAAATATGAAGCAAGAAACAAGCAAACAGACCAAAATCAAGAAGAAATAATGCAAGGGTAGATGCAGAAGACAAAATATACAAGCAAGAGCAATAAGGATGAATTGGAAGAAAAGAAAGAAGAAGGGCACAAACATGCATTTGAGCAGGAGCTCAAATTTTCCCAGTAGGGTATTCCAGATGTAGGAGCATCAAGAGCTTGTGAGGTTTAGAGTTATAATAAAATGGGTCAAAGTATGTTTGTCAATATGTCATGAGTGAATATATGTGTATGAAGGCAATATTGTTTGTAAATGTTGTAATTACATGTATAAGAGGTTGTAATTAGTGATTTTCATGTATAATAAGGCTATTAATTAAGAATTATGAGTTGTAATGTTGTTGTAACTGAGCTGAGAAGGCTTAGGAAAGAGATTGGCATGATATTCCAAGTGTAGGAGTTGTTGAGTTAGTATATGAGTTTGTTTAGGAGTCTAAACTTAGTCAAGATACACCTATTCATAGGTGATTCGAATGTTATGGAGGTAGAACAATGAGTTTGAGGTCAAATAATGAATATGGTAGTATGAATGATGATTTGAAATTATAATACATCCTTGTTTGAAGGAAGATTACCTGTATTTGCAAATTAAACAAGACTATGTATGCAATTGTATCTTACGTGTAGTCTATTGAATGTTCAAGACTTATGACTATGTTAACATTTAGATGCTTACAAACATGATCTCAGTTACAAAGGATCTCTACAGTCCTCGAGAAAACATCATTTTGCTTTTTGAAGGTGTGAGAAATATTAATAAACAATTTGTGCAAGGTGAAGGATTAAATGACAAAGGTAAGGTCTTTAATACATTATGGAATGAGTGAAGGATTCATGTGGTGAAGATTGAGTGAATCTATGAAAGCATACTATGAATTTTAAGACAAGGGGAAATCTTGATTATTCTAATATTCTCCTGTGGAACATTGTGGAATATCTCTAAAGATGTGCTTTGTAGGAAACTAATCTCAGTGGGGTTTTGAGACTATGTATGTGCTTGAACACTATATTGATCATGGCTGTGTTTCATCTAAATTCTTATTGTGTTCAAATAACTGAGTAGCCACCTTTGGAATGATAATAATATTGTTCATGTGTATGGAAGAGGAACTCTTTTGATGATTATGTTTATATGCTTGAGCAACAGACTACTAGTATGAACAATGGTAAAACTGATCTGTGCAAACCAATCTCGGTACAACGTTCATAACTTTTGCTTATGATCTCAGAACAAGTTGAAATTTTAACCATAGGCATATAAGGTAATTTTAAAGCTAGGTATAAAAAAATTTATTTGATTTTTAGTATTTTTTGAGATATGATGTTGTTTACTGACGGGTATGAGAATGTATACAACTTGTTTGACAAAATGTCCACCTAAGAAAAATAAGCATAACTCACACGTTTTAAAGAGTTAGATCCTAAAATTTTATAGGCATGGTCATAGGGTATACTTTGAAATTGGTTTTGATTTATTTTTTCTAAAACCAAATATTTTGTGAGATATTTGTGGCTGAATGCTACAGGTCAACAATGGGCAGAGTATCAAGAAACCGATTTTGAAGACCATGGTCAGAGAGTTGGTAAGGGGCCTAAAGTTTTAGTTAGATGTATTTAACATAACCTACCAAATGTGAATGGTATCATGACTCCATTGAAGTAGGAATCGACTGTGATGGTAAATGATAGCCAAGAGGTATGTATGCTAAGAGAGCTCATAAGTGGATTTTTAAAGCATGAAATTGTCTTGCATGTGAGGATAGTCTTGCAAATTTATAAGACATTGGCTCATTGATCACAAAGTTATCACCTCTAATCAGTTTCTCTCAAGGGAACTCTTCTCTTTAATTGTATTTCATATAGCTATGAGCATTACTATGAGTAGGTATAAGAAAGAAATGTAACTCAAAGTGTTTTGAGCCTAATAAGAGTGCATAAAACCTTTTGAGAATGATCCTCAGAGCAGGGGAGAGTATAAGTCAATCTAAGGAGCAAGTTGAGATCTTGAGAAGTAAATAATAAACATTGTGAATGGAAAGCTTGAAATCATGATATGGTGAAGTTCAAGTTCATAACCCCTGTATTACAACCCCTTGGAATGGAGAAGTCATTTCAATTTATAGCATTACAAATTGTCCTTTCATCTACCCCCCACATGACCTTTCACTTGTCCTCATCACTTGTGACCTCTCATATTCCAAGGAAGTGAGTCTTTTTCTTATTATTGGAAAAATGAATCTTACAATGTTCAACTAAGGATCACTTAAGTGAATAGGATGAAATAGCAAAAAATACATTTTTAATGAGAAATTAGAACATGGAGAGAGAAGAAGGAAGAGAGAGAGAGAGAGGCAAGGGTTGACTAATCTAATGAAGAGAAAATTTGATGATAGAGAATTTTCTGATCACAGATCCCTGAGGGAGAGTTCTTAGAATTATCTCTTGTCCTTTGAATTCTTTACTAAACTGAGCTACCATAAGTGCCACCTTATCTACTTCTGGAATGCAAACACAACTCAACACTTTGATCCATGTCATTGGAACATCACTGATATCCTTACACTGATTAGACCATTCTTCATTATCTATTGCAAATATCAGAAATAGATCCTCTGATGTTGGCAAGGGACTCTAAGGTATCTTCATTGAAGGAAAGAGGATCACCTTACTCTTTCTAGACCAACTCATAGAAGGAATCAATGAGTTCTTTTGATGGTGAATTCTCGATGAGTGGAGGGAACTCAAGTCTCTGAACATAGTTACAGACCTCATTCAAAATATTTAAAGCATCTTGTCCACTAGAGTCTAGTAGGGGGAAGAAGGATGAATATTTGTAGGGAATCCATGCACATCAAGGAGTTGTATTCAACCGAGATGAAGTAACTTCAAGATTCAAACAAAAACTCAACCATGAAAGCAATGTGTACACATTAAGGGAAACAAGACTCCATTTTATTTCTCATGGATCAAGAAGAGAGGTGTACATATAGGGGAATGTTGAGTAATTTTCATGCATAGCTAATGATGCCTCAATGACGGAGAAGAGGAGTTACTTATAGAAAGGGAAAGTAAATCCTATGATACACACTTGCACATATGCAAATTCTCACCTTCTTTTTTATCCTCCATCTAACTTCTTGTATCATCATGGCCTCAATCATAGACCCTAATTTCTATATTCCCTCTCTTATCTTGTTTATCTCTTCATTTGAGATTAGATCTCTTCTTCTCATGTGACATCTCTCTTCTCCTAAGCCCTTCACTCTTCTCAAATTCTCCATTTCACTAGATGTTCACCCCAAGTCTTTTTCACCTTGGTTTATTAATCCTCTTAGTCCTCACCTAGGTATTTTTCACCTTAGTCTCTTGGTATTGTCTCACCCAAGTCTATTTCACCCTGGTCTCTTGACTTCTTCTTGAGCTTAACCTGTTCTTGGGCTTCTTCTTCTTCCTACACTATCCTCCTTTTAGCCACTCTAGGCCTTGAATACTTGTAGTCTCTTCTTCTTACAATCACCTGCAACTCTCTAAATCACATATCCACACTATTAAAAACATGAAAATACAAGAGGAACCTCACTTTGATACCAAAATGGTGCCAACCTTAGCTCAGCCTTATCTAGATCCTAACAATGATCAAGTGATGTTTCACACTAAGAACCCACAATCCTCCTCATTTGTAGTCTCGATCTTAATGACAAGGGCCATATTGAAATCATGCACTTGCATTTTCTAATCTTTAAGGAGATTCAAATCTTTGTTTAACTTGAATGTGTATGCTCAACCTTCAACATCTCTTGTCCCTCACATCTATCTTTGTGCAAGACTGGTTTCATAGAGCCCACAATCCTATTATTCAATATTGTCCCATTATCCCTCAAAATCATAATTTGATAATATTAAATTCATGTACTATATGTATCTCTGTTCTAGGTAGTTCCTTACCTGATTCACTATGGGGTAACGATTGATATTAGCTTGCTAGAATTCAATATCTCATTCTTAGACTCTCCTCTTCTTTTATCAGATGATCATGTTCATTTATGAACACCCTTGTCATTTGATGTTTGTACCCTTGTCATCTGAATTCATTCAAGTCTTTAAGACCTCATTTTAGATTCAATATCAACCTTCATCATAATTCACCATACAAGAATTATATGTATACCCTCAACTACCAAGACTGTTATATGATAAGTCACTTATACAACTCTATTCTAACCTTGGTCTATGCACTCAAGCTATGAAGAAGGGAGATGATCATGTCTTCAACTTGTAGGTGATAGAATAATCATGTCCTAACCCTACAAGCACCATTTCTTACATATTTCTTCATGATCCCTATGATATTTTATCCCCTACTTTAGGAGTCTTCTTGTCTAATAAATCTTATATTCAACTCTTGGTTCTTGAACTATCCCTTGGACTGTGACAATGGGATCTCAACATCTAGCACAAGGACCTCCTATTGTTACTTAGAGAATGTAATAATTTGCATCTATAAATTCTTTGATAGGTATTTGGACAAAACACAGAGTATGACAATCCATGGAGGTCTAGAGTAGGACTATTAGGTGACAATCATTTCAAATAGAGTTCTCACTCCTAGAAAAAAAACTCATCAACACCTTATGGTTGTTGCAAAACATTGTTATAACAAATATAAAGCCTTCAAACATGAAGAATCATCAAATTTGAATCATTTACCTTAAATCTCTACTCACTGTCATTAACTCATATATCTGAAAATTTCTGGTATCGATAACTTTACCTATATAAAATTCTCAAACTTGAAACCTTAGAGGGGAACTTGAATAACACCTTAAACATGATTTTCATGCCTTGAAAAGGATAATTCAAAAAAAAATCATGCTCTTCAAGCATCATGAAGGATGCTCCTGCATCAGACTTCCTAGGTAAGAAAATATTTGAACTCTAGTTCAAATGCAGTGTCTTCATCATTCTCCAATCATCTTTATATGCCTGGGTCCCATTTTCTCTCTTATAGTATATGTGCTTGAGTATCCTTATTGTAGTATTTATCCTTCATTTTCTTTATCCTTTCTCTCTTCTTATAAGTATTCCTTCTCATCTCTTTCCATTTCCATATCTTACCATCATTCATGTCTTCTATATCTTCAATTTTTTCTTGTTCTATGAGCTCTCTCATTGAATCATGCACCTAATTCATCTCAATATCTTCCAAACCTTCATTAAAAACATCAAAGGAAATATTATATGTAAAAACTTGAGGCCATGCAACCCCTTGAGTACCTCCATATTGTTGGTTCTCTTCATTTTCTTTTGTTTCTTCACTGACCTTATTCAAATCTATCTTCTTCCACTCATCTTGTTCTTGTTTTGGCACATTCTCAATATGATCATTGATGCTCTCACTATGATTTAAAATTTTAATGATTTAATAACTCCTCAATCCTTTTCAACTCTTCATGTTATGTTATATCATCTATTTCATCATTTCCTTCATCATATTTAGGAACTAAGTCTTTGTTTTCCTCCTCTAGGCTCTATTTTACATCAACATGCTCTTTCATTGCTTCTTGTCTTAAGAAGTTGTCATTATATTCATTCAAGAAGTATGAATATTCTTCACTCAATGTACATTCATCCTCTACCATCACTTGATCATAACATTGATCTTTGTAAGCCAACTTAGAACCTTCACCCTGCTACATGTTAGTCATCATAGGTATCTTATTCCACATTTCATCCCTTAAACTGATTTAGAGACATTAAATCAAAGGAATATTCACAATAACCATCATTTAAATCATCATAAACAACTTCTTTACCTTTCATTTCTCTTGTATACCATCTCATGCTCATGGAATGCTTCTTGTTTGCTCGTCATTTCACCTTCACTCTCATGTTTGCTTGAGATTGCTTCAACCTTATTCCATAGGCTTCTTGGGCCATTGCCATCTTCTCACCTTATCATGCATATTCTTGAGATGTATCTCCATCATTTCTTACATTTTTAGCCAAAGTTGATTTTTTACCTTAGGATTTGATTTCTTAAGCCATTTAGGGACTATGTAGCCATGATCATAAGCCAATTTTCTGAGTTTTACCTCATTCATCCCCTTCATAACTTGTGCATATGCATTTAACTTCTTAAAGGCATTAGAAATATCATATTTAGAAGCTAAGTTCATCTTGAAAACCTCCTGTATATATGTAAATTCTTGTATGAATTGGATCTTTGCAATTTCTTTGTTATATGCATGATAAGAATCAAAATTTATCTTTACCTTCTCATCATTATGCTGCATCCTCATACCTTTTCTCAAGATTTCTTCACCTAAGGACTCTTCATTTTGATGTAATTTCTCTATTTCATCTCCCAATGCATCATATAATTCAATTTCATCATCTATATCTTCCTTTTCTAGTTTCATGCTTCTATTATTCCTCTTCTTTGGATGTTACCAAATGCATCTCTTCTTCTTGAGCTACTACAAGTTCTTTCATATCTTCTTCATATTTCCTCATGGGTATTTTCCTTGACCCATTTATTTTCCACTTCAAGGTCATGCTTTTGATCTTCTCAAGACCATATTTCATCCCTGTATACACAAAATGAAATAAAGAGTTAGAAATCAAAACAAGATACCAAAATATAATCATGAGTTCATCTATTATTGACACTCTCTCGTTCTTCATGTTTTCTTTTTCAAGTGCCTCTTTAGACACCTCTTTCCTTACATGTTTCTATCTATAATGAGAAATCTCTTCTCTTCACAAGGTAACTCACTCTTCATTTTTCTATGAGTAAATTTCTTCTTTCATTTTTTCAAGGAAATAAACTCTTGCCTCTTCTTCTTCTCCATCAGTAGCCCAATTGGCCACTTCACCTTATTTCTTATCCTCCATTCAACTTCTTGGATTTCATCATGGTATCAATCTATCATACCCCAATTTCTATCAATCTCTCTCTTATCTCATTTATCTCTTCATCTGAGATTAAGTCTCTTCTTCTCCTGTGGCATATCTCTTCTTCTTAAGCCCTTCACTCTTCTCAATTTCTCCATTTCACTAGATCTTCACCCAAGTATTTTTCACCTTGGTCTATTGATCCTCTTAGTCCTCACCTAGGTATTTTTCACCCTAGTCTCTTGGTCATGTCTCACCCAAGTCTATTTCACCTTGGTCTCTTGACTTCTTCTTGAGATTAACTTGCTCTTGAGATTCTTCTTCTTGCCACACTATCCTCATTTTAGCCACTCTAGGCCTTGACTACTTATAGTCTCTTCTTCTTATGATCACCTAAAACTCTCTGAATCACATATTCACACTAGAAAAACATGAAAATACAAGAGGAACCTCACTCTAATACTAAAATGGTACCAAACTTAGGTCAACCTTATCTAGATCTTGACAATGATCATGTTGTGTTTCACACTAAGAACCCACAATCTTCCTCCTTTGCAGTCTTGATCTTAATGGCATGGGCCATATTGAAATCATATACACTTGCATGTTTGTAAGCTTTAAGGAGTTTCAAGTCTTTGTTTAACTTGAATGTGTATGATCAACCTTCAACATCTCTTGTCCCTCACAACTATCTTTGTGTAAGATTGGTTTCATAGAGCCCACTATCATATTATTCAATCTTGTCCCATTTTCTCTCAAAAATCATAATTTATAATATGAAATTCATGTACTAGATCTCTTTTCTAGGTAGTTCTTTACCTGATTCACCATGGAGTAGCAATTAATATTAGCTTGCTAGAATTTAAGATCTCATTCTTAGACTGTCCTCATATGAATTCATATAAGTCTTTAAGACCTCATTTTAGATTCAATATCAACCTTCATCATAATTCACCATACAAGAATTATATGTATACCCTCAACTGTCAAGACTGTTATATGGTAAGTCACTTATACAACTCTATTCTAACCTTGGTCTATGCATTCAAGCTATGAAGAATGGAGTATGATCATGTCTTAAAATTTTAGGTGATATAATAATCATGTCATAACCCTATGAGAACCATTTCTTACATATTTCTTCATGATCCCCATGATCTTTCAGTCCCCTGTTCTAAAAGTCTTCTTGTCTAATAAATCTTAGATTCAACTCTTGGTTCTTGAACTTTCCCTTGGACTTTGATAATGGGATCTTAAAATATAGTACAAGGACCTCCTATTGTGCGTTAGAGAATGTAATAATTTGCTTCTATGACTTATTTGATAGGTATTTAGACATAACAAATAGTATGAGAGTCCATGGAGGTCTAGAGGAGGACTATTAGGCGACAATCATTTCAAATAGAGTTCTCACTCTTAGAAAACATCATCAACACCTTATTATTGTCCCAAAACAACATTCTAACAAATCTAGAGCCTTAAAACATGAAGAATCATCAAATTTGCATCATTTACCTTAAATCCTTTGCTCACTGTCACTAACTCATAGATTTGAAAATTTCTGGTATCGATAACTTTATCTGTATGAGTTTCCACAACTTGAAATTTTGGGGACTTGTTTTACTACCTCGGATAGAGATCTTGTGATAATTTCATGCAAATTAGTCATTTAGAAATGTTTTTACACCGTGCGCTAGTTTCAGGCCGTGACACAGAAAAGGCTTATAAAAATCATGACCCACTAACAAAATTTCAGGAGCCATAATAAATTTGAATGGGGTTAATCTTGGCCTTCTCCTTTTCATTGTAACAGTCAGGATATTTGGTGATTTTTTATCATAGGGAGGGTTTATAGCTCACTGCTTGATAGAAACCCCATACACTGTCCCATACAATACAATATAATGGAGTTTCTAGCTCATGGATCATGCATGTTTACATTATAAGCCACTAAAACACATACAATAAAGGAGGATTTAAGATCATTCAGGGCTCGTGGAATTAAAAACTAGCTTCATTCAAAGCTAAGAATAATCATACAATACCATTCTCACCCAATTCGTACATTTCAACTCCACACATCAACCTCTCCAAGCAAGTAGTCTTGTTCTTCATATCTTGATTGATTGAATTCGACCTCTCCTTCTCTGATCTATCTTGACATAGTTGTTATGTTCCTTTTTAGTCTAAAATTCCTATCTTTGGTGAGATTTTCTCAACCCCTATATGCATGAAGCAAGGAGCTTGTTCTTACCAAATTTTAAGCAATCATAACTAGATCATATTGACTTCCTAATGTTGTGGAACCTCCTACCAACATAGCATACTCACAATAATTTTTTCATACACACCTAAGGCACCTATTTTTACTCTTTTACTCTTATGGTAAAGAGCTTTTACATTATAATTTCAAACTTCTCAAAATTGAAACTTTGGAGGGAAACTTGAATAACACCTTGAACATGATGTCCATACCTTGAAAAGGCTTATTCAAAATTGTTCATGCTCTTAAGCATCATGAAGGATGATCCTGCATCACATATGATCCATGCTCTCACCTAAGTGAGATGACTCACCTAGTGAGGTGGTAATACACCTAATTATTAAAAGATGGAAAATATCACTCACACCAACACCCCCTTCATCGTAACTTAGGATGAGGCAAAGAAAGTAATCAAAACACATATAAAATGAAAAAATGGGTCCTGAAAACTAAGCTTGATGAGGCACCCATGAACAACAATGATCTCAAGTAAAGGAGGAAAACCCAGTGGGAAAAACATCGACCACAAAGATCAAAAAACACTCTCTAACAATCTAAGAAAGATGTGGCAAATGTGTCCCGGAAAATGAGGATCCTGATAAGGTACCCACATACGAATGGGAAATATCTCTGGAAGAATTAGAAGAGAGGAGAAGAAGGAGATAAGAGGAATGCAGAAGAAGCCATAAATGAATCTAAACTCTATAGCTCTAGGAAGTCTCTAAGAAGAGCGTTGATGATGTGGTCCTTGGCTAATGGACTGAAGAAGAACCAACTACACTGCACTGTATGTCCACCCTTAAGGAAAAATTGGAGTACTGGAAGTTTTACCACTCCGCGAAGGAAACCGAAGGCAGCAGTACAAAGAAATCTTAATCTAGTCCATGGAAATGTGACATAGGTCTAGCAAATGAGTTCCAAAGAACCAAAGGTAATGCCACAAGCATAGAACAATCAGAGTGAGAGAGGAGCATCTGCTGAAAGGATGCCTGAGTAAAGTGAAGGCAATGCAATAACCCCCACAACAGAAAAAGTATTCACAAGCAAGGATGGATCAATGGTGATCTTCAAAAAGGTGGAAGTGATAAGAGTCCCAGAAGGGGCACTCCCAAAACAGAAGATGAAGGACTCCTCCGAAACACCTATAGAAGGATGAAGAACTCCCTTTACTACATCACAAGTAGGCACTTCGAAAAGACGATGATTTTTTGGTAGATACTCATCCCAAGGAGGGGGCTCAATAAATAAAATAGCGATGTTTGACAGGTATGAATTGTCAACTGAAGGAAGAGGAGTGGAAAGGGCCTCACACAATGGACGTGGAAAGGAGGTGGATGTAATGACTATATAAGGCTAGGAATGAAACTTCTCGATGTCTAATGGGAAGAAAGGAGTGTTCACATAATTTGGAAAGGTGAGAGGAGGGGAGGAGTCCTCAATAGCACTCTCGTCATCAGAACTAGAAGCACAATCCTCATCATCAGGGATAGAAACAAATAAGTTTGTGTCAGTAGAATGATCATCACATGAAGTAGAAGAGGATACAATTGTATCAACAATAGCAACAATGGAAACAATATGTGAAGGGTCTCCAAACAAGGATTGAAAGATGCTCTAGATAGTGTGGGGAGGACCTGATTTTGCCATGTGAAGGTGAAGAGGTCTAGAGACATGTAACATCAAGTGATCAACAACATGGTTGCATGTGTTGAGATAGTTCTCAAGATGACAAGAATTAATGGGCGTAAGAACTGGCCCATGTAAAAGTGAGAAATGCCCTCGTAATTGAAGTGACATTCCATAGAAGCACACCATGATGTGTAGTTGTCTCTCCCAAGAAGAAGTGGTGGAGGTTGTAAAGAAATATTGTGATGCTTAAGTCTAGAAAGAGAATCCTCCATGATGTGGAAGAAAGAAGTGCAACGTGCAAAAGAAGAGGGTGTGTGGATACAAGTAAGGTGGCAAGATGTCAGACTCAGTCGAGAATGTGTCTGTGTGTAATAAAACACCCAATAATAGTAATAACCCCCTGTTTATGGCACTTTATAAGTAGTGCATGATTACAATAGGGTGTGTTCATGTGACATTGGAAATTTGACCACTCACCTTGTAGTAGGCGATAAATCATGTAAGAGTGGAGGCCACAATGAGTCCTAGTCAGAAGCAGAGGAACGACACACAATCAAGCACAAAAGGGCATAAGAAAAAAAAGGGTACAAACACTGCTCAGTGTGAGAAAAGGTGTCTCACATCACAAAAAAGGATCTCTTGCCACAAGGTTGTGGTGGATGCACATAGTAGCCGCAGGCGAAGAGGAGTACTACAATAGATGAGCTAGAAAAAAGGCCTGGAAAATCCCAATAACCCTATACATCGAGCCCAAAAAAGTACCCACCTTATAAAGATGAATTTTTAATTAATTCCCCTTAATTATAATTAGTCTAATTTGAAAAAGCGGGAAAGAATGTAAAAAACTCATAGTGGAGAGAAGGGGTTCCAGAGTGAAGGGTGAGTTGACACGCAGCTTAGCTGAGCTACTCAGCGAGCTAGGGTGAGCTGGCTCTTGGGTGAGTTGGGAGGCCTGTTAACTAAGTTGGGAGGTCTGTTGACCAAGCTGGGAGGTCACAGAGTTGGTGAGATGAGCTAAAGGCCTAATTGAGTTGAGCTTTGAGTAGTGTTGAATGGGTGTCAAGTTAATGTGGCTTGTCGAGCCAATTCAACGAGTGGATGCTCGAGACGGGTTGGGGCGTGTCTATGTGTCAAGCCAAGGTGTCGTGTCGATTTTGTGGAGAGTAGGCCATGTTTCAGATAGTGGTTGGAGGGTTTAGAAGCGTTGAAACTAGTAGTGTAACCGTCAAATGGCTACAAGGGCTCTCAGATTTCCACGTGGTAGAGATTTGGTTTTAGAAACTGTCGACACAAGACGAGATGCTTTGAATAGGGTTCCGCATGTGCAAGTTGAGACGCCCAGATGAAGATGCAGGGGCCAAGTAACACCGCCACGGAACGAAGCATAGAAATGGGCAGGTATAATGCAAAACCCAAGGGATGTGAGTGACTTTGAGCAATACGAGGTATTAGGAAATAAAGGATAAAATATGTGGAATAATCCCTCATAGAATTGCAATAGTAGAAACTAATATGTAAACAATATTATAGATCTGAAATAAAAGTGTAGAATAATAAAAGAACAACACAAAGAGATGGTATTTAATGTGGTTCACCCAATTTGGGCTACGTCCACCAAGAATCACTTGCTTAGATTTTATTACAAGTCACCACTCTCTCAATACAATACCCATATTTGTTTGGAGCTATGATCAACAAACTCTACAGAATTCACACCTGAATTCAAACACATCTGCAAATTTACATCATACCTACCATATGCACAAAACTACATAAGTCCAACTGCTTAAATAGTTTTACAAAACCATGGGTATAAAAAACCATGGGCCAAAACCGTCTCATAAACCTATGGGTCAAAAATCCCGCCCATATGAAAAAATCACGTTTCTTGGTATATCAGGCACAGTTTTCAAGGCCAATTTTTTTTCCTAGCAAGACAACTATGGAAAGTGTTTAATACTCTTAGTGTATAGTCTTCAACACATTCTCACAAGAAAACGGGCTCCACAACCTAACAATCTCCCACTTGGAGACTAGTTTTCCTCTGAGAAAACTTCTCAACCCTTCACTAGTTTCCGTGAAGACCAACCAAAGTTTAACATAGCTTCAGTTTTTCCCTTATGACCACCTTGGTCATCAGGTTTATAGGATTCTGACTAGTATGAATATTCTCTAGCTTCAACTTCTCTCCAGCCAAAGTTGTCCTGATGAAATGGTACCTAAGCTGTATATGCTTTGTCCTAGAGTGGAAAGTAGAGTTCTTAGCTAGGTGTATAACACTCTGGCTATCACTATGTAGCTTCCCTTCCTCCTGCTTATGTCCTAACTCCTCAATTGATTGTTGTAGCCAAATCATCTCTTTACTTGCCTTTGTGGCAGCAACACACTCAACCTCCATGCTTGACAAAGCCACCAGCTTCTGTAGTCATGAAATCCAGCTCACTATTGTCCCACCTATAGTGTAAATATAACCTGTCATGCTCCTCATGTTGTCTACATCTCCAGCCATATTTGAATCTACATAACCACGCAAAGTGGTTTCTGATCCATTGTAGTACAAAATTGTCCCCATGGTCCCTCTCAAATACCGAGGGATCCACTTTACTGTCTACCAGTGATCTCTACCTAGATCACTCATAAATCTAGTCACCACTCCCAGTGCATGGAAAATATCAGGCCTGGTGCACACCATGACATACATCAAACTACCAACCACTGATGAGTAAGGTACCTTGGACATCTGGTTTCTCTCCTGCTCTGTCTTGGGACACTTCTCCTTTGATAACTTGAAATGGCCTGCCAAAGGAGTCCCAATGGGTTTAACATCCTACATATTAAACCTGTCCAAGACCTTCTTAATGTACTCTTCCTGAGATAAATTTAGCTTCCGTTCCTTCCTATCTCGAGATATCCTCATACCAAGGATTTGTTTGGCTGCCCCAAAATCCTTCATAACAAAGGAGTCACTTAGTTGTTTCTTGAGTACTTTTATTTCCCACATGTTTTTACCTCAAACCAACATGTCATCCACATACAGACACAGGATAATGTAACTGCCATCCTCAAATTTCTTTGTATACACGCAATGGTCAAAATGACATCTAATATAACCTTGCTCCATCATGAATCTATCAAATTTCTTATATCATTGACGTAGAGCTTGTTTCAAGCCATATAAGCTCTTCTTCAGTTTGCACACCATCTCCTATTTACCTTTGAATTCATAGCCCTCTGGCTACTGCATATATAGATCCTCCTCCAAATCACCATGGAGAAATGCAGTCTTTACATCAAGCTGCTCTAAGTGCAAGTATTTTGTTGTAACTATTCTAAGAACAGTTCTAATAGAAGTCATTTTTACTACAGGAGAAAAAATCTCATCAAAATCTATACCTTTTTTCTGTGCAAACCCCTTGACCACCAACCGGGCCTTGTATCTTTTCTTTCCTCCTTCTTCCTCTTTGAATATGTACACCCACTTGTTCTGTAATGCTCTTTTGTCTTCGGGTAGCTTCACCAAATCCCATGTCTGGTTCTCCATGAGAGCCTGATGCTCCTCATCCATGGCTTGCTCCCATTTCTTCCTGACATCTACTTGCATTGCTTGATCAAAGCTCTCTGGCTCTCCACTGTTAATGAGTAATAAATAATAAAGAGAAGGAGAAAAATGTTTAGGTTCTCTTCTTACCCTAGAAGACCTCCTCAATATAGGAGTTTGGGGTTCCTGTTGAGGAGGTTCCTAAATTGATTCATTTGTCACTTTCCTATCCAAAATATCCTCTACCACTGCATATTCTTTCTTAGATTCTTCCTTATTTTCCTGTAACTACTACTTATACATGACTTTCTCATTAAAGACCACATCCCTAGATCGAATGATTTTCTTGTCCTTAATACTCCAACATTTATATCTAGCTTCATCACCACCATAACCAATGAAAGTACATTTTTTTGATTTAGCTTCTAGCTTGGTCCTATCATCCTTGTCTATATGGACAAAAACCTCACATCCAAAGACTCTAAGAAATGAATAATCAACTTTCTTACCATACCAAGCCTCCTTAGGTATGCCTCCATCCATGACACTTGAGGGTCCTCTGTTTATCAAGTACACAGTTGTGCTCACCGCTTCTACCCAAAAAGAAAGAGGCAATCCTGCATGTAACCTCATGCTCCTAGCACATTCCATTATTTTTTTGTTCATCCTTCCTGACACCCCATTCTGCTATGGAGTTCTTGGAACCATCTTTTGCTTGTGGATTCCATTCTTAGAACAATAATAATCAAATTCATTGCTGCAATACTCCCCTCCATTATCTGACCTGAGACATTTTAGCTTAAGACTTGTTTCATTCTCTAACAAGGATTTCCATTTAACAAAAGTTTCAAATACATTAGATTTGTTTCTAATATAGTAAACCCAAACTTTCCTTGTTGTATCATCAATAAAATTAACATAATAACTTGAACTTCCAAGAGATGATACTTGAGCTGACCCCCGCACATCAAAATGCACTAGCTCTAACTTACTCTCTTTCTTTGTAGGTCCAACCTTGAGAAACCTTACTCGCTTATGTTTCCCATATATGCAGTCCTCACATAACTCCAAACCTATTTTTGTATATCTGGGAAAATCCTTCTTTATGATCTCCATGCCCTTATGGCTCATATGACTGAGCCTATAGTGCCACAATGTTGTATCTACTTCTGAAGCCACAATATTACAAACATTAGTGTTATAAGTGGTCAAATACAAGGTTCCAACCTTCTTACCTCTTTCCACCACATGAGCACCCTGGGTACCCTTCCAAGAGTCCGCTTTAAATATAACAGTACAACCATCACTTTCCAATTGGCCCGCCGATATCAAATTTCATTTTAAAGTAGGCACATGTCTGACATCCTTCAATAGCCATGTATTCCCATTCTATATCTTAACCCGAACAGATCCTTTTCCAACTATATTGCAAGGCTCACATTACCAAGAAAAACATGCCCAAAATCCCCTTGAACATAATCAACAAAATAATGCCTATATGGAGTAACATGTAAAGAAGCCCCCGAATCTAAAACCCAAGATTCAACAATATTATGCAAAGAAAGAATCAAAGTACCCTGACATATATTACCCGTTGCCAAATTTTCCTCCTTGTTTTCTTCCTATTGTTTCTTCTTGTCCTAAAGCTCCCAATAATCCTTCTTTGCATGCCTAGACTTTCCACAGTGCCAACATACTATCTTGCTTTTGGATTTTGACCTTGCCTGATCCTTTGATTTTCCACAGCTTCCTCTATTCTTTTGTCTCCCTCTAGTTTCCACTGTCAAAGCATTCCATGAAGTAGAAGGTTACCTAGATCTTTTTCTTTGCATTTCCTCACTTAGAATCACCCCTACAACATCTTCAAACTTCAACTTACAGTTACCTGAAACCGAGTTACTTACCACAAGTACCAGGCTATTCCAACTCTTAGGTAAAGAGCACAGACTTAATAAAGCCCTAACTTCTTCATCAAATTCTATTGTAACCGAAGCTAGCATATTTACAACCGTATTAAAATCATTTAAATGATCTACTACTGAACCATTCTTAGACATCTTCATATTAGACGGAGATGTAGGGGCCAAGTAACACCGTCATAGAACGAAGCACAGAGATGGGAAGGTATAATGTGAAACCCGGGGGGAGTGAGTGACTTTGAGAAATGCAAGGTGTTAGGAAATAAGGGATAAAATATGTGGAATAATCCCTCACAGAATTACAACAATAGAAAATAATATGCAGAAAATATTAGAGATCTGAAATAAAAGTGTAGAATAATAAAAGAACAACACAAAGAGACAGTATTTAATGTGGTTCACCCAATTTGGGCTACGTCCACCAAGAATCACTTGATCAAATTTTATTACAAGCCACCACTCTCTCAATACAATACTCAGATCTGTTTGGAGCTATGCTCAACAAAATCTACATAATTCACACCTGAATTCAAACACATCTGCAATTTTACATCATACCTACCATATGCACAAAACTACATAAGTAGACAACTGCTTAAGCAATTTTACAAAACCGTGGGTATTAAAAACCATGGGTTAAAACCGTCCCATAAACCTATGGCTCAAAAATCCCACCCATATGAGAAAAGCACATTTCTCGGTATATCGAGCACATTTTTCAAGGCCAATTTTTTCCCCAGCGAGACAACTATGGAAAGTGTACAATACTCTTAGTGTATAGTCTTTAACACTTTCTCACATGAAAATAGGCTCCACAACCTAACACAAGGATTCACAGACCACCAGGGGCATAAACCAAGGAATGCATGAGCTAACATGAAGCAGGAGTAGTCAGACCAAACACGAGCAAGAGTAATCAGACTACCTCAAACACGCAGGAAAATGGATCACCAATGAATTGAGCAGCTGAGAGGTATATGAGAGCAGAACATTGGCCGGAAGGAGTATGGTGACAACAACCTGGGGATACAATGCAGTACAAGCCTAATGCACGAGCCAATGTTTCAAACCAAAACACGAGCCCACGTTAGATCAATGCAAAAATGACCTCGCAGAAGCAAAACCCGAGCTTTGAAGACCAAATGCATATAGTTGCATACAAAACCAACAACTGAGCCACTAGATCAATGTAAGGTCGAATGCCAATGTAAAAATCATGAGTCAGTGATTTTTCAAAGGGGAAAGCTGTGGGACAACCCAGTTCCTAGCTTAGAGATCTGAGGTTGAGTTGGGCCCTTAAAACTGGCCCTTTAACCTCTTTAAAACACCAAACCCCTACAATTCAAACCTACAATTTTGTTGAACCTATACACACAAAATACCAATAAGACAACACACCCAACACATAAACCAAGTACAAAACCCCTTAAAAATGCAAGTAGAGCACAAAACAAGGAGTTGAGAACTCGTACATGAAGCTATAAGGTAGAGAGTAGTAAGCAATCGTTAAGAGAGACACGATTTTGATCCCTGATATTTGATACCATGACAGAGGGAGGAAGGACAAAGGTCTGGAAGGAATTTGTGCACATGAAGGAGTTGTACTCAACTGAGATGAAATAGCTTCAAGATTCAAACAAACAATCAACCATGAAAGTAATGTACATGCATTAAGGGAAACGAGATTCCATTGAATTGCTCATAGATCAAGAAGAGAGGTGTACATATAGGGGAGTGCTTAGTAACTCCCATGCATAGTAATGATGCATCCATGATGGAGAAGAGGAGTTACTTCTGGAAAGGGAAAGTGACTCCTATGACAAAAACTTACACATATGATAGATTCCATGATGGAATCTGTCATAACTACTATGACACTTATGATCCATGTTCTCACCTAGTGAAGTGGTAATACACCTAATCATTAAAAGATGGAAAATACCACTCACACTAATAGAGTCAAGTTCGGAGATGGAATCTTCAATCATACCATATATAACATCAATGATATGGACCCAAACTGGGAAATAATTTTTAGCAGCTGATGTGAACACATTTTTATGCATAAGGGTGTGAGAGTTGATTGAGCTCATCTTAGACACAAGTGAGAGCACTTCATCCAAGTGTATCTTCTATTTTCAATATCCTCCCTTACTTTCTTCACCTCTGAGAAAGTGGTGAGAATGTACTTGATTAGAGAGAGGACCTCTGGAAATAATGTATTTCTTTTCTCGATCCATTTCTTGTTAGCCTTCCCTTGCATCATATAGCTGTTGTGGGTTCTTGATCACCTTAGGATCAAAGCTACTGATTGGAGGAATGTCTTCCACAGGAAGAGGAGATGTTGAATTGGGCTCCAAAAAAGGTTGAATCTAAGCACTGAGAGTTGTCACATGTTCCTCTAATTGTTCAATTATTCATTTGTATTTTTCATTCCAAGAAAGAAGGCCGGTAGAGGATTCCTTGAAAAAATGAGAGTCTCTCGCATGTGTAGTTTGACCCAATGAGATGTGGGTCAACTCGTAGTCTGATGGAGTTGTCTCCTCAATAGGCTTTACATTCTTCGACCAAGAAAATTCTGTATACTGGCTTCTTGAGGCACCACTGAAGCAGCGCAAAGTTTTCTAGGACTTGTTCCTCTACTTGGATATTAAGGTTCTTGTGATAGATCCAAGGTCAGGCATCAAAGCTTGTTGTGTTGTCCTTGGTTCACTTTCTAACAATTCTTAAATCCACGGGAATGACTCTTCAAGAGTTGACATGATGTTTGTCATGGGAACACTTTCAGGAGATTGATGTACGATCACATCTTGTTCATTATGGGAAATTTCTGCCACTGGGGAAGACATACTTGGATTATCTCGAAGGGAAGTAGGCTACGATGGATTGGTTTTTCTTGATTCACGAGGATCACTTTGGTTTGCTTCTCAGAGAGATGATGGCGGATTCAAGGCATGACATTTCTCAACTTGCCTGAGGAGTTTCTCATTTCAACTATGACCATGATGACATCCTCTGATGAATCTTGGATTCTAATGTGGTTCTTCACTCTCTTCGAGCTCTTTTCCCACTGCTCAATGCCCCTGACTTTCACCTGCTATGCCTCGATATGCCTTGTCTTGCTCCTTAATACAATAGTGATTAGAATGATGCCTTAGGATCCTTGTGGAGAGTTGATTCTCTTGTTTGAGTTGTGAGAAAACTTTACAGCCATGGAAGGATGGAAAAAAGCAATGATATGAGTGAAAACAAAGCCAACAACAACTTTATGTACCAAAAATTGAAACTTTCTATTTTTGACAGGTGGGACCAGGAGTTGCTATTTTGGGAATTTTTACCTTTTTTGATCAAATTTTGTTTTCCGAAGCTCCTAGAACACTTAGATTACCTCCATTTATGATTCTTTTCCATTTTTAGGAACTTTTGATATTTAGCAGGTTGTTTTTTTAGAAATTATTTTTTTGAGAAAAAACGAAGTATGTGTGTTTGAGAGGGGTTTTGAGATGAATTTGTGAGAACTATCAGTTGTTGTAGCATAGGTGGTTGAGTTGGTGCTTGGTCATATCAGGGGGTTGTATCCTCCTTATGGGGTTGGTTTCTTACTAAATTAGGGGTTGGTGCTCCTTGTGGGGTTGGTGCTCCTACTAAAATAGGCGTTGAAAACAAG
The DNA here is from genome assembly GCA_019776745.2 of Taxus chinensis. Lineage (NCBI taxonomy): Eukaryota > Viridiplantae > Streptophyta > Pinopsida > Cupressales > Taxaceae > Taxus > Taxus chinensis. The sequence goes on from CM034149.1 coordinate 214,166,211, forward strand.
TGACATGGAACATGTTAATGGATCGACATGTTCTGATGCATGAAGAACCCAAAAACCCGAAACAAAAGAAGATTTTCAGGTTTCATAAGCGGAAAGCAATTGATATATTGTTTTAAACCCGTCATGTCCCAATGTAAAGAAAAAACTGCGCAATACCGACCTAAAGGAATTTTTTTTTACAAATTCCCTTAAATTCAGATTTCTCAAAAAAATGATTTTTTGGCTAAGTATTGGTCTGAATAGAATTGTAAAGAGAAGAGGAAATGCCTTAAACCACTGCAACCTCTCCAAAACATGAGTTTTTCCCATTTCTAATTAGTTTATATTGCCCCAAGTTCAAGATGGACTTACAAGCTATCAAAATAGCCTGAGGGGTATTTTGAATAACATAACCTAGACAAAAAATGTGGCCCGATGCTTTGCAAACAACTAACTGTGGAGGCAAAAAAAAACTAACAAATAGAAGGAAAGAAACCCCTTCATTGGAAGAAGAAGAATATTATGTGACAAATCCCAAATTACAAGTAGGCATATTTTTATTTGAATTTGATAAATGTCTGTGAAATGTAGGTTGTAAAATGTAAATCTTAGGATAAATTATTGTAAACCCGGCTTAATATTCATTTTTTTAAGGAATTTGATTACAAATCGTAAGAAATCTAAAAAAGCCTTTTTGGATAAATCTTTGTAAATCCTAGCGTAAAATGTGTAAACCATAAGGTAAATTGTGTATAGTATAAGGAATATTGTGTAAACCCTAATGTACATTTATTTATAAACCCTAGGGTAAATTGTGTACAATATAGGAAATATTGTGTAAACCATGGGGAATTTTGTGTAAAGCTTGGGGTTGCCTTAGGGCATGTGTGTAATTTTTCTGGGTGTTTTCATGCCTTGCGAAAACCTAGTGGTTACCATACATTTAACCAGGTCCATACCACTTATGATTTTTTAAGGCATGTTTTTCCCTCTTCATATTATGATATGGATGATATAGTATACAATTATGATCAAGATGTCAATCCTCTTATATTTAGAGAAAGATCACCTCGCTTTTCCCATACACCGAAGAGGGAAATGGGTGTCCCACACTGAAGAGGGAATTTTGTATTGAACATACAAGGAATTTTATACCAATTTCAACGTAAAAAAAATTGTGTGGGGAAAAATTCCATGAGAAAATACCAATAAAAATGATAAATTGTTTTGGCAATAGGTTACAATGTGTCATTCATACCTTGTTTTGGCATATTTAAAATTATATATTTTATTGTAGTGTTATCTATTACCCATTTTATGGGATCAAGATCTACAAAAAAGGATCTATTAATGGTGGGTTTAGTAATATTATTTTCATTGTTCTCATCTTGTCATGTCTTCTCATCTCCTATAGAATCTGATTGTTTATTTTGATTGCTAATATTAGGAATTCAAAAAATAATTCTCATGTCCATTAGAAAATACATTTGGGCATAAATTTGTATTTCAAGCACTTATATATATATATATATATATATATATATATATATATATATATATAATAGTATATATGATATATTTTTCAAAAGGTTATTTCCTCACTCAATGCATTTTATAATTTTGTTTTCGATATTAGAGAGGACACAACCTATTCATAAGAACATTTGATGCCTTTACATGTTACGATTCTAGAGATCGCGATATGGCACAATATGACATGGATGAGGATTTAGATGAAACCCATGTGCCACCTCAATGTTCATCTACCTCTAACGCAAAACAACCACAAGGACAATAAGTTGATAATATATTTTGTAATTTAATAATATTTTTATTATGTAAAATTATAATTATGCATCTTCATAATGACAAGTATTTTACTCATAAAGGCCTACAAGAGTTGTCTACTTTTAGGGTGTCCCCTGCATGGAGGTATAAATTTATAGTTTATTTGTTAATATAAAAGTTTTTTCTTACTTGAACAATTATAATGACTTGATTATGAAAGATATACATCCCATATAAACCAAAATGAGGATGAGGGCAATTATATGATGATTGAGATATTTGTGTAGAGGTATAAAGTATTGATTTATTATTTAAAGTGATTTAAATTAATTCTTTTACAATGAGTTGAGTTTTTTTTGCAAATCCTTGTCAGAGGTAGGTCCCTCTCAGCCTATTAGCAATTAAAAAGTAAAAAGGTGAAATGGCAAGATATTGCCAAAAAAGTATGAATGACCTACTCCTAAGTGGATTCAGGGAGGATGATAATGCACTCTCACCCCCTCCAACAACAAACGTTGATAGACCCTCTCATATTTTCCATAGTAATTATAAACACCAGCTGCAAGGGGACCTCAAAATGGACCTAATGTAAATAATGAGATGAAAAAATTAATGGATATTTGGGGCAAGTAAGTATTCTAATATATTTTATTTGAGCTAGAATAATTTATCATTGTATTAGTTTAAGTTTTTTTAAATTTATTTTATATGTCATTTTTAGTGATTTCTTTTTTTTGTGGTTGTAAGTATTTTAAACAAAGAATAGTTGACCAAACATGAAAATTGATGCATTCATATTGTCATCTAGAGTGGCTACAAATCATATACATTTATCCCACTTGAGAGACATAGAATTTTGGTTGATATAACTTTCGCTAAGTTTAAGAGAACCCACTATGACCCAAAACTAATTGGAAAATTTGTATCATAAGAGTTTAGGATAATACAAAGGAATTTGAGGGTAATTACGTTGCCTAATTTTTTTTTTTGATAAAATAGTATATACTTTTAAAATAATTTTTTATATTTAAAATTTACAGGTTCACTACCAATTAAACACAAATAACAAAAGGATAAGTCTTTGACCTTCTAAAAGAAATAAAGATGTGTGATTTAATTTGTGTGAAAAGTGGCTAGCAGAGGACACTAATAGGGATGGAGGTTATTTAATGAAAGAAATGATATGTATTGACATTTGAACTATAAAGAGGACTCTTTAAAGTTGTACACTTTGTTTGATAAACACATTTTCTTTATGTAGTGCCCACAGTTTACACACCCAAATACAACAGTAAAATACTGGGATAATTTTTTTTTTGACTTACATTGCTCACTACACACAACACCATAAGGGCTCCAAGTACAAAACTCGACTCACATGCGACAATCACATAAGTCATCGACTCACATAGACACATGCAGATGACATCAACATGTCGATGCTACATTTTTCCCAATGAACGAATACTAGCGATAACATGACCACATTAAAAAGGGACTTAAGGATTGATAACCCACAACACAACATTACCTTGGTTACATCTAGAGTACGTTAAACATCTAATAACATTATTATGTAAGCAAATTTTTCTCCCTTTTTCCACCTACATGTTCTGAAAATTTGTTTCACACCTTTCACTTATTGTTTAACCATTTGATTTTTGCTCCTTACCCTTATGCCCAATATTCATAACTTACATAAGTATTTTCCATATTTCAAATTTTATACAAAATTATAACTCTCTCATTCTTATGTTAAGATTATGCTTCTCAAACGTTTATTTAATGTTTAAAATTTTCCCTTGCTACACAAGTGAATCTAACGTGATGTCAAGGTGAAATCTTGGGATCAAGGAAGACATAGATTTGAACTATCTTTTTCCCCAAGAACATCCATCGATCACGGAATAGTTATTTTACTACCATTATTATTATAGTTCAATAGCTTGTTAAATTCCAAATTTGATTTTTAAATCTATATCTTTTGTTTTCTCGACGTTTGGTCACACAAAGGTAATTTATATTCTTTGCAACACATGAAAAAGTTTAATTAAGTTATAAGGACTCCAAGATTGACCTCAATCCTAATCTCCAAACTCGTGTGCAACATTATATGATATGCTCTTACATTGCACTAAGGTCTCATTCTTAGCATTGTTTTGTAATCAAGAGTTACAGAAGTATTTGAATAACATCTTGAAGGGGTACATGATCAAAGAATTGTAACTATACATGAACCACAAGTGACACCTACTAATCAGCTGAGGTTTGGTTTCTCCCAATATGCACTTAATGATCCATGCCTCAACTATATAAGAGTTTTAAGGCAAGAGGACATATTTATACTAAACCACCTTTAAGAAGATACCAAGATGTTATTTTAATAGAAACCAAGGTAACACCGTTTAGTCGTTCCTTCGAACAAGGACTCATAAGGTGACTTCTAAAGTGGTATTCGCCACTCAACTTGGTGTCGAACCTGAAGAAAGGGAATTCTTCTCGCGATTACCAAAACTAGAAGGAAACCGCATAATCTAGATAAAGTTGGACCATGTCATTCCTAAAATATGGGTTCACAACAATTTCGCTAGACATAATGACCATGACGGTAAACTCCAACTAGGGGTTTTATTTACCTAACCTAGAGTGTTCCATCGAGCGCAAAGCTTAAGTTCATTCTACGGTCTTAAATTTCTTATATGGTAAAAAAAAAGATCACACATGTAGACAAGTTATGCACAAATATTTTATAAAGGTTCAGTGTTCCCATTAAAACTCTTTATTATGTTTGCAAGGTAAGAAGATAACCCAGTAATTAATGTAATCGTTTAATGAATACTGAGAAATTACTACAAGATTTTAACTTCAATTTCAATTTACTATGTATAAATCAAACCCTTTTTGCCATACACAACTAAGAACAAATTGAACCGGTGATTAAATGCACATTTCCTAAGGTATCCCTAAAACTAGTATCTCATGCATATTATCAAATTTCAATTATAAATTTTTTGGTAACAAGAGACTACATTAGACGGTTATTCATTTTACAATGACCTATACAAATTACAATAATAATAATTAAATTACACATCGCCTTTTTCTATTGTCATTCTTCCATCCTGTAAAACCCACGTGAGCATGATATCAACAATAAATCGCTGGCATGGCATCCACCCTAATCAATCATAATTATCATTTTTCAGTTTTCCATTTACATCTAACAATAATCACAATTTGCAATTGAAATAAAAATGTCTAAAAACATGTTTTCATTGCATTTCATTTTTCTTCATTTTGTAACCTAGGAGAGAGAAAGAGAAGGGAAGAGAGAGAAAAAACCATTTTGTCAAAATGTCTAATACACACAAGTTTCATTATCATGTTTTAAACAATTATTTACATGTGCTAAACATTTTCAAGGTGGTTTGGCAACCATACGAGGTCCCACAGCTTTCTATTCTTACATTTTCTCACTAGCTACAAAACGTTCAAAATGGGCTTGGAGGCTAAGAAACTGCTTCCAAAGGTTATCTTCCGATGAGCACGCACACCATGATTAACTTTCTATGTGTCCCTAGATATACAAAGAGTTCATAGCAATTGACGGAATTGAAAAAGAGTGAATGGTTTACGTTTGGCGGCTAGTTTTCCGGGGCCACTAGTCGTAGTTCACCCAGTTGTAAAATGACAAAAGTTAGCTCGAGGGCCCAGAAAACTGTGTCCAAAATGAACGTTCGATGGAGGAGCACACAATGAGACATCTCCTACTAGTTCCCCTATATAAGGATAATTCATCAGAGTCGACGAGAATGAGAACTAGAGAACCATTTTTAAACGGCAACGAGTTTTTTGGAGTGACAAGACGAAAGTGGTCTAGTTTGACATCGGCAAACTATGACCGGAGGCCTACAAAATGGCTTCGCCAAACTATCCTGAAAAGTGCTATTTTCTATACAAAATGTTTCATGCATTTTTCTAGTATAAACGCTAGAGGTTTGCGAAGACGGGACGTGATTTCTCTTTCCAGGTTTCAAATGGCGGTCTAAATGAAAGCCAACTTTCTAGTTTTAACAACTTCCTACTATTGTAAACCAATGTAACAGGGCTCCTATAAGAGTGTCAAAAGGATATCATATGTTCATTTCGGTTCAAAACAAAATTCAAGGTGACTCCTCGTATACCAAGGTACACGAATGAAACTTCACATCTTGTTTCTAGAGTTGCGAAGGGTAATTAGTGAGTCTCCGAAAATTGCAAAATTTAACTATTTAAAACAAGGAGAAGGTCAACTTTATCAATGGGGAGTCAAATTCATCTGGTCAATAAAATGATATTGGAGCGATCAAGAAGGGTAAGAGTTTTCTAAATCATCTCGAAGCGAGGGTGATTGTTCATGGTTTAAAGTAGACGAGTTAAAATGACCTCGTGAGTTATGACATGACAATTTATTGTTTTGTAACGAGTTGAAGGGACATTTAACTGTATTAAAAATCCTAATAATTTAAAATTCTATTTAGTTGCAAAAGAGAACTAAAACATGAGAATTATGAGAGGTAAAGGAAGAAGAACCATGCCTGGAGAATGAAGTTGGTTGAAACTGTGGGATTCAGTTCAGCATCTCGCCTGACAGTTCTCAACTAGATCACGAGACTGGATCAAATCTCGACCACATCACACCAACTTCTCGATCACTTGAAGTTTCCCAACAGAATAAGTATTTTGCTTGAAATTTTCTAAGATTTTTAACATACCCACTTCGTACAAATCTTGTTAATCGATGATGTAGTGTATGAGGTGCCCCAAGCTAGTTAGAACGCATATAAACAACAAGTCCACCACACGACAATCTTGCTCCAAAATTCACATCTCGGAAAAAGGAGTTAGGATGCTTGCAAAGGTTATGAAATTTGGATTTCACCCACCATAGTAGGTTATGAGCACGCATATCTCCATGAATGAATCCAAGATCAACTGATCCTTATGAGCACCAACTTGTTTGTACATCCACAACTTACATACAAAACTCACAAACCATTCCTGTGCAAAATTGCATGTATTCAGTCTATAATACCAGGTTCCTTTCCAACAGGCTGCATTTTTTATCAGGTGTTTTTAGTTAAACAACTCTCATGCCTTGTGTTTATTTCCACATTTTGTATGCACTTTTACTAGTCCATATACTGATTTAAAACTTCCATTTAGGTGCACACACAGGGAGAATACAACTAAGGTTGCAGAATATGGTTTTGCATCTGCTTGAAAGTTTCCAAAGCCTTTTCAACAAACTCATTTTTTTTTGCACATCCTACAAATCATAGCATTCTATGAGACCGCATTTTTTTGAGGCATTCTAACAAACAGTTCAACGCCTTATTAACAGACCCATTTTTTGCTTATCCTGCTATCATTGCAGTCCCTGAAACTGCATTCCTTCCATGCATTTAGTCAAACAGTTTGCATGCTTCCACATTTTGCATATGAATCTGCTAGGGCGTTTGGAACTAAAACATTAAAAAAAAACCCTTCTCCATAATGCTTTAACGGATGTGCATACTCTGTTTCAAGGCTTCCATTTGTCACAGTCTGGGAATGTGCTGGGCAAGTGTAAACACAATAGGCTGGAGATTTGTTTGCTGCATGGTGAAACAACGTGACTGCCTCTTGAGGCAAAACCCCACACACTCCATGCCCAACTGAAATCATGTTCCATGAGAAGCTATCTAGATCCTTCATTTGGTCAAACATTAAACCCAATGACCCCCTTTAGCATTTGCAAACTACACATCTGACAAAAATTCCTTTGTTCCCCTTTTTTTATGCTTTGCTAGGCGTCCATGCGGGAAGAAAGAGCTCGAGTTTTGACGCAGGCTGGGGAAGGAGCTGGTACAGGCTGCCCAGCCATACAAATCCTCCACATGCCAGTTTCTGACCCTGTGGAAGGAGGTGAAGTGGTGTAGGGCATTATGCCAGGCGTGGGTGTCTCCACAAGGAAAAAAAAAACGGTCTCCCTCCTGCCTATTGGTGTGCCAAACAAGTGTGGAGCTTCTCCCCATGGCGGCAGCGCTCCCTCACACTTAGCAAAAGCAAAAAAACAAAAACACAAAGGAACTCCCACCCCCCTTTTGCCCTAAATCCGCCCCCACAAACGTGGGCCTCTTTCTTTTTCTTTTTTTTTAATTTAATTATGCTTCTATTTCTCATTTTAATTTTAATTTATTTATTTACTTATTTTTGTTTGTTTTTACTAAAGAACATTAAAAACCCTAAAATGACAATTAAAATGAGGAACGGGGCATCACACTTTAAATTGATATTTTAATGTTTTCTACTTTCCATTAATGTCTTATAAAAGACAAATATGGTATACGATCAGGATGTAATCATAATTACATAGCATGGTGATAGATTAATACATATTGCAACTGATGTCAGTATCAAAAGTAATGCGCTCAAGTGGTATGAAGACAAAGTCTGAAAAGGGTTATTGGCAACTCATTATTTGGGCTGAAAATTTTTAGAAGAGACCATTAATAAATTTGTAATTTTAATATAAATTATTTATAGAGTTTTTTTTTTTTTTAATATATTATTAAACAACATATTAATAATATACTTGTATTCACATGAAGAGTGCTATAAGAAGATTGCAACAAAGAAAGTATATGCGAAATTAAAATATTTGGGATGAAACACAAAATCCTTTAATTAGTGGGCCCAGGATAATATATTTTTATGGGTGATACATGTAGTGTTCAATTTGTCGTACATGCAAAATATAAATTAAAATTTCACAATTTTAACATTTCATCATTAAAAAAATTAGGGTAAAACAAATTGGAAAGATGAAGACAATTAAGAGAATGACGAGGATGAACAAGTTCAAGAAGAGGAAGAATATTGTGAGGATCATGATGAAGATGAGGAGGAGCATGATAAAGAGGATGATGAGGATGATGACGAGGATCAAGTTCAGGAAGAACAAGAAGATTGTGAAGATTAGGGGAGGATAATGAGACTAGCGACTTGGATATTTAGGATATAGTTTTACATCTATTTGTTTTGTAATTCATAAGGGACCCCTTAATACTCCCTCGAATTACATCGTATATATTATTGTAAATCACATTTTGAATTGAATCAATGTCTTCTTTTATTATTGATAATATTATTTTGATACTTTTGAAAATTTTGTACAATTTCTCAATATTTTAGTATCTAATGTTTAATAGTTCTACACAATCAAAGAAATGCAATATAATTCTTCGTAATTATACCATTTGTAATTATGATTAATTATATTATTTTTATTTATTCAATAAATTTTACATCTTTGTGCCACCCTACATTATTAATATTGCAGTCCTTGCATCAATTTTATGTGGCACAAAACAAACACAACATAATCCAAGGAATGATAAGAAGATTGTTCCAAGCCGCAATCTCAGATGATAATAGCACATCACATTAGATTTACAAGACAGAAGAGCTAAAATACCATATATGGAAATCCATCATAATCCATAATTCTCAATACATTACAATATAATGACATGAATTAATCAATAAGAAAGATGTACATATGGGAGGTGAGAAGTGTAACTACTACCTAAATCAGTGGTGAAGAACTCCCACTAATTGGTACTGGTAGTTAAGTTAACTCCAGAAGACTAGTAAGCTAACTCCACATAACTGATACACCTAAAAAAGCTAACCCAACAAGTGCAGGGCTAACAAAAGTGTAAGAATTATCCTAATAAATAAATAATAACCTACACTAACACCCTCTTGTAAGCATAACTTAGGTGGGTGAAAAAGAAGGTGGGTCCCGGAAACAAGGTCTGATGAGGTACCCACGTACAATAACTAGGAAAATTGGACACTGCAAGGTACCTGTTAGTGCAAATTCATAGCACCCCCAAATGAGTTATGGATTTGCTTTTCTAAGGCAAAGTCATTTGGTGTGATTGCACAACATTGAGCTTTCCCAAAGTGTGGGACCTTTGCAAATGGGGAAAGCTCTCCAGAGAAGGCTGGTTCCTCTTCCTAAACTACCTGCCACAAGCTATTCCAGTGCAGGCAAGCTAATCTAACCTAATCTAACTTCCAAGGAGACAAGGAGAGGAATAAAACAAGAAAAAATAGAGCCCACACTAAAACAGTGATACACCAGAGAAGGAAAATGTTGATCATCTATCAAAACTATCATGAAACAAAGAGAGGTGAGCAATGGAGAGGATGGACAAGTGCATCATAGACCAAAGATGGATTTCACATAGATAATGTTCCAAAACTCCATGAACACAAATCCAAAACCTAAAATGAACATTCAAACATGCACAAATACCTGCAATGAAGAAAGGCAAGAAGACAACAACAAAAAACGAGTAAGGATGGACAAATGCATCACAAAACACGTTTTTTATTGCTCTAGAAGTTTACACAGAACATAATTTCATGGGTAAGAGGAAAAAAAATCATTACAGAGTAGGGGAGGAGGTTTAAACTCCATTTTCAACCTTGGGGAAGAAAAGAAGGGAGAGGCATAGAAGAAGGATGAACAACCCTTTACAAAATGAGCCAAAAATGGCTTTTATCACTCAAATAGAATGAAGGAAATTAGAAAACACAGGCAAATCGATTTTACATATCCAACCACTGATAAGATTCATTAAAATAGTAAGGTAACCCTCACAAATCCATTTTTTGATGCATTCGGCCATGATGGAGAAGAAACAAATGCCATACTTCATCAATTTTGGTGGTTGGGGGTCGGTTCAACATTTTTTTCCCATGCTAGAGACATTTTCCCTTTTTTCTCCCGTAAAAATCCATCAAAGTTTAAAATTGAATAGTCCATCATGTGGATAATTTCAACAGCTTTCCATTGATACCAAGATCGTGAAAATCTGAGCTTTGGATCGAAAGATACGCCCCTATGAAGATTTAGGGCAAAAATCAAGTCAATGGGACAAAACTTGACCTTTTCCCTCTTTTTTCAAATTGGGAAATTTTTCCAAAAAATCTCCATGCCTCACTTCTCCGATGACACCTGACACCTTCTGGTTGATCCACGGCTTCAAAACAACATTTTACCCCTTTTCACAAAATTGGGAAATTTTACCAAAATTCTTCGCGGCCCTGCCGCTCCGATGCTGATGTGGACACGTGGTGCCATCCTATTGGTCGATGGGACCGCAAGTTCAATTCATGCCTTTAAGTTTTTACATGAAAAAGAGGGTGAAATTCCTTTTTTCCTTCCACGTCCCGCTTCTCCTTTTGATGACGTGTTGATTTCTGATTGGAGCGGAGCTTTAACCAATTTTGTTTCCATTCTCGTTTGCGGGCTTGCAGGCCAGATTTTGACTTTAACCCTTTTTCCCCAAAAGGCTAAGTGGTGAATTTCTCTCCACGCCTCTTCCAACTCACCAAATTCCTTGGTAAAATTTCCTCCTTTCCTCCGCGGGCCCGCCCAGGGAAAATTTCCCCTCCAAACTCCCCATAACTCAAAAATTACAAGGAGTTAGGAGGACTTCTTTACCTTTCTGGAAAGGGGAAGAAAAATCCTATATGATGAAGCCATTTCCAGAATATTTTGAGTGCTTGCAATGTTTGAAAATTGAATTTGAAGCACAAGGAAGGAAAGAAGGAAGGCAAGTTAGCCAAAATAAGTAGGGGCTCATTTTGGATAACAGTACCCAAAACCAGTAATAACAAAGTAGAGAGAGAAAAAACCCTCTACAAGATATCCTAAGAAGCTCGACTCCAAAAAATTGTACAATGCTGAAGAAGCTTGGTGCACACTGTGGTCTGAATCCACTACTCGATCATAGAACTCAAAAACAATTGACACTGGGCTTCACCATAATAGCTCCATACAAGGAGACTGTTAATGGAGTGATGTCGAAAGTGTAAAAAAAAACACCAAACATAATTTGATCAGCTGCTACAAATAGGTGTGCCACGATCCAAGATCAACCAAGGCAATAAGGCAAGGACACGAGATCTAAATAAATAGGAGTGTCACGATCCAATAAAAGCCAAGGTAACAAGGCAAGGACACAAAATCTAAAGAAGAAAGATCAACTACTACAAATAGGTGTGTGATGATCCAAGAACAATAACTAAGGCAACAAGGCAAGGACACGATATCCAAATAAATAGGAGTGCCACAATCTAAGAAAAGCCAAGCTAACAAGGCCAGGACATGAAACCTGAAGAAGAAATATCAACACGTAATAGGGCAAGGACACAAAACCCAAAGAATCGGTATCAACACCACACCCTCCCATATTACTAAATGGATAGAGTGACACCACAAATCTGTATCAGTTACCGAAATCAACTACTTGAACACTGACAAACTAACACTAGGCTCCACCAGAATAACTCCCCCACAAGAGAGACTGTTAACATGCCAAAAAAAGTGTCAAAAATTTAGATCAAAAATATCTCAACAAACAAGAGAGATATAAATGTATACACCCATAAATATAAGAATACAACACCCAAAATTTTAGGACATTGGGCTCAACCGAAATTACATCCACAAGTGATTACAAAACCCTCCCAAATTTGGCACTTTATAATTTAGTGCATGTAAATATTACAATGAGTAAAATAAAATTTTATATTTGAAATATTTATATAAAAATTTCACCAATGCGTAGATCGTGAAAAAATACACAATTTCAAAAAAAAGACCACCTTAATCTGAGCTACGGATCAAAAGTTATGAGCTCTAGAAGGTTTTGCTATTAAAATAATATTTTAATGCTGATGTTTTTTTTAAAGGTACATGTGACACCCAAATGTCCAAAGGGTAAAAGAGTGCATCCACATGATACAGTCTTGCAACCAAATGATAAAATCCTACGCCCAAAACCTAAATGTCCAGAGGGTAAAACATTGCATCCGGAGGGTACACGTCTATATCCAATGGATAAAAGAATGCACCCAAAGGGTACATATCTGCGTTTAGTGAATAAAAGACTGTATCCAAAACAAAAATATCTATAGGGTAAGATATTGCATTTAAAAGGTACATACTTATATCCAATGGATAAAAGAATGCACTAAGAGGGTACATATATGTGTCCAGTGGATAATAGACTGCATCCAAAATAGAAATATCCAGAGGGTAAAAAAATGCATCCGGAAGGTACACGATTATATACAATGGATAAAAGAATGCACTGAGAGGGTACAAGTCTGTGTCTAGTGGACAAAAGACTGCATCTAAAACAAAAATATCTAGAGGGTAAAAAATGCATCTAGAAGGTACACGCCTATATCCAATGGATAAAAGAATGCACCTAGAGGGTACAAATCTGCATCTATATTTGACTGTCTCAAAACACGGTCAATTTTACAGTCAATTCTAAGGTTTTAACACCTTCCAAATCCAATGGCGCACTCCGTTTTGCATAAAAATGCATGCTACAGAAAAGTGCTAACAAATTCCGAATACATGAAAATAATAAACCCTTGCTTGCAAAGAAAAACTTATAGATGGATGTCTACATCATCTATCAATTTGATACCATGAAAGGAATGATAAGAAGATTGTTCCAAGTCACGATCTCAGATGATAATAACACACCACATTAGATTTGCAAAACATAAGAGTTAAAATACTGTATATAGAAATCCATCATAATCCATAATGCTCAATACATTACAATACAATGACCTGAAGTACTCAATAAGAAAGATGTACGTATAGGAGGAGGGAAGTGCAACTACTACCTAAATCAGTGGTGAAGAACTCCCACTAACTGATACTGGTAGTTAAGTTAACTCCAGAAGACTAGTAAGCTAACTCCAAATAACTGGTACACCTAAGCAAGCTAACCCAACAAGTGTAGGGATAACACACGTGTAAGAATTATCCTGATAAATAAATAAAAGGATAAATAATAACCTACACTAACACATAGATGCAAAACTGACACAAATATGATGCAATTAAAATTTTCTAGTTACGTCAATATTGTGTCACTTTTGCATCACATAAATGGACACAATTTCTCCCAAGAAACATGTCAAAAAATGCTCAAAAAGGCCAATTTATGACGCAAAATGACCCAAATTGTGGTGTCATTTGCACAATGTGTAGTAGTGATGAGACATTGATAACACAAGACAAAATTTGAAATCAATGAAATAATAGAACAAGAAATATGCCTATGAATATTTTAACTGTTCATTTTCATCTTCTTATATTTCTACAAACTCTTCGTTGGGTACATGACTTGGATTTATATTCATAGTTAATGTTCCCTTCTTCTTCTTCTATATATATGTAGCGATGGGAATATTCCATTCATCGTCCAAATATCTACCTATTGGGATATTCATTTCATCATCTTCAATATTTGTAGTTTCGTGAAGTTCATCATTGTCACTTTCATCATCTTAATTTTCTTCAAAATCAGCTTCACCTTGATCATTGGCTTGATTAGTATGATGATCTTATTCATTATTAGTAGGGTCATCATCATCACTAGAGTCATGTTCATCATATATATTAACAACATCAATCATTCCCCATGATGCTTTTGTTACAACACTATTGTCATCAACAACATGTCTCATCCTTGGCTCATAATGCGATACAAACTACCAATTACCTTCTCTTTCCATATCAAGATGGAAGAAGAGCTATATAAACATAGTTAACAAAATTAATTCATAATAAAACCTGCATATAGAAATTACGCGTATAAAAAAGGAGAAGACGTACATAAGAAAAAATACACAAATTAATACATGATCACACTGTTGAGGTAAGACATATGGCTCTTTCCCCTCAAGTAATGCTCTAGAATAGTCAACTGAGTAGAAGCCACTTCCATCGTCCACTCTAAAAAAATTGTTATCAATAGAAGGGTACTAAGTACAACTAAATATGATAACTTCAAAACTTGTATAATAAAGTTTTATTATTTCTTATATCTTTCCAACATAATCCAATTGCCCTTGGACCAAATTCCTTTCATTGGCACTAGCTCTGTTGGCCTTCTCAAAAGGAGCCGTAGACACCTAAATTCCGCTTTTGCAATCTTATTGCCAAAGCACACGCAAACCACTCATATTCTTCCCAATTCTGTTATAATTAGTACTCTTTGCTAATTAACCAACATTCCTTGCTAATTTAGCCAATTAACACCACATTGTTGATTGCGTAACCCCTTTCACATTCGTGATACCACTTTGCGGTGAATCACAAGCCCAATTCCTCTTCGAAACAAACAATTAGCGATTATAGGATAATTAAGCCTATTTTGCCCTTGATTTGGTCAATATACCCTAGTATTGAATCAAACCCCTCTTCCAACCACTCAAAATCACCGCATTCACCCGTACAACATCGCAACAAGCTTCAAAATCTTATCCTAACCTCCTAGTTGACCCTAAGCGGTTGATTAAGGCTCCACACCTCTTAATCACTTGGTAATTCACTAATTGTGATTAACAAAGCCTAATCATGATTAACAATTCTAAACTAATTTGGGGATTTTAGTCCCACATGCACCAAAATACAAGTTTCTCCCAAAAGGAAAACTATAAAAAGGGTGCACCTCATTCCTTTATACTATTGAGTTGTGGAGCTCAATTACTTCTTTTAGCATGCAATTGGAACTTGCTGGAAAACACAGTAACCGACATCGGTTAAGGTCAGACCGACATCGGTCAGGGAAGACCAAAATTGGTCAAGGGTAAGTAGGAACTGACAACGGTTAGGCAGAACCAGCGTTGGTTACCTGTGCGACGAAGTTTTAATTAACTCTCAGGAATTATATCTATTTTTAGCATTAAAATAGATTTATTGATTGTAATTGCATGGCTAAGTGCCCTAAGTCTATAAACGACTATATAAGCACAAAAGCTAGGGTTTAGAAGTAATGATAAACAAGAATTAGAAAGAACTTGAAAAAGGTTGGTGAGAGAGAATTCTTGGTGTAGAGCAAAAGCTTGAAGGAAGAAAGTACTGAACATCTGAGAGGTGTGGAAGATTGTAAATCTTCATTGTATATCTTGTCAAAGCTTTGGATAATAGATTGGCTTGTTTCTTGGTGGACGTAGCCCACACTGGGTGAACCACGTTAAATCTGGTGTTGATTTATGTCTCTTGTTTTGTATATTTCTTTTGGTAGAATATCCACTTTTATTTGCATGTATGCTTAGATATGATATATTGTTTGTACAACCAGTGTGCTAACCCCAACAATTGGTATCAGAGCTTTGTTTGAGGGTTTTGTGTGTTGACAGATTTACTCATAGAGGGTTTTCTGATTGAGTGGGAGCTACAACAATGGCAAGAAGATAATAAATACAAGGTAGAGAAATTTGACAGCTGAAATTATCAATTATGGAAGATGCAGATTGAGGATTATCTGTATCAAAGAGATTTGTACTTACCATTGGATGAGAAGTCTAGACCTACGAAGATGACTGATGAAGAATGGAAGATTCTTGACAGAAAGGCTTTGGGATCTATAAGATTGAGCCTGACAGCATCTGTGGCTTCCAATATTACAGAAGTGGCTTCTACGGTAGACTTAATGAAATCTCTTGCTAATTTATATGAAAAACCTAGTGCTTCAAATAAAGTTTATTTGATGAAGAAACTATTTAGTTCTAAGATGCATGAAGGTGAATCTGCCTCTAGTCATTTGAATGATTTCCAATCTATTGTAAATCAGTTAAAATCAGTTGCTATACCGTTTGATGATGAAGTAAAAGAACTTTTATTCTTATGTTCTTTGCTTGATAGTTGGGACAACTTGGTAATGGCTGTTAGTAATACAACATCTGCTAATAATATTTTGAAGTTTGATGATGTGGTTAGTATAATCTTGAATGAAGAAATTCGCAGGAAGAGTACAAAGGAAACCATCATCTGGAAATGCTTTAAATGTAGAAAGTAGGGGCAGGCAGAAGGAGAGATCCAAGAGTAAGAGTAATGGGAAATCAAAGTCAAGGGAAAGAAGATCCAAATCTAGAAGTAAGGGAATTACTTGTTGGAAATGTGGAAAGAAAGGACATGCAAAGAAAGATTGTTGGTCAAAGGATAAAGAGAATCAACAACCAGACAAAGGTAAAGAGGTGAATCTTGCTTCATCAGAGGTAATGCAAGATGCTCTTATTCTTTCTTTGGATAATAGAATTGAATCATGAGTTTTAGATTCAGGAGCTTCTTTCCATGCAACCCCTAATAAGAGTTATTTCAGAAATTATGTCTAGGGTAATTTTGGGCATGTTTATTTGGGTGATGATGAACCTTGCAGTATTACTGGTAAAGGGGAAGTTCATCTAAAATTACAGAATGGAAATACATGGGTATTGAAAGATGTGAGGCATGTGCCAAGCCTCAGGAGGAATCTTATTTCTGCAGGGCAACTAGGTGAATCTAGTTGCATGGTTACTTTTACAGGAGACTCTTGGAAAGTCACCAAGGGTGATTTTGTTGTGGCAAGAGGTAAGAAGGTAGGAACGTTATATTTATCTACCTGTATTACTGATTCCTTTTCTACATTATCTACTTCAGATTCAGATGCATGCATGTGGCATAATCGGCTGGGTCATATGAGTCAAAAAGGAATGTAGATCTTAAAGGCTAAGGGTAAGTTATCAGATTTGAAAGATTTAGATCTTGATTTCTGTGAGCATTGTATCTTTGGAAAGCAAAAGAGAGTGAGATTTCTCAAAGTTGGGGCAACTAAGGAGCAGAAATTGGAGCTTGTACACTCAGATGTGTGGGGACTAGCTCAGGTAGCTTCTCATGGAGGATCCCAGTATTATGTTACTTTCATTGATGATGCTACAAGAAAGGTATGGGTTTATTGTATTAAACGTAAATATGATGTTTTTGAGACTTTTAAAAGATGGAAAGCCCTTGTTGAGAATGAATCAAATTCTAAGTTAAAGTGCCTTAGATCTGAAAATGGTGGTGAATACTGTAGCAAGACTTTCAATGATTATTGTTCAGTGAATGGGATACGTAGAGAAAGAATGGTTCCAAGAATACCACAAGAGAATGGTGTTGCAGAAAGAATGAACAAGACAATCATGGAACGTGCTAGAAGTATGAGGATACATTCTAGATTTCCCTTGCAGTTTTGGGCAGAAGCAGTTGATACAACAGTTTATTTGATTAACTGTGGCCCTTCAAGTTCACTAGATGGAAGAATACCAGAGGAAGCTTGGACCAGAAAAGAGGTAGATATTTCTTTTCTTAAAGTTTTTGGTTCAGAAGCTTTTGTGCATGTTGATAAGGAAAATAGAAAAAAGTTGGATGCAAAATCCAAGAGGTGCACTTTCATTGGTTATGGATCTGGTGATTTCGATTTCCATTTTTGGGATTTAGAGAATTCTAAAATTATTAGGAGTTGTGATGTTGAATGGAATGAAAAGAGAATGTACAGGGATCAAATTTTGGTACCCAAGGATGAGAAAATTGAGAAGTTTATTGATGAAAATGAACTCTCGGGTTTTAAAGAAACACCTACAGAAATACACAGTAACCGTGGTCAGTTAGTCCCTGACCGACATCAGTCAGATGAACCGCCAATGGTTACAGAGGATCAAAACCGGCATCGGTTAGCAGAACTGACGTCAGTTAGAGGTGACTGGCATCGATCACTGTCAAAAGTTGATACTAATGTTCCAGGAGGCCCAGATAGAGCCTCTGGTACCCCAAACTCCTATGAGAAGGTCACAAAGGGTAAGTAAACTTCCAGAAAGATTTACACCTTCTCTATTTTATTTATTGTTGACTAATAGTGGTGAACCAAAGAGCTTTGAAGAAGCAATGCAGGATAAGACTCATGTTCAGTGGGAGCATGGCATGGATGAGGAGATGGACTCCTTAGAATAAAACCAAACTTGGGATTTGGTTAAGTTGCTAGCAGGTAAGAGGACATTGCATAACAAGTGGGTTTACAGGATTAAGGAAGAAGAGGGTGGACAGAAAAGGTACAAGGAAAGACTTGTAGTAAAGGGATTTGCACAGAAAGTAGGTATTGACTTTGGTGAAATATTTTCTCCTATTGTTAAGATGACTTCTATTTGTACTGTATTGAGTTTAGTTGCAGTAGAAGATTTGCATTTAGAGCAACTAGATGTGAAGACGACTTTCCTTCATGGTGATTTGGATGAAGAAATTTATATGCAGCAGCCGCTTGGGTATGAAGTCAAGGGTAAGGAGAAACTAGTGTGCAAGTTGAAAAAGAACCTATATGGGCTCAAGTAAGCTCCAAGGAAATGGTACATGAGGTTTGATAGTTTTATGCATGAGCATGGTTACTTGAGATGTGAATCTGACCATTGTGTTTATTTCAAGAAGCTTGAAAATGGGAGCTATATTATTTTGTTATTGTATGTGGATGATATGCTTATTGCAGGATCTAGTATGCAGGACATTGGTGAGCTTAAGAGAAAGCTAGCTCACACATTTGCTATGAAGGATTTAGGAGCTGCAAAAAAAATCCTTGGCATGTAAATACATAGAGACAGGAAAAACAAGAAATTGTATTTGTCTCAGGAGGATTATATCTACAAGGTGTTAGAAAGGTTCAACATGCAGAATGCAAAACCTGTTAGCACACCTATGGCTGGACACTTCAAATTGAGTAAAAGATCAAGTGTCCTTCATCACATGAGGAGGTCAAATACATGACACGAGTGCCATATGCTTCAGCAGTTGGAAGTCTCATGTACGCTATGGTTTGTACCAGACCAGACATTGCACAAAGTGGGAGTTGTGAGTAGATATATGGCTAATCTAGGTAAAGAGCATTAGAAAGCAGTCCAATGGATACTCAGGTATTTGAAAGGGACATCTAACATGCAGTTATGCTATGGAGGTTCGGATATTTCATTACGTGGCTATGTTGATTCAGATATGGTTGGAGATCTGGATGGTAGGAGGAGCACTACTGGATATATTTTCACAAGTAGGTGGAACGACAGTTAGCTGGATTTCGAGATTGCAGAAGGTTGTGGCTTTGTCTACTACAAAGGCAAGAGTATGTTGCAGCTACAGAGGCTAGCAAGGAGATGATATGGATGAGTAGGTTCATGGAAGAGTTGGGAAAGGAGAAAAGTGATTGTAAATTGTTTAGTGATAGTCAGAGTGCAATTCATTTGGCAAAGAACTCAGCGTTTCATTCGAGAACAAAACACATTCAGTTGAGGTATCACTTCATACAACAGGTATTGGAGGATGGACAGTTGAATCTGGAAAAGATTCATACGAGAAAGAACCCTGCGGATATGCTAACGAAGCCATTAGCAAAGGAGAAGTTGGAGCTACACTCCACTTCTGTTGGTCTTCGAGTTTGAGACTTGAAGAGGAAGAAACAAAGCCAAGGAAGGATCCAAGAATGACGTTGTACAGGTATGGTGCAGTAATTAAACTCCAAGTGGGAGATTGTTGAGTTGTGGAGCTCAATTACTTCATTTTAGCATGCAATTGGAACTTGCTGGAAAACACAATAACCGACATCGGTTAAGGGTAGACCGACATCGGTCAGGGAAGACCGACATCGGTCAAGGGCAAGTAGGAACTGATGATGGTTAGGCAGAACCAGCGTCGGTTACCTATGCGACGAAGTTTTAATTAACTCTCGGGAATTATATCTATTTTTAGCATTAAAATAGATTTATTGATTGTAATTGCATGGCTAAGTGCCCTAAGTCTATAAACGACTATATAAGCACAAAAGCTAGGGTTTAGAAGTAATGATAAACAAGAATTAGAAAGAACTTGAAAAAGGTTGGTGAGAGAGAATTCTTAGGTGGTAGAAGAAAAAGCTTGAAGGAAGAAAGTACTGAACATCTGAGAGGTGTGGAAGATTGTAAATCTTCATTGTATATCTTGTCAAAACTTTGGATAATAGATTGGCTTGTTTCTTGGTGGACGTAGCCCACACTGGGTGAACCACGTTAAATCTGGTGTTGATTTATGTCTCTTGTTTTGTATATTTCTTCTAGTAGAATATCCGCTTTTATTTGCATGTATGCTTAGATCTGATATATTGTCTGTTTGGAGTAGCAACCATAACCATTTGATTGCCCTCTTAGGTCTATTTAGGCCCATGTTAGCTAATTCAAGCATATTAGTAGGCATGTTTATTTAGATTTTGTATTTTTTTCATACTAGTTAAGCATTATTTTAAGCTTCTATCTTAATGTTACATTCCTAGACTTAGAACCTTGGCTAGATGAATGACAATGGTGTAAGCTTTCCTTGTTTAGTCATGTAATTTTCTTTGTAAAGTTTAGGGTGTCATCATTTGTCACAACCTCCTCCTAACAAAGATCGTCATGAAATACTCATTAAAGAGGTTACGCTAGAACAACAGGTCCAAGTCCTCACTTGTCAATTGGTAAGTTTGACTTCACATATACAAAAGGAACAACCAAAAGTTGTGAAACAAACTATACCAAAGACAAAAACTAAAGCTTCATTTTATGAATTCCCAATAAACACTCCTTGACGAGAGACACGAAAGGATCCTTGTGAGGACTTTTTCACCAAAAATCACCGGTGATCTGAGAGTTCTGGGGAAAACATTTAGAAGTGGTTGAAACCATTTCCTAAATGCGATTTTCAGGTATATGGTGGAGGAAAAATGGTTGGGAAGAGGCTATACAATAATGGGAGGTTAAGAGGTTGGGATGAGTTATGTCCTTAGGGATGGTTTAGAAATGCCATATTGCAGGTATCTTTCAAAAAGGCATTTTGCTAGGTAAATTGGGAAATGAGTAATATAATGTATATGGGTTGATGGAGATGCCAACATGTGGCACACATCCCCTTAGTTATATGCTATGGGTTCACCTAGGGAAATGATGTTATGATGTATATGTATTGATGGAGATGCTGACATGTGGCACACATCCCCTTATCTTATTATATCATTCATTTATGATTTATTATGCTTAGGAGGTCGGCCTCAGTATTGGCCATATGTTAGAATGGTATATATAGGGGTTAGAAGGTTGTAGTTGATCATCATATTGAGTATTAGAGTGTTATTGTATGGTTTGGAGGTTACCCCCTCGAAGTGGTATTGGAGGTTGCCCCCTCAAAGTGGCAAAGCTATTATATGAGCATATTGTCATCATTTATCTATATTTTGGTGTTCTCTCATGTTATTCTTCTGTATATGTTCTGATTTATACAAGTAATATCCTAACACATTTTTATTTTCCAAAATTTGATAAATATAAGGAAAAAGGTGACCCTCAAGATCATATAAAATACTTTTATATGGCATAACAAGAGATGGCATTCAACGACAATTATCTTATGCGCTTGTTTCCACAAAGTTTAGGAGCAACAACACTAGAATGGTTTATGCATATCCCTAAAGGATCCATATCAACATGGCTAGAACTAGTAGAGAGTTTCATACGACACTTCTCTTGTAATATGGAAAATGATGTTACCATGTTAGATCTCTGCAATGCCAATCAATGAAACAACAAAAACTTCGCTGCATTTTTGTAAAGATGGAGAGGGTTAGCTAGTCATTTCCCTTGCTTCCTACCCAAAAAGTAGCTGATAGGAGTATTTGTTCCCAACTTCCATCTAGACATTACATTCCACTTATAATTACATTGTGGTAACATGTTTGAAGAGGTAATAGAAAAAGGGAGTCAAATTGAAAAGACATTGTTAGCTAGGGGGACTCTAAAGCCTTTCTCCCGCAAACACAATGATTCAAAATCTAACGATAAAATAAAGTTTGTTCCTAATAGAAACAAAAATGTCATTAGTGATGGGATAGTAGACTTTAAACGGGTGTAAGTTGTGCATAACCACACACCTTTGAAACTTGCAAAGGGTAATCCACCCACCGAGTATAAACGCCACACTTTTACTCCTCTATCTGAATCCATATTGTCTATACTAAAAGAGTTAGAGGTCGTAAGCATGGTAAAATACCCTGAAACACAACCCTACTAGGATGATACACCTAAACCATCATGGTTTAGGGAGAATGAATTTTTTGAGTTTCACCGCGTAAAATATCACAAAACGAACAAGTGTTTAAGATTAAAAAACTATATTCAAGACCTATTCGACATCGATGATATTGAAGTAGCTTTTGTTGTAGCTACAAAATCTCCAAATGAAAAAATAGGTATCTTTAAAAAGCCTTTTCCCAATAATGAAGAAAAGAAAAAGTTGGATTAGGGAGAATCATCTTATAATAAGAATGCTAACTATATGTTAAACAAAGACCATTTCGATGGCCTGATAGGTTGTGTTGACCCCCTCATTAAGCAAATCAATACAGTTATAATCAAGACAAGAGAGTGCATTGTGGAAACATGGCAGGCCTGCCTCATTATCAATTCTGAACCTACTCCCCCTCCTCCTCAAGAGAGTCATTATGATGTGTTATATCAACTAGAAAAAACTTGGCTAATATTTCCATCTTCAACCTTCTAAAGATCTCTAGCGTCCATAAGGATATACTGTACAAAACCTTACATGGATCAGGAGTATCCATCTATGTTGACCCAACACATTTGCAAGCCATGGTAGCACAACTTGTTCCCTTAGAACACATAACCTTTAGCACTACAGAAGCCTTAGTTGAAGATCCTTCACATAACCTACCATTGCATATTGAGGTTATCATCAAATGTAAGAAGGTTAAGAGAGTGCTTGTGAATGGTGGGTCAGGTCTTAACATATGTACTCTTAAACTAGTCCACCAACTAGGATGCACAGAAGTTGATCTAGAAACAAAGGTTATCACCATGACGGTATATGACAACGAAAAATGACAATCAACTAGAATGATCACTTTCTCATTAGAAGTGGGTCCCATAACACATGATATGAAGTTCCACATCTTGGACCTAGAACTCCCCTTATGATATCTTGCTTGGTCACCCACGGATTCACACCATGCATGCCATGCCATCAACATATCATCAGTGTTTAAAGTTGCAATATAAGGGAAAGACACTCACCATACATGGGGACCTTTAACCTTTTACTCATTATAGAGCGTTGTTGGTATTTTTCCCTACAATCTATGAATGTCTATCTATGGAGATCGCTATTCCTATCCAGTCAGAGGCCCTCGCTTCACGAGTGGATCCAGATACCTTGTCTACGAATGATAATGGTGCTTCCAACTCAGAAACTCCTTTTTCTACTTGGGAGATGAAGGTCAAGCCAAGCGGTTGTGGAGAGTATGATCTACAACAATCCCTAATGGTTCATAATGGGGTTCGCCATCAGCCCAAGCGCATGGTAGGCCATGTTTCAAAGTTCAGAGATCAAGAATGGCTTTCCCTTTCAAGAATTTTACTCATGACGACATGCTAGAAGATGAAAGGTTTCTTATGGACATTACATTCTTTCCAAATGATGATGACATGAATACATGCTATAAATCACCTAAGCATCCCATTCCTAATCGGATAATGCTTGACATGGGGTATAAAGGATGTGCGGCCGCCAAGAACATGGCCCATTAGAAGCTCTTGCAATACCTCAACATATAATAGGTAAAGCAGGTACATGCATCCATTTATATGAGTCTCACTCTTTAGATGATGAGTATGCCTCTTCTGAGAGTGAGGAAAGTTTGTCTGGAAATGAAAGTGAAACAGATTCCCGATGTAGCCTTTACGAAGACCTTGCCTCTACAAACCTATTCGCCAATATGGCTATCCTTACCATAACCCTTGTTATACCCACCATATCCTTATAACTCAACCATTAACCCTCACTTACCCATCACTCATGAATTGGGATCGACAACAACACACACCTATTGATGTATTTTAGAATGATGAGGCCATTGGTGAGTTCCTGGGAATTAGAGATAACATTCCAAGAAAACATCATAAGAAGGGGTTCTCCATTTAGATTAACACATGCACATACTTTGGAGAGAAAGTAGAGTTGTGTGGGCATTTAAGTAAAAAAATGAGCAAGGGAAAAAGTTCCAAAGAAAAGCCTTGTGGAAATAAAAGGGGGAAATCCTATTGTGAAAACCTCTTTGAAGAACTTGTGGACAAACATGCAAAACAACCTATAGAAAATGTAATGTACCCGCTTTAAGATGAAGAGCTCCCTGAGCCACATGTGATAGAGGAGGATATCAATCTCCCTCTTGATCCTACATGCATATGGGATGAATAAAAGTTATTAGTGGAAGATACAATAGATGTTAATATCGGCATGGAGGAACTGCCACAGATAGTTAAGTTAGGAGCTTTTCTCTCAACCAAAGAACAAAAAACATTCATAGGAATCTTAAGAGATTATGCAAACATGCCAGGAATTGATCCTACAATAGTGGTGCACAATCTTGTGGTACACCCAGATGCCAAGGCTATCAAACAAAAGCTCCGAAAGATGCATCCTCGCATCCCCTTACTGGTAAAGGCAAAGCTAGAAAGGTTACTAGAAGTAGGATTTATCATGCCTATCAACTACTTAGAGTGGATCTCCAATGTGGTCCCAGTTCAAAAGAAGCCAGTTGGTATTAGAGTATGTATAGATTTCAGGGCTATAAACAAAGCTTGTCATAAGGATGATTTTCCTCTTCCAAACATCGACATGATTGTCGATTCTATAACATGTTATGAGATGCTTTCAGTCATGGATGGCTTCTTAGGTTATAATTAGATAAAGATTGCAGAAGAAGATCAACACAAGATGGCTTTCATGACTCCATGGGGACGTTTTGTTTCCAAGTCATGCCTTTCGGCCTTTAAAATGTAGGTGCTACATCTCAAAGGGCGATGACTATAATCTTTCACGATATGATAAGTGACATCATGGATGATTATGTAGATGATATACTGGCTAAATCGATAACCTGCAAGGAACACCTAGAAAGTTTACAACGTATCTTTCAACATTTAAGGGATTGCAAAGTCCGACTTAGCCCAAAGAAGTGTGTCTTCAGTGTGCTATTTGGGAAATTACTAGGATTCATTGTGTCACAGAGAGGAATAGAAGTAAACCTTGCAAAGGTTACGACTATCACATAAATGCCTCCCCCTAAGAATATCAGACAACTGCATATCTTATAAGGGAAAATTCAGGCCATCAGAAGATTTATTTCATAGCTAGTAGACAAGTGTCATACATTTACACATCTTCTTAAGAAGGATGTTAATTTCAACTGAGGACTAGAAAAACAACAAGCGTTTGCTTTGCTAAAAGAATACTTGGCCAACCCCCTGTTCTCATGCCACCCATGGTAGTAGAACCCTTGTTACTTTATATCTCTGCTACACATTTTGAAATTGGAGCACTGTTGGCCCAGTATGACAAAGAACAAAGATAAAAGGCAGTGTACTATTTGAGCAAGACATTGGTAACATATGAGCTAAATTATCCACAAATTGAGAAAGCTTGCCTAGCTGTGGTGTTTGCTTTCCAGAAGCTATGTCATTATATGCTTAACAATAAAATCAAGCTTATTTCAAAGGTTGACCCTTTGAAGTATTTATTGTCCAAACCAGCACTAACAGGAAAGATGGGTAATTAGTTCATCTTATTAAGTGAGTTTGACATTGAATACGTTCATCAAAAGTTAGTAAAAGGACAAGTGTTGGTAGATCAACTAGAAGAAGCTCCGTTACCATGTACTGAACCCTTAAGTCTAGAACTACCAGATGCATCCATTATGTACCTTGAAGAATCTATAGTTTGGAAAATTTACTTCGATGGCTCTTTTACCTTTCATGGTTTAGGTGCCGAAGTTGTGCTAATCACTCCCATGGGAGACTTGGTTCCGCAGGCATTTCGAATTAGATTCCCTTGCATGAAAAATATAGTGGACTATGAAGATCTCATTACAGGAATGGAGTTGGCCATCAAATGGGATATCAAATAAGTAAAATGCATTGGTGATTCAATGCTTATTATCAAACAAGTCACATAATAATATAAAGTTAAAGATGAAAAGTTACTTCCATATAAAAGAATGGTCGATTCCTTGAAATAATTCTTTGAGCATATAACATTTGAGAAAATGCCAAGAGCTTAGAACAGAGTAACATACACCATGAATATGGTAGGATCTATGTTGAGCATTTCACCAGAGAGTAATGATATGCCATTCTTTGTTGAAAATCTAAGAACAATGACATACGACATACCAGAATCTTGTTTAGTATGTGAAGTTGTTGGTCCCGTATCACTATGGTATGTTGAAATCTTTAATTATCTCCATGATGGAACCTTCCCTATGAACATCTCCTGTGTTGAAAAATGCAACCTCATCCAACGTATAGCCCGCTATACCCTACTTGGGGGTACCCTCTTCTACTAAGGCTATGACGGGAATTTGTTGTATTGTTTAAATTCTGATGAATCTATCCAAGAAATCAAGGAGGTTCACGAGGGAATTTTTGGAGCTCATACTAATGGGATTGTCCTTGCAAAGAAGATATTTAGAGTAGGCTACTATTATCCTACCATGGAGCATGATTGTTGTCAACATGTGAAGAAGTGTGTGGATTGTCAAAAGTATGGCAATTTCATACATGCTTTGGCACAATCCTTGCAGCCAAACATGACACCCTAGCCATTCTCAAAGTGGGGTCTCGATCTAATAGGGAAACTTAATCCTATCTCCTCATATGGCCACAAGTTCATTATAATGGCCATTAAGTACTTTATAAAATGGGTAGAGGTTGTTCCTCTAACCTATACAGAAGGTCCCCAAATTTCAAAGTTTATAATGAATCATATCATCTGCAAATATGGTATTCCTTCTTCCATTATCACTGATAATGATAAGTCGTTCAAAAATAAAAATGTGAAAGCACTCTGCAAATGCTTTCAAATTTTCCTTAAGTTTTCAACCCCTTATTACCCTCAAGGTAATGGGCAGGCCAAAGCTTCCAACAAAACCTTAATTCGCATTATGGAGAAAATGGTGAATACCACAGGCCGTAATTAGAAACTGCAAATTCACCCTGCCCTTTGGGCATTCAGAACTTCTATCCGCACTCCTATAGGTGCAACTCCATATCCTTTAGTATTCAGATCAGAATCCATATTGCCTTTAGAGATCGAGATCCCTTCTTTGTGTATCGAGCTAAGGGATTACTTGAATGAAGAGGAGGACTATAGAATAGCCCGAATGGCAGAATTGGAGCTATTGGATGAGAAATGCCTTCGTGCCCTCAATCACCTAAAATTGTATCACAATCGAGTACGGAAAAGCTACAAATAGAAGGTCATACCTCATCAGTTCGAGGTAGGAGATATGGTGTTGAAAGATAATCAAAAGAACACCAATAAAGATCAAGAAAAGAAAGGGAAATTTGAGCCCAACTGGCTAGGACCATACATTATGGTTGTCAAGTTTAGTTTAGGTGCATATAAATTGCCCTATTCAGATGGCCAAGAGATTCTAGAAACCATGAACGCAATGCATCTTAAGTGATTCTATACTTAAGTAGAGGGTCTCTGTAGAATACCAAGAAAAGTAAAACAAAAACAAGTATAAAAATAGAAAAAGAAAAAGAAAAATAAACAGGTACGTCCAATAGTGAAAACCATGCAATGGTGGCACTTTGGACAAGTCCTTTGGTGAAAACCAACTTCCAACACCAAGGGAGGGTTTGTTGTTCACAAGCAGTCTAGGTTTAAGGAGTACAACAACTTTTCCCCAGGTTGATCTTTACCTTCGTCTGAGCCCCTTGTGAGCCTATCCTTCTTTGCCCTGATCCGACTAATCTAACCTTTTGAGTGCGGAGAAGTTAACATTGAATGAACCCACCTCACGTTGGGGGCATCTTTGTAGCATCACTTCTGACATGTACCACGTGGCATTCTACCCATGTACATACCACCTAATGCTGGGGGCATCCATGTTTCTTCATTTCCTCCCACGTCTGCTTTAGAAAACTGTTGAGAAAACGCAAAATTTCTTTTTATAACTTTTGAAAATACCAAAACACACAAATTTTTTTTCATAGAAAATCCAAAATAATAGAAAATTATCTTAGGGAAAAAACTAAAAACAATGAAAAAAACGTCCCAAAACTGTCCCACAAAAGCAAAGTAGTGGTTTGCTTACTTTTAGTTGTTGATTTGTATGGTTTTGGTTGCATTACTTTTTCGTAATGTATGCTTTAAATTGGATTCACTTGCTTACTTATATTGAATATCATGTAGTGTATTGCATTGAGTCCATTTTGTATTGCATACTTGTAAATAAATGTGTTGCTTTGATTAGATTTGTTTAAAATTTGTGCTTGTTAATTTTTACTTGTAAATGATGTTATCATTTCATCACCATATCACACATATCCATCACATCTATACATCATATATAAAAAAATATGCTAAGTCTACATCAAGCATGTATACCAAAGGATAATCATCAAGTACCATATCACCAATGGGGTAAGAGGGGTTGTGCATGATCACAAATCTATCCCCCCACACCAATATCAAAAATATAAACACGTTTTACTCAAAGTATCTCATTAACGTACAATGTGATATTAGCTAAGGCTATCTCATAATATAATAGGTGATACAAACATAAAGAAATAAATTAAGCATGATATCTCATACAACATGTGATATGTCAGTAATCCATCTATCACCATATATCATCAAAAATGTAAGTGTCCATATACATTTGATATAACAAGTCATCATGGGCATCTATACAAAAAAGTTCCTTCATCACAAGGCGTGATAAAAAAAGTATACATACATCCATATAAAATTATGCCTTCATCACGAGGTGGTACACCAAAAAGAAAGTAATACATCTGACATGTCAATAAGAAAGTCATCCATGACTCTCACCCATGCTGGGGATGCCCAGTCCTAGAAGACTGCTAGGTGGGGGCATCTGAGGTGTTGAACAAGTAGAAGGAGCTGCATCAAACTAAGCTGATCCATGTTGCTTTAAGGCCACCTATCTTGAAGGACCCTCTACGAATTGCATTGACTAGGATGGTCTATGGGATATGGATCGGGACTTGCTGCCTACTATGTGACTATACTCAGGAAATATTTGATTGGCAGAAACAACTGCGTAGTACTACATCCTATAGTAAGTGGCCTCACTTGCTACAATAGCACTGTGACCAATCATCAACTGCATACCTGAGGAGGTATCTGCCTATTGCAGTGTATCATGCTTTTCCCTAATGATGGATATCTCTATCTGTAGCTGTGACCACTCTACCACAATCTGATCTCGCTTTACCTGTAGTTGTAGGCTATATGCTATTACTTGGTCCTACTCTACCAAAATATGATCTCATTCTACTTGTAGCTATAGGCTATTTTTTATCACTTGGTCCCACTTTGTCTGTAGCTGATCTTGCTCTACCTATAGCCAATCTTGCTCTACTATATCCTAATATCTCTCTTCCTAGGACTGTAGGCTATCTACCATCACTCGATATCTCTTTGAAAAGGCCTAATCTCACTCAATCCTAGACTCATATAGCTCTATCGCAAGCTAGTCCCCATCTGCAAGGGCTTGATCCCTCTCAGCAATAGCTCGATCCCTCTAAACTATCATCTGAAGCTACAAAGCTGTCACCTGCTGAAGCTACTGCTATAAGGAAATAACCTGTGTATCTGGTACAACCTATGTTCCTAGTATAACCTGTGTATCCAATATAAACTGGGTATCCTATATATCCTACTCATCATGTATATCTTGCATATCTGCTATATCAGGCATAACTTGTACATCTTGTATATCCTACATATCTCTTATATCAGGCATAACCTGTTCATCTTGTGTATTTTGAATATCTGGAAAATCATCATCCATATCCTCATCATGTCATTCCCCTCCTCTACCCCCTAGTGGACTGTGTCATGGACTTGCGTGAGGGGGTGATAAATGTCCATGCACTAGATCTTACAATGGTACCCCATATATGGTACTACATGTCTCTGTGCTTGTGCCTCTACCAGTGGATTTGGAGCATGCTCATCATGCTCCACTGCGATCAATATCTCATGAGGAATGGATAATCAATGTGGCAACACTAGCGCATAACACATTACATAATCTGGTATAGTACTCAGATCTATTATCTGCTCCTGTTGTACCCAAGGCTATGAGACTACCTCTGAAAAGCTAACAAGGGATCAGTCCAACCTAATCCATGGTCCCATATCAAAAATCTCTCTGTAGTGGCGCGCGTACCATATCTCATCACTAGGAATCCCCTGGATAAGACTGGGCTAGTGCTGAACTTGGTCCACCCTGTACCACTCTAAGACATGGCTCCTATTCCCATTAATAAAGTGATCTACTGCCGCCATCCCTAACTCATCTGTATCCTGTGGCCATTGATATATCTTGTATGGTAGCCAAGTAATCGTGTGGGGTTATAGCTCGTCAAATGCTCACCAGAAGTAATCTGTATCCCCCTATGGCTATGCACATTATCTCCATTAGGAATCCAGCCCATGAGAGAAGGCTCTCCAAGAACTCGAGCTCTCAATGCTCCTAAAGGATGTCTAACGGTAATGTGGTCCCAAACCCAAATCTGTAGCAAAGTAGCAGGCCCTAGTGTCCTCTGACCATGATAAGTTATCAAATGTAAGTCAAAATATAAGTGAGCTAGTATACACTGAACCTAACAGTAGACTCTACCTTGAAGTAGACTGTGGATCACTCTAATGAGATCCAGGGAGAATCGAGCACCAATCTTATCAGATAGTAACACGCCACTGACAAGAGCTAATAGGTATACATGGACCCATCCTAGCCGCATGTTGTCCATGCATCTCCTAACCATAGTTGTCAAGCCTCGGTGGGGAATGTCACTCAATCCAAATATCATGGCTATATAATGCTCAACTCGGTGTGGGTGAATGTCGTAGGTAATCAAACGACCCTAGATCGTAACTCGTAGGATCCTCCACACATCCTCTAGTGTCACGCTCATCTCACCTGTCGGAAGTCAGAAGGTCTGACTCTCACTACGCCATCTCTCAGCTAAGGCTATGAGTAAACTATGATCAAAAGAGATATGGGGCATGTGAGCTATGTAAGATAAGTCTGTCACCTCCAAAGTAATCTCTAGGAAGACCTAGTCGGAACGTCCAAGCTTCGCCTCAAAATTCTGAAGTCATGCATGTCGCTCCCATGTCCCTAACGCATTCAAATATAGCTGTAGAGCTAGATAGGTCAATTGTTGTAGTCTATTTTTCTATTCTACCATGCAATTTCTCCTACAAAGGTCTAAATTTAGTATGTTATTCTTCTATTTTCATCATTAAATGTCTCTATGGTTCACATTTTTCTTCTACGGGGGGTTTACTAAGCAAAAAGATAAGTTTTTGGCCTAAAAAATCAGTTTGAAGAGTGCCTTTCATGCATAAATGCCCCTCCATGTGTGTGAACCAACGCTAGGCTCTCAACATGGGCACTTGTGCGCTCCCACACAATAAAAAATAAATAAAGTGGCTCAGCACAGGTGCCCAGGCGCCCATGCTAGCCAACTAAAGTGTAAAAACCCCAAAGTGGCTCAGCACAGGTGCCCATGTTGGCCAACCAAAATGCTAAAATGCCAAAGTGGCTCAACACAGGTGCCCAAGCGCCTATGCTAGCCAAAAAAATTTAAAAAAATGCTAAAGTGGCTCAGCACAGGCGCCTGGGTGCCCATACTAGCCAACAAAAGTAAAAAAACTATCAAACTGGCTCAACACAGGCACCTTGG
Organism: Taxus chinensis; assembly: GCA_019776745.2. Taxonomy (NCBI): domain Eukaryota; kingdom Viridiplantae; phylum Streptophyta; class Pinopsida; order Cupressales; family Taxaceae; genus Taxus; species Taxus chinensis. The sequence goes on from CM034149.1 coordinate 214,198,695, forward strand.
TGCTGATGTTGGCTAAGCAAATGCAAAGAAACCCCAAAGTGGCTCAACATAGGTGCCTAGACGCCCATGTTGGCCAACCAAAATGCTAAAATGCTAAAGTGGCTCAGCACAGGTGCCTAGATGCTCATGTTGGCCAAGTAAATGCAAAGAAACCCCAAAGTGGCTTAGCACAGGCGCCCATGATGGCCAACCAACATGCTAAAATGCTAAAGTGGCTCAACATAGGCGCCCAGGTGCCCATGCTAGCCAAGAAAAGTAAAAAAAAATGCTAAAGTGGCTCGGCACAGGCACCTGGGCACCCATGCTGGCCAACAAAAGTAAAAAAACTATCAAACTGGCTCAACATAGGCGCCCAGGCACCCATGCTGGCCAAACAAAGTAAAATAAATGCTAAAGTGGCTTAGCACATGCACCTATGCGCCCATGCTAGCCAACAAAAGTAAAAAAACTATCAAACTGGCTCAACATAGGTGCTTGGACGCCCATGTTGGACAACAAAATCCAAAAAAAATGTCAAAGGGGATCAACATAGGCGCTTGGGCACCCATGCTGGCCAAGTAAACTAAAAAAACCAAAAAAATGGCTCAACATAGGTGCTTGGGCGCCCATGTTGACCAACTAAGTTAAAAAAATAAAAAATAATAGCTTAGCATAGGCACCCAGATGCCCATGCTGGCAAATTTTTTTCACAAAAAGTAAATAAGTTGTTGCTCAGCATAGGCACCCAGGCACCCATGCTGGTAAGGAAAACAATTTTTTTTACAAACACACCTAACATAGCCTCCCCCAATTTTGCCCTAAAATTTAACTAAAAATGCATATTTTCTGTTAAAAATTAAAAAAATTGAACTACTAGGGTAAAAGAGAGAACTGGGTACCAACGGTTCATCCGCTGGAAGTCTTAAGTAGTCCCTCACGGGGTTTGCACGATGCCTTCGATTCACTACTCTTGTCATTTCCTCCCGTAGGTCAGAGCTCAGTTTAGTAGTCAAATGATAAGCAAATGTGGTAAAATGACTTTCCGCGGTGGCTTATATACTCATTTCTACCTCCCACGGTGTGTTTCTCACTCACAAAGTGCCTCGAAACTGCCGTGTATCTTCTAAAATTCCTCTAACACTGGCCGTCATGATTATTTTTTTAAAAATAATTATTTTTGGCACGTTTTTACTACGTTGGGGCATATTTTTGCTTCCCAACAACCTTTTCTACTACTCTGGGAATTTTTTGCCTTGTGGTCACTTTTAACATTGTTTCGCGACTTCATTATCTCTTCTAATAATATTTTCTTCAACACAGTCATATATATATAAAATTAAAAATCCAAAAAATTGTAAAAAATTAAAATTTTTACAAAAAAATGGTAAACAACATATATGCAGTTGAAATCTATGTCAATTGCATCATCCTCGCACATTGAAATATGTCTTACAAAAGAGTCTTTCTATGGTTCTTTTTTGTTTTGGTCTCAAATGACTTGTGGATCATTGTAATCTACCCCCATTAACAAAAGCTCGGTTGCATACTCGTGACCAAATTAAGGATTATGAGTGCCCTAGGCAATACTGGAGCTAACGCCATGTATAAAAAAATAGTATAAAACTTAATTAAATAATAAACAAATAATAGATTATTTGATATGTTATGCCTCTACCATCTAATAAAAACTTAATAAATTTATTTGTAGCTGTCACTGCCTAAATTCCTCGGCTAATTATGTACCATATAGTTTATGATAATCCTCCTTTACTAATATCTTTCCCAACTATTTTTTCTCAAATTTTTCACATATTCACCATTCTTGAGCTCTCCTATGAAAATTATTTGGAAGACTTCAAAACAATACAAAGTATTATAAATGCAAATGCATGAATTAAATTTATTAACAAAGACATTTTCCTAGGTTTTGGGGCTAGCTAAGTATTTTAATCTTAATATAATTATTTAAAATTATATTTATTTTCAAAGAAGAGAATTAAATTGGTATGTAAGGGTGTCCACTAACTTTTATTAGAATATATGGTTAATAAATAAATATACTCGTCAAAAAACCATGATAAAATAATATAATTTGATGCCCCCCAAATGTTGGCGCCCTATGCACCTTAATCCCCCTCTATGCATACTACGTCGGTACTCTCGTGCAACAATGAGTTGTTAGAGATTGTATCGTAGTGCACAAAGGTTTTTCCATGGGACTACTTCTATCCTCTATTTTTCCCATTGCATGTGTTATTGCTTGGGGCATCATTTTTAACCCTTGTCATTACAACACGAACATTTGGGAACTGCAGCTTGATAACAAAAACATGGGTGCAACACGTTATTTGTTTGAATACGTGTGATTGTACTGGTTTCTCTGTTAGGTTAGCTGGTTTACTTTCTCATATTGCATTGCATAAATGTATGTTGCATGGAGCTAAATATCATTTTACTTTCTCGTATTGCATTGCATAATGTATGTTTCATGGAGTTACGTATTTTTAGCAATAAACAATTGTTAGTAATTTAACTTTTCATGTTATCTTACATTTTTGCTCCTCAACATCAAAATTGGTCCTCCAAAACCATATTTATGACATTCTTGTTTGTTCTTGTCTCAAAGGACATGCAAATCATCATGATCTACCTCCATTAACAAATTTGGGTCTGCTTATTATGTCGGTACTCCCGTGCAACAATGAGTTTCCAGGTACAGTGTCATAATGCACGAATGCTTTCTATATGAATACGTGTGTCCTTTATTTTTCCCCCGCATGTGTTATTGTTTGGGGCATCATTTTTAACCCTTGTCATTACAACACAAACCTTCGGGAACTACAACTTGATCACAAAAACATTGGTAAAACTGTCTCAAATGATTGTTTGTTTGAGTATATGTGATTGTGATTGTTTCTTTGTTAGGTTAGTTGGTTCACTTTCTCATATTGCATTGCATTGTGTATGTTGCATTGAGTTAAGCATCATTTTACTTTCTCATATTACATTGCATTGTGTATGTTGCATGGAGTTACATAGCAATGGACAAATGTTAGTAATTTAGCTTTTCATGTTATCTTACATTTTTGTTCATCTCAATAAAGGCTGATGATGTAGACCTAGGGAAAAATGATATAAACCAGTTGCTCATGAAAAGGTTGGATGCAAAGATTGGGCTTGTCCTATATTATCCATTAATAATTTCTTCTCCATTATCATTTATTACCATTACCAATTTTTCTCCTAAAACTCACTCGGGGCAATAAATAACCACATTTATCCCCATCCTTATTCCTTCTCAATACCTAAGGGTTTCGCGCCCGTTCTGACCTATTTTCTTCTATTAATTTCAAATCATATTTTTGATCATCGATTGAATTCTTCTATCACCCCATCGAAACTTGAGGGGGCATTATTAATTTGGTCAGAGATCTACAATTAAACAAATGAATATACACTAGAAATAGATCATGCAAATGAAAGTTATTTCCTTCCAGGATGAACTTTATTCATATGAAGAGATATATTTATACAAAATTGATCTCCTAAAAAATAGGAGTCAATCCAATCTCCAATCCCAACAATATCTCCCTAAATAACTCAAAATCACTATAACTACTCAACACCTATTATCCTCACATAAAACTTTAGCTACGTGATTTTTTATTACAAATCACTCACACCCAAAATACAACATGCTTTAACAAATGTTCACAATATCTAATAAATTCCTATAATTCACCCCCTTAGTGTGAACATGGGGCAAAGTGTAGTTGAAACTAGAATCATATACCTATGCATATTTTTAGGTCTGCATACTAATCCTCTCCTTTGGACACCAGTTGCCCTCCTATACAACTGTTTCACTGACTGACATCTTCCACGCCATATCAAAAAAATCCAAGAGAGAATACAAGAATTACAAGCATGTGAACAAGAATGAACATCTGTCCTTATTATCAACCATTGCAGAAAGCAAACACACAACTGAAACTAGAAAATCCACCAAATCAGATATGCTGCCCCGTTGCTAGTGACTGACGAGAGGCACTGAGTAGCCTTCCTCCTCCGTTGCCTCCCACCTCCATGCTTTTGGTTATTTAGTAGACATAATCTTCATCACTAGGGCAGGAAAGTTCTTCATCAGTTGCATAATCTTCCCAATCAGTTTCTTCTTCAACAACATAAGCCTTTTGATCAAGCTTATCATCAAGTAGATCTTGTGCCCGTTTCTTGCAATTTAAAATTACATGGCCCGGTTCTTTACAATAGTAGCATTTAATTTTCACTTTGGAAGAACTTGGTTTTGTATTGTAATTACTTTTCTTTGAGAATGTACTTTATTTTTTATTTTTTATCTACATAACTTCTTCAAATTCTGAATTTTCATTTTGATCTAGAAGAGTAGAAATGACTCCTTCCAAGCTAATGGTTACCTTACTTAATGTAAAAACCATACTAGCAAAACTCTTGGGCATGCTGTTCAAAAGAATGGCTTTTGCATCATCATCTTTTATTGTTTCATTAATTCTAGCTAACTGATTCAATAGAGAGTGGAACTTACTTATATGATCTGTTGTCTTTCCTCTTTATTGCATTTTTAGCCCATACAATTTTGCTTTAGTGACGTCTTGGCATTTTTTGCTTCAGATCCAAACAGTTGGTTCAAAGACTCCCAAAGTTCTTTGGCTGACTTTGTGAAATTCACATGATGCAGATAGGACTTTGATAAGCCAAGACCAATAGTCCCCAATGCTTTTTGATCTTTGAGGGTCCATTTTGCAAGATCAGTTGCATTTGCAGGTATGACTGCAGTTGACTTGACAACATCCCATAGGTCTTTTTCAATCAGTTGAAGTTGCATTTGTATCTGCCAAGTATGAAAGTCTTTCCCTTCAAACATCTCGATGACACTTAATTTCTCCATTTCAAAAAATTGACGCAAAACAAAAAAGACATCGGTTTCAACTGAAAATGCGTCTTGTACAAACAAATTTATAAACCACACTTTAACATTTACATTTATAATGACTCACCACAATTTTTAACACTATGAAAAAAGTAGGCTAATATAAAATTTGCATAAAAAATAGAAAATGAAAATTGACAATTGAATAGTAATACAACCATACAACAGACGCAAAAGAAAAGACACAAACAAAATTTGAAAAGTAATAAGGAAGATTACTTTTCAAATTATAAATCTAATCATAGATAAAAGTATTTTTTTTTAAACGAACTGGTATGAGACCTGTCAAGACTATAAAGTGAATTCACAAAAAAAAACAAAAAAGAATAAGATGGGAACCAAAGGCTAAGCGACCAACTGTACCCAATGAAATAGTTTTGTCAAGCTTTGGCTGCATGTAAAATAGAAAGGATCGATGCAAGGTGGAGAAAACTGTTGAGTCCATCCCCTCCTACATTTTTCCAACGTTGAGCTTGAATTGAGAGCAATTGATGCTACCATTGTCTATCCAACAATGTCCATACACCCAATGCTGAGCCGTAGACAACCAAGATTACAAAACATTAATCATATTCATGCAGAGATGAAGCCCCCCAAAAAAACGTGATGGATATAATAGTGAAAAATAGAAATTGTTCCTTTCAAAGCTCCAATATGAACAAGATTGGTCTGGCTCTGATACCAAATATTAATTTGGTCAGATATCTACAAATAAACAAATGAATATACACTAGAAATAGATCATGCAAATGAAAGGTATTTCCTTCCGGGATGAACTTTATTCATATGAAGAGATATATTTATACAAAATTGATCTCCTAAAAAATAGGAGTCAATCCAATCTTCAAACCCAATAATATCTCCCTAAATAACTCAAAATCACTATAACTACTCAACACCTATTATCCTCACATAAAAATAATAGGTCAACGTGACCTTCCTAAGGACAAATGGTTTGACACCGAAGCTCTAACTACAAGAAAGCTTTAACGTATCTTCTTACATAACTACATGTAATGGGGAAATTATTCTTCAAGGAGGGATGCATGATCCTGTTACATTTTTATATAAAAATACACCTATTTATGCTTGTGGAACTATGGAGTCACTCTGAAATCATGATTTGACTTCACTTGTGGGTGCAACATCATAGGGCATGTGTAGACACCTAAATTATGCTTTTGCAATCTTATTGCCAAAATGCACACGCAAATCACTCTTATTCTTCCTAATTCCATTATAATTAATTATCTTTACTAACTAACATTTCTTGCCACTTTGGTTAGTTAACAAGCACATCATTGATCACCAAACCTATTTTTCATTCATGATGCCATTTTACGGCGAATCATAAGCCAAAATCCTCTTCAAAATAGACAATTAGCGATTATAGGCTAATTAAGCCTATTTTTCCCTTGATTTGGTCAATATGCCCTAATATTGGCTTAAAACCCTCTTACAACCACTCAAAATCACCCCATTCACCTCCACAACGTTGTCAACAAGCTTGAAAAACTTATCCTAGCATCCTAGTTGACCCTAAGCGGTTGATTAAGGCTCCACACCTCTTAATCACTTGGTAATTCACTAATTGTGATTAGCAAGGCCTAATCATGATTAGTAAATTCTAACCTAATTTGGGGATTTTAGTCCCACATGGACCAAAATACAATTTTCTCCCAAAAGGAAAACTATAAAAAAGGGTGCACCTCATTCCTTTATACTTTACACCATATTTTGATTTGCATCTCATATAATACATATGATTTATAGCCAAGTTTAAGCCTTGCTTAAAGCCTTCAATGGGGTTAGTAGATGGATGTCCAAAATTACCAAGTAGTCATTTGGAGAGGCCATGCCACCTTGTTTGGAGTAGCAACCATAACCATTTGATTTCCCTCTTAGGTCTATTTAGGCCCATGTTAGCTAATTCAAGCATATTAGTAGGCATGTTTAGTTACATTTTGTATTGTTTTCATACTAGTTAACCATTATTTTAAGCTTCTATCTTAATGTTACATTCCTAGACTTAGAACCTTGGCTAGATGGATGGTAATGGTGTTAGCTTTCCTTATTTAATCATGCAATTTTCTTTGTAAAGTTTAGGGTGTCATCAGGAACAACAATTTTGCAACAACAAGTGACGCTTCTCTTGTCAATATTTTGCACATGGAAATACTTTACCACATTGCCAAATGTTTACTCACCTTAATTATGTCAAATAATTTAAGATAGTATTAATAGATTTCCAAAAAAATATAAAACACGTATGTACAAAAAAATGTTTCAACAACTAACAAATTCTTCATATCCTCACAGTATGTCCAATGCTCTTATTATGTCACTGTTCCATTGGATTGATTGCATAATTGTTTTCTAAATATCAACTCATCTAATCAAGAGTAGGTCGGTCTACCAATGGTAATTGTAGTTCAATTAGTAGTGGTTTGCATGCATGTTCCCATCTCCAATAATGTCTTTGGATCTCATGGTGATTCTTTTTTTCTTTATATTTTTAAATCTCCATAACCATCTATGAAGTATTGAATAACAAGAAATTCTTGATTTTATATTTTTCAATAGGACCCTGAAAATAAAACAAGTAAACAAATAATTAATGGCTAAACACATTGAGAATACATCATATATGTTTTATATGAATTTCAATACATCATAAGTTTCAAATATTTTATTTCTCCAAGAATTTTCTCCTCCAATTTTTCATTTCCATGTTCAACATACCAAATACATGGTATTTATGGAAATTGTATCCTTCTCCCATGGATACCTCTAGACGTGTTAATTATTTTACAAATCCCTTTAGGGTCTTCATATACCTCTCTGTCCAAAACATCCATCGTTGGTTAACTACACCTTCCATTTAAAGATCATTGACCAAATGCACTAATAAATGAGTTTGAAAATACATGAAAGAGGTAGACATTTCATTTTCCAATCTATAAACCATATACACAAAATATTTTCTTTTTCCTACTAAATCCTTGCTTCTGATATCTATTTTGAAGACAACCACCTATTTTACAAACAATGAGATATATGATTGCTAATATAACAATCTTTTTCATATTAATGGATGAGTTGTTGAAAACAAAAAATCATATTATCCAAAAAAAATTGAAATTTGATATACTACATTTAGTAGGTCATGTGGAATATTACAAAATGACCCCCTTAAAGCCAAGGGAAATATATGCTACAAAATAGAATTATAAAGGTTAAAAATGAAGAAAATAATATGTTTCATAATGTAGGACAAAAAAGAGTGAATTGTCTTCAAAATTTTATGCCAATCATGGGTTTTTAGGCTTGTGATATGCCCATTAGTGGTAAATGCAGGTTTCGTGGAGGACCTATAGTCATTTGATGAGAAAATATATCGCATTGTTTGATTCACCAAATTGACTTTCTCTTTACATAATATCCATGGAGCCCCTTCTTCCTTTTTTAGACGCTTTTTTTCCCTCTAAATTTTAGATTCTCTCAATAATTTAGAGTGTCTTTCTCTTTGCTAGAGATGTGATTCCATATAGAAGCCACTACATTTTTAAATATATACATTGAATCCAAAATATTCCTAAATTATATTTTCTCCCAACATGGGAGACCGTAGAATATAGATAGTTTCTTCATTCTTGCAGGCATTTCAACTTTGTGGCTAATTTCATATAACCATACCCGAGCTCTCCACCAATATGTAGGAATATTCAGATTTGATGTTATGCATGCTTGTGTGAAGGTTTTATATCAATCCCCAGGTGACATAAGTTTTGGAGGTTCTCTAATATCATGTTTCCCGTTAAAATTAATTTTTTTAAAGATGGTACTCATGTTCCATTGGCAAGAACCTTTGATGGCCTTCATATACAATTTTTTTGATATATTTGGACAAACTTCCACATAGTTGATCACCACACCTTGGATAAGCATATTTTCCTTTTTTTGAGATACCTACATATATAAACGATCATCAAACTTAACGTATAATGAAAAAATACACACAAAAATATACATATGATCAATTATATATGAAGTTTAACATTTGAGAAATATCTGAACAAACTGCCATCCTAGGAAAATCATGAATAGTCCAACATAAGATGTCGTAACATGTGAAATTCCTTTGACTAATTGGTTTTGAAAGGTCACACATTATAAATCCATCCCACAATGCTTATAACTCATAAATTAAGGGTTCTAGGTCACATCCATATTTTTTACTTGGTGCTTACTAGGTACCAATAATGACAACAATAAATGCTCTTTACGAATCATCAATCATACATGAATATTATAGTTTATCAACAATACTAGCCACACAGAGTAACTAGTTGACATACTAGAGAAAGAGTTAACACCATCCATTCCCAAACCAAACCATACACTATGTGACCTCTTTATGAAATTTTCAAGCAACATCTGCTCAATGTGTCTCATCGAATTTAAATCTGAAGGAACATGTCAAACTCAATCACTGTTTCTGTTCTTATATGACCTTAATAAAGCATTCATATTGATGTTTGACCAACCAAACATCAATGCCAATATATCACTATGAATGCAAATGAAGGAGATATGTTCTCAAAATGGAGCACACTTGCATGAAAAATTCCATGTCTCTGTAAACACGGCGCGAATACAGAAATCCCATACAAAATAACATGACCAAGTGACACATAAACATCCAAAATGTTTTCAATATCCAAAGGACGCCATTTAGAAGAGGAGAGTTACTCTATAACTTCCAGTTATGCCCCTAACATATACCATTTATAATTCTAAGTGTGGGTCAACCTATGAATTATATATCATTTATACTCATATTCATTAGTCAGTCAGTCATTAGCTATAAACTAATAATAATGAAGAGGTATGACCATTCACAATCATACCTATATACATAGGTGATTAATTCTCCCCCATAAGCATGAATAGTGTGAGTTATTGTCTTATTATAAGACTTAAGAGGTTGCCCCCTCGAAGTGGCTTGATAATATAAAATATATTCCAACATATTTGCATATATATTCAAGTAATTCCATTACAAGTGGTATTAGAGCATTGATTTTGGAAACTACTATTTTTTTGCTATATCTCACTCACAACTATGAATTTATCATATATATTTTTACCAATGCGAGTGATAAAGACTATAAACCTTCAATAAAAATTTAGAGTTTGTTTCATTGTTTTGTGAGATTAATTACAATTGTAATATTTTTCATAAATTACTCTCTAGGCCAGATTTTTTTAGAATTTATCAGATTTATCTATATTTTCATAAATCTTATCAAATTATAGACATAGTTTATTCTTTGTATTTTCATTTTTGAGGCTTTCTAAAATTTGATATTTTTTGGTCAAAGTTGGTCAAAGATGACAAATAAGTTCTACCCTATTAGGCCTCAACATGTCATGGTGATACACTAGAGGATGTGAAAAAAATTCATACAAACCATGGAAAAATCCTTATAAAGATAAAATACAATCTAATTTAGAACTAGGAGATAATTCCACTATGAGGGACCTGCGAACTACTTTCGCCAAAACAAATCAATGATTAAACGAGCTTGAGAAAATACTCAATCACATTTTTCATTTCCAAAAGAAAATTCCTATTAATAGAGTATTTAATCACACCCTAGACTGAGATACATCATGCACATGTTGGATGTCAAAGTCTTATATATAGTAGTCTATGTAAATATATTTAAAATAAAGTAATTAAATATTACTTTTTAAATTATCAATGTTGTTTTAATTTATGGTTATATACCACATCATACATACATACATACATACAAACATGCATACACACATGCACGCACGCACACACGCACAACACCTAAGATTAAGTTACTGCTAGACTCAATGATTAAAACCCATCAATAACATTAATTGAAAATACATTCCTTTTTATGCTTAAAAAAAATAAAAACAAGATTAATCATAAAAAACTTAAACTTTTGATTTTAATAAAACAAACTCCAAAAAACTATGTATATATGTACCATGTTTAAAAAAAACTCCACATGTGGAGATCTTCTAGAATAATGATTACTCCTGAGCAAACATCCATAAGTTTGTGTAACATATTGGATGCACCGAAGGAAGTTGTCATGACTCTCCAATTGTGAGCAGGTTTCATGAATAGAAACAATTCTTCACAATTGGTCATGGATTCAATTGTTCTATAATACAAATGTCTCAATCAGTTTGACCCATGTACTATAATATTGAAGTTGCATGCCTTTGTAATATGATTGTGCCTACCAAACAATGTTTTATAAATGAATACGAACTACATACCCGCCACATAACATCCAACTGCATAGCAGCATTTATACACTTGCAAATTCAAAAATCATGGTTTTGAATGTTCAATGAAGGCTCAGATTGCAATCTAAAGGCTTGGATGAGATTGACATCACCAAAATCACTGTATGTAAATTTTAATATCTCCTTCAAACTATAGGCCTATAAGGTTTATAACCTTTCAATGCTATTATTCACAAGCAGTCATGAAATAAAATTTTTCTTTCATTCACAGACCCACATTCGAATAAAAAATCAAGTTAATCAAACCAATGTCTTTTGAATAATCCTAAGGTATAAAATATCTATATTTTCTCCTACACTAAACGCCATAACTCTTCCTTCACAAAAATACCTTCTTTGATACTAAATGAAGATTTTGGTGAGAGTTTCACCAAGGTATTATAACACAGTAATTGTCCAATTCATTCTATTCAAACTGACATTAAAATACGAGTTTCTATTTTCAAGAAGACTCAAGAAAAAATCACACCATAATATCTAGCCTACCCAAAATATTTGGTTGCTTCAACAATTACCCAACCCCTAATTATCCTATATATGTGAGTTGGTTTTAACAACTCTGTTATAATATATTTTCTTACTATAACAACATTGCATTAACATAATTTCGCAAGGAGAAACAGAGGAGATGACACAAATTAATGAACTCAACGATAAGCTTAGAAGAGGCAAGGTGTCAAATGACAAGCCTTCCAAGAGGAGCAATGACCGAGTAGGAGGAAAAACCACGTCTTTTCCTTCAACGGTTCTTTCTCCAAATAAGATTGAAGGAGATGCAGAGTCAGAGATAATCTTAGTTGAGATTGACCTGGAGCATGAAGTAGATGAAGAAGTTCAAGTCCTCTTGGCAAGAGCAATCATTGCTAAATTCCCTAGAAAAAGAGTTAAGAATGAATATTTATTACAATGGTGCGATGGATAATGGGGCAATAATATTCACATCACATTCCTTACCAAAGGATTTTTCATTGTCCTTTTCCAGAGTGAGGAACAAAATAATGAATCTCTGTGGAGAGAGGATTGGATTTTTGGGGAGGTGGGCATTTTCATTTTTCCTTAGTGCCCTAACTTTCTCATCCTTAATGGGATAAATGTCTATCTGGATCCAAATTTATGATTTTCCTACAAAATATTGGAAGTCAAGGATTCTTTTGAAAGTTTGTAGTAGAATTGGTAATGTTCTTAAGATTAATCCTAGATCTGTTGATGAGGATAAACGATCTCTTTCTAGGGTTTGTGTCTCTTTAAACCTTATCTCAGACCTTTCATCTAGTATTTCACTCATTTCTTCTTTAGGTAAATAGATTTAAAAATGGAATATGAAAAGTTGTTCCCTGGATGTTACTCATGTAGCCAGGTTGGACATCTTAAAGCCCAATGTCCTAAGGGGAAGCTTCTAGAATTCAGATCAGAATGGAGGAGATTTTAGCAGAAAGTGGACATCCCCCTTGAAAAAGCTCCCTCGTCTCTCCTTCGGAACCTCTAATCCCTAAAAATCTGTTATCCAACTTGGAAAAATTTCTCAAAGAATCCTCAGCCCTTGTTTCCTTGATCAACGAAGATATTAGGCAAGGTAAAGCTAATTCCCTCACAGAGTTAAATGATTGGATTGACAATTTGCAGGAGGTTGAGGTGACCAGGGGAATCAATCCCCCGACTAGTAAAGCTGATGTTGAAGAAGTTACAGATTTTTGGATCTCCCTTTAATCCTAAACAATCTAACTCAATCTCAGGATGGCCTCCAATCAGCTATCTATGGGCCCTCTAGTAAAAAAAGGCAAGAAATTGAAACAATATCAAGTAAAGAAAGAGGTGGAGAATGGAAAACATAAAACTATTAGTTTCTCAAAGGTTGAATCTTGGAAGGTGACAATCCTTCCCTCTTCTCAATGAAAATATTATCTAAGAATGTTAGGGGTTTAAACATCCCTAACAAGCAACGCTTAGTTAAGCGTTGCATTTTTTCCTTAGATGTCTACATTGTGTTGATTCAAGACATAAAGACGTCTGCTAGTGAGATAAGAAAATGTTGGTCAAAATCATGGAAAGGTTGGTTGGGTGAGTTATTTGATGCTCAAGGAGCTTCCAGGGGTCTTGGGATTCTTTGGAAATATGGTGTGGTTCAAATTGATTTGGTTAAGAAAAAGAAAAATTGGTAGTTGAGTAAAGTTTCTGCTCTTATGGATCACGATGTCTTCTTTATTTTTAATATCTATGCTCCTAGTAATGTGATTAGTCAAAGACATCTATGGTTGGAGATTTCTGAATAATTGGTAATCAGGAAAGACCATCTTATTATCCTTGGATGAGACTTCAACGCCATACTTTCTGAGAGAGAGAAACCATGTGGTCTGGTAAGAAACGTTCAATCTCAGTTTGATTTAAAATACTTTGTTCAAGAAAATGCCATCTTTGATATTGAACCAAAGCAAGGATGGTTTACCTAGACTAACAAAAGGCATGGTTTTAGCTCTATTGCTGAAAGACTCAATTGTTTTTTGGTCAGTTTGTTATGGTCTCAGAAAAATATCATGCTTGAAAGCTATGTTATTTCTTGGTCAGGCTCAGATCATTTCCCCATCCTTTTTTCCTTTAACTTAGATGAAGCCCCTAGAAAATACCCTTTCAAATTTGAATTCACATGGCTTAGATACCCCACTCTTATGGATTTGATTATTGCTTGGTGGCTTGTGATGATAGTCAGGGGATATAAAATGTTCATCCTCTCCCAGAAGCTTAAATTACTGAAATCGAATTTGTTGGCATGGAATAAGTCTCACTTCAAAAACATATTCTAGGAAAAACTAAGGGTTGAGAAATAAATTCAACAGTTAAATGAGAATATATTTCAAAATGGTATGGGTCAGGAGGAATTTCTAAAAGAAAAGGATATTTTGGGTGAATTAAGGGAGCTTATGCTTAGGGAAGAAGTGTTTTGGAAACAAAAATCCGGAGAAAATTGGCTCAAGGAAGGTCATAAAAATACAAAATTTTATCATGCCTCAGTCAAGCTACAAGAAATGTGAATTTCATCTCCAATATAAAGAATAATAATGGTGAGTTAATTTCTGATCAAAAGGGTATTCAATAAGAGGCTGTCAATTTCTTCTTGAACCCATTGGGTGGGGATCTCCAGTCCTTTAACTCTTTACAGGAGGATCTTTTGAATAGTATTTCCCACATTGTTAACTTGGATTAGAATAAGGTCTTAATGGACCCCTTTTCTATGGAGGAGGTTAAGAATTTGTTGTCTTTTATACGGAGAAAAATAAGGCCCTAGGTTCTGATGGATTTCCTACATATTTATTCCAATTTTTCTGGCATATTGTTGGCAAAGATGTCTAGACAGCAATGGAGGAATCCAAAAAATCTAGGAGGATTCTTAAAAATCTGAATTGCACTTTCATCAATTTTTTCCCAAGAAGGATAGACCTAAATATTTTGATGATTTAACGCATGTCTATGCAATACTTCATATAAAACTATTTCCAAAGCCATTTCTTTGCATCTCAAGCCTTTTCTTGACTCCTTAATTTCTTCAGAACAAACTGGTTTTGTGCCTGGTAGATGTTAGTGTAGGATTTATTCTCCTCGTTTTATTTGTTTTATCCTACTCGGGATATTCCACCTCACTTGCATTTTCCCTACACTTATGGGATATGCTTTCTTAGGTGTACACTTGACTACACTATTCTAGGTGTTGGACACTATACATATGAAAATTGACATGCAACCTTCAATCGCACTCCACCCCCCGAGGTCGTGCCAAAACAACTGATGTTGAATGTGTGTGGCTAACTATAGGAGGATCAATGACTAAGATTTGGTAGTGTGATCTCTTGGTAGTTGTGTCAGCAAAGGGGACATTTAGAGGCTATAAACATGTAACATAAATTCCCCATGGGTTGTTTTCCTAACTTGGATCTAAGTGTTGATCTAATTTGAAGTCCAAATTAACTAAGTTGAAACTAACAATCTATGCTACTGCTAAAAGGAAACTAATCTAAACAAATCACAAAAACTGAAATATTACAATCACAAACAAATTTTTACTTTTATTCTAAATAATCAAAATATTTCTACACTAAAACTAAACAAGTGAGATAACCCGGTTTGGTTATTCACCTGCGTTGAGTGTATTGAAACTAAACTAACTTAAAACAAGAACTTTTCCAAATGATCTATGATATGTAGACAACCTCCTACAAATATTCTCTCCTTTAGATCCATAGGGATGGGAAGAAGAGGATCCGTCATTGGGAGTTTCTATCAATGATTTAAACCCTCTCGAAAATTAACTAATTACTTATAAATGAAAGGAAATTGATTTCTACTCTATTTGATATGATGTAACAATGATAAATTGCAGCAATGAAGGAAATAAAACAACAAATCCAACCTGGAATTCACAAAATAGAGGTAAATCCACCTGTGTAGTAATTTTTCCTCTTAGTCTATCCTTTCTTTCTCTATGTGTCCATATGAGTTTAAGGAATTGGGAATACAAAGGCAGTAGCAGGAGAAGGCGATTGAGAAATGGAAGCTTGAAGGTAGTTTGGTTACGATGCAAGTGGAAGAGAGATAACACAAGTGGACAGAGTCTGCCTATGAAATTTTCAATAGGATTGTGGTAGTAATACTATGCAAAATACACAAAATTCTCAGACCCTTTACTTGAACACAAGCATGGAATATATAGGAATTGGCTGGGATGTGCCTTCATGCACAAGGCAACCTTGAAGTGCCAAATCATTGGGTGAAGAGGCAGTTCAAACTAATTAAATCTATTTAAAAATAGAAGAGGGAAGGAAAACTAAGCAATCAAGACTATTTTTAGCCAATTTGGTTCACAAACACATCCTAAAAGTTAAGTTAAGTGAAGCGTTGCATGTTAAAATTACACATGACAGATTCTAGAAAAAGCACCCAGGACCGCTACCCTGCGCAGGGCGACAGTCTTGACACTAAAGGCCAAAACATGCACATAATGAAGCAGGAGGCTGGAAGAAAGCGTGGAAAAGATAAAAAGGATGTCTAGGCTATAAATATACACTGCAAATGGTTTAGGAGATCGAACACCTTCGGAAAGGACATGAATTATCATTGGGGACTATTGTAATCATTTTCTGACAATGTAGCACATGTAATTTTGGGCGTACAGTTACCACTTGAGTAAACTATTCTAGGTATGAGTCACCACTTGAGTACACCATTCTAACTGTTATTTACCACTATTCTAGGTAGATATTTCCTTCATTCTAGGAGGAGGTTACATGTTCACCTCCTATATGTACATCTCTTGCATTATTCTATTTGATCGTATTGAGTTAGAGCTATTTCTGTGTTCTTGCAATTATCTCTCTTGCATTTTTGTATTTTTGCAATCTTGTATGCTTGCATTGTTTTGTTTTGGAACAATTCACCTCTCCCATCATTCACCTATGCAATATTCAAATCAATAGATCCAAAGCACTTCTCTGATATGATATCATAGCCGAGTTGGTATTAAGATTGTTTGGTTATTATTCTGCAAATTTATTTTCATTTGAGATCATTATTTGCAAGTATTTGGGTGTTATTCGGTGCTGGTTTTGCTTGGTTTTTGGGTATATAGCCTATTTGTAGGCTTATGATATTTACAGGCCCACATAGTGCACATACATTTTTGGAGATTGCCTTTTTCTAGGCCCTAAATTGTTGTTGCAGGATCCCTGAAATATTTATCGAGTTCTAGGCATTTTTTCAGACGTGTGAAGGGAATTTTCACCTGTGTTAGGGCTTTGCATACTATTCAAACTTACAAAGGGTGTGTTTATGATAAAGAGGCATTTTAGACCTGCAGTCGAGCTTCTCACAACCCATACATACATTACAGTTTTGGATTCAGGCGTTATTTTTTTAGTCCCCTGGAAGTGTTGTTTGCTACACTTAGATCAACAACAATTTTAGGGCAGCAATGAAGATCTTTTTGATTCAACATGTTGGCAGTCAAACCCTCCTTTTTTCTAAAATTATATTTTAGTAAAAAAAATGCATTTCAAGTTTAGTGCAAATTCATTTAAATAGGGCTTATTTACGAGAAATAGTTATTGTAAAACTTTTGATTGATATCTCGATATCGAGTGCCATTTTAAAAAAAAGTTAAATATTTTTCATTTCCCAAAGTAATGGACCTATTTATTTTTGTAAAACACACTAAATTATAAAGTGTCAATATTGTGGGGGGCTTCTTGATATAGTTTCCGGGGGTGTACATGGTGTTTCATCTCTTCTTTCTTTACACACATTTCTTTATTTTCTACAACTACCACAACCTTTCTGTCTACATTAATGGATCTAAGTTCAATTAACCCACTTCCACCTTTTAACTACCATGAATGGAAATGTAAAATCTCCATTGGACTAAGGAGTAAAGGGTTGTATCATATCACAATGGGGTTAGAACCAGAGCCTAGTACAAATGCAAAAAAAGTTAAGTGGTATAATAAGTGGGATGAAGCATTTGGTATTTTTTGTTTTTTTGTATCTCCTGAACTCCTTTTTCACATAGAGTCAACCAAATCTCCCAACGAGGTGTAGAAGACCTTAGAAAAATTATTTGGAAAACTTGACACTATGAGGGGTCATGAGCTAGAAATAGAACTTATCAGCTTAAGTCCCAGCAATTTTGAAACCTTGGAAGATTTTTTCACCAAGCTCAAGTCCTTACGATTGCAGCTAAAAGAATGTGGAATAGAAAACAAGGATGAACAACATTTTCTTTCAGTGCTTGCCAAACTAAGTCCTGAATACTTTATCTTTATTTCTACATTTTATGCTACTAAGAGGGCTCTTAGAGCCACATGGTCTATTCCATCCTTAGAAGACTTCATTGCTGATTTGACTAAGGAACTAAACAAATTAATTCAAATGGGTACCTTAAAGTCATCCAAACATCAAGCCCTCATTGTCAGGAATGGGAAATAAAAATCTTCTAACAACCAAGAGAAAAGAAAAAGAGTAAGGATCTAGAAAATAAGAAAGAACAGAAATCAACTAACTCTTCCAAGTTTACCGCTAAAACCTCCAATTTAAATGGGAATCCTAAAAAGGAAAAGGTTAAGTGTGCCTATTTCAAGAAACTTGGGCACAATGAACATAAACGTATGAAGAAACAGATTGATCACCTCAGCCATCTCCTTAAGAAGAACAACATAGGGGTCCCTGAATCTATCAAACAGTCTTCATTAACCCAAGAATTTACTAAGGCAAAGGAAACATAAGGGAAAAACACTAGTTGCAGTTGCATCCTCATCTACTCCTTCACGGGTTATAGACTCTGGTGCTTCACACCACACGGGTTCATCACAGGTTGAGTTTTATTCCTTAGAGCCCTATAACATGTCCTCCATCACTTTGGGTGATGATACTCTAGCCACAGTTTTAGTGAGAGGGTATGCTGAAGTCTAAGGTGGAACATTCAAAAATGTTCTTAGTGTACCTTCACTTTCAACTAATCTCTTGTCAGTGTATTAGAAGAATCATATAGGGAAGGGCATTAGAGTCCTATTTGATCTATATTTAGTTGAGATTAGGAAGTTGCATAATGACACTACAATAGAAATGAGAAGGGTAGATAATGATAAAATATTATATACCTTCTAAAATTTTTCATCTGGTGTTTCATCTAGTTTATTTCTCAGACATTCTAATTGAGTTAGCAAACTATGTCATGAGTGGTCTGATCATATTAACTACTAGCTAAATTAAGCAAACTCAATAAATATGAATATGGTTATATGATTTCCTATATTTCATTTCTCAAAGGTAATTTGCAAGGGTTATGGTCTTTGAAAACATAATGAACATACATTTAAAAAGGGAAAATATTGGAGATCTTCAACAACTTTAGTGGTGATTCACAGTGATATGAGAGGGGATTTTCCCCATCCTTATTTCACTAGTGAAAAAATACGTTCTCACCTTTATAAATGAATTTTCGATATATATAGGGGTATAAATGCATATGCAAAAATATGAATTGTTTGATTAAATTTGGAGACTGTCAAATAAATCGCTCAGAAAACAATATAGGAAAAATCATTAAAGTTCTTCAAATAGATAGTGGGGGAAGTATGTTAACAACAAAATTGAGGAGTTTTTGTACTACCATAGATGATATTTATATACAACTGGATAATACCTTACAATTCTAAGAATAATGACATGTAGTAGAATGGAAAAAATAGGTCCTTAAAAGAGATGGAAAACTGTATTCTACACTCTAAAAGCTTTGAATCAATATTTTTTTTGGTAGAAGACATCAATTGTGCCTAGTATATACATAATCAAGTTCCCTATAAATCTTTAAAAGGTATAAATTCCCTTGAAGAATATTTGAAAAACAGGAAATCCAGAAATTAAGGACTTTAAACATATTTAGATCACCAATGATGGTACATATTCCCAAAAATAAACGTGAGGCAATGGATCTTCAATCCAAATATTACATATTTGTTCAGGTATCCAAAGTGGGTCAATTGATATAGAATTATCCATCCTAATACTCATAAGTTGTTCGTCTAGAGAAGTATTTAAGTTTTAGAAGAGTCCCACTGGAGTCTTTAATTGAAAATTGTCAATATACATTGGATTCAATTAACTTTGTTGAGTAATATAAGGATTTGGATTATGCACAACATGGAATTCATGAGGTAGCAGTCTTCTACATCTTCTAGTTGTAAAAATGAGAGAAGAGTTTTAAGGATTCATTGTAAACTACTGCTAGCTATGACTTTAGAGGACGAGGATTTAGAAACATAAATCACCCACTTTGTTCCCCTCTTTTGGATAGGAAAACACTTCAGATTGTAAACACTTGTGAAGGGGATCAAGAGAATGAAAAATGAACTCAAGTAGACAATTATAGTAGACTAGTATGTCTTTTATGCTTGAGTGATATATCTAAAGACATTATGATAGTCATCAATAATACCTAAGTAGGATAGTGATATGTATTAGTAATATAATTCCTATAATCCGTAATCACACTTGGGATATGACTTAAATTCCCAAGGGGAAGGATGATGGGTTGAAATCGATGGATATATCTGACTAAATTTATAGCAGATGAGTCAGTTGATAAGTAAAAGGATTAGTTAATAGTAAAGGATCATTCAAAGGTATACTAAAATAGAGTACTCAAAGACCTTATTCACCTGTATCTAAGATGTCATTCAATTAGAATCACATTTTACGTTAGCCAGAACACATGATTGGAGTTTGCACCAGATGGATGTGAAGAGTGTTTTTTCTTTACAGAGACCTATAAAAGGATATTTACATAGAGTAACAAATTATGTTTTTTTCAGGATCCATCTACTAGTTTTCAAACTTAAGAAATCCATTTATGGCCCTCAAGTAGGCCCCTATGGGATTAGTATGCCAAGATGGATTCCTTCCTCATAGCTTTCTGGTTTCACTTGGTTTCATTCGAATCCCAAAGTATATGTATTGTGGTGGGATGATTCATTACTGATACTGGGTACTTTATGTTAATGAAATTTTGATCACTGGGAGTACTTCATCATTTAAATCTTAGTAGCGAATACAAATATTTAGGATATATTTTCTATGACTAAGTTTGGGTCTACTACACTAAATTTCTTCGCATTGATGATCACATAGTCATGACTTAGGTATTTTAGTTTCACAACCCAAGTACTCTCTTTATATTCTAGACCAGTTTAATGTTGATGAGTGTAAGACATCTCAAAATCCATTGCTTATATAGATTCAATCTTGTGCATGACTATTTCAGAATCTTGTTTTATGCTAATTTTTATCAATAAGTTATTGGTAGCCATATTTACTTAAATTACACCATACCTTAAATCTCTTATGGCTTTGGTATTGTTTCGAGGTTCATGCAGAAACCTTATTAGTTGTATTGGAATGTAACCTAAGATTAATTTTGAAGTACATTCAGGAACTAAAAAAGATATGTGATTCACTACATGGTTCCCTTATCATATTTACCTCGTCAGCTATTCTCAGACTCAAATTGGGCGGACGATACTAAGTGTCGTAAGTCTACTTCAAATTACAATTTATCATTGGGTTCTAGTCCTATCATTTCGTCAAGAAATAATTAGAATGATATTTCTCTATCATCTATAAAGGTTTAGAACATGTTGAGAGCTAATAATGTAGGATTTTAATGATACTTGGCTTCAAGGGAATTCTTTATGAGATTGAATTCCTAAATTAAGAATCCTATAATCATCTTTTTTGATAACTAGAGCACTATCCAAGAAATGTAGAGATTCCGGTCCTTCATCATAAGTACCAAACAAAATAATATTCACATGTACTTTCATTTTGGAACTCATTAATGAGATAGGTAATTGATTTTGATATTCTGTTAGTCTTTATATTAAGTAAATCCATTAACTTCACCAAAAATTTCACTGTAAGAGTAATTTAATTCATCTACAAGATATTCTTGGTGTATGGTCTACATCAACAAATTCATCAGCTTTAGGGGGGAATTCTAGCCTCTTAAATTCTTCATGTCTCAATCTTTTGGGGAGGTGATTTTTTACCACTTGGTTTTATATTTTTACTCTATCTGATGAGACATTACATTTAACGTGGGTACCTCGTCAGACCTTGTTTCTGAGACCCACTTGCATTTTTCACTTCCCACCTAAGTTATGCTTATGGGGGGTATTAGTGTAGGATTTGTTTTCCTCACTTTATTTGTATTATCCTACTCAAGATATTCCACCTCACTTGGAGTTTCCCTACACTTATGGGATATGTTTTCTTAGGTGTACACTTGACTACACTATTATAGGTGTTGGTTACCACTTGACTACACCATTCTAGGTGTGAGTCACCACTTGAGTACACCATTCTAGTTGTTAGTTACCATTATTCTAGGTAGAGATTGCCTTGATTCTAGGAGTAGGTTACACATACACATCCTATATGTACATCTCTTGAATTATTCTATTTGATCGTATTGATTTGGAGCTATTTATGTGTTATTGTAGTTAGCATTTTTGTATTTTTGCAGTCTTGTATGTTTGCATTGTTTTGTCTTGGAACAATTCACGTCTCATATCATTCACATGTGCAATCTTCGAACCGGTAGATACAAAGTGCTTGTCCGATAGTAGATCAATTTTTGAATGTATTATTTTAGCTCATGAATTGATGCATTCCCTTTCCAATAGCGGGAATCCAAGTATGATGCTCATACTTGATATAAGTAAAGCCTATGATTGAGTGAATTGGATATTTCATATGAGAATTTTACCCAAATTTGGATTTTAACCCCTTTTTTTGTGAATAGATTTTAGCTACATTTCCAACCCCTTTTTCTCTGTTATGGTGAATGGTTTACTTGTGGGGGTTTTGTGTAGTAATAAGGGGATCTGTCAAGGTGATTCATTTTCCTCCTTCCTCTTTAATTTGGTAGTTGAAACTTTGGGGAGGACCATTAAGCTAAAATTTATTTATGGAAGTTTGAGGGGTCTTTAAATGATGGTGGATACTGATCCTTTATCTCACCAAAAATTTACCGACGATACCTTTCTTTTTGGTATCGCTTCGGTTCAAGAGGCCAATGTATTTAAAGCTATCTTGGATGCCTATTCGACTGCTACTAGTCAAGATATTAGCTTGGTGAAATATTTTTTTAATTTTTCCAAGAGGTTGGAAAGGAAAATCTGAGAGTTTTTTTGTTTTAATATTGGGAAGCTACCTCTTAAATATTTGGGGGTTCCTCTTTTCTCTGGTGTCGGTCATCCCTCATTATGGTCCAATTTTCTTAATTCATTTGAAAGTAGGTTGCAGTATTGGAAGGGAAAATGGATCTCATTTGGTGGTAGGCTTATGTTAATCTAGATAGTTATGAATTCTCTCCCCATATATATGATTTATATCTTGAAGATTCCTAAATGGCTATTAGCTAAGATCTTTAAAGTTATGAGATATTTTTTGTGGCAAGGTCCTAATGAGGATAAGAAAATTCCTCTGGTTAAATGGAAATCCATCTCTCTTCCAAAGGATTATGGAGGAGCTAGAATTTTGGACATTGAGAAGAAAAACTTGGCTCTTATGGCTAAGATGGTGTGGTGACTCCCCTCTAACCCCTAAAGTGTGTATGGTAATATTGTAGAAAAAAATATCTTGGAGCCCCTCTTCCAGAGACTCTTCTAGAGGTTATCATATTTTTAACTTCATTCTCTCCTACAAAAGGTTATTTAACAATTCAATATCTTGGTTCATCAGATTCTTGGTATGGTCATCCTACCCTTAGATAATTTACTGCCCTTCAGGATCTCAAGAATTTGATCATTCCTTTGTAGGGTTCTAGGGTCAGGAATTATGGACAATAGTCCTCCCAATTCTCCCTTGATTTTTTATGGAAGGATCTTATGAATATTTAAGCCCGAAGTATCCAAATCCCTCCTTAAAGAAGAAGAGACGAAGAGATCTTTATGCATGTCCTCTGATTAGGATAAGATCATTTAGTTAGCTGCGAGCTTAGTTATTTATTTTGTTCAGTTGGGATATAAGAAATTGGTTATGGAAGAAGGATTTGTTGAGAAAGAATAGAATTTTTGTTGGTCTAAATTATGCCCCTAGGGCTGGTGCCTTTACATGGATTGATTTCAAAGGAAGAATTCTAACTTAGAAGTATCATCAACTTAATGGTAAAGATGACCCTACTAGATGTGTATTATGTTATGCTAATGAAGAAGATTTAGATCATATTCTAGTTCATTTCCCCTTTTCAAATCCATAAACCATAGTGAAACACAATTGACTAATAGCAGGGTGAACATACTAAGAATCATCCCAAAATTGGGCTTACTCAACATTGCCGATGAACCAATATACCAAATTATTAAACAAACTTCTGCAAGAGATAATGAAGTTTCAAATATGAGAACCTTTGGGAGGATTCTCAATTCTTAGAAGAGCCTCTGGAAGAGGGGATCCAAGAAATTTTCAAGATTCTATCCAATAATTCATTTTTTCAAAAATTTTAGGAATTGTGTTTCAAAAACTTAAAAAAAAAAAATCAGTCATATCATAAATTTAAAAGGCTTAAAGAAGATAATGAAGAAACATATGTTGATAAAACATTTCTAAACTCTAAATTAGTATGTGATTACTAAAACTAATATTATATGCATATCAAATGACAGTTGGGGATGCCTTTGTGTATGTATTGGAGAATTCCAACACTGATTGCATCTATTATATTTTCAAGATTAAAATGTTGAAATTGTTGTTTTAAAAATTTAACATATTCGTAATATGACATGGTTAGTTGATTTGGAGGAAATTTTAGAGGATATAATTTCCATAAATTCCCCAGGAATGCCATACTATGGAAATAGACCCCATGAGCTTTCTGACAACTACAAGAGCATGGAAAATAGAGCTCGTATGTGAAAGTTGTGGCTAGTCAAAGTTGGGTCAACTCCTAGACGAGACAGGGTCAACTAGCAAGTCACATTACTACATGGAAAAAGTGCAAATCAGGTGTAGGCGATAAGTTCATGTTGATGTTTTAGGCCTCTAGTATTTGACACTTGATTATAGTCATCTTCTTTAAATGATAAAAAAAAATATTGCCACATGGTGGGTCCTCAAGATACTACATGGCCTGCCACCACATTGCTAAGGGCATGAGTCATCTATCAACTGGGTGATCTACTTGGATGGTGAGTTGAGTTCATTTACGAGTGAGTTGTGTACTAACTTAATGGGCTACAACCTTGCACCAAACCAACTGAGCTAAGGATGACCTATTCCCATGACTTGGTGAGCTGGTCTATATATTTGGCGAGAAAATTGTGGATTACACAACTGAAGCCATGAGTTAAATTCTTGAGGATAAGCCTTATAAAGGCTATCCATACCCCTATCCCTATGAATGCAGGATAAAACCACATAACCAAACAACGCCCACTTAACGGGATAAACACCGATAACTGGGTGGACACTCAACAACTCGTCACAAAAGACACATGGATGAGGAAACGAATGGGGTCGATAGGTGGAAGGTGGGTGTGATGCGAAAAAAAGGGGGAATTGACGTGGACATAGGTGGATGGGTTGGGCATGGACATGGCACAAGTGGAGATCAATATAGGTATAGTCACAAACAAGTGGGTCGGGGTCGGTTCAACGACCAAGAAAAATAGGGGCGGGGGAGTCGACCCTGTAACCTCCCCTTATCAAATGGATCAGCTCAACCAAATCATCTAACTTGTTGGTTGAAATATGGGTTAGGATATAAGCCCTATATACAAGAATTTCGGACCGCCCAAGGCTATAAAATCCTCTCCACTCCTCCATTTCAAACAACGAGATCCTCAATGCAAAACCCGAGAGCTAAGAGGAGAATAAAGAGAAGGCCTTAAGGAAATTATAAAGGCCATTGTGGAAGAAATATTTTAAAAGGCCTATTTATTTATTATAGGCATAATTATTAAAGGCCTATATTATTTGTTATTGGCCATATTGAGAGGCCTATATTATTTGCTATAGGCATTATTTATTGAGTTTGACATTATTTTATATCGACAAGTTGAAGAAATAAGTCTTATTATCTAATACGCACATGTAATTAGGGGAGTTATTATTATTAACTCACCGATCAATGTAAAGGATGAATTGACACCTAATTCTTGTGTGGGAGCCCAGAGACGTCGTTGGAAGCCAAGGGACAGAATAATGAATGGGAGAAGTAACAAAGCTCTGATTCTTAGTATGCTGGGAATTTTCTAAGTTTGTTTCTTGGAGGTAACAGAGAAGAGTCACATCATTTTGGAGCTCATCGACAAGGCTTGGTATGATATTATCTCTGCAAAGAGGCTAGAGGCCGTACAACATAGTTAAAGATGATCATCTTCGTCAACAGACATCGGGTCCGATATTTGCTTCTACATTGAGGTTATTTTTCATTCAAACTGAGTGAAGGTGATTGCTGTCAAATTCAGACATATGGAGACTTAACACTGTGTAAAGGTTAGTTTTCTGAGTAGTGGAGTGGAGGTCTTATAGAGGTGTCAAAACAAAGAGCTGTGTTGGAACACTGAGCTTCCTAGACCAATTTGGGTTTTACTTTACCGATCAACACATTAGGTAGCTGTGTGAGAGCATTAAGTTTTCCAAGACCAGTGGGTCCAGAGGATCGATTGACACCAAGTTTGGTTGAATTCCCATTATAGTAATGTAAGTTTATTATGTACTTATATTCCGAACTTTATAATGGACTAGTTCAGTTAGTTTGTGAACTCAGAGATAAAGGCATTATGCCAAACTCTGTTATCAACTCTTGTGTATTGTGATTCTTATGATTCTTATTTTGCATTGTATTATTGCAAGTTGATTATTGCGGGGTGAAATGGGTAAAAGAACAATAAGCCTATAAGGGTCCGTGGTCAAAGAAAATAAAATTGGTTGGTATTCGGATAAAATTTTGGTATCAGAGTAGGATATCGCTTGTAAGCTTATTATCTCTAAGCAAGTTTGATATTGAGAATTGGGTTGTTTCTTCCGGTAGTAGTAAGATGGACTTGTACCCGTTCATACTAGACCTCAGTATAATCACTATGATTGGTACTATGATACACATGATGAATATGCATCGATGAGATCAGGAACGTAAAATTACTGAGATGAGATTGAGCATGTATCTCCTACATTCTGTGTTGCGAGAAGAACATCATCACCAAGGGACCCAAGAAGAATGTGATGGTCCTTAGATATGTACACATTTCTCTAAGACTAGGCATGAAAAGGCACAATGTTGGTATTTATTCCTAGACCGAGCACCAAGTTGGTTCCAATGTCAAATGGTGGAATGAAAGACATTGGAAAATACCATTAGTAGTCAACCTACTATAGCCACATCTTGGAATGTTGGGTTTAGTACAAGTTTGTACATATAATATATTAGATCTAAGTATACATGTAATAAAAGAAGATATTCTACCAGAAGAAATATATAAAACAAGAGATATAAATCAACACCAGATTTAACGTGGTTCACCCAATGTGGGCTACATCCACCAAGAAACAAGACAATATATTATCCAAATATTTCAGAAGATATACAATGAAGAGTTGCAATCTTGCACACCTCTCATGGTGTACAATAATTTCTTTCTCTCAAGCTTCTCCTTCTTCTCCAAGAATTATTTCTCACAATTATTTTCACAATAATCATTAACTCTCTCTTCTAACCCTAGCTTTCTAGCTTATAAATACCTTATACAAACTTAGGGCACTTAGCCATGCAATTACAATCAATAGATATACTTTAATACTAAAATTAGATATAATTCCCGTGAGTTAAATAAAACACTCACTCATACGTAATTGACGTTGGTTAGCCCTAATCGATGTTAATTCCTACTTGCTTGACCGATGCCGGTCATAGGTGACCAATTTCAATCCCTTCACAACCAATGTCGGTTACTATGTTTTCCAACAAGTTGATATAACATGCTAAACTGAAGTAATTGAGCTCCACATCTCAACAATCTCTTACTTGGAGATAAATTACTACACTATACCTATGCATCATCATTCTTGGATCCTTTCCTCAACTTTGTTTCTTCCTATTCAAGTCTCAAACTTGAAGACCAACAGAAGTGGAGTATAGCTCCAACTTCTCTTTTGATAATGGCTTCATTAGCACATCCACAGGATTTTCACTCATATGAATCTTCTCCAATTTCAGTTGCCCATCCTCCAATACCTGCCATATGAAGTGATAACTCAGCTGAATATGTTTCATTCTAGAATGAAACACTGAGTTATTTTCCAAATGAATTGCACTATGACTATCATTGAACAATTTGCAATCATCTTTCTCCTTTCCCAACTCTTCCATGAACCTACTCATCCATATCATCTCTTTTCTAGCCTCTACAACTACAACATACTCTACCTCTGTAGTAGACAAAGCCACAACCTTCTACAATATTGATATAAAACTAACTGTTGTCCCACCTACTATGAAAATATATCTAGTAGTGCTCCTTCTACCATCCAGATCTCCATCCATATCTGAATCAACATAACCACATAAAGAAATATCTGAACCTCCATAGCATAACTACATGCCAGATATCCCTCTCAAATACCCGAGTATCCATTGGACTGCTTTCCAATGCTCTTTACTTGGATTGGCCATAAATCTACTCACAACTCCCACTGCCTATGCAATGTCTAGTCTGGTACAAACCATAACATACATGAGACTCCCAACTGCTGAAGCATGTGGTACTCATGTCATGTATTTGACCTCCTCATGCAATGAAGGACTGATCTTTGCTCAATTTAAAGTGTCAAACCATAGGTGTACTAACAAGTTTTGAATTCTGTATTTTAAACCTTTATAACACCTCGTAGATATAATCTTCTTGAGACACATACAATTTCTTGTTATTCCTATCTCTGTGTATTTGCATGCAAAGGATTATTTTTGTAGCTCTTAAATCCTTCATAGCAAATGTGTGATCTAACTTTCCTTTAAGCTCACCAATGTCCTGCATACTAGATCCTATAATAAGCATATCATCCACATACAATAACAAAATAATATAACTCCCATTTTCAAGCTTCTTAAAATAAACACAATGATCAGATTCACATATCAAGTAACCATGCTCATGCATGAAACTATACAACCTCATGTACCATTACCATGGAGCTTTCTTAAGCCCATATAGGCTCTTTTTCAACCTGCACGCTAATTTCTCCTTACCCTTGACTTCATACCCAAGCAGCTGCTGCATATAAATCTCTTCATCTAAATCACCATGAAGAAAATCCGTCTTCACATCTAGTTTCTCTAAATGCAAATAATGTACTGCAACTAAACTCAATACAGTACGTATGGAAGTCATTTTAACAACAAGAGAAAATATTTCACCAAAGTCAATACATGTTTTTTGTGCAAATCCCTTTACTACAAGCCTTGCCTTGTACCTTTTCTGTCCACCCTCTTCTTCCATGATCCTATAAACCCATTTGTTCTGCAATGTCCTCTTTACTGCTGACAATTTAACTAAATCCCAAGTCTATTTTTGTTCCAAGGAGCCCATCTCCTCATCCATGCCATGCTCCCACTAAATATGGGTCTCATCTTACATTACTTCTTCAAAAAAATTCAGTTCACCATTATTAGTCAATAATAAATAAGATAGAGAAGGTGTAAATATTTATGGAGCTTTACTTACCCTTTTGCGACCTTCTCACAGGAGTTTGGGGTGTCTAAGGCTCATTTTGGACCTCCTGGACATTTGTTTCCAATTTTGACAGTGACCAATGCCGGTCACCTGTAGCCGATGCCATCTCTACTAACCAATGCCGGTTTGGCTCTCCTGTAATTGATACTGGTTGAGTTGACCGATGCCGATGAGGGGTCAATCGACATTGGTTACTGTGTAACCATGTAGGTATGAGTTTTAAATTTGATAGTTCATTTTCAGTCACAAAATTCTCAACTGGTTCGTCCTTGGGTACCGGTTCATTCCATTTAATGCCATAGCTCCTAATAATTTTAGAATTCTCTAAATCTCAAAAACAGAATCTGAAATCACCAGATCCATAACCAATGAAAGTGCATCTCTTGGATTTTGCATCCAAATTTTTTCTATTTTCCTTATCAATATGCACAAAAGCTTTTGAACTAAAAAATTTAAGAAAATAAAGATCTACCTCTTTTCTGGTTTGAGCTTCCTCTGGTATTCCTCCATCTAGTGGACTTGAAGGCCCATGGTTAATCAAATAAATTGTTGTATGAACTGCTTCTTCCCAAAACTGCAAGGGCAATCCAACATGTATCCTCATACTTCTAGGACGTTCCATGATTCTCTTGTTCATTCTTTCTGCAAGACCATTCTCTTGTGGTGTTATTGGAACCATCCTTTCTCTATGTAGTCCATTCACTGAACAATAATCATTTAAATCCTTGCTACAATATTCACCACCATTGTCGGATCTAAGGCTCTTTAAATTTGAATTTGATTCATTCTCAACGAGGGCTTTCTATATTTTAAAAGTCTAAAAAAAATTAGATTTATGTTTAATACAATAAACCCATACCTTTCTTATAGCATCATCAATGAAAGTAATGTAATACTAGGATCATCCATGAGAAGCTACCTGGGCTGGTCCCCACACATTTGAGTGTACAAGCTCCAATTTTTGCTCCTTCTTAGTTGCCCCAACTTTGAGAAATCCCACTCTTTTTTGCTTTCCAAAGACACAATGCTCACAGAAATCAAGATCTAAATATTTCAAATATGATAACTTACCCTTAGCCTTTAAGATATGCATTCCTTTTTGACTCATATGGCCTAACCGATTATGCCACATGCATGCATCTAAATCTAAAGTATATAACATAGAAAAGGAATCAGTAACATAGGTAAACAAATATAACGTTCCTACCTTCTTTCCTCTTGCCACAAGAAAGACACCCTTGGTGACTTTCCAAGAGTCTGCTGTGAATGTAACCATACAGCCAGCTTCACCTAGTTTCCCTGTAGAAATAAGATTCCTCTTGAGGCTTGGCACATGCCTCACATATTTCAATAGCCATGTATTTCCATTCTGTAATTTTAGATGAACTTCCCCTTTACCAGTTATATTGCAAGGTTCATCATCACCCAAATAAACATGCCCAAAATTGCCCTGGACATAATTTTTGAAATAACCGTTATTAGGGGTTGCATGGAAAGAAGCTCCTGAATCTAAAACCCATGATTCTATTCTATTATCCAAAGAAAGGATAAAATCATCTTGCATTACCTCTGCTGCAATATTTTCCTCTTTACCTTTGTCTGGGTGTTGGTTCTCTTTATCCTTTGACCAACAATATTTCTTTGCATACCATTTCTTTCCACAATTCCAACAGGTAATTCCCTTACCTCTGGATTTAGATATGCCATTCCTTGACTTTGATTTCCCATTATTCTTACTCTTGGATCTCTCCTTCTGTCTGCCTCTGATTTCTACATTCAAAGTATTCCCAGATGATGATTCCTCTGTACTTTTCCTACAAATTTCTTGATTCAAGATTATGCTAACCACATCATCAAACTTCAAAATATTATTAGCAGATGTTATATTATTAACAACCATTACCAAGTTATCCCAACTATTAGGAAAAGAACATGAGAATAAGAGTTCTTTCACTTTACTATCAAACATAATATCAACCGATTTTAACTAATTTACAATAGATCAAAAATCATTCAAATGACTAGATGCAAATCCACCTTCATGCATCTTAGAACTAAATAGTTTCTTCATCAAATAAACTTTATTTGAAGCACTAGGTTTTTCATATAAATTAGCAAGAGATTTCATTAACTCTACTGTAGATGTCACTTCTGTAATATTGTAAGCCACAGATGCTGTCAGGCTCAATCTTATAGATCCTAAAGCCTTTCTATCAAGAATCTTCCATTCTTCATCAATCATTTTCGTAGGTCTAGACTTTTCATCCAACGGTTAGTATAAATCAATATGCATCTTCCACAATTGATAATTTCGGCAGTCAAACTTCTCTACCTTTTATTTTTTTTCTTCTGCCATTGTTGTAGCTCCCACTCAATCAGAAAATCCTATGTGAGTAAATATGTCAACACAAAAAACCCTCAAACAAATCTTTGATACTAGTTTTTGGGGTTATCACAAGGTTGTACAGATAATATATCAGATCTAAGCATATATGCAATAAAAACATATATTCTACCAGAAGAAATATACAAAACAAGAGATATATATCAACACCATATTTAATGTGGTTCACCCAGTGTGGGCTACATCCACCAAGAAACAAGCCAATCTATTATCTAAAGCTTTCAGAAGATATACAATGAAGATTTACAATCTTCCACACCTCTCACGATGTACAATACTTTCTTTCTCTCAAGCTTCTCTTTCTTCTCCAAGAATTCTCTCCCTAACAATTATTTTCACATTAATCATTAATTATCTCTTCTAACCCTAACTTTCTAGATTATAAATACCTTATACAAACTTAGAGCACTTAGCCATGCAATTATAATCAATACATCTGCTTTAATGTTAGAATTAGATATAATTCTTGTGAGTTAAATAAAACACTCATGCACAGGTAACTAATGTCGGTTCCTACTTGCTTGATCGATGTCAGTCATAGGGGATGTTGACAATTTTTACACTTGTGCAAAAATGGGAAACTCAAAACTTTGTTCTCAATGGAAGGCATTGATGAAATGGACCTAACTAGGGGGATGCATTACAGTTTTATTGTGTTTTTTAGTTGCAACAATTGATTAACTACATGTAATCTGCAGCTATGTGTGCTGTTACAGAATGTAACACCTCACATAGACTACCATTCCATGTTCATCTTCAGCAAGGAAACACAAAATCCATGAAGGACTAATGCATTGCCTTGATGAAGGTGAGAATCACAGTTTAGGTGAAATGTTAAATTCAGGAGCAACAAACAGAGTTGTCATTTACATGAAGGAGAGTTCATTATTAAAGTTACAGGTACATCAAAACTCATTATTTCTTCATGTTAAATACATTTAATTATGTGATTGAGTTGTTTATTTCATTATACAATCAATATCCATCATAAAAGTTGAATGCAGAAAGAAGTATACAACTCAGTTACAAAAATTAATGTTATTTATTCATGAAGAAATTTAATGTTTCCCACACAAGCTGTGGGATGTAACTCATAACTACTAAAGAAATAAGTACATGTGCATAAATTTAAAAGTAAAAGAGTATAGAGGAAACCCATCATTGCCTTGGGTTTTCTCCTAATCTACTTTGCTTCTAGTTCCAGCTCTGTCTTTCATCTGTACTCTCCCAATAGCTCCAGTGCAGATGAAAATTAAGGAAAAGGAATCAATAAAGAGCTTAGGATTTAATTTGTACTCATGTACTATCTAATTGCATGCATATATATTTATTAATATCAGAAGCATAAGGTACATCAAAGACAAATGCATATTTAAGAAAGCAATATCTTACAGTAGCACATATGATTCCTAGAATCATGACCAAAAAAAAGCACGAGAAATAAAAAGTATGGAACATAAGAGAAGCCAAAAATCCTGATTATTTTCTAACCATTTTCTTAAGTGTGCAGGTATATGTTACAATAGAAGAGTCAATACATATTTTAAGATTTTGTACTGTCAAGTATAGATTGCACTTAATGATCAAGCATTTTTCAAGAACAAAGAGAAAAGACTCACTCATGAATTTCAAATTTTGAGACATTCAGATTAAATATTAAAAGGAATCAAATAAGATAATCAAACATAGATGAATCAATAGTACAATGATTTCATGATAATGAAATGGATATCTACTTATCGTTTTCAGATTATGAGCCATCAATGAATATCAAATGGAACAACTATGATCACAACAAATAAAATAGATTGCATTAAAAGAGTTCATTGCAGATTTATAAGATTCTTCAGCACATGAATTAGGAGTAGAAATAAAGAGTCTTCAAGATAAAACAAAAGTTCATTTTGTAAAGTACAAGTATAATCAAGACACATGCTACAGAGAATCAAGAGTGAAGACTCAGCTGAAAGAGAATTGTTCATACATTCACAGTGAAAGAAATAAACATCTCAACGTAAATGCTGGAAATTTCAAAGGCTTCCATCCATGTAAGCATCAAAGTACAAGTGGAGTTATTCAAAGAACATGTAACTTATCATAAAATTATAGTCATGCCTTATAGAAGGCTCAAAGGTCAAGCTTTCCATGGTTTAGCTTCTTAGAACCACAACTTTACAAGTCTTCAATAAAGTATAATGCTCCTTTATGGAAGTATAATGTCTTGAAAAATGTTTCAGTCTTTAGTTGAATCAAGATAGCACATAGCTACATGATTGACATATTAATGGAAGGAGAGAATAACTAAGAAAAGAATCAAATAATGTGATCATTCTTGCTTTGTGAATGAACATGCATGCATTTTCAAACAAATACAAAGGTTGCAAATAGCTAGAAAAGTAAAAGAATTTCAATCAGTTTCAGCAAGTGCCAAATGCACAGGTTTCAGACTTCATACAAGATCAACAACTAAGAAATAACAACATTCATAAGGGTTTGTATTATTGTGCATGGTACTTGAGTAAAGGAAACACTTCAATGGTACAATGTGTACAAAATCAAATGCTCACTCAATATGAATAAGGAAAATCTACTTTTCAAACTTCCAATAAGGAGGAGGTGAAATAGATTTTAGAACTGAAAATACAATCCTCGCAGGAGAAGAAATCATCACAATATTGAGATATAGATGTTGAGCTACAGTGATCAACTGCATATACAAAGAATAATTCAGGCATCAAATAAATAGAATTCAAATATAAGTCAAGCTACAGTTGAAGTGTAACTACAATCAACATAAGAGGCCACTATTAGATGAATGGAAATTATACAAATTACAACTATCAAGAAGAAAGACAACCATTAAACTTAAACCTGGGACAGATAGTTGCAAATAATTCATTTCAATCTATAATACTGGGTACATTGCTCCTTTCAGAGATAGAAAAGGATTTACTGGTCACATAATGATCATTCACAGTCAACAAACAAAGAAAAGGAAAGTCTAAGGTTTTGAAGTTTAAATATTGCAAGCTTTTAATAACATCCCAGAACATGAATGGAAAAACTACATTTGTACTAATGAAGAACAAGATGCACAAAGTGTAGCATAGATAGAAAATACTGAAGCAGTTAGGAGTACAAATTGTAGAACTTCACTGACTTTGAGCCTTCATGACATGACATAGATACAAATTTTGAGGGATACATCAGAAATCGAGTGCTTCTTTCAGACCACAGTACACAAAGCCCAAATATCAGACAATATATCAGCTTACAACCGATTTATGTAAATGGAGTTGTTGTATTGACATAAGAAACTCAGTCTCTACTAAAAGGCATAGTAATGGTGCAACCCTAAGCAAAGGAATAATGAGTTGAAAGAGAAATTACCCTGCTCAGTTCCAATTTAAAAGTTGAGCTATGAAAATAGGAACCTAACTCAAAATAACAATGTTCCTGAAATCTATGTATGTATCATCAAATACAGAACAAAAGCTCAATGCAAAAGAAAACCATAGTTTTATCCAAATCAGTTCAGTCATCGACTTTATAGACAAAACAAAAGAGATTTATATGCAAACTAAGCACGAATGAAAATAACTATGGCTTGAACCCTTATATTTTTTCCTTCTCAATAAAATGAGTCCAAATAGAGCACGAAAAAGATAATGGCAACTGCAAAGAAGAAATGATCTTGAGTTTTTGAATGAACAAAAGTAATAATGCACAGAACAACTCATTGAACTACTCAGGGGGAACAAATCATACTCTTAGCCGTGAATATGGGACAATAATTAGAGAAGTAACCATTTCATGTTCAAACAAATAGACAACCAACAAATATTGAGTCCAACTCATGAAACCCACAAAAGATCTCCATACGCAGTAAAAAGTAATGGCACTCAGAATGAGTTTTCAAACTCAGTTTCAAAAAAGAA
Organism: Taxus chinensis; assembly: GCA_019776745.2. Taxonomy (NCBI): domain Eukaryota; kingdom Viridiplantae; phylum Streptophyta; class Pinopsida; order Cupressales; family Taxaceae; genus Taxus; species Taxus chinensis. Next base: position 214,234,608 of record CM034149.1, read on the forward strand.
AACAAAGAGAAGAAACATTTCAAATTATCAAAGCATATAGAATCTAAGAAGTGTGAAGTAATGTTCACATTGATCAAGAAATAAAGCTCACCTCCTTGCGAGTAATGGCCAAGAGTCGCAAGCTCATATTAGAGCTCAAAAAGATTAATAATGGCAGTCGTTCATGTTTTCAACATCATAACCCTCAACACAGAGTAAAATGGCCAAAGATCAATCATCACATAGATTCACAAAACTCAAAGAGTTCAAAAAATGCAAGAAAATGAGCTCCAAACTCATAGCGAACCCAAACTAATCAAGATTGAGCAAGTAAAAACAAAAGTGTAGTGAAAATCCTAAATATTCAGAGATCTGAAATGACATTTACCTTGAATGAGTTAGTCATCGATGGTCTAAGAATGCAAATAATTTCCAAATCTCTGTTTCAAGTCTTGAACAATCAAAATGGCGGCCTTATAATTTTCAGAGCTTGAACCAGAGCTAGAACAATAAAATGTGCAAGTATTCAAAAATACGGAGCTTCATGAGTCGAGAGAGGATTGAAATCAAGTTTGGGATCACACAACAATGGCGGCGACTGAAATTTTTTTCAGGGCTTCACCCACAACTCACAAAATGCAAAGTGAACAATGAGTTAGGGTTGAGTTGTTTTACCAACTCAACTTAATCCCCCCACAAACCTAACTCAACTTGAGTTAATGGTTTGACAAATCGAGATGATCATAGTACAAGATCAGACGATCGAAAATACAAACCATGGTCTAATCACCCCTCTTCTAGTTTTAGATTTCAATGATCAAGATCAAATCATGCAAAGATAAAATGGTGTGCATCGCAAGTCACATACCAATTACCAAGCTAAATAATCAGTGGTTGTGAATCATCAAAGTACCATGATCAACGGTGGTAGATCAACAATGAATTCAATATAATCCAACTACCCCATCTGCCAGGTTCAAAGATCAGCATTATAGATCAGACAAGACAAAGATCAACGGTCCTCATCAAATGTAATTAACACAACCATGGTTTAGAACTCCACTGGAGTTAAGTATAATCACTGAAAAATCAAGTGATGGTTTGATTCATTGTAGAGAGGGGACCAACCCCAATAATATTTAAAATAATTTTCTCAACCTTTCTAAGGTCCAAGTCAAAGCTTATACATGTAATGATAACACAAAAGGGGTCAGAGTATATGATGCTGATGATTATTAGAAAGGGCCAAAGACTATGATCAAAGTTAAACTTAAATACACAAAAGGGACAAATGATTTACATGCCACAAACTATGCAAAGGAGCCCTATATAATATGTGCAATCATAGAATCAAAGGGGGCCGACCACATGGACAAGAATGAATTTGGTTATTATTAACCAATAATCTAAAGTTTCATACCATCGAGTTTTAACTATGTCATTGACCAGAAAGGTGGCCATGATAGGTATGTTACAAAAAGGTAAATTATTAGCTCAATTTTTGTAAAAAAAATGCTTTTGTACCTGAGAAGATAAAGTATGCACATGCCTATAAGTGGTCCCCCCAGTGGGTGAACTGGAGTTGAATAAATTTTGCTAAGTGTAAAAGACAAAGCATTATTTTACTTGTAGAGAAGTAATTTTGCATGTCATCCACTAGAAGACAGAATAGACAAAAGCCAAAAGTTGAGCATGTGCACAAATGTCAACATCAAAGATCATGAAGGCCATTAACTTATTTTTCACAAAATAAGAGGGGCAGAATTGTAAAAATACCAAAATTATCATTGCAAGTGGATCAAATGGAAAGTGGCACATAAAGACAAGAAGAAGTTGCATGCACATTGGAGAAGACTTTCATAGAAAACAAGAGCTATTATTAACTAAATTATGTATCCAAATTTATTACAAATAGATCAGTCAACTGCACTTTGACTGGAATTTATTTTTGTAACTAAGGCTATTAATGCCTCATTGTAATCAACATGTCTATTTTTATTCCTTTATTTATTCATGATAAAGGAGTAAAATTAGCATGCATGGGCGAGTACAAATTTTATCCTATTTTTAGGATGGGTTGGGTGAATAATTTTTCTATATATTGTGTGCATTAGCAAAGCACAAGAGAGGACATTTTGGACATATGAGTGCTGAAGCAATTTTCTGCCAGTTTTTCCTTGAATGAGAACTGATTTTTGCCTTTCCAATTATTTGCAGTGGTGTGTATCTCTTCATTAATTCTTGTGAATGTCAATTCCCTGATTAATCATCTTACCTTGCTACAAATTTGGTATTTTCTACATAATCTTAGTGTGCATGTTTATCTTGTTGTGTTGTTGTGATTTATCCCTCAATACATAAGTGTTTTTGCCTTAATATTCTACTAAAAACCATTGGTTTGTGCATCCAAAATTCATTCTCAATTTTATTGTGCATATACTCAGTCAAATCCCTCAAAAAGTTTGGTGTATCATCTATTTCAATTTCAGTTACAGTCATCTTTTTTACCCTCAAAAACCCAAAAAATAGTTTAGGATACATCAATAAGGAACCAACCTTGATACCAAAGACTCACCTCAACAACAGGTATACCCACAGACCTGAGGTGTTTCCATTGTATCTACAAAAGTGAAAGATCAAAGCAAGCTTAGAACAACTGTTGTCATCTCTCAACCAGGGTGCACTTTCAAGAGATAACATGTGACCGATGTTGGTCCCTTCATAACCGATGTTGGTTACTGTGTTTTTCAGCAAGTTGATATAGCATGCTAAACTGACGTAATTGAGCTCCACATCTCAACACGGAAACCAGAGAAGGATTCATAATTGACGAAACATCTACAACTCATGAAAACAAAAAAAAAGAACTGTAAGAAAAGTTCTAAATTTAATAAGAATTCTTCGAAAGAATGATCACAGAGTCACAACGTGAACTACAATCTAAGGAAGTGTGTAGTCACAAAATAATGCACTTTAGACACTATTTGGTCCCGGTCTCATACTACTATTTAGAAGGTTTTTGAGTGAAGAAACTACTAATTAACCCCCGTCTTTTGGCGTTCTTCTCTTATTTTATTTCATCATTCCTGACCTTTTACACACACATTCCCAGTATGTTTCAGTCATCTTCCATTATTTTAGCCTTGACTGGGGCACCTCGGCTAGTAGTGAGGCACCCATGGGCACCCTGGTCCCACCAGGGGCACCCCGATCCTTTTTGAATTTTCTTACCAGTTTTTGGGCTCTTTCTAGCCATTTCAACTTTTTATCTTTTTGGTGGTCAGCCATTTTGGGGTTAATTATGAAATTAGATCAAGAGAAACCTATAAATATAAAGTTATGAGACCATAATGAGGGACCAAGCACAAGTCACTACTATCATCCACTTAGAGTTACATCCATTTGGAGATCATTTGCATCCATTAGCTCCATCACAAGGACAAGGATGGTTCATCTGCATCACACAAACATAGGGGGAGGGATTCTATTCTATTCCATACACACATTCTATTACATTTTCTATATCTAGTTATTGTTCGCTACTTCACAAAGTGTGACTAACACAAGAGCACCTAGGGCACATGATGCACACACACACCAAAACTACATTTAGTAAGCATTGCTAAGTTAGTAAGCCCACAATTGTGGATGTTGAGGTCAGTCTAACCCATTCATTTACATTCTTATTTTTTAGAGTTTTGATACTTCTTTTGGGCTCTTGCAAGACTTCTATACATCTAGGATTATCAGTGCCACTTGGTGCAATGCAACGAATATGATGTGACACACAATGAGGGTTTTAGACCACTTATCAGACCTGTGAAACTTATTTTTGGATCTTTTGCATAGACTAGGGTAGTCATTCTATAGACCAGAGCACCCATAGGTACCCCAGTCCCTCTCCAGGTGCTCCAGTCCAGCTAGATAGCTCAGATCCATCCTTTTCAGGGATTTTATACAATCATTCTTATGCTATGTTTCTCCAGTCACTTCTACGACACATTCTAACGAGCTCCTGTAATCAGTTGAGTTCATTCTAACTCTTCTTGCACTTTAGGGTTTAACATTTCCATTTTTATAATTTCTTGGATCATTTTCCATACTTGTTTACTACATTCATTTATTGTATTTACATGTCATTGTAGATTATATTAACTACCCCATATTCCATATTTCTTATTTTTAGTTAATCATTTTAGTGACTCCACATTTCAGCACTTCTTTTTGACCATGTCATCTCCTTATCAAGCTATGGATCAATCTTATTATCCTACCTTTACACCAAGTAAGGTCTTAGGCTTAGTTATTACTGTTGCTGATTTCATGTGCGTGCGCACCCAACATCCTCCTCACTTTGTCACACCTAGCGCTGATTCATCCATCAATGTAGTTACTACTCGTTGTACTCATCCTACTCCACCTATAGATCCACTTACATCTATCCCTCCACCCATCACTCTGGTAGCTCCTTCCACTACTTCTAAGGGATATGACATCATTGAACAACTTAAAAAACATGCCCGCTAAGATCTCTCTTTATGAATTTTTGCATAATGCACTAGAATTTTGTAACACGTTAGAAACTACCCTCCGTGTCATTCATATTGAAAGTGATAACTCTGCAATGGCCTTCGCACATCTAATGCAGTCTCTTCATAATTTACCACTTTCTATATCTTTCATTGATGAGGATCTGTCACCTTTTGCTAAAAGCAATGTATGTGCTCCTTTTCTCACTACTATCATTATTAGCACTACTTGCATCAAACAAGTCCTCATTGATAATGGATCAACTGTCAATTTATGCACTCATTCTCTTTTAAAAGAATTGGGTATTAATGACAAGTTAATTTATAATAATTCTACCCTCATTCGCGATTATGATTATACCACTCGCTCATGCTTAAGGACTATCTCATTACATATTTAGGTTGGGCCTAATATTGTTCTCACTGCTTTTTATGTTATCAATGCCTCCTTTCAGTGTAATATATTATTAGGCAGGCCTTGGATTCATGTAATACATGCAGTTCCATATACTCTTCACCAATGTGTCAAGTTCTTGCATAATTGACGTGAACATACTATCACCGCCGATCTAGAGCTATTCAAATATTGTTGCATAGATCTCATTACTTCTATGCCCATACCACCTTGCAACGTATTCCATATAGAAGCTTTGATACATATGACATTGGTCAGTCTAACGCTTCACACTCTCCTACTACCAATATAAATGCTCCAGCTATCTCTACTCACACTACAACTATTATTTCACCTACGGTATCAGCTCTTATTAATGTCCCTTCTCCACTTGTCGAGGCACCCTCTATTACTCCATCTATGGTGCCACCTACCAACATACTTGATAGTGTGATACAACATGATGATGCTCACACTGATGGTTATGAGGATTCTAATGACAAAGTTAACACTATTAAACTTACAGATGAAGCATTAGGACAACTCAATTTTACTCCTCTTGGCATAGACGAGTCTTATTTTCAAGAAACCTTTGTGGTTGATGGCCTAGGTGAATATCAATTTAAGACCCCTCCCTCTACTAATGATATGGTACTATACTGGGGGTCTTTACATAGTGTACATGCTATTTCATCTTCTCCTCCATGGGTTGCAACTCCTTTACCTCCTTTTACATGCACCTTATTTATCAAAAAGTCCTTTTGGCAACACATCCCCATCAATTCTACTAGCTTTGATACTATTTTTACACGTGATAGTTTGGTTAGGTTTGGCATGACGCTTAATGGCATCCTACCACCAATCCTTTCACCACATCTTTATCATGGCTATTTTTACATTATGACAACTTATGGCTTGTGTGCCTTTCATTTGACAGTCTTTGTTAGACGTACCCCTTGTGCCTCTCCACTCACACTTGGACAGTCCTAGCTTGAATATATTGGTGGTACAATAAATGCCCATCACTCTTTTCTTATATTTCCTATTCCTAAATATTTATTCATAATTATTCTTCTCCCGCTTACTCTCCAACTATTTCTCGTTGGCATGATTACAATTTTCCACCAATCACCTTTACTGATGGAGAATATGTAATGAATGTGTACAAATGCCGCCACAATGGGTCCCTATATGAACCTCCTCAATCTATAGCTTATTAGGTTTCTGATGTGGCCCTAGTAAATTTTAATCATGACAATGATGATCTCCTTGATAACAACACATAGTCATCTTCTCTATCATCCACTTGGGGGGCATAGCATTTAACCCTCCTCATCACATTAGCATTAACACATCTCTCATATTGGCATTATCATTATTCACATCTTTATATAGTATTACATCATCCTTTTAGCATTTACGCATACCTCATCTTAACATCATCTCATCTTGCATATTCATACATACATTATAATGTCATCATTACCCAATGCCAACACTCTTTTGCTTCGGTTCAAACTTAAGTGTTGAGGGATTACTACACATGAACCCCACACATGACACAATATGTATTACACACTACACCTATTCACACCTCTCCCATCATACATCATACATATATTTATTCTACTTCATTTTGAACTTTGCGCACCTATACATCTTACATCCTACATCTTGCATTCAAACTACATCATTTGCACATTTTAATATCCTACATACACAACATACTAGTCTTCATCATACATATACAACACTTTCATGGTCTACGACTCTAGCATTTTACATACTACATCACACACATCTTACACTCATTAGTCTACATCATACATTACATATTATACATCGTACATTGCATCTCACATTACATCTTATACATCATACATTACACATTCTACTCATCACATGGTTATCTATTATCATCACACATATTGCATTGTCTTCTATGCGCTGCACTCACTACCCTATGATGCACTTTAGTTCCTCAGTCCATACTCGACTACCGAGGATTTACAAATCAAAAGGACCTTACATTCATCAGACGCTTATCATTCAACCTTTCATCATGTGACATTTCTAGGATATTGACATACTGCTATAGGCTAAATCATCACTTGCTCTATTCATCTTGTAGTGTTATACACTTTAGGCTACATCACCACTCCCTTTATTCATCTTGTAGTGATACACACTTAAGGGATAAATAATCACTCATACATTCATTTTTCATGATATATACTTAGGCTATAAGGTTCACGCACATCTCTTCTATATGTCACATATCATCATCACTATGCATACATACTCATCACAACGCACTAGACACAACACACACTATTTGACCTTTTCCCGATGACACACTCTCATTTACAGTTCATTCTTGACTACTGAGGGGAAAAAAATGAATCTCACTACATACATTTCCATTCACTTGGGGGGCACATGGCTCCTATCACACCATTTTGCATTCCATTCCATCCATCCACAACATACTGCATATTATGGTTTCTTTTACTGTTGCTTACTTTTTCTTGTTCATGGTCGCTTTATTACACATGCTAGTTATATTACTTATATGTCATTTATCTATACCATCCACACATGCGCGTTCACATATTTTTCTAGTTGTGATCACAGATACAGGTATCTTACATGCAACATGGATGCTCGCCTTCTACCCTTCCTACACTGGTCGCTGGGGGTATCCACATTTGTCTCTTCTAGGTGCTATTGTTTCATTTCATACTTAACACTTTACATTATTTGGTTATACATGATTTTGACATACTAGTTATCTTTCTAACATTATAATGAGTGCTTCATGTGTAACATTTGTTGTGAAAGGATATTTGCTTCCATACTTTTTTGTTACATTGTTTGCTATTTATTTTTTCTTGTATGCGGGCCTTGCCCTATGTTTGGTGTGCACACTTGTGTTGGTGTACGCAGCCATGAAGGCCTTTACATTTCTTGCAGACATCATTTGAGTGATGTCCCATGTTTGCAACCATTTGTGCAAGGCTTACTTGTCTTCTTGACATGTTTACATTACTTTTCTTAGCTTGCATCCTATTTACGTAGAACTACATTTTCATATTCATGTGAAATGAGATCGTAACTAACCCTATCTTATACAATGCTTATTTGACTGTGTGCCTTGGTTTCTAACACTTGCATGAAAATAACTAAATCCTACACTAGGGCAGAGGTTGATAGAATTCACTAGTTGGTCCTCTTTTGGGACCGCATTCTACCAAGCACATTCCCTTCCCCCTGACAGGGAAGAGTTTTAGAGTTTATGTGAGTTGGTCCTTGTTTGACAGCCGCATTCTCAGATCGGAAGGATCGAATGTGGCCTCACACAGAGGGGGTCATCATTTGGGGTTATACATACTACACAACACATTTACGCAATGGTTCATTTTAGTGCACTTTCCTGCCATTGAGCATTGTGGGTTACATACAACAAGTGGGTTCAAACAAGTCTATACAAACCCTATACACAATGGATTTTACAGGACATGGTAGTCCTTAGCATTCTAGGAAGTAGTTACAGAAAATTGGAGGATACAATGGAGTGAGGCTTCCTCCCTACACTACTTCATCTTGGAGTGGAGTGGGGGGGTAGGGAAGAAGAATTAACAACAAACCAGGACATACAATGAATCCTACCCCTGTCATTTACACATTCAACCTGAAAGTAGTTAAAGTTAGAGAGAGAAGCAGGAAAAATAGGCATTATATCAAAACTCAACCACTCTCTATTAATGCTTCTGATAAAATATTCTCCCAAATCCATCTTTACTGCATCGATCCTTGGTTCGGCACCTTGAAAGAAGTGGAAACGGTGGAAACAAATTGAATCCGATCTGGTTGTTGAGACAGATGGATCCTGTATTAAAGGAAAAAAGATGTTTACTCCATATTTTCTTCACCTAACCTCCTCAAAATTAAAGTTAGCTAGACCTTAAAAAAAAATGGCATAGGTTGAGGCCGAGATCTACTCCTATGGTGTCAAATTTGTAATATTTTGAGCCCTGAGTCGAAAGATATGCCCCTTTGATCCAGTTTGTATCGGGATTTGGTACAAGAGGGCGGGCTTTCGCTTGACTTGAGCTGAAACGTTGATGTTTTTCCCTTGGGTGGAGTTGCGGCCCATTTTACAACTTTTACCCCTTTTGGAATAACAAGGGGCAAAAAACCAACTTTCCCCTTGATGGCCCGTTTTAACCATAGGACAGTGGTGGAGATGATGGGGCTTGTTTGAGCCTCCCTTTATGGATTCATCTTTGGAGAAGTGCCGCTAGGACACGTGGCTCTCTCTACGACACTGATCCTTCATTTTCGAGCCCACCTATGACCTGTTTGTCATCTTGGAATGTGAGTTTGTAGGTATGAGTTGTTTCCTTCATAATTTCCTTTTGTGCAGGAGTTGTCTTGATCAAATTTTCTGGGGGGGTGAATTTCGGATAAGAGTTTGTTGTGCACACTTGTTTGTTTGTATGTGGCCATGATGGCCTTTGCATGTCTTGCGACATCGTGAGTGATGTCCCATGTTTGCAACCCACTTTGTGCATCTTAATTTGTTTTCTTGCATGTTTACATTACTACTTTTCTTGATAGCTTCTACACTGTTTGTGTAGCTTCTACACTATTTTCTATATGCATGATTTTTCGTACTAACACTTGTCTTTAGATAGCCTTTTATTTTTATGTGCCTTGGTTTCTACCAAGCACATTCCCTTTCCCCTGGAGGGAAGATTTTTAGAGTACATGCGGTTGGTCCTCTTTTGGGGCTGCATTCTCCTATCAGAAACCTTGCATGTGCCCTTAAAGAGGGGGTCATCATTTGGGGTTTTACATACTAACACAATGCATTTACACCGATTCAGTTCAATACACTTTCTGCCCTTTGCATTGTGGGTTATATACAATGATTGTGTTTAAAACAATTTACGAACCCCATACACAACGTATTTTATAGGACATGGTGTCATTATCATTCTGGGAGGCAGTTACAGGCTCGGAGGTCACTTTGGGTGTGCCTCCCTACACTACTTTGGCCAGTGGCGTTGGATTGCCCAAAAAACTAGGAGGTACAAATATCTCTTCACACACATTCATGGAAGCAGTTAAAGGTTGGAGGATACATCGGAATTCCTCCCTATACTTCTTTGGCCTATGGCGTCGGATCACCCAAAAACCCCTGACAGTACAGGATATCCTTTTACACTCTCTTTCTTGACATAGATCAGGTGCACATGTTCCATTTACACTTTTTCATTTGTGTATTTTACATTCACATGCTTTTTACACCGATATACATGCATCTTTTACACATACATACATAGTTGACTACTTGATTGTTTTATCCTTACAGGTCTGGTCGTATGAGAAATAAGCAGTCAAATGGGAGCAATGAAAAATAACAAAAATGTAAGAAACAACGTCTTCCAGCAGCACACACCATACTAACCATGCAGGTACATCATACACATCATCAGCTACACACACGTTTCCACCCTCGGTTCACTCTCATCACTTTTTTGGCACTTTTTTATCTTTAGTTTCCATGCCCCACCATATTTTTGTCACTTCACGCTTTGTCTAGTCCTTCAGTGCATTTTTTTCTATAATCTTCATGGACATCGGTTACACATCTCTATCTAATTTATGTTATCGAGCTTTCCGCTCACCAACATAAAGCGGGGGCAAATGTAGTCACAAAATAATGCATTTTAGACACTATTTAGTCCCAGTCTCACACTACTATGTATAAGGTTTTTAAGTGAAGAAAGTGCTAATTAACCCCCATCTTTTGGCCATCTTCTCTTATTTTATTTCATCATTCTCGACATTTTACACACACATTCCCAATCTATTTCAGTCATATTTCATTATTTTAGCCTCGACTGGGGTGCCAAAGCTGGTACTAGGGCACCATGGGCACCCTAGTCCCACTAAGGGTGCCCCGATCCTTTTTGAACTTTCTTGCCACTTTTTTGGCTCTTTCTAGCCATTTCAACTTCTTATTTTTTTGATCGTTGGCCATTTCAGGGTTAATTATGAAATTAGATCAAGAGAACCCTATAAATATAAAGTTACATGACCATAATGAGGGACCAAACACTAGTCACTACTATCATCCACCTAGAGTTACGTTCATTTGGAGATCATTTACATCCATTAGCTCCATCACAAGGACAAGGTTGGTTCATCTGCATCACACAAGCATATGGGGATGGATTATATTATATTCCATACACCCATTCTATTACATTTTCTACATTTATTTATTGTTTTCTACTTCACAAAGTGTGACTGACACAAGAGCACCTAGGGCACATGATGCACACACACACCAGAACTACATTTTGATCTAAAATGTAGTGCAACGCTCAATTAGTAAGCCCACTGTTGTGGTTGCTGAGGTCAGACTTACCATTCATTTGCATTCTTATTTTTTAGGGTTTTGATACTTCTTGTGGGAACTTGCAGGAATTCTATACATCTAGGATTATCAGAGACACCTGGCACAATGTAGTGAATCCGATGCACCATAAAACGAGTGTTTTGGACCAACTTCCAAACCTGTGAAACTCAGTTCTAGATCTCTTGCACGGACTAGGGCACCCATTGTGTAGACTAGAGTGCCCGTAGGTACCCCAGTCCCTCTCTAGGCACTCTACTCTAGCTAGATAGCTTAGATCCATCCTTTTCAAGGATTTTACATAGTCATTCTTGCTCTCTATTTTTCCAATCACTTCTGCAACACAGTGCAATGAGCTCCTCTAATCAGTTGAGTTCATTCTAACTCTTCTTGCACTTTAGGGTTTAGCATTTCCATTTTTATAGTTTCTTGGGTCATTTTCCATACTTATTTACTGTATTTACATGTCGTTATAGATTATATTTACTACCCCATATTCCATATTTCTAATTTTTAGTTAATCAAAGCACTACTAGTAACATTGCAGGATGGTGAAGTGTGGGGAAAGAAAGGTACACCCACTAATGACACTGTAAATGATTTAATGAATTTTCCTTCCCATGAAAATGTAAATCCTACTTTTGGTGAATTTGAAAACTAAACTAGATGTATAGGATCAAAATTACTTTTTAAGATGGGATATGAAGTAAAAGGCCTTTGTATAAATATCCGAGGTATCACTTACCCTATTCAGGTGGAGAAAATACCTCGATATGTGGGTTTAGGATACAATAATAGTAAAAATTAGGGAGGAGAAATCTCTAAAACATCAACTAGTGTAGAGCCCAAGCCACCAGTCCTCTTAAATCAGCCTGCAATAGGGAACATACCAGAATCTCAGAAGGATGATGATAGCAAAGGAAAAATTGACAACCCAAAAATGTATGATTGAGTCTTCTATGGCTACAACAAGAAGCCCATTATAACCCTAGAGCTATTGTGTACATATCCATGTGCTTATTGTGGATCTAATATCCATTGTGTGATTTGGTGTGGAAAGAAAAAGAAGCACACCAAAAGGGTTAAGGATGATGAAGATAAGGAAAAATCTACCTCATCTTGAGAACACATAAGGGACCAAAGCCACCAAATAAGTATGCACTTTATGACAGGTTTATCATGCTTAGTGTTTTCTTGCAACATTGGTGATAAAATATCTATATTAAGTCCTCAAAGACCAGACAGAGATTATTCATCTTGATTTGGCATTAGCTAACGTAGCAAAATGCAATGAGCCTAAGTACCACAGGTCCTAGAGATCGAACTGCTTGTTGTATTAGAGAAGGATCTATTCTAAGGCCAGTGTGTCAGCTGTGAGATATCTATAAGACAACATCAGGGTTATAGATCTAAGGATCAGAGGAAAAACTAGATTTTTGGGACAAAACCCCTCCTTAGTGGGTAGGTGTGATCCAGAGGAAATTTTGAAGGACAGAAGTTCGCTAAATTCCCTAGGAACATCATAGAGCAGAAATAGACTCTATAATATTTTTGACAACTATAAGAGTGTGGAAAATGGATCTTGTACGTGAAATTTGTGGCTATTCAAAGTTCTTTCAACTCCTTAAAGAGAGAGGGTCAACTGGTGAGTCACATTACTAGGGGGAAAAATTGTGAATCGGGCGTAGGTGATAAGTTTGGTTTGATGTTTTAGGCCTCTGGTATTTGACACTCAATCATAGTCATCTTCGTCAAATGATCAAAAAAATATTTCCACTTGGTAGGTCTTTAGGCCACCACGTGGTTTGCCACCACATTGCTAAGGGCATGAGTCATCTATTAACTCAATGATCTACTCGTATGGCAAGTTGAGTTCATACATGAGTAAGTTGTGTACCAAATTGGCTGGCTACAACCTTGTACCAAACCACTCGAGCTAATGGCAAGCTATTGCCATGACTTAGAGAGATGGTCTATATATTCGGTGAGAAAAATGCAGATTACATGGTCAAAGCCATGAGTTAACAGCTTAGGGATAATCCTTATAAAGGCTATCCATACCCATATCCCTGCAAATGTGGGATAAACCCATACAACCAAACAACCCCCACTTGATGGGATAAAAAATGACAACCAGGTGGAAACGTGAAATCCCCCCACGGAGGACACATGGATGAGGTAGCGAATGGGGTTGACAAGTGACAGGCGGATGCGATGATGACAACAAAGGGGGAAGTGACATAGACATGGGTGAATGGCTCGGGCACGTACGTGGCACACATGAAATTTGACATAGGCATAGTCACAACAAAGTGGTTGGGGTCGGTTCAAAGACAAAGTAAAATAGGTGGCAAGGGAGTCTACCTCACAACCTCCCCTTATCAAATAGACTGGATAAACTAACTCGGCCAGTGAGTTGGTTGAAATATGGGTTAGGTGATAAACCCTATAGACAAGAAGTTTGGGCAACCCAAGGCTATAAAAGCCTCTCCACTCCTCCATTTCAATCAACAAGCTCCTCAATGAAAATCCCAAGAGCCAAGAGGAGAATAAAGAGAAGGCCATAAGGAAATTATAAAGGCCATTGTGGAAGAAATATTTTAAAAGGCCTATATTATTTGTTATTGGCCATATTAAGAGGCATATATTATTTTCTATAGGCACAATTTATTGAGTTCGACATTATTTGATATCGGAAAGCTGAAGAAATAAGTCTTATTATCTAATAGGCATATGTAATTATGTGAGTTTTCATTATTAACTCACCAGTCAGTGTAAAGGCCGAATTTAAGCCTAATTCTCATGTAGAAGCTCGAAGACGCCATTAGAAGCCAAGGGATGAAATAATGCATGAGAGAATCACTAAATCTCTTATTCTTAGTATGATGGGAATTTTCTAAATTTGTTTCTTAGAGACCACAGACAAGAGTCACATAATTTTGGAGCTCATTGATGAGGCTTGGTATGATCTTAGCTCTACAAAGATTTTGGAGGTCGTATAACAAAGTTGAAGAAGATCTTTGTCTTCAACAAACATCAAGTCTAATCTTTGCTCTGCAGTGAGGTTATTTATCATTCAAATGGAGTGAAGGTGTTTACTATCAACTTCAGACATCTAGAGACTTAGCACCATGCAAAGGTTATTTTTTCGAGCAGTGGAGTGGAGGTCTTCTGGAGGTGTCAAAATGGAGAGCTGTGTTGGAGCACTGAACTTCCTAGACCAATATGGGTCTACTTGACCAATTGTCACATCAGGTAGCTGTGTGAGATCACCGAGTTTTCCAAGACTAGTGGGTTCAAAGGATCGAATGGCACTAGGTTCGGTTGAACACCCATTATAGTAATGTAAGTTTATTATGTATTTATATTCAAAACTTTATAATGGATTGGTTTAACTAGTTTGCGAACCTGAAAACGTAGGCATTCTTTCGAACTCCATTATCAACTCTTGTTCAATGTGATGCTTATTTTGCATTGCATTATTTTAAGTTGATTATTACAGGGTGAAATTTTTAAAATAAAAATAATCCTATAAGGGTTCGTGGTCGAAGAATTTGTTTTGGCCATTTTTTGGATTATTAGTTTTTTAAGCATATTGTCATTTAAGTTCTTATACAACTTGTTTTGTAACCTATTAATATAATATTCATAAATGGTTAAAATTGAAATCAATAAATGACTTATATTATGTTTATTATGATGTCTATATGGATATTATGATTCTACCCATGCTAATGTTGTGTTGGATATAAAATAAACAACTGGATATGTGTTCAAGTTTTTGGTACATGTGCCATTACTTAGAGTAGTAAAAATCAGCCAACAATCTCCATTTCTTCTACTGAGGAAGAGTATAGAAGTGCAATGGAATCAACAAAAGAAGCCATGTGGCTAAAGTGACTATTGGAAAAGATACACATGTAATCTAAAGGAAGTACTCATCTTCTATGTGATATCCAGAGTTGCATTTCTCTTACTAAGAATCTAGTTTAGCATTAGAGAATGAAGCATATAGAAGTTCATATGAATTTTATCCGATAGAAGGTTCTTTGTAGTGATATAGATCTCTAGTATTTCTTGATTGAAGATTAGTTCACAGATATGTTTATAAAGCTTGTGTGTGTTTTAAAAATTTTCAAGTTTTGTGCAATGCTTGGCCTTTCAGAGTTTCCATTGAGGGGGAGTTCCTATGGAAACGTCACCTCCTAATGGTTGGCCGTGTGATATATCCTTCTCCTCTATACTTCTGCTCCATGGTAAAGCATTATAAAAATATATTTTTATGATCTTTGTAAACTTGTCACTCTAAGTTTACGGTGTACAGTCCAGTGTGTTGCATCTGTTGTAAATGAGGTCCTTGTGTTATAAAAGGCTCCTAGATATGCTGGTTAAGATATTTTCCATGAAAAATTGTGAGATGTAGTCTCACAAATTATGCTTATCCTAAATCATTCACTACTAATTTATGGATTCCAAATTCTTTTTTACCAAAAGGTAATTTGAGCATGATGAAGGTGTATAAATCCTTCAAATGTGATATGCTAGCCTAAACCTTCACTATGGTGTATGGATTTGCAAATCCTGTTGTATAAACAGGTAATGTTGAAATATGTTCCCCACTTAATATTAAGGGGGTGTGTTAGAATGTAATATTAAGTTCCTATAAATCTTAAATTATAATTAAATAATAATAAATTTTATATTCTTTATTTTTTAATATAAAATAAGTTTGTTTATGTTAATTGATTATTATTAATCAATATATTAAAATCAGGTGCATTTTTATAAGGTTACATCCCATCACTTAATAGGTTCATGACCTGTGGGGTCAAATATATATGATCTTGGGTCATTGTGATTATTCACCTCATGTGGATTGATTGGTGGAAAGAAGTGAGGAGGGAGATTTATCCTAGACTGTTGACTAAGATAAATATGAATTTATATGCCTAATCTGATTTCTATTGAAATAGTAAATAAATAAAAATTTAAGTACAAAAATTTACCCAAGCAAGCTAAGCAAGAAAGTACAAAACCCTAAGTGAAAAGAAGAGGTAAGATGAATCAGCGATTTTGCAATTGTTCATAGACTGTTCCGAAGTGCTGACTGGATGACCATGGAGAGAAAAGCGTCGCATAAAGCCTCAGAAAAGTGTGTGAGATGACGGTTTTCCTAGACTGGGGCACCTGAAGATGGAAAGGGGCACCTCTGGGCACCCTAGGCCTTTTTCTGGGGGCATGTGTCTAGCGAAATACTCAAAAATCCTCCTTTGAGTGGTCACAAGATTTGGGGTTGAACACACCAGTTGTACAAATATATATTTAGATCTAAGCATACAAACAATAAATACGGAAATAAACCATAAGAACAATACACAAGATATAATGTGGTTCACCCAATGTGGGCTACATCCACCAAGAAACAACCAATATATTAATCAAAGCTTTATAGAGGATATACAAAGAAGATCTGCAATCTTCCACACCTCCTGGATGTATAATACTTTCTTCCTCACAAGCTTATCTTTTTCTCTCTCCAAGAATTACTTCTTACAATTATGATCAATCTCACTTCTAACCCTAGCTTTCTAGCTTATATAAGCATATACACACTTAGGGAAACTTAGCTATGTGATTACAACCATTAGATCACCTTTTAATTAAAGGTTAGATCTAATTCTCGTGACTTAAATAAAAGCAATAACACATAGGTAACCAATGTTGGTTACCCTAACCGATGTCGGTTCTTACTTGCTTGATCGATATTGGTCCCCATGTGACCGACAATGGTCACCTGACTGATGCTAGTTACTATGTACTGCAACAAGTTAGTAAAGCATGCTATTTGTGAAGTAATTGAGCTCCACAACTCAATAATCTCCCACTTGGAGATAAATTTCTCCATTTTACCATACAACTCCATTCTTGGATCCTTTCCTTGGCCTTTTTTTCCCTCTTCAAGTCTCAAACTCGAAGACCAACGGAAGTGGAGTGTAGCTCCAACTTCTCCTTTGCCAACAACTTCGTTAACATATCTGTGGGGTTCTTATTTGTATGAATTTTCTCCAGTTTCAGCTACGCATCCTCCAACACTTGCTGTATGAAGTAATATCTCAATTGAAGCTGTTTTGTTCTTAAATGAAATGCTAATTTATTTTCCAAATGAATCACACTTTGACTATTACTGTACAATCTGCAAACCTCTTGTTCCTTTCCCAACTCTTCCATGAACCTGCTCATCCATATCATCTCTTTGCTAGCCTCTATAGTTGCAACATACCCAGCCTCTGTAGTGGACAAGGCCACAACCTTATGTAATCTATAAATCATGCTAACTATTGTGCCACATACTGTGAATACATATCCAGTGGTGCTTCTCCTACCGTCCAAATCTCCAGCCATATCTAAATCAACATAGCCACATAAAGAAGTATCTAACCCTTCATAGCATAAATGCATGTTCGATGTCCCTCTCAAATACCTGAGAATCCATTG
The DNA here is from genome assembly GCA_019776745.2 of Taxus chinensis. NCBI lineage: Eukaryota > Viridiplantae > Streptophyta > Pinopsida > Cupressales > Taxaceae > Taxus > Taxus chinensis. The sequence goes on from CM034149.1 coordinate 214,252,432, forward strand.
GACTAATTTCTAATTATTTTTACCTGGGTTGGCCATAAATTTGCTCATAACTCTCATTTCCTGTGTAATGTCCAGTCTGATACAAACCATAACATACATAATACTTCCAACTGTTAAAGCATATAGAACCCGTGTCATGTACTCAACCTCCTCATGCGATGAAGGACACTGATATTTTCTTAATTTGAAGTGTCTAGCCATAGGTGTACTTACAGGTTTTGAATTTTGCATATTAAACCTTTCCAACACCTTATTGATATAATGTTCCTGAGACAAATACAATTTCCTATTCTTCCTATCTCTATGAATTTGCATGCCAAGGATTTTCTTTGTAGATCCTAAATCCTTCATTGCAAATGTATGAGTTAAATTTTCTTTAATCTAAAAAATGTCTTACATACTAGATCCTGTAGTAGACATATCATCTACATACAACAACAAAATAATATAGCTTCCATTTTCAAGCTTCTTTAAATAAACACAATGGTTATATTCACATCTCATATAACCATGCTCATGCATAAAACTATCAAATCTTATATACCATTTCCTTGGGGCTTTCTTGAGCCCATAAAATATCTTTTGAAACCTACACACAAGTTTCTCCTTACCCTTGACTTCATATCCAAGCGACTACTGTATATATATCTCTTCCTCCAAATCATCGTGAAGAAAAGTCATCTTAACATCGAGTTGCTCTAAATGCAAATCTTCTACTGAAATTAAACTCAATACAGTACATATGGAAGTCATTTTTACTATAGGAGAAAATATCTTACTAAAATCAATACCTGATTTCAGTGTAAATCCTTTCACCATAAGCCTTGCCTTGTATCTTTTCTGTCCACCCTATTCTTCCTTGATCCTGTAAACCCATTTGTTTTGCAATGTTCTTTTACTTTATGGAAACTTAACCAAATCCCATGTCTGGTTTTGTTCCAAGGATTCCATCTCCTCATCCATGTCATGCTCCCACTGTTTGTGGGTCTTATCTTGCATTGATTCTTCAAAACTTTCTGGTTCACAACTATTAGTCAATAATAAATGAGATAAGGAAGGTTAAATCTTTCTAGACGTCTACTAACCATTTTTGACCTTCTTAGTGAGATATAGGGTGTCAGAGGCTCAATATGTACAACATGTACATTATTAGCCACCTCTGACAGTGACCGATGTCGATCACCTCCTGCCAATGACAATTCTTGAAACCGGCGCTAGTTCTGCTGATATGTAACTGACACCCATTCAGGTTGTCGACGCTAGTCCTAAAGATGCCAACACTAGTTACCCTCACCGACACCGGTACATGTAAATCACTATTCTAAATCTGAGGATAAGTTTTCTTCCACAAACTTTTCAACTGGTTCATCTTTAGGTACTAAAAATTGATTCCTATATATTCTATTTTCATTTCATTCAATGTCACGACTCCTAACAATATTAAAATCTTAAAAATCCCAAAAATGGAATCTGAAATCACTTGAGCCATAACCAATAAAAGTACATCTCTTGGATTTAGCATTCAAATTCTTTCTATTTTCTTTATAAACATGCACAAAAGTTTTTGAACCAAATACTCTAAGAAAAGAAAGATCTAACTCTTTTCCAATCCAAGCTTCTTTTGGTATTCCACCATCTAGTGTACTTGAAGGCCCAAGGTTAATTAAATAAACCTTCATATCTACTACTTCTACCAAAAAATACAAGGGTAATCCAACATGTATCCTCATGCTTCTTGCATGTTCCATGATTGTATTGTTCATTCTTTCAGCAACACCATTCTCCTTTGGTGTTCTAGGAACCATTATTTCTCTGTGTATTTCATTCATTGAATAATAATCATTGAAAGCCTTGCTTCAGTACTCACCACCATTGTCAGATATAGGAAATTTTAACATTGAATTTGATTCATTTTCCACAAGGGCTTTCCATATTTTAAAAGTCTCAAAAACATCATATTTATGTTTAATACAATAAACCCATACCTTTCTTGTGGCATCATCAATGAAAGTCACATAATATTGGGATCCTCCATGAGAAGCTACCTAGGTTGATCCCCACGCATCTGAGTGTACAAGCTACAACTTTTTCTCCTTCTTTGTTGCCCCAACTTTGAGAAATATCACTCTCTTTTTCTTTTCAAAAATACAATGATCATAGAAATCAATATATACATCTTTCAAATATGATAACTTACCCTTAGCCTTTAATATCTACATTCCTTTTTGACTCATATGACCTAGCCGATTATGCCACATGCTTGCATCTGAATATGAATTAGATAGCACATAAAATGTATTAGTAATATAGGTAGACAAATACAATGTTCCTACCTTCTTGCCCCTTGCTACAACAAGAGATCCCTTGGTAACCTTACAAGAGTCAGTTGTGAATGTAACCATGCAACCAGATTCACCTAGTTGTCTTGCAAAAATAAAATTTCTCCTGAGGTTTGACACATGCCTCACATATTTCAATATCCATGTATTTCCATTCTGAAATTTTAGATGAACTTCTCCTTTACCAATAATATTGCATGGTTCATCATCTCCTAAATAAACATGCCCAAAATTACTCTGGACATAATTTCTGAAATAACCCTTATTAGGGGTAGCATGGAAAGAAGCTCCTGAATCTAAAACCCATGATTCAATTTTATTATCCAAGGAGAGAATAAGGGCATATTTCATTACCTTAGAAGATGTAAAATTTGTCTCTTTACCTTTCTCTGGTACATTCTCTTTGTTTTCCTTGAACCAACAATCCTTCTTTGTATGTCCTTTCTTTCCACAATTCCAACAAGTTATTCCTTTACCTCTGGATTTAGATCTTCCATTCTTAGAATTTGATTTCCCATTATTATTGCTCTTGGATATCTCCTTCTTCCTTCCCCTTCTTTCTACATTCAAATAATTACCAGATGATGATTCTCCTATACTTAACCTACGTATTTCTTCATTCAGGATTATACTAACCACATCATCAAACTTTAAAATATTAGTAACAGACGTTGTATTACTAAAAACCATTACCAAGTTGTCCCAACTATCTGACAAAGATCATAAGAATAAAATTTCTTTCACTTCATCATCAAACATAATATTCACCGATTTTAATTGATTTACAATAGAACAGAAATCATTCAAATGACTCGATGCATATTCACCTTCTTGCATATTTGAATTAAATAATTTCTTCATCAAGTAAAATTATTTGAAGCACTAGGATTTTCATACAAATTACCTAAAGATTTCATCAAATCTACCATGGTTACTATTTTGGCAATATGTGAAGCCATGGATGCTGTCAATCTCAATCTTATAGATCTCATAACCTTTCTGTCAAGAATTTTCCATTCTTCATCAGTCATCTTTGTAGGTCTTGCCTTCTCATCCAATGGTAAGTATAGATCTTTCTGATACAAAAAATATTCCACTAGCATCTTCCATAATTGATAATTACGACCGTCAAATTTCTCAACTCTATATTTTCCATCTTCTGCCATTGCTGTAGCTCCCACTCAATTAGAAATCCCTCTGTGAAGAAAATTTTCAGCACATAAAACCCTCAAACAAAAAATATCTGATACTAGTTGTTAGGGTTGAACACACCATTTGTACAAATATATATTCAGATCTAAGCATACAAACAATACATATGGAAATAAAACAGAAGAACAATACACAAGATATAACGTGATTCACCCAGTGTGGGCTACATCCACCAAGTAACAACCAATATATTATTCAAAGCTTTACAGAGGATATACAATGAAGATCTATAATCTTCCACACCTCCTGGATGCATAGTACTTTCTTCCTCACAAGCTTCTCTTTCTTTCTCTCCAAGAATTCCTTATTATAATTATGATCAATCTCAATTCTAACCCTAACTTTCTAGCTTATATAAGCATATACATACTTAGGGATACTTAGCTATGAAATTAAAACCATTAGATAAAATCTTAATCAAAGGTTAGATCTAATTCCCATGACTTAAATAAAATCAATCACACACAGGCAACTGATTTTGGTTACCGTAACCAATACAGATTCCTACTTGCTTGACTGATGTCAGTCCCTAGGTGATCGAGGATGATCACCCGATCTACGCCGATTATTGTGTATTCTGGAAAGTTCGTAAAGCATGATATTTGTGAAGTAATTGATCTCCACAACTCAACATCAAGTTGTTCACTGTTGTTCACCTTTGATAGATAGGAGGTCACATAATGATCATTGAAGTTACTAGAAACCTACAATGAAACAATTACCTACAAAACCCTCAAATAGAAATCAAATCCTAAAAAAGAAAGATTCATAATAAGGGGTCATATTGTCCTCAATTGTCACAATGATGATCTTACGATTAAGCATTACACTGCATCTCATACCCAATGTCGTTCTGTGTGTGTGTGTGCAGAATCATGCCCTCGGTGGCTCTTGTGCGTGTCACATTTGATAGTGATTAAGTAATCTATAGGTAAAGAAATGTAATAGATGTGTGCATGGAATAGAATGAAATTCCCTCCTTTGAAGTGTGTATGTAGAATAACCAACCCTTGTGTCCCTTGGCTAGTGCTAGATGGATGTAATGGAACTCTTAGATGCTTGATGGATGCAACCTTAGGTGGTGATAGCTAATGCTTAGTGCTTGGTACCATAATATGATAACAAAACTTTATATTTATATGATTCCCTTGCTTGAATTTTGCAATTAACCCCAAAAATGTTGACTAGCAAAAAGATAAGATGCTCAAATGCCTGGAAAGTACCCAAAATATGTGAATAAAGTATATTGAGGTCAGGGGCACCTAGAGGGGATGAGGGTGCTTGACGCTGACATCCTGGCTGGGCGTTGGTGTCCAGGATAATAAATGTCAAAGTATAAAAAGGAAGACTGAGATAATAATGGTATAAGACTAAAAGTGGCAACAAAAAGAAAAGAAAGGTGGCCAAAGACATGGGTTGATTAGTACTTTTCTTACTTAAGAATCATATGAACAGTATTATGCAATCATGACTAGATAACTACCCAAAGTGCATGATTTTGTGTCTACATTTTCTCCCACTTTATGTTGGTGAGCAGAAAGCTCAGTAATATAAAGTATATAGATATGTGTACCTAATAACCATGTAGATTATGTAGAAAGAGCGTTCCAAGAGACTAGAAAAAGAATGGAATGATAAAAGTGTGAAGCATGGATGCTAAGGAGAAAAAAGTGTAAAAAATGATGATGAAAATGACCCTAGGGTAGGAACATATGTGTAGATGTCATGATGTACCTATTTTTGATGTCAATGTTGATGTTGTTGATGTTGTGAAGTGATGTTGACTATCACTTCCCATACAGACGGACCTGCAAAGGAGAAGAACAAACAAGTAGTCAAATACACATGTATATGATTGAAATGTGTAAGGAAAAGTATGTAAAATATGAAAATGTGAAAAAAAGAACATGTGCACCTGATCCATGATGAGGAAAGAGTGTAGAAAGGATCCTAAAGATGTTGTAATGCGCAAACGAGTTTTTCAAGTGATCTCACACAAAGTCATGGAAAAAGTGTAGGGAGAAAATTTTGATGTTATCCTCTAACCTTTAACTATTTCCCACAATGTAGAACACCACTGCAGATGGTGTGTAAAATTTGAACAATTTGATCCCATGCAAAAAAATTTAGTGCATACATGCCGAAATGCCAATGATTGTGTGCCCTGTAAAATTGATTGTCATGGAGTATGGTGTAGACAAATGCAACTTGAACTACCAAAATGATATGTAACTGCCCCTTGGTCATAGGCATCTAAGAAGGGTCAGGGGTTCCCAGGCGCTACTCTCCTAGTCTGGGTGTTAGTGTTTGTGTTGTGATAAGGACCTGAGTCTGATTTTAAGTCCTGTCTAATATTAATGACTATGTTGTGATGGTATTGTGTTTTGCTGAATTGTGACTATATGAAATCGTATGGGGTGACTGATTCACCCAAATTATTCCCCCCTCATTTAGGGTGCATGCGCCATCGCTGAGGAGAATGTGGCCCAAAGGAGGAATAAACGTTGTGCTGAAACTATGCCATGTAAGGGGGAGGGAGTGTGCTTGATATAAACCAAGGCACATGAAAAAAAATGGCTAGGAGACAAGTGTTAGTACAAGAAAACATGCATGTAAAATGTAAGCTATCAGATAAGAAGAAAATGTGTAATCTAAGATGCATGAAGACAACATGCAAGAAGAAAATGTAGATCGTGAAAAGTGGGTTGCAAACATGGCACATTGCTCGTGATGTCACAAGCCAATCAAGGCCAACAAAACCAAAAGTAAATAGTGTGCACGCAAGAAAAAGAGAAAATCCTGAAAACGATGACATAGAAAATTAATGACAAGCAATGTAACAAACAACCATGGTGGAAAATAGGATTGCAAAAAAAATGTTGCACATGAAGCACTCGTTAGCATGTTAGAGAGATAAAAATTATGTCAAGGTGTGTATAATTCGATAAAGAAACATGCTATGAAACAATAAAAATTTTAATGTACGCAAGTGGATGCCCCCAAGAGCTATTGTGGGACTGGTAATAGGTATTGTGCCAAGTATCCATGTTGTGTGTAATAGATATGTATAATCTATGATCACAAATAGAAATTCAAGTGAATGCACATGTATGTATGATAAAGATAATTACATACAAGATATCTATCTAGCATGTGTAATAAAGTGAACATGTAAGAAAATGTAAGCAAGAGTAAATGCAACCAAGATATGTAGTATGTTGTGGATGAGATAGAATGGAATGCAAAGAGAATGATAGGAACAACGTGCCCCCGAGTGGATGTGTATGTATGAGATGAAGTTCATTTATTTATGCCCCTGTTGAGTAGCTAATATTTTTCCAAGGATATGACACACAAATGATTCTTCTCTGCATTTTTCCACAGTCGTGAATGACGGGCGTTTTCTTCCCCATCAAAATTTGGCCCCATTATCCATGGGTACATGGACATATCTAATTGGATGCGGTAGGACGGGTCCTTTTTGCATTTTGAGGCATTGTGGTGAATAGGAAATAATCAAATATTAAGCCCGCATTAAAAGTCAAAGCGGGGAAGCGGATCGGCGGGGAGATTTGAGGTTTTGAGCCTTTTTGTAAAAAGGGCTAAAATTCATAAAGTGACCTGCACCCTCAATCATGCTATGAGGAAAAGGTCAAATATTAAGTCCGCATTGAAAGTCAAAGTGGGGAAGCGGGCTTGACAGAGAGACTTCAAGGTTTTGAGCCTCTTTATAAAAAAGGGCTAAAAGGCATAAAGTGGCCTGCAGCCTCGACCCAGGCTTAAAGGTAAAAATTCAAATGTTGAGCCCGCATCAAAAGAGTCAAAGTAGGGCAGGCAGGCTTGGCGGAGCAATTTGTGTTTTTGAGCCCACATTGAAAATAGGTAAAATTATAAAAGTGACCAGCGACTTATGTCTCCACTCAAGTGAAGGCCATGTGTTAGGATCATATCAAAAGTAGGAGAGGGTGGACCAAAAATGTTAAAAAATGCCATTTATCTCTATAAAGTCACAAAATGCAAAAGGCATCCTCCACGTTCGCTCCAGTAAAGTTCTCTCCCACATGGATGGCTCTGGTTTAAAGTTTCAAAGGAAAGATGAATTGTTCAAATTCAAAGTTACAAAATGAGTGTAACAGATGCATTATGAAAATTCTAGTTTTTTTCGCCATTGGTGTTTCTTCGCGAATCAAGAATCTGAACAAACACGAGTGACTGAATGATTGAAAAGATTGTAAACCATTTCTTGCTAACAAAGAAGAAGTTGTAACCATTTCTTGCAAGATATTTAATGGCTTCTTCACACCATTGTAAAGGGTGGGTGATTGATCTTGTAGACTCGAGAGTGCATTGTACCTGGAGAAAGCAAAGGAAATAGCCATTTTTCTTCTAATTTCCTCCATTCTCAAATTTCTTCCATTCCCACATTATGTACAACTTCTATTTAAGAATCAATACAAGAAGAAGGATTTTGTAGCCTCTTTGATGAGGAGATTTTAGAAACTTTGAGTTCACAATCTTATCTCATCTTTTTGCCATTTGCAAGGTTGTTTTCTTCTCATAAATGCATGTGTTGAAATTTCTAACTAGTGCATGTGTAGGAATCTGATTTGCTACCTGCAACATTAGTTCTCCTACCTCTCTTCTCACTCCCTTTCCCACTTTCATAGAAAAGTCTTCCCTAGCAAGATAATTCCTAGCTTTTTCGCAGGGTCAGTGGAGTGCCCCTGTTGGATCCAGTTTTGCGCAGAAAGGCTACACCGAATAATGATCCAATATCATTCTTACGAATGTCATATACGGGATGCAAATTAAGTAGAGGGACTTAGATTCCCATAGTGTTGGTAAAGGAATTCACTTAAATTTTTCCAACCAAAATTCTTCCCTCGCCAATATCTCTCTCATGACCTTTTTAGTGCCAAACCGTGGGGATAGATTTAGCAGATCTCTACACCTGAATGTGACCGCAAGGTCAGAAAATTCAAAATTCAAAAAAGAGAAAAAATTCTAGAATTTCAATGGCTATATGAGCCATTGTGGATTCAAATACATGGCTATTGAACAATGTAGAGAAACCCTCATGTTGAAAGACTTGAATTGCTCTTCCATATCCAAGAAGACGTTGCTTCCTTGGTTCGCAAATAGAACCCCTGTTGACAATAACGGACCTCTGCAAAATGGTGGAGTTTTCTGCTCATGAACCTCTGTTCATCCTCTTCCACAGAAAAAATGATGGGCTACTTTTTCTTGTGCATAAAATCTTTGGCCCTATTATCACATAGGTACATCAGGAGGTATCTAAAAGGATACAATTAGGACAGGAATGTTAACATTTTGAGGCATTATTACAAAAAGGAAACAATCAACTAATAAAAATGCCAACATTGAAAGTCATTATGCGGCCAAGTCGCTTCGGCTGGCGGGAGGATTTGCTGGTTTTGCTCCTTCCTCCGTTGCCTCCTGGCTAAAATTCATAAATGTCCCTCAACCGTGATCATAAAATGTGGCAAACGTATAATATTAAGCCTGCATGCAAGATCAAATAGGGGAACAGGTCCAATCGGAGATTATGAGGTTTAGAGCACTTCAATATTGTAAAAAGGGCTCATGATTCATAGAGAGTGACCTACAATCCAGATGCCATTTGATTCTAAATTTGAAGCACAGATCTAAAAGCAAAGTGGGGAATGGGTCACGTAGAAGCAACTGATCAATATGAGCCCACTTTGAACAGGTAAAATTCTAAAATGACCTCGTATAGTTTGTCTCCAGTGCAAAATAAAGGCCTGTGTTTTACGCCTATGTAATAGCTTGATCCCAGTGGACATGCAGATCTCCTCAAAAACATGCACTTGAATAGCTCCAAAAGTCACAAAATCATAAATAAGGCATCCTCCACACCTACTATCTGTAAATTACTCTCACGTGGATGACGCGATGGTTTAAAGTTTCAAAGTCGCAAGATGAACGCAAGTTCAAATTCAAAGTTACAAAACAAATGTAAGAGCCACATTATGGAAATGTCTAGTTTTGCACGCCATTGCAATATCTTCAGAAATCAAGAATCTGAATGGATGCTTCAAAGGATTGAAAAGAAACTGTAAAATATTTCTTGTTAACAAAGAAGAAGTTGTAACCATTTCTTGCAAGAAATAATTAATGGCTTCTTCACGCCATATGAACAAGAGGTGGGTGATTGATCTTGTAAACTCGAGAGTGCATTGTACCTTAGAGAAATCAAAGGGATAGCCATGCTTTCTTCTGATTTCCAAATCCATTCTCAATTTCAACCAGTTTCCCACATTATGTACAACTTTTGTTTAAGCATCGAATACAAGAAGAATCATTTTGTAGCCTCATTGATGAGGATATTTTAGAAACTTTGAGTTTGCAATTATCTCGTCATGTTGCCATAGGTAGGGTTATTTCTTCTCATAAATGCATGTGAGTCAAATTCTCTAACTATATGTGTGCAGGAATCTGATTTCCTACCTACAACATTAGAATTCGCCTATCTCTCAGTTTCTCACTCCCTTTCCCACTTTGAGACAAATAATAATGTCTCTAACAATATAGCAGCTTCTAGGATTGTTGCAAGGTCAGTGGAGTGCCCCTATTGGATCCCCGACCGAAAGGCCACAACAAAAATCCACATTTTCTCATGCATGCATATACGATAGCTACACCAGTTAAGTAGACGGACTTAGATTCCCATAGCGTTGGCAAGGAATTCACAATTTTATCCACCAAAAAAATTCCCTCGCCAACAGTTTTTGGCACCCACTGTGGGGTAGATTTAGCAGCATCTACACCTGAATGTGACCACAAGGTCAGAAAATTCAAAATTCAAAGAATTTTTTAAACAAGCTGCATATTCTATAATTTGAATGGCTATATGAGCCACATGGGTTCAAATCATGGCTATTCCAGGAAACCCTCCTATTGAAAGACCCTCGAATTTCTCTTCCATATCCAAGAAGACATTGCTTCAGATTTGAGGGAAGCTATATGGCATAACAGACAAAGTTCCAATCACTACTTCATTGCCACGAGGATTCTATGGACCTTGAAGAAGAATGCACTGCCGAATTGGAGAGGCAAAGACAAATTCCAGCACCACAAAAAGAGCATATATTTTCAAGTTAGCGGATAGAAGATTCACCCGACAACAGAGACAAGGGGGACAAACTGATCCCATTTTTGAAGAACTTCAAAGGAGACAAGAGCTACTCAGAATCCAAAGGCTTCCTTCTCAAGCAACCAGTCACGTTGGGAACCTGAGTGTTGTTAATCCTTTGGATGGTGAATTTCCATACATCAACGAGAACCTTTAAGATTTCACTGATGTAGAGACTAAAGAAGAATCTAGAGAAAGAGAGGCGAGAGCCAAAGAAGAAATAAGAGCTCAACTCGAAGAAATTGAGAGACTTCAAGCCGAGGCAGATGAAAGAGCAGCAGCAGAAGCTATAGCCTTAGCAAGGTTGGAAGCTAGAAACAGAAATAGAATGGGGGATCATGATCGTGATCATGATTGTGAGGCCCGTAGGCCTAATGTACCATGGGGAGGAAACACCAGTCCATTGGCTCTTGCTCAACCACTCCATGAGCTACCAAGAGGCTCGAGAAAAAACTTCCCAAAATTTAGAGGGGATGGTTCTCAACTCCCTGAAGAGCATGTAGCAACATTTATCACTGCTTGCAGTGTGTTGGGTGTTGAGGATGAAGATGTGTCAGTCTGACTCTTTGTGGAGTCACTTCAAGAGAAAGTTGCCGAATGGTTCTACATGCTACCCCCGAGGTCCGTCACCTGTTGGGAGGATATAAGAAGTGCATTCGAACACAGGTTCAAGAGCATAGAAGATTGTTAGGATCTTTTGGTCCAATTGGTACAAATGAAGAAAGAAACCTCTGAGTCAATGAGGGACTTCGTAGCAAGATATGATAGAGTGATAAGAAGGATCCCTAAAGATGTGGTGCCTCCTTAAAATAATTTGAAGAGGTTTTTCATCAGTGCTTTACCATCAGAAGTAGGTTTCTTCCTCATAAGAGCCCAACCAAGAACATTGAGGTAAGCCCAGGACTTTGCAATAGAAATTGATGATGATCTAATCCTTTCCAGAAAGGTGAAAGGCCCCAATGGAAAGCAAAAGGGTCAGAATTCAAACTCTATCACCACAGATCCGATGTTCCAAAAAATGGCAAATGACTTGGTTGCCTTGAAGAAGCAGCTATCTCAGATCACAATGTGGAATGCTTCAAGGAAACCAAACCCTCCAGATAGGCCAAGGATTTCTCCACCTCCTCGTTGGCTTGCTCTTGAAGCACCACCAGTCAATGCCATCTGTGACACCAAAGAGCCAGAGGAGGAAGCAGAAATTGATGAAACTGAAGAAGAAAATATGGAAGACTATGAAAACTATCTTGAGGTTGAGGAAGTTGATATGCACAATGGCCTAATTGAGTACGTTGATGATGAAGATGAGGATGATGAAGAAGCTCCAAGTTTCTCATGTGTTGTTTTCACTCATGCACAATCCAGGAAAGGTGCTTCATCCTCAACGGTTGCGGTAAAGGATAAGAAGAATAAAGAAGATTCTCCCCAGAGGTCACACAAAATAAAATCATCAGCAAAGGATCACCATTACCACCTTCTATGGAGTCAGCCAAAGAAAAATTAGACTCACTAGTTGTCAGGGATCATGCTACTATGCCAAGTAAGTCATCTAATTCTTCTCCCAGCTCAAAAGTTGCTAAGAACAATTCTCCTTTAAATGTTGTTCCTGCAAAAACATCTAAGGTTCAATCAAAAGCTACACCCTCACCCCCTTCCAAGCCAATTGCTACACCCAAAAAGGAGAATTCAACACCCAAAGTAGCAAAGCCTCTACCATGTAAATCTTCCTCCATTTCCGGAACCTCTTCCTCACTCACCATAACCCCATTTGACTTTGTGGAACATGCAAGCAAAACCAAAGTCCAGCTCTCAGAAATAGAATACCTACAAACACACCCTACCCAGTTTGACAGGTTCATTAATACATTTCGTGGTGGTAACCCTGTATCCTTGAGTCCTAATTCTAAAGGCTTACTACCCACACCATCCACACCACCTTCCCAAAACATGCTAGCCCTCAGTGCCTCCAAAACCAACAGGGTTGAACCTTTCTACCTGTCACTCCTCATTAAAGGCTTCCAGCTAAATAATTGTATCATAGATTCCGGAGCCTCAGACAATGTGATGCCAGCCAAAGTTGCAAATGCTCTAGGCCTCACCTTGACCTGGGTAAATGACACCTACTACTCAATGGAATCCAAACAAGTTCCATTGGTAGGAAGAATCAAAGATGCACATGTAGCACTAGCTGATTTTCCAGACAAGAAGGTGCTCCTAACCATACTGGTAGCAGACATCCCAACATCCTTTGGTATGCTATTAAGTAGGAGTTTCTACAGAGACCTGGGTGGAGAGATAAAAATGGATTGGTCATCTGCAACTATCCCAGTAAAAGGTGAGATGAAGAAGTTGCTACCAGTAAGAAAGATGAAGTTCACAGTACGAAAGTCTGATGATCCGAAAGCAAACATTCTCTTTCAAGATTGTGGGCTAGGAAACTACTTCCTCACATAAAAAAAAGAGGATAACTTTCCACTTCTCATGGAGGAAGAGGAAGATCAAATTTGGACAATGGAATTTGATGGTAGTCATCCTAGTGCGGGCTTAGGAGCTAGTGTAGTATTGTACTCTCCTTCCAATGAGTTGTACCCATTTGCCTACAAGCTGCAATTTGATAATACAAATAACACTGCAGAGTATGAAGCACTACTCTTAGGCATGAGTGCAGCAGAGGACATGGGAATCAAGAAACTGAGATGCTGAGGTGATGTAGAGGTTGTAGTAAAGCAGGTCTGCCAACAATATCAGGTGAAGAATCCAAGACTCTGGCATTACAGAAACAGAGTGTGGGACTGCATTGAATCTTTTGATGCATTTTCCATTGAAGCTATTCCAAGGGAACAGAATGAAAAGGATAATTCTCTTGCAGTGTCAGCTTCCCTAGTGACACCTCATCCTTCTTTTGGTAAAGAAAAAGTGACCATTGAAATGGTATTCAGGCCTAGTGTACCAGACAATGCAAATCATTGGCAAGTCTTCAATGATGATAACCAAATTCTAGCCTTTTTAGAGCAAAGGGATAATTTCAATAATCTCTTCTTCGAAGGAGGTGAAAATCCACACTGAGAAGCAGTCCCCAAAGAAGAGAAAGAAGGAATTGAAGGGATTGATGATGAGGGAGTAATCAAATTGAAAGGGAAAAAATTCCCAAAGGCCTAGTCTCTTTAGAAGACCTCTTTGACAAACATGACAAATTCATTCAAGAGAAAGAAAAGCAATCTTCTCGGTGCCCAGCTGATTTTGATAAAGAAAACATTGGTACCCTGGAGGAGCCAAGGATGGTCAATATTGGAAAATGTTGCTCGCCTGAAGAAAAAAGAAGGTTTGTTGCATTACTCAAGAAATACTCAGATGTCTTGGCCTACTCTTATGATGAACTCAAATCCTTCCAGCCAAAGGAAATGCATCACTCAATTCCTTTGAAGCAGGGTGTTAAGCCCTTCAGACAGAAACAAAGGTTGTACAACCCAAAGATTGTTGATACCATCAAGGAGGAGGTAATGAAGATGCTTAATGCAAGGATCATCTTTCCCATCCACCATTCAACATGGGTGGCTAACATTGTGCCAGTGTGGAAGAAGAATGGTGAAATAAGGATATGTGTAGATTTTCGCAACCTGAACCAGGCATCACTAAAGGACAATTATCCTCTTCCTATCATGGACCATATCCTACAAGTAGTCACTGGATCTTGAAATGCTTTCATTACTTGATGGATTCTCAGGATATAATCAAATCAAAGTGGCAGAGGAGGACCACACCAAGACAGCCTTTACAACACCTTGGGGCACTTTTGCCTACAACAGAATGCCTTTTGGCCTAATCAATGCAGGAGCTACATTCCAAAGGGCGATGGATTTGGCCTTCAAAGATCTGAAGCATTGCATTGTCATATATCTTGATGATCTCACAGTATTTTCAAAGAAGAGGGGAGATCATATCTATCACTTGGAACAGGTACTTGCAAGGTGTAGGAAACATGGCATATCACTAAATCCAAAAAAGTGCATTTTTGGAGTCACAAAAGGCAAGTTATTGGGGCACATTGTGAAAAAACATGGAGCACACATTGATCCTGAGAGGATTAGATCCATTCAAGCATTAGCCCTGCCCACAAGCAAGAAAGGAGTTCATTCATTCTTTGGAAAGGTGAACTTTCTTTGTCATTTTGTGCCTGAGTTTGCTGAGTTGATGAAGCACATCACTTCCATGATGAAACCACAAGAAAACTTCAAATGGAACAATGAAGGGAAGGCAACATTTGAAGAGATCAAGAAATCCATTGCCAAGGCTCTGAACTCTTGTATCTCCAGATTTTAACAAAGAATTCATCATGTATTGTTATGCATCAGAACATACACTCTCTATCGTTCTCGTTCAGAAAAATGATGAAGGCGTGGAAGCACCTATTGCTTTCATGAGTTGTCCTTTGAAAAAGCATGAGCTAAAATATAGCCAATTGGAGAAGCATGCCTATGCAGTGGTCAAGGCTGTAAAAAACTTCAGGTTTTACATCCTCAATTCCCATACGGTGGTGATGGTCCCTAGCAGTGCAATCAAGTCCATCTTGACACAACAGGATCCCAGAGCTAAAAGAGGAAATTAGATTGCAAAGACTCAAGAATATGACTTGGAGATTCGACCCTCCAATCTGGTAAGGGGAAATGGCTTGTGCAAGTTGATTGCTGAAGATGAAACACTCAAAGTTCAACATGGCGAAGAAAATTGTGCTTTCTCAACTTGTTCAGAAGACAACCCACAGGTTCTCTTTGTCACCACTACTAATGAGTGGTATGTTGATATTTCCTATTACCTGACTTATGGAGAATGCCCTCCCCATCTTGATTACAAGCAAAGGAGAACACTCAAGCTGAAGGTAGCTAAATTTGTAATCTGGAATCATGCACTTTACAAAAGAGGCCTGGATGGTTGTTTCCTCAGGTGTGTAGATAAAGAGCAACAAGAAAAGTTTCTTAAAGCATACCATGACCAAGCATGTGGTGGACATTTTTCAGCAATGGTCACTGCACACAAGATCCTCTGAGGAAGGTATTATTGGCCCACCATCTTTGCAGACACTCAAGATTGGGTTTCTAAATGCAAAGCATGCCAACAGTTCGTTGGAAGACCACAACTCGTTGCATTACCACTCAGGCCTGTGGTTATTGAAGAACCATTTCAATAGTGGGGGCTGGACTTCATTGGTGTTTTGAACCCTCACTCAAGTGCAGGGGCACACCTATGTACTCACGCAACAGACTACTTCACCAAATGGGTGGAAGCCATTCCAACCAAACAAGCCAATACTGAAACAGTATGCAACTTCATCAAGGAGAATATCATAGTCCATTTCGGAGTGCCACAGAAGATTGTAGCTAGATAATGCTACTATTTAATCTTCAAGAGAGCTGACCGAGTTTTGCTATAGCTACAGAAATCCCTATCTCATTCTTCTGAAATACTATCCACAAGGAAATTGACACGGGCTGAATCAAGCAACAAGAACATTGTGACCATGTTGTCATTTGGAAAGGATGTCAAAAAATCATGGAGGCAATTCCACAAGCTGCCACCCCACTTATGTGGCTGCCAATGTCTGATCTTCTCTCCAGGTTGCTTTTTGATTTGCCTTCCCCATAAGGCTATCTAATACCCGCAATGTTTCAGTGAAACATTGTCAACAACTTTGTATGCATCCCTGAGCAAATGGCTTCGAAATGAAATAGATATCTCACTACCGAAGAATGCCCTGCTAGCAAGGGATGGCTCTTTCACCACCAAATTATTAAGGTCCAAATGGGATTTTCCACAAGGGACTATTCTGCCCTGTAGCAATAAAAAAGAGGCTCAAATGGTGGAAGACAAAAGGTGCTTTCTCGAACTCTGCTCTTAGAAGACAACCCAGGCAGAAGAGCCCCAATAAACCCTTAACCACCTCATGAGGGCTCAATATTGCCAAATAAAAGTAACATATTAATAGAAATTTTCCAGTTTAAGTTACAATGATCCAAAGTGACCCTCAACTGAAGTTGGATGACTATTAGTAATGCTGGAATCAATAGCCCCCCGCTGTACAAAAGAGCCCCTTGGATATGTTTCCTGGTGCGAGATCATTTCGGGAACAGGACCTTTGGTGTAAACAGGTACCATTGACCAAGCCAGTGACATTTTTCAGCAATGGTTGCACAGACAAGATCCTCTCAGGAAGGTATTATTGGCCCACCATCTTTGTAGATACTCAATCTTGGGTTTTAAATCAAAGCATGCCAACCATTCTTTAGAAGACCATGCAATGTTGCATTACAACTTAGGGCCTGTGGTTATCCGAAGAACCATTTCAACAGTGGGGGCTAGACTTCATTGGTCTTTTGAACCCCACTCAAGCAGTAGGGCACACCTATGTGCTCCCAAAAATATACTACTTCATGAAATGGGTTGAATCCATATCGGCCAAACAAGCCAACACTGATACAATATGCAACTTCATCAAGGATAATATCATAGTCCATTTTAATAGTTCCATAGAAGATTGTAGCAGATAATGCTACCTATTTCTCTTCAAGAGAGCTGATCGAGTTTTGCTATGGCTACGGAATCTCCCTATCTCACTCTTCTGACTACTATCCACAAGAAATGGACAAGCCGAATCAAGAAACAAGAACATTGTGACCATTGTCTGCAAGCTTGTAAATGAGAATCAAAGGAATTGGCACAAAAGGTTGTATGACGCATTGTGGGTGGATAGGATCACTCCCAAGAAGGCAATAGGTATGTCACCATTCCAACTGTTGTATGGAGTCAAAGCTGAAATTCCTCTCACAATCAAGATGCCAGCTCTCAAGCTGCTACAGGCAATAGAAGATGGATCAGTACAAGGATTCCATTGACAAGAGAATCCTCTTTCTTGAGAAGCTAGAAGAAAATAAAATCCAAGTGGTGGATCACATTAAGGAGCACCAGTTGAAAGTAAAGAATATTTTTGATAAGAAGCCAAGGAAAGAGAATTCAAAGTTGGAGACTTCGTCCTGCTATGGGACAAGAGAAGAGAACCAAAAGGTAACCATGGAAAGTTTGATTCATTATGGCTTGGTCCATTCCAGATTTGTGAAGCTTACGGCGAGAACGCTTTTCTTCTCTCATATTTGGATGGAACGCTACTGGAATTTCCTTAGAGCGGGCAATACTTAAAATTGTATCATCAGTGAAAGTGGGTTGTTCGCCCTGCCTAGGTATTGATAGGTGTGTTTTCCTTTCCGCTGTGTGGTTTTGTTTCCCCTTCTATTGTGTGTCGTGTGTTTCCTTCCTGTTGTGTGCTTGTGTGTTTCCTTATTCTGATATTTCTTTCTCGAAGTTGTTCATGACTCTGCAAGGCCCAATGGATAAGGCACTTGTCAATGAATTACAGGGTCTAGAGATTGAGATTCAGGATTCCCATGTCATGTCTTCACTATGCTCAGTGCATGTCATGTTCCCCAAGCTAGAGCCAGTTGTTGTTGCCCTCAAAATATCCCCCTCATTTTCTAAGTCAAATTCAAAAATTTTGAGCTCACACCCTCCAGAAGTGTTCAAGTAAAGTTAGAAGTCTGAAAAGATAGAGAAATTCATGCTTTGAAGTTGTTTAAACTCTCCAGTCTGCATGTTTTGATAAATTTTTTGTTTTCCTGTCTGGACACGTGAAAATTTTATTGTTCTCATTTGAATGAAATTGTCAATATTTATATGGCCATGGATCGTCGAACCTTGTATTGTTTTCAATATCTTGGTTTGCGAAAGAAATTTGAAAATTGGGTGCGAAATGGTGGAGTTTTCTTCTTCTCTGTATTTTTCCACAGTCGTGAATGACGGGCATTTTCTTCCCATCAAATTTTGGCCCCATTATCCATGGGTACGTGGACATATCTAATTGGAATGGGCCAACAGAGAAAATTGTGTTTTTGAGCCTTTTTGCAAAAAAGGCTTAAAGTTTAAAAAGTCACAACCCGCAGCCCCGCCAAACACAAAGGACAAAAGTCAAATTGAGCATGCATCAAAAGAGTCAAAGTGGGTCATCAGAGAAAATTGTGTTTTTGAGATTTTTTGCAAAAAAGGCTTAAAGTAAAAAGTTACCCACAGCCCCACCAAACACAAAGAAAAAAGTCAAAGGTTGAACCCATTCAAAAGAGTCAAAGCAAGTCGTCGAAGCAAATTGTGTCTTTTGATTGCAAAAAAGGCTTAAAGTTAAAAAGTTACCCGTAGCCTTGGGAAAAATTCAAAGGCTGAGCCCACATCAAAAGAGTCAAAGTGGGTCATTGGAGCAAATTATGTTTTTGAGCCTCTGCAAAAAGGGCTAAAAGTCATAAAGTGACCACAGCCTCGATCATGCTATGAGGGAAAAAGTCAAATGTTGAGCCCGCATCAAAAGATTCAAAGCGGGGAGGCAGATCGTTGGGGAGATTTGAAAATTTGAGCCTTTTTGCAAAAATGGCTTAAAGTTAAAAAGTGACCCGCAACCCCACCAAGTTATGGAAAAAGTCAAATATTAAGCCCGCTCAAAAGAGTCAAAGCAGGGAGGCAGATCGTTGGGAGCAATTTGTGTTTTTGAGCCTGCTTTGAAAAAAGGTGAAAATTATAAAATTGACCCGTGACTCTGTCTCCACTCAAGTGAAGCCACATGTTAAGCTTATATCAAAAGCGGAAGGGTGGACCAAAAATGTAAAAAATGCCAAATCTCTATAAAGTCACAAAATGCAAAAGGCATCCTCCATGCCCGCTCCAGTAAATTTCTCCCACGTGGACGGCTTTGGTTTAAAGTTTCAAAGGCAAGATGAACAGTTCAAATTCAAAGTTACAAAACAAGTGTAACGGCTGCATTATGAAAAGTATGGTTTTTCAACCATTGGCGTTTCTTTGCGAATCAAGAATCTAAACGAACACAAATGATTGAAAATATTGTAAACCGTTTCTTGATAACAAAGAAGAAGTTGTAACTATTTCTTGCAAGATATTTAATGGCTTCTTCATGCCATTGTAAAAGGTTGGTGATTGATCTTGTAAAACTCACGAGTATATTGTACTTAGAGAAAGCAAGGAAGATAGCCATTTTCTTCTAATTTCCTCCATTCTCCAATTTCTTCCATACCCACATTATGTACAACTTTTATTTCAGCATCAATACAAGAAGAAGGATTTTGTAGCCTCTTTGATGAGGAGATTTTGAAACTTTGAGTTCGCAATCTTATCTCGGTCTTGTTGCCATTTGTAGGGTTGTTTGTCTTCTCATGGAATGCATGTGTCGAAGTAAAGTTTCTAACTAGTGTGTGCAGGAATCTGATTTTCTACCCCTTGCAACATTAGTTCTCCTATCTCTTTTCTCACTCCCTTTCCCACCTTCATAGATAAATTCCCCCCCTTGTAAGATAACTGCTAGGCATTTGTTGCAGGGTCAGTTGAGTGCCCCTGTTGGATCCCCGGTCGAAAGGCCACCATGCAAAAATCCATGTCATTTCATGCACATGCATATACAGACAACTGCATCTATTAAGTAAGGGACTTAGATTCCCAGAGCATTGGCAAGGAATTCACAAAATTTCAAGCATCACACCCTCCTAGAAGTGTTCAAGTAAAGTTGGAAAGCCTCGAAAAGATAGAGAAATTACATGCTTTAGAAGTTGTTTCAAACTCTCCAGTCTGCTGTGGTTTGATAAATTTTCCGTTTTCCTTGTCATCTGGACACAGTGAAAATTTTAATCTTAGTCCTCCATTTGAATGAAATTGTCAATCTTTGATATTTTCCATATTTGGATATGGTCATGGAGCATCGAATCTTGTATTGTTTCTCAATTCCTCGGCTCGCGTTAAGGAAATTTGAAAATTAGGAGTACGAAATGGTGGAGTTTTCCTCTTTTCTACAATTTTCCCACAGTCGGGAACGACGGGTGTTCTTCTTTCTCGTCAAATATTGGTCCCATCATCCACATGTACATGGAAATACCTAATTGGATTCGGGTCGGAATGAGAAATTTGTCTTTTTTGTGGACTTAAAGTTCTTTGTTATTTTAGGCAAAAAAGTGTAAAATTTGGCCCTGCAGGCCCCGATTAGGCTTAAAGAAAAAAGTCAAAATCTTGAGCCCACAGTCAAAAAAGTCCAAAACAGTGGAGGCAGACCGTCCAGTGGAACAATTTGAGGATTTTGAGCCTCTTTGTAAAAAAAGGTGAAAACTTAAAAAGTGACCCAGCAGCCCCGATCAAGCTTAAGAGGAAAAAAGTCAAATGTTGAGCTCGCAGTCAAAAAGGAGTCAAAGCAGGTGAGGTGTGACCGTTAGGAGCAATTTGAGATTTTTGAGACTCTTTGTAAAAAAGGACAAAAAGTCATAAAGTGAGCCGCAGCCCCAATCATGCTATGCCAGGGAAAAAGTCAAATGTTAAGCCCACATCAAAAAGTCAAAGCAGGGAGTGGGCTGGTAGAGCAATTTGTGTTTTTGAGCCCGCATTAAAAAAAGGTAAAATTATAAAAGTGACCCTGTGCTCCACCAAGGTCTCTATCTCCACTCAAGTAAGGCCACGTGTCAAAACCATATCAAAAGTAAAATTGGGAGAGCAATTCCTTCGCCACTCAAATAAAAAATGTCAGGCCTAAAATGCGGAAGGGTTCTCCAAAAGTCACAAAATGCCAATTTTTTAAAAGGCTTCCTCCACACCCGCTCCAGTAAATTTCTCCCACGTGGATGACTCTGGTTTAAAGTTTCAAAGGCAAGATGAACAGTTCAAATTCAAAGTTACAAAATGAGTGTAACGGCTGCATTATGAAAAGTATTTTTTCTCGCCATTGGCATTTCTTCACGAATCAAGAATCTGAATGGACCCAAATGATTGAAAAAAATTGTAAACCGTTTCTTGCTAACAAAGAAGAATTTGTAACCGTTTCTTGTAAGATATTTAATGGCTTCTTCACGCCATTGTAAGGCGTTGGTAATTGATCTTGTAAATTCACGAGTGCATTGTACTTAGAGAAAGCAAAGGAGATAGCAATTTTTTTTCTTCTACTTTCCTCCATTCTCAAATTTCTTCCATTCCCACATTATGTACAACTTCTGTTTAAGCATCAATACAAGAAGAAGGATTTTGTAGCCTCTTTGATGAGGAGATTTTAGAAACTTTGAGTTTGCAATCTTATCTCGTCTTGTTGCCATTTGCAGGGTTATTGTCTTCTCATAAATACATGTGTTGAAGTTTCTGACTAATGTGTGCAGGAATCTGATTTCCCTACCTGCAACATTAGTTTCCCTATCTTATTTCTCACTCCCTTTCCCACCTTCAGATAAAGGATTCCCTAGCAAGATATTGCTAGTCTTTGCCGCAGGGTCAGTGGAGTGCCCTTGTTGGATCCCTGGTCGAAAGGCCACCACATATATCCATGTTTTCTCGCACGCATGCGTATAAGGAAGTTGTACTAGTCAAGTAGAGGGACTTAGATTCCCAGGGCATTGGTAAGAAATCCACAAATTTGTCCACTTGATAAATTTTCTCACCAACAGTTTTTGGTGCCCACTGTGGGGTAGATTTAGCAACATCTGCACCTGAATGCGACCACAAGGTCAGAAAATTCAAAATTCAAAAAAGAGAAAATTTTCTAGAATTTGAATGGCTATACGAGCCACATGGATTCAAATCATGGCTATTCTGGGAAACCCTCTTGTTGAAAGACTTGAATTTCTCTTCCACATCCAAGAAGACATTGCTTCAGATTTGGGGAAGCTATCTGGCATAATAGACAAAGTGACAATCACTACTTCATTGCCACGAGAATTATAGACCTTGAAGAAGAACGCGTCGCTGAATTGGAGAGGCAAAGACAAATTTCAGCACTGTAAAGAAGAGCATAGATTTTCAAGTTGGTGGATAGAAGATACATGTGGAAATAGAGAAAAGGAGGACAAATTGATCCTATTTTTGAGGAACTTCAAAGGAGACAAGAGCTACTCGGAATCCAGAGGATTCCTTTTCAAGCAACCTGTCATGTTGGGAACCTGATTGTTGCCAATCCTTTAGATAGTGAATTCCCATACATCAACGAGAACCTTTAATATTTCACCGACATAGAGACCAAAGAAGAAGCTAGAGAAAGAGAGGCGAGAGCTGACGAAGAAATAAGAGCTGAACTCAAATAAATCGAGAGACTTCAAGCTTGAGGAAGATGAAAGAGCAGCAGCAAAAGCTGCAGCCTTAGCAAGGTTAGAAGCTAGAAACATAAATAGCATGGGGGATCGTGAGCGTGAACTTGATCGTGAGGCTCGTATACCTAATGTACCATGGGGAGGAAACACCGGTCCACTGGCTCTTGCTCAACCACTCCATGAGCTACCAAGGGGCTCAAGTAAAAACATCCCAAAATTTAGAGGGGATGGTTCTCAACTCCATGAAGATCATGTAGCATCATTTATCACTACTTATGGTGTGTTGGGTGTTGAGGATGAAGATGTGTTAGTCTGACTCTTTGTGGAGTCACTTCAAGAGAAAGTTGCTGAATTGTTCTAAATGCTACCCCCGAGGTCTGTCACCTGTTGGGAGGATATAAGAAGTGCATTCGAACATAGGTTCAAGAGCATAGAAGATTGTTAAGATCTTTTGGTTCAATTAGTACAAATGAAGAAAGAAACCTTCGAGTCAATGAGGGACTTTGTAGTAAGATATGATAGAGTGATAAGAAGGATCCCTGAAGATGTGGTGCCTTCTGAAAATAATTTGAAGATGTTTTTCATTAGTGCTTTGTCATCAGAAGTAGGTTTCTTCCTCAAAAGAGCCCAAACAAGAACATTGAGGGAAGCCAAGGACTATGTAATAGAAACTGATGATGATCTAATCCTTTCCAAAAAGGTGAAAGACCCAAATGGAAAGTAAAAGGGTTATAATTCAAACTCTAGTCACCACATATCTGATGTTCCAAAAAATGGAAAATGACTCGGTTGCCTTAAAGAAGCAACTATCTCAGATCACAATGCAGAATGCTTCAAGGAAACCAAACCCTCTAGATAGGCCAAGGATTGCTCCACCTCCTCGTTCATCTTTCTCTTGAAGCACCACCAGTCAATGCCATCTGTGACACTAAAGAGTCAGAGGAGGAAGCAAAAATTGATGAAACTGAAGAAGAAAATATGGAAGACTATGAAAAATATCTTGAGGTCGAGGAAGTTGATATGCACAATGGCCTAATTGAGTACATTTATGATGAAGATGATGATGATAAAGAAGCTCCAAGTTTCTCATGTGTTGTTTTCACTTGTGCACAATCCAGGAAAAGTGATTAATCCTCAACAGTTGCAGTAAAGGACAAGAAGAATAAATAATATTCTCCTCCATAGGTCACACAAAATAAAATCATCAGTAAAGGATCACCACTACTACCTTCTATGGAGTTGGCCAAAGAAAAACTAGACTCACTGGTTGTTAGGGATCATGCTACTATGCCAAGTAAGTCATCTCATTCTTCTCCCAGCTCAAAAGTTGCTAAGAACAATTCTCCTTTAAATTTTGTTCCTGCAAAAACATCTAAGGTTCAATCAAAAGGTACACCCTCACCCCCTTCCAAGCCAATTGCTACACCCCATAAGGAGAATTCAACACCCAAAGTAGCAAAGCCTCTACCATGTAAATCTTCCTCAATTTCCAAAACCTCTTCCTCACTCACCATAACCCCATTTGACTTTGTGGAACATGCAAGCAAAACCAAAGTCCAGCTTTCAGAAATAGAATACCTACAAACACACCCTGCCCAGTTTGATAGGTTCATTAATACAGTTTGTGGTGGTAACCAGTATCCTCGAGTCCTAATTTTAAAGGCTTACTACCCACACCATCCACACCACCTTCCCAAAACATGTTAGCCCTTAATGCCTCCAAAACCACCTTCTTAAGCTGCTACAGGCAATAGAAGATGGTCAGTACAAGGATTGCATTGACAAGAGGATCCTCTTTCTTGAGAAGCTGGAAGAAAATAGACTCCGAGTGGTGGATTGCATTAAGGAGTGCCAATTGAAAGTAAAGAATATTTTTGATAAGAAGGCCAAGGTAAGAGAATTCAAAGTTGGAGACTTCATCCGGCTATGGGACAAGAGAAGAAAACCAAAGGGAAGCCATGGAAAGTTTGATTCATTATGGCTAGGCCCATTCCAGATTCATGAAGCTTGCGGTGAGAACATTTTTCTTGTCTCATATTTGGATGGAATGCACTGCTGGAATTGCCTTAGAGTGGGCAATACTTGAAATTATATCATCAGTGAAAGCGGGTTGTCCCCCAGCCTTGTACTATAGGTGTGTTTCCCTTTACGTAGTGTGGTTTTGTTTCCCCTTCTTATTACATGTCGTGTGTTTCCTTCCCGCTATGTGCTTGTGTGTTGCCTTCTTCTGATCTTTCTTTATCAAAGTTGTATATGACTCTGCAAGGCCCAATGTGATAAGGCACTGGTCAACAAATTATAGGGTTTAGAGATTGAGATTCTGGATTCCAATGTCATGTCTTCACTATGCTCAGTCCATGTCATGTCCCCAAGCTAGAGCCAGCTATTTTCGCCCTTAAAACCCCCCCTCGATTTTCTAAGTCAACATTTGAAAATTTTGAGCTCGTGCCCTTCCAGAAGTGTTCAAGTAAAGTTGGAAAGTCTGAAAAGATAGAGAAATTCATGCTTTGAAATTTTTTAAACTCTCTAGTTTGCATGGTTTGATAAATTTTCCATTTCCCCGTCTGGATGCATGAAAATTCTATTATTGTCCTCATTTGAATGAAATTTTCAATCTATCTTTGGCCATGGATCATGTCGAACCTTGTATTGTTTTTAATCCCTTGGTTCGTGAAAGAAATTTGAAAATCGGCGCACAAAATGGTGGAATTTTCTTCTTCTCTACATGTTTCCACAGTCATGAATGATGGGCGTTTTCTCTCCACGTCAAATTTTGGCCCCATTATCCACTGGTACGTGGACATATCTAATTGGAGGCAGGGCAAACGGAGTAATTTACATTTTTGAGCCTTTATGTAAAAAGGGTTAAAATTCATAAAGTGACCCACAACTCCGATCATGCTATGAAGGAAAAAGTCAAATGTTGAGCCCCACATCAAAAGAGTCAAAGCAGGGAAGCAGGCCATCGAGTGAGACTTTGAGAATTTGAGCCTTTTTCATTAAAGGGGCTTAAAGTTAAAAAGTGACCCGCAGCCCCGCCCACGCCTTGTAAAAAGTCAAATATTAATCCCACGTCAAAAGGTCAAAGCAAGGAGGTGGGCCAATGGAGCAATTTGCGTTTTTGAGACTTTTTGTAAAAAGGGCTAAAATTCATAAAGTGATCCACAGCTCCGATCATGCTATGAGGAAAAAGTCAAATGTTGAGCCCGCATTTAAAGTCAAAGTGGGGAAGTGGGTTGGCGGAGAACTTTGAGGTTTTGAGCCTTTTTCATTAAAAGGGATTAAAGTTCATAAAGTGACCCACAGCCCCGATCATGCTATGAGGGAAAAATTCAAATATTAATCCCGCATCAAAAGGTCAAAGCAAGGAGGCGGGCCGGCGGAGCAATTTGTGTTTTTGAGCCCGCATTGAAAAAAGGTAAAAATCATAAAATTGACCCGCGACT
The DNA here is from genome assembly GCA_019776745.2 of Taxus chinensis. NCBI lineage: Eukaryota > Viridiplantae > Streptophyta > Pinopsida > Cupressales > Taxaceae > Taxus > Taxus chinensis. The sequence continues at coordinate 214,278,752 of CM034149.1, forward strand.
TTTATCTCCACTCAAGTGAAGGCCACATGTCAATGCTTATATCAAAAGTGGAAGAGGTGGACCAAAAACGTTCCAAAAAATTGCCAAATCTCTATAAAGTCACAAAATGCAAAAGGCATCCTCCACGCGCTACTCTAGTAAATTTCTCCCACATTGAAGGCTTTGGTTTAAATTTTCAAAGGAAAGATGAACGATTCAAATTCAAAGTTACAAAAACAAGTGTAACGGTTGCATTATGAAAAGTCTAGTTTTTTCACACCATTGGTGTTTCTTCGCGAATTAAGAATCTGTACAGATGCAAATGACTAAAAAGATTGTAAACCATTTCTTGCTAACAAAGAAGAATTTTTAACCATTTCTTGCAAGATATTTAATGGCTTCTTCACGTCATTGTATTGGATTGACAATTGATCAAGTAAACTCGACGAGTGCATTGTACTTAGAGAAAGCAAAGGAGATAGCCATTTTTATTCTGCTTTCCTCCATTCTCAAATTTCTTCCATTCCCACATTATGTACAACTTCTATTTAAGCATCAATAAAAGAAGAAGGATTTTGTAGCCTCTTTGATGAGGAGATTTTAGAAACTTTGAATTCGCAATCTCATCTCGTCTCGTTTCCATTTGCAAGGTTGTTTTCTTCTCATAAATGCATGTGTTGAATTTTCTGACTAAAGTGTGTAGTAATTTGATTTCCTACCTACAACATTAGTTTCCCTATCTCATTTCTCACTGCCCTTTCCCACTTTCAGAAAAATTCTTCCCTATCAAGAGATTGCTAGCTTTGCTGCAGGGTTAGTGGAGTGCCCCTATTGGATCCCTGGCTGAAAGGCCACCACAAAAATCCATGTTTTCTCATGCATGCATATACAAAATCTGCACCGGTTAAGTAGAGGGACTTAGATTCCTAGAGCCTTGGCAAGGAATTCACAAATTTTTCCACCCGAAAAATTCCCTTACCAACATTTTGTTACTGGGACCTCTTTTTCAATTGTTTTTAGGATGTTTTGTGATGAAGACATACTGGTTGACCTTAGCAAGTGTTGAGGAGTGGATAAAGGATTTGGAAGAAGAGTACACTCGGATTTTCAACACTGGATTTGAGTTTGATGCATGTGCGTGGGTGGAGAATAATTTGTATGACTGTTTATATGAGAGATTTTTTGATATCTTTTTGGTAGAGCTATACGAGGTGTCTGGTTACTTATGCATTTCTAAAAGGAATTAGAGGTATCATACACTTTTCTAGAATGCAAGAAGAATTTTTGGACCTCCATGATGCTGATCTAATTTAGACACATTTGATATGGACACTTGGTTCCATGGTGTTTTGAATAGCTATATTTTAGAGTACTAAATTTACACTTACTTATTCTTTCCTGAAGGTAGCTGAGTTCCATTTTTTACAGTTATCCCAGGGAAACTTATTTGCAAGACATTCCACTAGTGATCAAAATATTAATGGTAAACCTAAAATTGGAAGAGAATTCAATGGCTACCTAAACCCCACCATGCACACAGGGGTAAGAGTAGGTTTGGTGAAGATATGAAAGACCTAGCAGGTAAAGAGGCAGAGAGAAGAAAGGATGGCTTAAATATAATGAAGCATACAAAAGGGAGATAGAGAACCAGGCTGATATTACAGAGTAAATGACATTGAGGAGAGAGATGGCTCATGAAGGATTTCGAAGCTCACATAGATGGCATGGAGATAGAGCATTTGGAACTCCCCCATTTGGGGCAAGCATAATAGGGAGCCCTCATTTACCTCACATGGGAGCGCGCCAACAGAGACAACATGGGCTGCATGCATGCATTTGAATCTACCTAGGAACGTAGCCCTTGTGCTTGGTTTTCTAGTAACTAGTACAACCAGTAGTCAGCAAGCTAGTTTGGGAAATATAAGAGCAGGAGTAAGTTAAGATAGCATGTACATATATGGTTGGGGGAAACATCTTCTTTATTGTTTGGAGGTACCCTCTTGTAGTGCACATCGTTGGCACAAAACTCAAGCACGTAGAATTTTTGACTCACTTCTATGAGTAGTACCACTTCACAAACTATATGAGTTCAGTTTGGTACCAATGTTGGGACATATTGCAGTACATCCATTGGTTCACTTCCGGCTATAGGTGGAGGATCAAGAGGTATAGGTGGCTCTAGCTCTGGTGGATATGGTGGTTCTAGAAGCAAAGGTAACACAGGAGGTTTTGGATCACGTGGGCAGGGTCTGCACCAACCCCATAATATTTACATGGAGATTTATATTTGTCTTCTAGAATATAGGGGCATAGAAGATGCTGCTAAAAATGTGCACATGTGTGAGATAATGTGGCGTGCAAAAAAGGAGTTATGGCTTCTCAGTGCAAGGAAAGTTAGTTTATAACTACATTACAAGGATGCACACACAGTTGGTATAGAAAGTTTGACCCTGATTAGACTGTACATAGATTATGTAGCATTAAAGGATGTTTTCCTTGAGGAGTTTCATATCCCTCGAGTTTGAGAATAAGAGTATAAGCATGCTCAATGATATTAAGTAGGGCACTACTAAGAGCATGTTCAAGAATGTGATGCCCATTTCAAGACACTATTGTCTAAACTTTCCTATGATATTCATGCAAGCCAACATGTACAGTGGTTCATCGTTAGAGGATAGATCACACAATTTCATGAAGAGCATTGATCACATAAAACTTATATGAATCCACGCATGAAGCACTTGAAGCCATCTATGCGCGATGAGGCAAGTTCGGGAGTATAGACATTGGAGTAAGCCCATTCCTAGAAGCACAGATATGTAGTTATGGTAAAAAATTTGGAGAAACTATCAGAACCAATTCATCCCATGAGACGCACACTGGGATTTGGTGTACACATTATGAAGTAGAAGGGCACACTAAGGATAGTTATCCCCATAGGTCAGTGCACTCATTATTACTAGGACTATGAGATATGTCATTTGGACCATGTTGTCAATCCATTACCAATTATTACAACGCGTGATAAGGAAGAATGTATCTTGCTATTGTAAAATTTTCTTATCCACAACTCACAATACATAATATTGTAGCTTGATTAGTCAGATCCATGATGCCATAGATATTGGTGTGTGATAAACTGGAATATCATATAACATCTAAAGGAAAATAGTGAGCACCATGATCGTGACCACACTCAAGTGTGTTATGATTGGAAAACGAAGGAAGATTTGAAGGAGGTTATGGCAGACGTTGATGATACCATCATGGATTCAGGAGCCAGAGGCCATGGAGGTGGATGAGCCGAGTTCCCTCATGGAATGTGTTTTTACATGTGAATCTCTTGACCACTACAGGTGTGAATGTCCTCAACATATCACTTGTTCTTTTTATGGGAAGATTCATAACTATAAGGAATTCTTGAAGTTTTTATGAGAATCTTAGCAATTAGCATAAACAAGAGAACAAAGGTTGTGGGGATGGTTAGAATACAACGTGCATTGTGGAAAATCAGTGGATACCAAAGTTGGAACTGGAATCATAGGTACTATTTGTGAAGATTACTACACGCGTTGAAGCTGAGCGCATCGCCAGAGAGAGTGTTACAATAGAATCCTACCATCACAAAGGAAGTACGTTTTACATGTAAGGTACCTAGATCCTGCACATTAGAAGGAAGTTTATTTAGGAAACCATGGAGGTACTCATAGATCTTTAGGGTGAAATATAATGTTTAAAGGAATAATCATGAGAAGTTGGAACAGAAGAAGGAAATAAAGATATTCTAATCAAATATTGATGAATTCAAAGAGGTATGCAAAATATTGCACCAGGAGAATATCATTCCATTACTAGGGAATTGGCTAAAGGGAAACACTCCACGTGCCTAGGTATGTGAGAATGGATGGTAGATCGTGCATGTTAATCTTCCCCCTTATAGATTGAATTATAACAAGGAGATCACTCTCAATGTTTTTGTAGATGGATAGCTCTTAAGAAATATATTGATTGACACATGCGTGTAGAAGTGAATGTGATTACTTTGGATGCATGGGTATACAGATGGGAAAGACCTTCATTACATGTCATTCTCTAATGTACTATGTTCATGGCTAATCGAACTAAGGCCACTCTCATCAGGAGTTCTAAAATATGCATCCATTACTATACATGAGAGCCAAGTTCACTGGGGATATTGAGGTTTTAACACTTACAGAAGCAGAAAACTTCCCATCTCTACTTGGGTACCCTTGGTGTTATGCAAATAATTATGATATATGGTTCAATAAGGGGATATATTAGGTTTTGAGAACAAGCAAGAAAGAGTGATTGATCCCTTTGACAGATGGGAAATCTTGTGCCCTATGTTGAACCTTTGACTGAGGAGGACCTAAAATGAATTTATGTATGCGTCATTTGGGACCCATAAGTATTTGAACCATCTAAGGAAGGAATCCTCCAGTGCAAAGATGCACATTCTATTAGTGATAATACAAGTATTGCTTGTGAAAATTGGGCACATGAAATTGTTATCCAGACTGGTTTCGCACTTAGGAAGAAGTGCATTTGTGCAGAGAAGTGAACCTCATGCACGTTAGGAGGATAGGTAACTGGATGTAGGTTGGTTACACTGTAGATGTGAGACCCTAAGACATTCTTGATATTCAAAAAATAAGCCCCCTGCTTATTTTGGCTAAGTAGTCTTCATTCAATGAAAATACAAGTGCCTCAGTCAAATTTTTTTCAAGGGGTAGGCACTCAAAATTTTCTAGGTATTTCTTCATTAGATAGAGAGATTTCCCAGATCTCAAGTGGAAGGTAATGGAGTCCTCCTAGGACTCCAAAAATTTAGCAAGTTTTGGCATCGGCAGAGTTTCAGAGGGGAAAAGGTCCCAGGGCGAGTGCCTACAGGAAAAAATTTGGAAATCAGGATGTTTGAGGTCAAAGGGGGCAAAGGGAAAAATTTGGCTTGAAATCCCGCAAGGAAATAAGATGGCGCCACATGTCAAGTCAGAGCGGTGGGGGCGAAAGGACTTCAATTTTTTTAGCTTCTAGTCAAAGTGCGTCAAAGGGAGAAATACAAATGCATCCCTGTCGAGCAATGAGAATACGCCACGTGTCCTATCAGTGGTGGGAGTCGGGGTGTTGGAAGGACTTTAGAATTTTTTCTGAAGTGGTTAATGGCACAAGGGTAAAAAGTGGAGTGCATCCCCGCCAAGCTACCAGATGGTGCCATGTGTCCCAGAGTGGCGGAGGCACGGAGTATTTTTGGAAAATTTTCCAATTTTGCAAAAGAGGCAGAATGATCGTTTGAACCCACAAATCAATTAGAGGAAGCCACGTGGTAGCGTAGGTCAGGCCGGTGGAGAATTTTTGGAAAATTTTCCCAATTGGAAAAAGGAGGGAAAAGTTCAAAATTTAGCCCGCGAACCCTAATTTTGCCTGTTTTGCCCTAAATCTTCAGAGGGCCATATATTTTGATCCAGAGCTTAGATTTTTCACATTTTTTATATCATTGGAAAGCTGTTGAAATTCTCCACGTGATGGACTCTTCAATTTTGATTTTTGGTGGATATTTGTGGGAGAAAATTGAAGAAATGTCCCTAGCACGGGAAAAAATATAGGACTAACATTCAACCACCAAATTAATTATGGGTCATTTTATCAATCTGCAGAGTAATGTACTTTGGCATATGGGTTTTTCCATGAATCCCATCACTTTGGAGGTGAGATTGAAGGGATTTGATTGGTGGTTGAGCTCATAAATCAATTTGCCCATGTTTTTTCCTTTCCTTCATTCTGCTTCATCATTAAAAGCCATTTTTGGCTCATTTGTAAAGGGTTGGACGTTTTTGTTCTTGCAGACTCCCCTCTTCCCCCTTCTGCATGTGAATGATCGAGGAGTTTCAAACCTTCCATGGAGATTGTGGCACATTTTTTTCCTCTCTGCCATTGTAATGCATTATATTAAACTTGGGAATGGTAATGCATGTTTTGTGAATGATCCTCCAATCGTCCCATGTGTTTATCATTTTCTTATAATATTTCATTATATTCTAGCAATATGTGCATGCTTTGGTGTTACATCTCTATAATCTGTGTTTATTTGCAAGACAAAATTTCATCACTCCTTTGGTGCATCACCATTTTTACTAAGTTTTGTTTCCTTTTGCATCCTTTATCTCTGTCTCCTTGGAATTTAGAGTAGGATTTAGCATTGAACCCCTGCAAAATTGTATCATACACCTAAAAAAGAGGGGTAAGAACCAACTTTCTTTGGAGAGTTTTCTCACCTTACAAGGTCCCACACCTTGGAGAAAAATCAATGTTGTGCAATCACACTAAATGACCTAATTTTGGACTGCATATTTGAAGGTCATTTAGGGGGTGTTGTAGATTTGCACTAACAATTCCTACGTGCCATGAAGTAACAAGGGACAGATCAAGTGGAAAGGAGAAATATGTTAGTGTATAACCTATGCAAGACAACATCTCGCAGGTGGATGGTTCATAGGGATAATCTTATGGAATGGAATGAAGTCAGAACTGCTCTAACCACTCGGTTCTTCAGGCAATACACCTATTCAGCACAATCCACTTACAATCCACATACTACAATCTGCATGTATCATGGTAATACACCTGTTCAACACCACGTTCAACAGTGTGAGAGACTCTGGATAGAGGGGTAGGAAGCTTTACCATCTTCACTATGGGTGCACAAGATTTATTCCACTTTATAAGGTTGCACACGCGCTTGGTATGTTTATGTCGAGATGCATAGGGAGACTAAAAATTGGTAGGATTTGATTACAGGAATGACTCAGACTTTTGAACAATTCTCTACTAAACCTCTGGTGGAAGAGGCATTAAGGGTTATAAAGTGCTTAACTATGGGAGACAACGGAAAGGATGAAGAACTCATTTAGGAGTTATTTAGTGAGGTAGACTTAGGAGCGCATTTTGATGAAGTGGAAGAGACAGATGCCACACTACTTAAGCGCGCTTGGTTTGAGAAGGAAAAATGAAATATGGTCTACATAGTGGATGATAAAGAAGTATAAAATCTAGATATAGATCATTCAACAAGTATGAGCGAGGTGTTAGACAGCCCAAATAAAAACACGTGTGCCTATCATGAACCTATGAAGACTAAGAAAGTGAACATTGGCACAGATGCTGAACCCAAGGAGGCAATAATTGGGGATTATTGGACTGATTCTGAAGTGGCAAAGATAATTGAGTTACTACGGTATTTTCAGGACTTATTTCCTAGGTGCTACCATGAGTTAAAAGGAGTATATGAGTCATTAGGAGATATGAAGGCTAAGCTAAAGGAAGGTGCGCATTTGGTAAGGAAGAGAACTTACAGGATGAACCCTAACCTGCACATAAAAGTTAAGGAAGAAATTGACAAAATGTTAAAATTTGGCATCATCAAGCCCTTAGAGGAATCATAGCGGGTTAGCCTCATGGTGATTAGTATAAAAAATATGGTCGGATTAAGATTTGTGTGGATTACAAGGAACTGAATGTTGCATGTGTGATTGATCATTTTTCTAAACCTTTCACAGAGAAAACATTAGAAGGCGTTACTAGGCACAAAGTTTATTCTTTTACAGATGGATTCTCTGGGTATCATAAGGTTAGAATTGCACAAGAGGATCAAGAAAAGATGAATTTCACTAGTGAATGGGGAATTTTTGCATATATTGTGATGCCCTTTGGTTTAAAAATATGTCTTCTGTATTTTCGCGAATAGTTGTTCAAGCATTCAAGGATTTTATTCACAACTTCCTGTAAGTTTACTTGGATAATTAGATGGTATATGGACTTGTTAAAGATCATTGTGACAATTTTCACCTAATGTTTGAAATATGGAGACAACGTGTTTGTTACACCATTTGGAACTTTTTATAGCACATCATCTACAAGGAAGGTTTGTTGGTGGATCCAGCTAAGGTTGCAGTTATTGTAGGCCTAGAAGAGCCTACCAGTTAGAGTGAGGTGCACAGATTCTTGGGTCACAAAGGGTATTACAATAAAATTTATCAAAGGATATGCAAATATTGTCTCATCCATAGAAGATTTACTAAAAGGGAAAGGGTTGTTCTATTAGGGAGAAACCGTAATAACGCACATTCGAGGCGTTGAGGGAGAGACTTACAACAACGCATATTCTCTATTTTCCTTCGTGTAACCAATCTGTTTCAGTGTACATTTGGATTCCTCTGGCACAAACCATTGATGCACGGTGTTAGCTCAACCTGGAGAGGGTATTATAGACCATCCTATCTATTGTTTTGCTAGTATACAAGGTGACTCCTATATGAGCAGAACTATACAACAATAGACCATGAGGCCTTGTCAATGATCTACGTGCACTGCATAAATTCAGACAAGTATTTTGTTAGCAACACCTTTTTTATTCTATACTAATCACATTGGAATTAATATACTTGGTAAATGAATCTCCTTTTTACAGGGGCACATGTGTCGATGGGTGCTCTTATTCCAGGAATTATGATTTCACGATTGTGGTAAAACTAGGTAAAAGTAATTACTGGCCCAGACCACTTATCAAGAATTCAGTCAGGGGAGGACACACAAACAATTAAAGATACAATGCCAGATGCACAGTTGTATATGTTACATTACGTACCTTCATAATTGGAGGATATTGTTGTCTTTTTTACGTATGAGGGTAAGGTGCACCAGAAGGGATGAAAGCATTAGAGAAGAAACAACTTGTCAATTCACAGGACACACTTTATATTGATCAATGGAGAATTATACAAACTAAGTCAAAGATGAATTATTTCACTGGTGTGTACTGAAGCATGAGTGCATATATATCATGGAGAAGAGGCTCATGGTGGTATTGTAGGTGGGCACTATGCAAGTGATGACACCACTGTGCGCAAGATTCTGCTCACTAGATTATGGTGGGATACCCCGTACAAGGATTGTAAAGAGTATTGTAAGGTGTGTGATTGCTATCAACACCTTGGGAAACCTGGGTAAAGAGATGAAATGCCTTTGATGTCAATTGCTAGTGCAAAGCCTGATTTGAGAAATGGGCTATAGACTTTCTAGGGTCTTATTTTTCCAACCACGTGTAGGACCAGGATTGCGTTATACTCATCACTTGCATAGATTATCTTACAAGTTGGGAAGAACAAGCACCTACAAAGGATTGTACAATCAACTACAGTCAATCACAGGTTTCTTATGGGAAAATGTTCTTACTAAGTATGGATTTCCACTGAGCTTGAAAAGTTATAGGGTTACACAGTTTTTGAATGAGACGATTAGGATATTATTGAATGAATTTATGATTGCACACCAAAAGACTACACCCTATCATCCTTAGGAAAATTCTACTGCTGAGGCCTTCAATAATATATTAAGCCAGACCTTGACAAAAATTTGTGATGTTGGAAGGAAAGATTGGGATGATAAAAAAAATGTTGTGCTTTAGGTTGTATGGAAAAACCTATAAGAGGGTTGAATAAGGCCAGCACCCTTTTAGTTGGTGTTTGGCAGCAGAAGCAATTCTTCCTATGGAATTCATGTTACCTTCTGGTTGTGTATTGTGCATCGCTAGAGGGTCTAGCTGATGAGATCAAGAATTAGAAGAAAGAATTGAACAGGCTAATATAGTTGGATGAGAAGCATGCTATAGAACGTTGGATTCATAAGCAAGAAAAGGCCAGACAGAAGGCATGACATGATTGACACATTAGGGATAAAAATCTTGAGGTCAAACAAATGGTACTACTTTATGATTCTAACTTTTTGCACCATCTAAGAAAGCTTAAGGGGAATTGGTTGGGGACCATATGTTATCAATCATATACTTGAATTAGGTGCTTTCTAGTTAGAGGCGCTTGATGGATCACGGTTACCTGGTTAGTTTAACGGGAGTAGGCTAAAGCCCTACTATTAAATAAGTCTTCTTGGTGTTTTGTAATAAGGTAAGTGTTTCCATTTAGTATATGTTTTCCTTTATGTATTTCTCTTTAATTTATTTCCTTCTTTGTCGACTATGCTTTGTAAAATTTAGTTTGGTGTGTTTTTTTTAATAAGCGTGTTTGTGCGCTGGAAGGTAATTATAATCTAAAAGTATTTTTATGCACAGAGGACTACACATACTATTGGTAGTGGGGTGGTTATTTATTTGTTATTTCACAAATGGGTAAATATGAGAACAAATTGTTACAGGTGTTATTCAGGTATGGAAAAGTGCATTGTTAGAAAAGATATTTCTTCTAAAAGAAGACCATATATGGGAATGAATGAATGAACAATATAACATGCAAGGTAATCAGTCGGTTGTGGAAACTACCAGAAGAGGGCACACTGGTAAGGTAATCGGCGCATGGAAGATCGCGTGGAAGATAAGTTTGTAGCCAGAGGGTAGGAAGACGTGTGCTAGAAGGTTATTGCTGGGGTACATGCAATTGTACCGCGCGGAAAGTTTCAAATTTTTTTAAATGGTCAATAAAGGAGAGGATTTTTGGTAGGTGAAGGAGTAATAAATGCACTAACTGTTTGAAAATTTATATATAAGGACGTGATGCAGGTTCATTTTTACCTTTGTAATCACAAGTATTTGAGTGAGCTAAGTGTAACCAAGACAAGAGAATCGTATTGAGGTGCGGAGAGTTACGAAACCAGACACGAAGAGTAGATATTTGTGCACAGAAATAGGCTTTGCGTCCCCATTAGTTAAGGGTTTGAGTGAAGTAGAAGCATTAAGAAGGAGCTAGGGCACGTGCAATTTTGAGATAGGGCACATGTGATTTTGAGCTATGCTTTGAACTTACTCGACTCATAAGACAAAAGGTGGGATTTTTTCAATGGAAACTGAAGAAACCACATAGCAACAGGCACAAACAGGAAAGAAAAAAGGTAGAAGGTTGAGGTTGAAATTACTCCCAAGAGCAATTTTTTCAGAGATTGCAGTACCCGGAAGGAGTAATATTCAGACAAGATTGGGATTCCCACATTTACTACATGCAAAGTAAGTGATTACAACCACTGACACCACTGATAAAAAGAGAGATTTGGATGCAATTTGCTGAATAAAAAGACCAACAAGTGCATGGTGGAAAATATGCTAGTCTATGACGACGTTGGGGAAAGGTTTGCTTAAGCAAGGTAGGAGTTTATCAATTGTATGAGCTCCCATATTTTGGAAAATGTGAACCTTATATACTCAAAGGCTTATGAGCAGATTCCATAAGGACTTATTTCTATTTTTTCACTGGATGGAGGGTTAGGCTCACAATGGCCCTAATTGTGACATTAACAAGATTGAAGAGCACATGTACATAATATTGTTAGTGATTTGACTGATAAAGTAGCGGTTATAGCCACAAATAAGGAGTTAGGGTATACCAAGTGTCCGTGTGGAATGGACATCTACAAATTGTAGGAAGTACCCTGTGGTGTATGAATTCGTGCATCTACTCACCAAGATAAATGATCAAGAGAGATGGTTCACAGGTAAACACCATGTGCCTTTATATTGCAAATAAAATGTCCCAAGGGAGAAATCTATAACTTAGCAGGATATATTGCAGAAACCATTGTTGAGGAAGTGATGCACAGGTAAAAAGATAAGTTTTGGCGCCATCCTCATATCTCTTGTTTTTGTACAAATTGGACTGCTTGATGGGCCAAAGAAGAAAATTTGGGAATACCCCATTGAGAAGAAGTCCCTCGTGGAAAGGTTCGAGAAGTATTTATGTGAAGTATCAATGAGTGGCTTGTTCAAGAAAAGGGCAGAACTGTGGTATGACTGACTTCGCATGGTGTTTGAGGAGGAATCGGCACATTCCAAAGGAACTACCTTTGGTAGTAGGTAAGAAAGTATAGTTCATGGTGTATCAACACTTCTACATCGCATGTAGTTTTCCATGAAGGATGGGACATGGAGTCCATGGTGCAAACTAACTTATGCCTTCACAACGCGCTACTTCTAAGATTCAGTGCACATATTTTTCTCATGCGTGTCATTTAAACTTCAACGTAGAAAAGGTAGATTGTGTGACAACCATACCCTTAGGAAAACATATGTATATCTCAAGCTCAGTTTTCCTACATTAGGAAGCTCATTTCATACGTCATAAATATCAAGCCAATAAATTTGGCTATTGGGTATTGGGGACAGTGGATCCACACTCATATATCTTCATCTCAAGCCTAGGATATATAATAATAAGTATGTAGAGAAAAATTTCATGCTCCCAAGGTCCACCTAAGGAGAAACATACAATGGAGAATGTGCTAGATCTGAAGCCTGTTGTGACCATACAAATAGATGAGGAGGAAGAGGAACATGAAGATAGTGGAGGTTTGGATCATAGAGGATAGAGGTAGCCTACAGAAAAAGTGGAGAGTGAGCGCACAAATACTCCACCATAAGTGCATAAGAAGGAGTAAGAATACTTGGATGTGGATGCCTTTCCTGAAGAATGCACCATTTTAAGAGAGGTATTCGGAACAACCATGACCCAAGGCACAGAGAACACCACATCTTGTAAGAAGATCACCCTAGACTCTCCCCTAAAAAAGAAACACTTCATAAGGAAAAGAGAATAAGAAAGTTGAAGCTAGAATGAGGAGGTGGAGAAGAGTCTGAAGAGAGTGCACCTAGGAACCCCAGTACAACTAGAATATATGGAGGAAAACAGAGATGAAGAAATGAAATATGAAGAGGAATGGGTGAAGGAAGCATAAGCGATGGTGCAAGAGAAACCCAGCACGCATGTTACTACTTAGGAAGAAGAAAGGCCCAACTCCAAACCTTGGCACTCATGTTCCTAAGGGGCCAAGAACAAAGAGAACAAGTGAAGAATATGTTGTGTATAGTATGGGCTATGCTGAGGACACACAGAAAAAATTGTTTGCACCTGGTTTCAAAGAACAGTAGGCCTTAAGGAATTGTATGGATGTGAATTAATGGATCTAGACATGACAACCACATGAACAAGGAAAAACATTATCTTGTTCCATACACACCCATATGTATGAGCCATATTTTGACATCTGTGAAGGAATCTTGTGTATCAAGGAGAGTGAAGAAGGAACCCTCAAAGTAGACACATGATAGTAAATCCTACTCTAATGTCTGATAAGCATGTGAGAAATGCCTTGGTTAAGGTATTTAGCAGAGGTGGCACAGGAGGAGCATTGATAAGGTTTCCACCATTAGAGTGCTACTTGAAAATAACAAGGAAAAAACTACAGAAATAGTGTGTTTAAAGGGAGAAAAGGACCTCTAACAGAAAAATAATGAGGCCTTCATTAAACATTGCAGAATAAATTGGAGACTGCGCTTTGAAAGAAAGACCTCATATTAAGTCTAAGGTACCTGAGAATTTTTCTTTGGCTATACATTATGTGTGCACATTGGTTGATTTGGTGCTAGAAGATGGGCCAATTTGAATTCCAACACCAAAGGATCCTGGACAAGAAGCAAAAAGAGAAAGGGCCTCCATGGTTAGGAAAATTTCAAACTATGAGGAATTTCTCCAAACTCTGAAGGATGAATTAAAGAAAGCTGACCAAGCTCTGAATATTTTTGGTGCAGTACTAGAAGCAGTGATAACGATAAGAAATTTAGTTGAGGGTAATGGACATTCTAAAGGCCATGAAAGATGAGACACTAAGACGCGTAGAAAGATTGGCACTTGTGAAATAGAAGCGTGACAAAGCCCTTTGCAGTAACCCAAGACACACATAAAGAGAGAATATATGAGATTGAGAAAGCTCATAGCGTAGAATATGGATCTTCTGGAGGGAATGATGACTGTTATGGGCCAATGTTGTCTAAGTACTACCAGAATGAAAAGGAAAACGATTAATCAAGACGAATTGGAATCCATTTCCATAGACATTCTAGCAGAAGACAAGGAAAACGTGCTGGGATGACTAGTAGACATTGGAGGTTGAGATTAAAATATAATATCCTAGAATTGGTCCTCCTTGATTGAAGAGGAGGGTGTTGCAAGAGTAAAGGTTTATTCTTTTGTACAGTGAGTCTTTACATTCTTTTCCATTCTTATTCTTTATTCTTTGGGAACATTAGAAATAATCCCCATTGTTGGGATGACAATGTACTTTAGTGTGGGGTAATGTTGAGTAGAAAATATTGTTTCTAATTTGAAGACCACATAAAGGATTTGCACGTGCAAGAACAAGGTGCATTTGAAGGAGTGATAGGAAAGGAAAGAACACATGAGCTAGGAAAAGTTTGATTCAGGACATATCCATTTTCATGGATGCGGGATATTTTTGGGAGATAGCAGTGCAGAGTACACATCGGGAAGGACAATTGCATGCAACATGTAAATGCTATTTTGGGAACGAGTGCATCTAATAAGCACCATGCATGAGTTCAATATAATAATAGGATTACTTCTTTCAGGTTAACTATAGGATATCTATTATTATTACACTTACATGTATGCATGTAAATGTAAAGGCGCATGGATATTATCAACATGCAACCTATTTTGGGAAGTATGAAGGTGGTGAAGGGAAAGTCCCCACCCCTATAAATATGTAGTGAAATATGTAGGTTAGAGACAGTGAGTTAGAGAGTGAATTACTGTAGAGTTATGTTGCTAGAACTGATGCGTGCATGACTTATGTTAATATTTTGTAATGTAAGAAGCTTCTATGTATTATAGGTGTTTAATGTAATGGAGTGTATTATATAGATAATGGTGTTAAATATGACTGTAACTAGTCTCTTGTATGGTTAATATTATTATAGTTATTGTTTAATCCATGATTCTCTAAGATCTAGATCTGGTTAGGCCATTATAGAATGTTTATGGTTATTTTTGGTTCTGAATATGTTGTATATTCATCACACTAACATTCTATACAATCAACTCTAAAGAGGGTCCTGAGTACCTTTCCGTGCTTTGGGTGAGTGCTCATCTCAAGCTGGGTGATGTGCCAGCGTCGCCTAGGTTTTTTCTGGGGTTTTATATAGTGGATTCTAGGCTACATTAGCCCCCTCAACAATCAAGAATGAACCATAAACGAGAGTGCATCATCAGGAAATGGTTTGAATTGTGTGTATTAGAAGGATGTGATTGTCAAAGTGCAAAGCATAGAGTGTAAGTGTGTAAGTGTGTAAGTGAATGAGTGGATGATTAAAAGCATGAGTTTGATAAGGTCCATTTGAAATGTAGACCCTCAACATTCGAGTATGGGTCATGGAACTAGAGTGCGGCATCGGGAAATGGTTTGAGTTGTGTGTATTAGAAGGATGTGATCATCAAAGTGTAAAGCGTAGAGTGCAAGCGTGTAAGTGAATGAATGGATGATTGAACATGTGAGTGTGATGAGGTCCATTTGAAATTTAGAACCTCAACTATCGAGTAGGTGTCGTGGAAATAGAGTGAATTTTTGGGAAATGGTTTGAATTGTGTATATTAGAAGGATGTGATCGTCAAAGTGCAAAGTGCAGAGTGAAAGCATGTAATTGAATGAGTGGATAATTAAATGTGTGAGTGTGTTGAGGTCATTTTGAAATATTGACCCTCAACTATCGAGTATGGGTTGTGGAACTAGACTACGTCATAGGGTAGTGAGCATAACGTGTGAAAATATATATCAAAAAGATATGTCGTGAATGTATATAGTAGATGTTGCACGAAGGAGATGAATATGCGAGATGTGAGGTATGTAATGTGATGCATAGTATGTAGTATGTAGTATGTAGTGTAATGCATGTGAAGTTCATGTGTATGGATTCCCTCAACAGTTGAGTGTGAACCGAAGCACAAGAGTGTGTCATCGACGATTGACGATACGAGAATGTGTCAATATGTTCATGGTATATGTGAAAGTCTAGATGAAAAATGATGTGAATATAAGACTCGTGTCTATGCCGGGGGACAAATAGGTGTGATTCCACCCCCCCCGCCCCCCCCAAGTGTGTGATGATGAATGTGTTATTTGATAAAATTGAAAGAGGAGGGTCCTCAGCTCGATGCTTGTGGAGATAAATGTGTGTGATCATGCGCTAAGAGTGGTGGTATATGAGATAGACGTTGTGCAGGTGAATGAAGCCTATATACATGTAACAAATGAGTATACGATGGGCACATTTTTGTAACAAAATGTGGAAGTGATGGAGACATATGTGAAGAAGAATGTAGAGGTAATGGAAACCTATGTGAAGCAGAGCACAAAAGTGATGAACACTTATGTGAATCAGAGCGCGGAGGTGATGGACACCTATATGGAATGAAACAAGGTGGTGAAGTATTCCTTGATGAAGGAGATGTCCTAGTGATGGATCTAGACTGATGTGATGGACTAGAAGATTGGTGAGAACACATAGGCCAAGTGTGAATAGGAGAGCTAGAAGGATATTGTGCTTCAGGTGTTGATGAAGCCACAAGGAACTATATGGTCTAGGTGATGCACTTGAACAACCTTAAAAAGAGGTTATGAAAATGGATTAGATGGAGGCACACCATTTATATAAATGAACTTGATTGTTATGAATGAACTTCAGACATCGTTTATTCATGGAGATGATAGAATGAGACCTGCAAATCCAATTGAGATACCTAAGAGCATGGAACACCCTTCGATTTTTTGTGCTACAAGGAAGGGCACAAGCATGGTAAGAGGACTAACGGTAATGAATGGAAGCTTGAAAAACACTATATGAGTTAGGCATGGGATATGAAATTTGTGATGAGTGGATAATCTAATAGAAATAATAAGTGGAATAGAACATGCATTGATATGTCATGATGGATCAAATTTGGTGTTATTGATATGGAGTGGACCCGATAGAAGAACTAATATGTCAAGTTATCAGAAGATAGAATGTAGCATGATAATCATGATCGGAGAAAGATATGATTGGTGGAGAAATATCAACATGAGCACCTAGGAAATCAAGAGCCCCCAATGCAAGAGGAAAAGTACTGCGCGATATGTATGATTTGTTGAGGAATCAACCACTTATTTTTCATGGTTTCAGTAGAGGATTGTTAAATATCTTGATCTTTTGATTTTCATTGACTAGACACAGAATTCGGTAGTCTATGGAAGCTCGCGTGTATTATTATCAATTAGATCTTGAATGACATAGTGTGAAGTTTGAAACACATGATCTGTAGAATTCCCAATGCATTAATGATAGTCATATCTAAGTTTTTCATCATAATTATGACGTTAAGGATGAGATGGGTCTAAAGTTTAGCGGCAGAGGAAGTGTGATAATATTGCTTTTGACAAGAAGTATGTTGTAATCATAATATGGGGAGTGATAGTTAACTTTTTATATGTTCTCTTAGGTGGTTGTCCATTGAGAGTTCCTTAGTATTAGAGACACCATTAACGGTGACCTTAGCTTTTGTAGGTTTTACGTGATGGCTTGAAATTTGATTTACTTTTAAAGCGCATAGAATACAAAGTTTTTTCGTGATACTTAATCTTTCCTATGGATTTAATATTTTAGTTTCACATAGCTTAAGATTATGGACACAGTTAATCAAATGATGGAGATGTCTCAAATATAAAACTCTCACGGAGAGGTGGAAATAGACTCTGAATAAATAGGTCTTGAAGTTCATAGTATGTAAGCACATTAGACATCTTATCTAAGTTATTATTGTATCATAAGACATAATCCGCTGAGGTGTTCATGAGATCCTTGTTTAACTTGTACAAGTTGAGCATATGACATTTTAGAGCCGATCTTGATAGAAAAATAAGTAAGAAAAGCATAAGCTAGGTGCGCAAAAGATGTTACCAAGTGGACAAGTAGGTCATAGAACCAACACATCGCATAATCGTGGAGACTAAAAGGAAATATCTTAGCTATAATAATGTTATTAGCTGTAAAATCTAGACATGCCACATGGAATGCTCGGAGGTTCTCTTATGGGTCACCATGCCCATTGAATATGAGAAGCTTGAGGACGAAAAAAATAGGAGGATTCAAGTAAGTGGAGATGGTAGGTGCGAATGGAGTATGTAATAATAAATTGGAATCCAAAGATGGAGATGTATGATAAGTAGCATGTTGTAATTCATGAATTTGTGTTCCTGAAGGTCATTGATAAAGGGAGGACTAAATATTGAGCGCTCAATGGAAGAAAACTTATCCGCATGTCAGAAAAAAGAGTTGGGGTGAAGTGGTTAGTATGCGTAATAGGGGCAGAAATGGGGATGGTATAAATGGGCGGAAGAGAAAAAGTAGGTGGTTGAGTACAAATGGAGGTGGGGATAGCTGGGGTTAGCATTAAGCTTCGTGAGGTTGGAGGCTTCCTCACAAAAAAGTGAATAAAAGAAAGTCTAGGTCCTGTGGATGCTCAGTGATATGATAATTAAGGTCTTAAAGGTTGGCTTCAGTGAATTCGCTACAAGATTGAGCCATAGTGATAAGAGGATAAGATTCCTAAGGAGAAGTGTGGATTCAAAGATCGGGTTCACCAAAATGACTAAGCTAAATGTTATTTTATATGCCTACTATGATTGACTATCATACAACAGTAAATAAATAAACAATTAAGTACAGAAATTCACCCAAGCAAGCTAAAAAAGAAAGTATGAAACCCTAAGTGCAGAGAAGAGGTAAGATGACTTAGCTGTTTCATAATTGTTCTTGGACTATGCCGAAGAGCTAACCAGATGAATAGAGAGAGAGAAAAGGTTCACACAGAGCCTTAGAAAAGTGTGCAAGCTGATGGTTTTCCTGTACTGGGGCACTTTGAGAGGGGCAGGGGCGTCCGTGGGCACCCTAGGCCTTATTCTGGGTGCATGTGTCTACCGAAATACTTAGAAAACCTCCTCTGAGTGGCCAAAATTTATTCGTTGTCGTTCACCTTTGATTGTTAGGATATCACACAATGATCACCAAAGTCACTAGAAACCTGCAATGAAACAATGACCTGCAAAACCCTCAAATAGATACCAAATCCTAAAAAAGAAAGATGCAGAATGAGGGGTTAGATTGTCCTCAGTTGTCACAATGGTGATCTTACGACTGAGTGTTGCACTACATCTCATACCCAATGTAGTTCTATGTGTGTGTGTAGGTAATCATGCCTTAGGTGGCTCTTGTTCTTGTCACACTTGATAGCGAGCAAGTAAGCTAGATGTAAAGAAATGTAATAGATATGTGTATGGAATAGAATGAACTTCTCTCTTATGAAGTATGTATGTAGAATAACCAACCCTTGTATCCCTTGGATGGTGATAGATGGGTGTAATGGAGCTCTTGGATGTTTGATGGATGCAACCTTAGGTGGTCATAGCTAATGCTTAGTGTTTGGTACCTTACTATGATCACATAAATTTATATTTATATGATTCCCTTGCTTAAATTTAATAATTAACCTTGAAAAGGCCGACTACATAAAAGATAAGATGCTCAAATGGCTAGAAAGGACCCAAAAGATGTGAACAAAGTATAGTGAGATCAAGGGCACCCAGAGGGGATGAGGGCGCTTGGCGTTGGTGTCCATGTTGGGCGCTGGTGTCTAGGATGATAAATGCCGAAGTATAAAAAGGCATAGCAAGAAAGTAAGGGTGTAAGACCAAAAGTGGCAACAAAAAACAAATAAAGGTGGCCAAAGACATGGGTCAATTAGTACTTTTCTTGCTTAGGAGTCATATGAATAGTAGTATGTAATCAGGACTAGAAAATTACCCAAAGTGTGTGATTTTGTTTCTACAATTGTAATAATGTTTCTCAATTTAATGTAATATCTCATTTATTGTGGTTTTTCCCCCCTCAAAAGTTTTCCATGTAAATTCGTGTCTCTGTGCATTTATTTTTTTATTGTATAGTTTAAATATTATTCATTAATGGTTATTGCAATTTTTTAATTTAATTGGTTAATTTAAATCCTCATCTGAACATGTTGGAATTGGTTATGTGCTAAATTAAATTTTCCATGGGTGTAACCCAGGACTCTCTCTAGGGTCCTTGCTTGGCCTAGTTTTCGCTTTGAGGATGCTTTGGCTTCAATTTGGGGTTGCAGTCCCTTTCTCCTCATTTGGCATATTTGGTGGGAGAGAAACAAAAGATTATTCAAGGAGGAGTATAGGTCTATTTCCTCTATGTTGAATAGATTAGAAGTTTCCATTTCTAAAAATGTCTCTTCACTGGATAAAGAGATTCTTAGAAAATGGCCAAAGATAGGTAAACCTTCTAAAGGCTCTAGGTCTCAATCCATTTCTGGAGCCTTGCTTAGGAGATTTGTTGCTTGGTTACCCCCTCCTCCTGGTTTCTTTAAGATAAAATTTGATGGGGCTTCCAGAGGTAACCATGGGCCTTCGGGTGTTGGTGTATTATTTGAAATGACAAAAGTGAAATTGTAATTGTTGGTTCTTTCAAACTACAAAATGGTTCATGTAATTTGGCAGAAATCCAAGCCTTGGAAAGAGGCTTGTTTTTGGCTAAAAATCTAAATATTAGTAAGTTGTTGATCGAAGGTGACTCCTAGATTATAGTTAATGCAGTCATTAAGAAGTAGTCTATATCTTGGAAAATTAATTTAATATTGTGTAAGGTTCTACATTGGCTATCTACTATCCCGGAATGGTCCATAACACATAACTTTAGAGAGACTAATAAGGAAGCTGATTTTCTTGCTAACTAGGGTATAAATCAAGTGGAGGAGAAAAATATAGGTAATAATTATAATGAATGGCATGATTTTGACACCCTTTTTAATGAAGGCTGATCTGTATTGTTGAAGCATGCCAATTCTTTTCCAAGCATGTGAACATTGGGTTGGCCCCTATTTTTACCCTGCCATCGTCTTATTCCACATTCCCATTCGGTTTGGGGTTCTCTTCTTGGTAGATATGGATTGCCTGATGTATCATTTTTTTCAATTTTCTGGGACTGAGCGCAAGATGACCTTCTATACGAAAACTACCCGGATGCATCTGAAATCCATCTTCAAGATTGGCTCACTGCAAGACTTGGAGGCCATTGCATGTATTATTGGGGAGGTTTATCTCAAACTAGAGGGTCATCTGAGGGTTAATGCTGAGCTTACTACTAATTTTTTCGGTTACCTGTTGATTATACATCCAATCAATGAATGGGCATTGGAATTGGGTCGTCACTGGATTTGGCCTATTCATCGAGCTGATATGTCAAAGGCGATTGGAAAACATTTTCTCGCTTCTTGGCCTTTTCTATCGGAGCTTGGGTTTTCAGAGATGGTCTGGTGGACTGTGGTGCTTTTCTTGAGCTAGAGAATTTTTTTTTTGCTTTGTTGGTATTCGCTGAATTGGTTATCAAATTTAGCAAAGGAAAGGAATTGGGGCTTGTTCTAATAAATTGTCTGGATCTTAAAGCTCTTACTACCCCTTTGAAATCGGAACCAAAACCCTGGGATTGGCTGCGTAGTCGAGGTCGTGAGGCTTATGCATGGTTGAAGGCTTGGGAAGAATATGGGCATCCAAATCTCTTCCTTGCTCATGTTTTGTCTTCGGAGTCCTCTCCTGCTATTGTGGAAGTGATCGAGGTTCCTTCCAACTCTAAAGATTAAAGGTTGTTGTTGTCAAGTCTAGTGTTATATTATGATATGTATAGTGATGTATATTATATTGGTCTCTTGTAAGTTTTTGGATGACTGGTAGGGTTGGGGGCTATGTTATTCAATTTAGTTATATCCCCCTATTTTTGCTATGTACTAAAGTCACTTACAATTGGGTTTAATAGTGTCGAAGGTATGATTTTTTGGAAATCACTTCACGATGCATATTTCAATGTAAAGGGAAAGGGACCCTTCAACCCTCGTTTATCTATTAAAAAACATTACATGGACATAATTATTTACTAAACAAAATGGAGCACTAACAAATATGAATTCCTAACAGCAATATGAATAGACGCAGAAGTAGAATATGCAATAACAAGTACAACAAGATTAATAACAAAAGTTGCAATAGGAGCATCGAGAGCAAGAGCGTGCTTAGAAAATGAAAAATGAAGGTCAATGGATGCAGGAGCAATAAGTACAAGTGGATTAGGAGTAGGGGTATGAAGTTCCATAATATGAGAGTGATGTTACAAACTAAAATGTTTATGCTACATGGAGTGAATGAAGGTATCTTTTCTCATAATGAGGAAGCGTAAAAGAGCATTCTTTTTCAACAATTTCATGTTGTCTTCCTACAAGATCAGTATGGAAGCCATAATTTTCAAAAATCATAATTAATAACAAGAGTGTACGTGAGGGGGTTTGCCTCCTACCAGACCAGACCTCGCCCTTTTGTCTTCGACACTCATAAAAATGTATTCCACCAAAATATAGGGCGACCAAGAAGTATTGAGCACCAAATCAGGCAGTGGGTATGGAATCCCCCAACAAGGTCAAGGGGAAGCACCCCTTGTGGGGCCTAAGAGAAATGATCTGAGCATTCTCCCTATCATGATACAAGACGAGGTCAAGGGGCAGAGCCCCCAATGCCAAGCACAATTCACCCTTCTAAACAACCTTTAAAATAGTAAAAAAACACTTTTAAAATAAAAACAAACCATTAATAAACAAAGATTCGACCCCATTTAAAATCTCTTTTTACAGTATTTTTTGTAAAAATTATCTCCTCTTTTCTCAAAAATTGTCCAAAGCCTCTTTTTTCAAAAAAAAATCATTACTCAAATTATTTACCTCCATAATTTTTTTGGTTTGGTACGTAAGTGAGCTAGGTAAGCTTGGTGGACAAGATTGGTGGGCGGAGCAAGTTGGAAGGTGAGCTCAATGAGCAGGATGATTTGACCATAAACAATCCTCCAAATCATTTAAACCCGCGATCTTGTGCCACCAAGACACTTTCAGTAACCTAATTTTCACACTTCGCTTTGGAATAATACTAGGAGAAATAACATTTTATTGTATTGATATTTGTTGGAGGCAAATAAAAAAAGAGAATTCAATAGGGTTTAAACCCTAATCGCTTCCTTATGTATTTGTTTCCTTCATACAAAATAAAGTCCAATGCCTTTCCGACCGCCACTTCCATGTGAGATTAGCCCAAGTGAATTAAAATAAACTTAGACCAAGCCAAGCACGAGGGAAAATAAATGCATATCAGGTCGTGCCACCAAAAAACCAATGTCATCCACAAGCATGTTTTCTTAGCTTTTTTCGTTGCCTTGTCAAAAAAAGGAGGAGAGATTTTAAGCACCTCCTAGGAGATTTTGCATCAAAAAATAGAGCCAAGATCTAGAGGATGCCAATTTTACTAAATCTCAGGAGATAACAGGCTCGACAATCAGTCGTATGTCGAGTTTAAAAAAAACACAGGCAAAGCTCATCAATACCAAGATACAATGAGGAGAGATTTATAAATTAGTGTTGAACCAATAGTCCAAGTTTGACCCAGATCTGCCACACAAAATCCTTTCTCTAATGGAGAACGAGTCGAGTCTCTTTGAGCCTAAAAGAGATGCTCTACTGTGAAGGTCTCTTAAGAGAGGATAGAAAAGGATCTACAAGATGAAAGGAAGACCGATCAAGGTCGTTCAAGAAAGAGTAAAGCCACTAAGTATCTTGCAACCCGACAATGAGTCCACCATTGTGTTTGAGACAAGGGTCTAACAACGTCTTCCACCAAGATCAAAAACCACCGCAAATTTGCTATGACTTGCAGGTCGAGCAAGAGAACTGGCTCATATAGTTGTTGATAGGGCTAAGAGGTGAGAAAATTATCATCCGTTGGAGGAGACTATAAGCTAGGGTAGGTCAGTCATGTTGAATGTGAACTTTGCCAATGCGAGTTAGTTATGTTAGATTTTGAGGATTCTAATAAATACAGATTTAATCAACTTACATATTACATAATGTTACAATAAATATTTAAATAAAGATTACATCAGAACATAAGTAAATAAAGAAATACTTACAAGAAATAAATAACACAACACAGTATTTATAGTGGAAAACCCCAATAGGGTAAAAACCACTTTGAAAATAACCTTTTACTTCAAAGAACTTATTTTACATCTAGTAAGATCACCTCCTCCTTTGAAACCCTATTTACCAAGGGTAAAACCAAATCACTTGATTTGCACACCTTTGATATATTTCCCGAATATATCAAATGAGGACCTAAAGTCCTTTTTATATAAGGTGATTAGGTATGTCCCCCGACCCACCTTTTCAACCTAAAATGGTTGACACATACACCTAGGTTTATAATATTTAATATTAGAAATATAATCATTTCATGATATTAAATATTTAACCTAAAGTATATACCTAAGTTAGCATATTTAATAATAGAAATATAAATATTTCATATTATTAAATATCAACCTATATATTAGTGAAGGACCCATATACATTAAGGGTTGGCCAGACCACTTAATCATTATGTTCTAACAAGTTATACAAAGTAGATAACTAGCTCAACAAGCCAACAGACATGAAACAAAGCTTGTCGAGCTAGAAGAAGACGACTCTCAAGGAGCTTGCAAATTTTTCTTTCTTTTTAAAATATAACAATTTTTGCAAAAAACTCTCAAATCCTATCATTTCTCAAAACAAGAAAATAATTAATAAACATTTTCCGCAATTTAATATATCCTCTCATTGTCTTCTCATACACTTTTTTTGCAAACACTCCCTACAACGTAGATCAAATCTAAACATCAAATACATGTATTATTTACAAATATGATCAATGCATAAAATAGGTTGAGCAATTGTTGTTGGGAGAAGCTCTAATACCATATATGAGCATTGGACACTCCCATACCAAGGATCTTATCCATCATACCATTACCACAACCATACAGTCATTCCAAAACTACAAAAAAAGACGATAAAAAGATTGCACACAATAAACTAAATTATAATAATGCACACAATCTTTCTTTGTATATGTGATGTTTTTTTAGTACAATAAGGAGTGCTTATTATATAGGCAAAAGCCATAGTTAACCTCAACTAGAAAATAGGTTGGAAAGGCTAATATTAGGGAATAATTCAAATCCCTAAAATCATGTTCAATCAAACCTACGTGAGAATCAAATATAACAACTCATCTCCCTATTTCAAGTTTAACTTCCTAAGTGAGTGTGAAAATGGCTAACACCAACCTAGTTTGGAAATAGCGTGAAATGCCAACCCATGAGAACACACACACTCCAAGAATCTAGAAGAAGAGTTTGAAAGAGCAAGTTTTTAATCTTTGGAAGAATATCTTCTTTAAAAAATCATGTCAAAACAATAAATTTCTCATCTTATAGCCAAAAAAATAGCCCTCCACTTTCCAATCTGAATTTTAGTAGTATATTTCCTCTATAAAAATGTAAAATGCAGTTCAAGACCAAAATGGATTGCAACAAACCCCAATTCCTTAGTATGCGCTTAAAGATGCTCTAATTTCATATTGGGAGAATTTTACAATAAGGGAAAAAAGAGATGTGACATAATTTAGTATTAAATGGAAATAGGAAACGTGAAATACCTTTTGTTGCATATATAGTGTAAATATGGCGCAAATGTTGTGCCACATGTTGGCATCATGTTTACTTCAGAAATTGACTATCACTCACACACACACACACACACACACACAATGACACAAAATCAACACAATTCATGACATTATTTGCACTATATCTAGTAATGGTCTCTCAATTGAAGCAAGAGAGTTCATATTGGTCTTGAGAGAAAATTGAACATGTCTTTTTGGCCATATGGAATAAAGAAGATGATGATGATGAGAAAGAAAATATTGATGATATTGTGGAAGGAGGAGGAGAAGGTGAAGAAGGGCGAGGAGGAGGAGGAGGAGGAGGAGTGGCTACTGATGATGCAGGAGAGGAAGCGGATCAAGATGAAGAATAAACAGAGTATAAGTGTGCATATAAGTAGCTCCAAAATTTGAAGCTTCAATATTTCAGTTTGAAGGGTGCATGCAAAGAAAAAAATATAAAGTACAAGTGAATGGTAAGAAGATTCAATTTTTGAAGATTCGAACCACTCTCGCATTCTAGTCACATTTCTAGCTTGCAAAATCTCATTGCACAAAATGTTTCATCCCAAGCAAAGTTACCTAAATTAGATAAAGAAGGATAAATCAGTTTGGAACCCAAGAAAAATCTTAAGAGGGTGAAGAAGAGAGTAGCTAATGAGTATATAATCAAGACAATGAAGTTGTAACATGGGAAGAGAAATTTGTTTTGTACTGACATCCAGAGATCATTAACATGGAGGTCTACGTGTGTTTGAGGAAGCATCGAGAAATTGTCAATATCGGGGACAATAATGTTTGAAGGGGAGGGACATGCCACACACTTAACCCTAGGTCATATGTCGGGATATGTATAGCCTACTTGTGGCTAATATAATCTCTTAACACGTCGTACCACATTTATTTATGCTTTTAGTAGGTCGGCCTAGGTGGTTTACATAACACAAGTAGGGTATATATAGGAGGTAGTAACTACTAGTTGATCATCATTTTGAGGAGTTGATTTTAAGCGTATGGTTTGGAAGTTGCCCCCTCAAAGTAGCTAAGTTATTCTACTTGCAGATTGTGATCTTGTCTTTCTATTTTAGCATGCTTCAGTGTAAATCTATCTAAATAATTTCCTTAGAGAATGATGCTAGTCAAGAGCAGAAATGGATTTCTACTAATGTCTTAGCTTCACTAAAAAATCAATAAAGAAATGTTGAGTGTACTGAAGAATATATTCAGTGAAAATGGACGAGAATCATGATTAAGACTCAGGTTGGTGGAAAAGAATGATCAATAAAGAAAACCTCTCCCTCTGAAGTGGGTTCCTGTAAGGATGACTCCCTGAAGTTTGGTAACAGTATGGTGGGGTGTTCCCACTTGGTCTGTTGTGAATCCTACGCCACCAACTCGAGACACCTAACTATCATTTTACATAACCAACGTCTGGTTGAATGAAAGAATAATCGAAGTATTTATCTAAATCCTTGATCTACATTATCATTTGTATTGTTGTTTTATTGGGAAAACATTGCATGCTGCAGGAAAAGATGGAGGAGAACTGTGTGGGTGTGGGTGTGGGCACGAGAGGAAATATAGCATCTCTCATTTGCAAGGAGCTCGAGTACCTCAACAAATTAAAAGATCAACAACGGAACAGACTTCACTGTCCTACAATTTCTGTGTTCTGTCAACACCACTCCTCTTTCACTGCTTATAAATTCATGAGGCCAAAAAGCCAGAGAAAAAGCCAGAACCATCGTTGGCCTGAATATAGATCTGAGGGCAGAGAAGAAAATTTGCAGAAACCGTGTGTCAATGCAAGAAAAGGTATGTCTGAGTTGGAGGAGGGCGAATTTTATCTGCCGATTCCAGCTAAATTTGGACAAAATGACTGGCGTACTCCAATGTTGGAATGCCACATGGAAGAGTGTAATGCAAGAAAAAATGGAGCGTCTTTTGTTGAGGTGGTGGATTTGAAGTGCAGAAATGGTAGAAGTTGGGTAAGGAGTGGTGGCGGTGGCGGTGGCGGTGGCGGAGGAGGTGGCGGTGGCCTTGCCAGTCGGTTTATGAGAAGACTCTCTTTCTCGAGGATATCCACTTCTACTTGATTATGATTATGAGCAATGGACAACAAATGCTTTGTATGATAATTTATTAAATTACCTCATCACACTTGAATTTTGCCAACTAAATAATAAGAGAAAATCTATAAATCGTATTGAAGGGCCCTTGGTTTATTGATGAAGTTGATTAGCTTTGAATAAGCCTACCAAGGATCAAGTCTTGTTGAGTGCAAGGCTTAGAGATCCTTGACAAGAGAATTGAAGCAGTAATCTAGTGCCCAATTGATTGTACTTTCTCAATTAAATTTTTTTTTTATAAATAATAACAGTTACTAAGTAATGTGAAGTGATTTTGCACTCTGCACTCATGCAGGAGAAAATTGTCGACATGCCTTGTAAATTTGATTCTCTAGAATTTTGCTTGCATCTCGGTCATGGGCACATGGTTGATTCCATGGCCAAAAGGGTTTGTCGGTCCATTATGTGTTTGAAAGCATCATGCCTTGTCAATTTTGTAAATGAAGCTTATTGAGGGGATACAAATTTAGCTTACACTAGTTTGATCAACCTAAAATTTCTTATGTAGGTTTTTAATCTTTCTCAACATATGGATTTTGTGTTTGCGTCACTGCACTAGTGTGTGACGATATACAACTAGGCTCTTCTTTGCCCAAACCCCTAACAAAAAATAAATAAAAAGCACAATAAAATGCTAGAAGAGATATTGGGTTGGACAAACCTCAACTTACCCCAATTTATGTGAGTATTGCATTGTGTGTTTGTACTACAAAGAGGAATCACGCCACGCAGAGTTATCCCACAATCATATACGACATGCATCTATGAAGTTTCCAATGTGATTTTAAATGTTTCTTCACTTTGAACGTGACGCTTAGAAACAATACAACTTTAAGCTTTTTTACTTTAGATTTGGCTCGTGGACTTCTCTAGGGCTCCTCTTAGAAGATTGAGAATATGTGAAGCCATCAAATATTGATCTCCAAGTTTATTAGGTGATATATAGATAATCTAATATGTTTTTTAAATATATGAGTCCTTGCGTCAATTTTTTGTATAATTTCAACCCAAAATTCATGCCTATGTAGACCTATAAAGACACCCAATTTGAAAATCAAACAATTGGAATATAAGTAGGGTTAAGTTTTTTAGAAGTTGTTCAATTTCGCAAATGAACTAACCAAGGAGGTATGTTTTAGAAATGAAATTTTTTAAGCACCTACAAATGTGACCCAAAAGTCAAATACTCGGGAATAGAAAATGGAGAAAAATTTGTGTATGCAAATAGGAGGTTTCTATATAGATCGCAAGTGATCCAAAATGTGGAGATCGAGAAAGTGAGGGCTAACTTAACGAACCTGAAATTAATCAATAAGGTGGAAATGTATGGAAAATGAGTAAAATATGTGCAACCAGTCCAATTGTGTAAAAATATGCAATAATTGAGATTTCCAAATTCCTTTGACCAAATTTAGGTACTAACAAATTAATCTTCCTTTAATTTAATATTTGAAATGAAATACAAAATATCGGTTCAAAGGGATAAAAGAAAATGCATATGTACATGGCATAAATATAGGATTGATTAAGCCCCTAATATGGAGAAGAGGGCCATGTTGAATACTAATGAATCATGAAAGTAGGATTCTTGAGGTGTGTATGCATTAAATGAAGTAACTCTTAGAACTGGGGGATGATGCTCCCATTGAATGACTAGACAAATAACTAAAGGCCATGGGTGTTTAAATAGCCCAACTATAATGCATGTTTTTTATCTCAATTAGGAGAGAGTCACAAAATACAAACATCATAGAGATAGGGATTTCATACCCCACCCATGGTCAAAATATCACTTCCTAGCTAAAGAAGCGGACAAATTTGATCTCAATCAGAGACAATTGATGGAGCAAGTATGGTACAAAAAGTGGGTAAAATATCTTTGGGTCCAGGTAATATCTTTGAGTCTAGATAATATCTTTTGGGTATGGTAAAATAGTGTGATAAGATCTCAAAAGTATGGGTTGGGTCTCTTATGGGCATAGACAACAATTTAATGTTGCATTTAATTCATTAGTACCATGTCCCAGTTTATTCTAAATATGTTTAGGAATGGTTGCTCTGATTGAAACTGTCTAAATCTATGAATTGGCCCACTATATGCCCCTCTTTTTGGGAGGATGCAATGCACTTGTGTATCACTTGTCTCAAAATAAAGAGCTAAATGTACCTTGTGTAATCATGTAGATATAAAGAGAAAACTAGATCTAAGCCGTGTAAAACATGCATATATGTCTATATACAAAAGATTTTATTATTATATGCATACCTCTAACATGTAATACAAGGTGTAGGAATAATTGAGTGTTATTATCATGTAAGATATCATTGTGAAAGTGTAGCTAAAGATGTAGACAAATGAGCAAGTAATGAATTTTGTGTCCCAATAGATGCATGATGTGGATCGCGGCGATGTGAACAATAGTTGTAACACAAAGTAGTGTGTGTGATACATATCACAACACCAACCATTTATAGCAAACTAGATAGTCAAGCATAATCATACATACTTGGCAACCATAGCAAAAACATATAACAAACATCATGATCAAGAAGAACACAAGAAATCATGACTCGACACTAGCTTGTCATGGATGTAACATTGACATTACAAGGACATGACAGGACTGAGAGGATACTCTAATATCAACAAACATGACACAATGTAAACATATATTCATATGCATTGCATTGTTAATATATACATCATAAGTACAAGCATGGATAAATCAATGTATTTATCAATAAAAGGCACATGTTAAGCACATATAAGCAATCAATTTCATCATCATGTATAACAAAGTACAATAGTCATAAGCACTCTAAAATATATGAGCAAGAGCAAGACGGATAAGCAATCTAAAGTGGCTCAATATGATCAATGGACTCACATGGAAAAATAAAATCTGAAATACAATTGAGATGCCCCAATATGGTCATGCCCCCAATGTAGAGAGTTAGCCCCTAGGTGTGAGTAATATCAATCATCAAAGTGTCCACATCCATATGTAATGCGTATGTCATACATCTATCTCAAGTATACCCTGAAAATATGTGCATAAAAATGGATATGTAAATAGTATATACCTCTTAGTGTCTTTTACACAGATTTATCTAAAATATGTAAATGAAAGCATCATGCCTTGTCAATTTTGTAAATGAAGCTTATTGAGGGGATACAAATTTAGCTTACACTAGTTTGATCAACCTAAAATTTCTTATGTAGGTTTTTAATCTTTCTCAACATATGGATTTTGTGTTTGCGTCACCGCACTAGTGTGTGACGATATACAACTAGGCTCTTCTTTGCCCAAACCCTAACAAAAAATAAATAAAAAGCACAATAAAATGCTAGAAGAGATATTGGGTTGGACAAACCTCAACTTACCCCAATTTATGTGAGTATTGCATTGTGTGTTTGTACTACAAAGAGGAATCACGCCACGCAGAGTTATCCCACAATCATATACGACATGCATCTATGAAGTTTCCAATGTGATTTTAAATGTTTCTTCACTTTGAACGTGACGCTTAGAAACAATACAACTTTAGCTTTTTTACTTTAGATTTGGCTCGTGGACTTCTCTAGGGCTCCTCTTAGAAGATTGAGAATATGTGAAGCCATCAAATATTGATCTCCAAGTTTATTAGGTGATATATAGATAATCTAATATGTTTTTAAATATATGAGTCCTTGCGTCAATTTTTTGTATAATTTCAACCCAAAATTCATGCCTATGTAGACCTATAAAGACACCCAATTTGAAAATCAAACAATTGGAATATAAGTAGGGTTAAGTTCGTAGAAGTTGTTCAATTTCGCAAATGAACTAACCAAGGAGGTATGTTTTAGAAATGAAAATTTTCAAGCACCTACAAATGTGACCCAGAAGTCAAATACTCGGGAATAGAAAATGGAGAAAAATTTGTGTATGCAAATAGGAGGTTTCTATATAGATCGCAAGTGATCCTAAATGTGGAGATCGAGAAAGTGAGGCTAACTTAACGAACCTGAAATTAATCAATAAGGTGGAAATGTATGGAAAATGAGTAAAATATGTGCAACCAGTCCAATTGTGTAAAAATATGCAATAATTGAGATTTCCAAGTTCCTTTGACCAAATTTAGGTACTACAAATTATCTTCCTTTAATTTAATATTTGAAATGAAATACAAAATATCGGTTCAAAGGGATAAAAGAAAATGCATATGTACATGGCATAAATATAGGATTGATTAAGCCCCTAATATGGAGAAGAGGGCCATGTTGAATACTAGTGAATCATGAAAGAAGGATTCTTGAGGTGTGTATGCATTAAATGAAGTAACTCTTAGAACTGGGGGATGATGCTCCCATTGAATGACTGGACAAATAACTAAAGGCCATGGGTGTTTAAATAGCCCAACTATAATGCAGGTTTTTTATCTCAATTAGGAGAGAGTCACAAAATACAAACATCATAGAGATAGGGATTTCATACCCCACCCATGGTCAAAATATCACTTCCTAGCTAAAGAAGCGGACAAATTTGATCTCAATCAGAGACAATTGATGGAGCAAGTATGGTACAAAAGTGGGTAAAATATCTTTGGGTCCAGGTAATATCTTTGAGTCTAGATAATATCTTTGGGTATGGTAAAATAGTGTGATAAGATCTCAAAAGTATGGGTTTGGTCTCTTATGGGCATAGACAACAATTTAATGTTGCATTTAATTCATTAGTACCATGTCCCAGTTTATTCTAAATATGTTTAGGAATGGTTGCTCTGACTGAAACTGTCTAAATCTATGAATTGGCCCACTATATGCCCCTCTTTTTGGGAGGATGCAATGCACTTGTGTATCACTTGTCTCAAAATAAAGAGCTAAATGTACCTTGTGTAATCATGTAGATATAAAGAGAAAACTAGAGCTAAGCCGTGTAAAACATGCATATATGTCTATATACAAAAGATTTTATTATTATATGCATACCTCTAAATTGTAATACAAGGTGTAGGAATAATTGAGTGTTATTATCATGTAAGATATCATTGTGAAAGTGTAGCTAAAGATGTAGACAAATGAGCAAGTAATGAATTTTGTGTCCCAATAGATGCATGATGTGGATTGCGGCGATGTGAACAATAGTTGTAACACAAAGTAGTGTGTGTGTGATACATATCACAACACCAACCATTTATAGCAAACTAGATAGTCAAACATAATCATACATACTTGGCAACCATAGCAAAAACATATAACAAACATCATGATCAAGAAGAACACAAGAAATCATGACTCGACACTAGCTTGTCATGGATGTAACATTGACATTACAAGGACATGACAGGACTGAGAGGATACTCTAATATCAACAAACATGACACAATGTAAACATATATTCATATGCATTGCATTGTTAATATATACATCATAAGTACAAGCATGGATAAATCAATGTATTTATCAATAAAAGGCACATGTTAAGCACATATAAGCAATCAATTTCATCATCATGTATAACAAAGTACAATAGTCATAAGCACTCTAAAATATATGAGCAAGAGCAAGACGGATAAGCAATCTAAGTGGCTCAATATGATCAATGGACTCACATGGAAAAATAAAATCTGAAATACAATTGAGATGCCCCAATATGGTCATGCCCCCAATGTAGAGAGTTAGCCCCTAGGTGTGAGTAATATCAATCATCAAAGTGTCCACATCCATATGTAATGCGTATGTCATACATCTATCTCAAGTATACCCTGAAAATATGTGCATAAAAATGGATATGTAAATAGTATATACCTCTCAGTGTCTTTTACACAAATTTAGCTAAAATATGTATGATAGTTATATGATTTAACTTATATTTCGCACTTGTGTAGTGAATATGAGAGGTGAAGATGTCATTTATTTTTAATTACTATTTTCATATAAATATATTTCTAAAATATCAATAGATATCAATCTCAAGACTCTTAATTTGGACATTACACATATCACATTGATTAATAATTTCTTTATATTCTTTAAATTTCTCATAGACCAGTGATTAAAAACATTTCCCAAACAAAAGAGCCTCAAATTCTACCATATAACCAATATATTACTATTTTTTGACTCACTTTTCAAAGTCAAGTAGACAACTTTTATATAGAAGTCAAGTAAACGTCAAATTTATGGTCAAACCTACCTTGTAATAGTCAAATAGACATAAAATTTAAAATGAAAAATGAATGTGCATATGCTTCTTACTTTGGCAATACATTTTACATTGGCAACAATTGCTCATCTATGAATCTCAAATTTAATATTCCCACTCTGTTTTAAATAAGAACTCAACAAAATATGCATTCAACATATCAATTCCATTTCCTAAGTTGCTTTTTAAACCTATTTCATTTTGTCAAAGATGCCTAGTTTGCAAATGAATTATTAGGGTTTGATTTATCTTCTTATTTATTTGCCTTTTTTCCATGTTTTACTATATTTTCAACATTTGAAGTCTTTTAAATATATTCATTACCAATCTTAAAATGTGAAAAATCTAGCTGAATCAAACATCAATTAGCTGCCAAAGGTTTATAATATTTTGAAAATCAACCATCAGTTGGTTGTCATTATGACGGTCAAATGGACGCCAAATTCAATGTTTATGATTAAAGTGAACCACACATGTCATTACAGCCATGAATGTCATTATGGGATCATCTCTCAACATAACTAATAACTTGCAAGGCTAGTGTTTATGTTGTGAATCGTATTTGTGTATAATATTGTGAAAGCAAACAAAGAGTTGTTATGTTATGCATTAAGTGCTAAAAAAAACCTCTAGTTTTAGCTGAAATTTTCGTTCAAACATATTAGGCATGACATATCCTTGGATCCACATTAATTTCTTACAAAATTACGATATCTAGCTTCAAATCAACAATAGGATTCCTTCACAACGTATGCTTACTAGGGGCATTAAAGCTCTTATTGTTCCAAGTACGATTATCATGATGAAGTTATGTGACACCAGATGTTGCAAGACCCTTCCAATTCCCTTTCTATTGATTAAATAATTCCTTGTCCTTGCCTCCTCTATCCTTCTCCAAGATTGTCTATAAAGCTTCACTTGAGTTCCTTCCCTTCTCCAAATCAACATTTTCAAGATTTTCCTTCCTTAGACTACCTTTCACAATGTTTAATTGGGCTTTATGACTCTTGGAATTTAAATTAGGTGGTTTCCTAGGGTTTTTTCTATTTGATTGCTCTCTTGGCTAGTTTCATTGTTTATAATTCTTCCAAATTTCTGCTTTCCAAAAACTTATTCATGTCCTTCAATTCACAATTTTTTGTGGCTTTTTCTTCCTACTTAGACTTAATTTCAGGGCTTCTAAGACTTCCTCGTCAATTCAACTCGTGGTTTGTAAGTGTTTCTTCTACATCAACAATCCTTTTATGGTCCTCTTATTGTTTGTAACTTGGTTTTGTTCATTAGGTCTTGAATTTTAGGAGGGTAATCTTGGGACTTCAGAGCAATTGTCTCAAAAGGACTATCCATCTCTACATGTGATTTGGAGTGCAAAACCAAGTTGTTTCTATCCTCTGGAAATCAAGAGCCTTCTTTATTGAATATTATATTTAATGTGTCTATTGCAAAAATACATTAAATAATCTTAGAAAAATCCCATATCAAAAAAGTTTGAAAAAGTTTTGAATTGTAAAATTCATAGAAAAAATTAAATTTTACATCTTACATAAATCATTAAAATGCTTGTAGTTTACAATTTTCTTTAAAAGGATATGGAAAACGCAAGGCACTGGCAAGGTACTGGCAGAATGGGAAGTATTCTACTGCAACATTCAAAACTTGTGATGCTTAACATATATTTAATATTAATGTATACAACTTTTAACTCTTTCATAATCGTATGGTGGTAAATTGCTCACCTATGTACTGAATCAAGTCGCAAAAAAATTATTTCAAAAAAAACAAAGAGTGCTCTTTCTATTAATAATACAAATGATCCAAGACTAATCAATACCAAAACCAAAAAATCATTGGATGGCATCACATCGCTGAAGGACCAGCAAAATATCATATCAACCCAGCTTGTTGCAAAAAAAGTGACCTTTTTGACTTAAACACAAGTTAAATGAAAAGAATTCAAACACAGGAAACTAGCACATCACAAGTAAACACAACAAGAGTAGCGCATATCCAATTTAAGATGGACATATGTGCAGAGCAATATCCAAAAGCACTCATAAGGACCCGTGCCTATGTTCTTACATTTATGTTATAGTGGAATTTCCACCTTGAGTTTTTTTAGATGACTCTCCACATAAATCAGATTTATGTTGCGCTTGAATGTGCTACTTTTGTAGAAGCATTTTCTTTTATTAATATTATTAGAATTTACATATCCATAAAAATATTGGCTTCAATGATCCCTTTGCCTCCACCCAAAATGTGAGGAGTAAAATGTGCCTCTTGGAATTAATTAAGATTGTTTCCAATAAAAAGCAACCACCTCGAACACTCGCAACATAACAGTGTTAGAACATAATAAATTGTCCTCCTAGGCCAACAGCCTTAGCAAAACCATCTACACGTTTGAGGATCAAGCAAAATGGCAATACAATTATTTCTTTAACTATATGCAATACAACTTCTACCACTACGTCCCATTTTCCAGAAAGGAAAGCTCTAAAAACCATAATCATGTCACAGATAACGTCAATATAAAAAAGAGCCCTTGAAATGCATTTAACCCCACACTTTGTGAACCATGAACAAGTCTAGATCAGATGCAAATTTTTGTGTGGATACCCAAATAGAGGGATTTTGGTTATCGTAGGGCATACCAGCCTGAAATAGTTTTCTTAAGATTTAATGTGATTAAAGACTGACTATTCTACAAAGATGTCCCATTCATGTTGAGAACAACTTTTTCTCGAAGATGAAAACAGAACTCAAACTAGATCAACCAAAGGTAGAACGAAGGCAAAAAAAAAATTATATGATTTTACCTAGCTTCTTTTGTACAGAAAACTCCTGGATTGAATATGAAGCCAATACACAGTTTGGAACACCTATTATCTTCACCACAATGATGGCTCCTCCTGCAGTTCAACCAAGTATTTACCTTCAAGTTTGGCACTTCTCTATTACAAACACCTTACTGCAATGGATTTTGGACCAGCCTACTACAACGGCATTGCACAATCCCTGCATAATAGACATCTCATGCAAAGATACACTACTAGTAAGCAATGGTGACCTCTCAAGTTGTGGATACAAGAATACTGCTACTTGCACGTACTAAAAAATGATCTCAGAAGCGGAATTAGAAATGATGGAACCTATTCAAAATCAACAAAGGGAGATGACCATTGATTTAATCATCACAAAGGGTTTTAAAGTTAGGCCGTGTCTTTGATTTATGACTCCCCTTCAAAGGGAAACCAAGAGCATGTTCTAACTTCTCAGTAAATATTGAAAAACATGTTCACTTTTGACCTAGAAATATATGTTGTAGATATCATGACTTCAACAGCCTAGAGGAAATCACTATAATTTTGTATCTTTGGAGCTGATCAAGGCCTGGTTTCCAATCCAAAACTAAGCATGAATATAATACAGTTGATTACATTTGAATTTTGCCATGAATCCCTCAGTGATGAAAAGTATTCATACAAATTACTATCCTATTTTTATACTATGTCACAAAGGTTCTCCGAATTTTATCAAAAAAGTTCGAATTTTGCCGAACTTTACTCTTGTCGAACATGAACGTGAACTTTTATCCATTATTTTTGCATGGTAAGTTTTTGACATAATTTTGCATTATTTTACAAATGTGTTTATATATACATAGAGCAACTAAAAGTGGCAGACAAAAAGCTCTCTCCACTCTGTCCCTCTGACATATTTATGCATTTCTTTCAAAAAATAAAAATGATAGAAAAACATTGTTTCGAACTTAAAGACGTTTTTTTCTCGAACTTTATCCTTGTCGAACATAAACTTGAACTCAAACCTTGTGATTTAGTTTTTAAATAAGCTTATTTATACATACAGGACAGAAGATCAAGCAGAAAAAAAATCATTTGAGCTATGAAGGTTTTTAAACTTTTTATTGTTTGCGGGGCACAATTTTTCAAATTTATGATAAAAATGATGCAAGAGTATCATTAAATAGAAATTTCACGCGCTGATTTAGAATTCTCGTGGTAAGACTTGTTAATTAAAAACCTCAAAACAACGTTCAATTTCAGCTATATATGAAAGATACTAACATCAGATGATAAAGGAATTGCAATCTAGCATCTAGAAGTAAGGGTGCCTCAAAAACTAACTTTCAAAGAACATCAATGCTAGCCTGTTCTCTCCCGAGCCCAAATGAAACATTCTTAACAACAACAAAAATTCACTTTGTTGTTTCTCATGATTTCAACATATCTAGTAAATAGCTTCTTCTGTAAGATCTCTTACAAATTCTTTAAAGTCCGTGCTGGTTGTTTTGGAATTAGTTTTGCAAGCAGCGCCTTATTCGGGAACCGGTCAGCATCAATGAAGTAGTACTCTCCTTTTGCTTCAAAAGTGACATAAGGTCTATTTGTATCTGCAGGTTTAATATCAGAAAATTGGATTGTCCTTGGTAGATAAGTTGCCAGCCATGATAACATTTCAACCTCAAAGCTATCTGATCCAGGTTGCCATTTTAGCTTGTGCACATAAGGGCTAGCAAACCAGTGGAGGGCAGCAGTAGTAGATGCACTGATAAAAATAACACTAGAAGCAACAGCCCCCTTTAGAATGACATTCATAGCAGGGGACGTAAGAAAAGTAACCGCAGGACCAAGTGACACGGACAAACAACATGTAGAAAGTGATAGAAGTTTTACCCTTCTAATGGTTTCAGAGATTGGCCCATAATACACAACATAATTATCCTTCTCGTCAGACTTCGGAGGGCCAATAGTTATTTTATTTTCATCTGTGACAACTGCATTGACACTAGGTTGAGAAAAAAAGTTTCTATGAGCATTAGGAATCTGTAAAGACGACAGGCTACAATTTGGAAAGGGAAACCTTTGTGACAGGTGAGGACAGAAGCTTAAGCATTGAATCTGCATATCAGAAACATGAGAGACATAACCTAATCAAAAGGCAATTAAAACAAGTGTT
This sequence comes from Taxus chinensis, assembly GCA_019776745.2. Taxonomy (NCBI): domain Eukaryota; kingdom Viridiplantae; phylum Streptophyta; class Pinopsida; order Cupressales; family Taxaceae; genus Taxus; species Taxus chinensis. The sequence goes on from CM034149.1 coordinate 214,317,525, forward strand.
AGAACCCCTAAGAAACATATGATCAAAAATAACACAAGGATCTATATATTCAGTAATATCATTTGCATGCGCCTCTGTTTAAAATAGTTTCGAAGTTTTTATGTTGTTTTGCAGATATGAAAGAGGAAAATTAAGACGAAGAAATCCTTCTTGTTCAGGCACTCATAATGAATATTAAATCATTTCAATTTCAGATAATGATTAGTTGCTTATCTCAGTAGTGATGTAAATTTTTATAGCACAAGTTATATTACCATTTTTGGAGACTGAACAGTTTATGATTGATTATAAGCTCAGATTTTGTATATTTCTATTTCAGTTGCAGTTTGAACAGTTGTAACAGATTGGTTCCTTTGTGCCCTTAGTAAGCTTGATTTTTGATAAAATTTAACATCAAAATACAAAAATAAGAACTAACAAGAAATATCAAAAAATTGGGACGGGCTTATTTCTTTCAAAATTAAAGTTGAAACCAAAACTGTAAAATTCTAGGAAGTACTTTAATTATTATTACTATTAACATGTGTAAATTGGCCAACCATTTCCATTGACTTTACTATATAAAAATTAAATCAGCCAGCACATATGAAGCAATTTTTTCTGTAGTACAGGTTTTCTGAGCATGTTTATTTTGTTACAGTTTAGCTGCTAAAACATCCACAGTTGCTGCAGCAGTGGAGAAATTCATAAAATTTAGATCACCAAAAAATAAATACTCTGGCTATGAGGATGGAAATTGTTTCTTTTTAAGCAACAAATCTCTACAAACATAGGGACACCAACACCAATATGAGCATCACAAACTGGCAACAATATCTCTAGAGATCAATGAGTTAACCTATACTACTAATAAAGTTTGCTGCAGCCTACACATGCAGTTTTTCAGCAATTGCACTAAGAGTGCATAATTCTTTTGCAGGGACAGATCATTTCCATAATAGTGCTTTTCGCCTGCCTCTGGCTATATCATTTTATGTTGTTTTGCATGAACATTGTGCTACAGGACTTATTATTTGGTAAAGTTTTGGTTAAGGCGTTGGCAAATAAAAGGTCTTATGAAGCACGTTCAACGCATTAGGAAGCGGTTTCTTCATCAAACAGAAGATCACATGAATTCTGCAGCAAACGAAAGGAAATCTAGATAGAACTTTGTACTCGATCATTCTATATAGAAGACTACAACCTTACAAATAACTTATTTTTCCGTGAGTTGAAAGATGCATGTTCCATAAATAAGCAATCAATAAGGTAGTTTCATTAATATCAGGAAAAACCACCCTTACAGAGATCTATGGCTATAAGCAAAACAAACAGACTGTACAGCATAAATTTTCAAAGCGTGTTTGATTTGCAAATCAAGCTTTTCTGAAAGTAATGATTGATTCTTAAGAAGGGTACACTGATTGACATGATTAAATAATATTTGAAAATGTAAAAGGGCCTCTTCCTAATAAAAATATAAATTGTAGAAAATATACTGGATTGGGTTAATAAACCTTAGATTTATAGAACTCAAAGAAATAAAGAATTCCCAAGGAAAACACCCACTTACTAAGTACTAAGTCGAGGAAGGCAACAATGAAAACTCTGACAGGCAGTTCGGCAGAACAAGGGGTTTTCTAGATAATATTTTGTATGACAGTGGACACGTTGCTATAGAGTATAAGGGTCTCTGCCTCATAAACATATGATCGAAATTGTAGAATATAAACTGAATAAGGTCTCTAGATCCTCGATTCTAGAAACTCAAAAAATAAAGCATTCCAAGGAAAACACCCACTTACTAAGCACTACCTGACAGTTGGATGGACAAGGGGATTTCTCAATAATATTTCATGTGACAGCGGAAACACTGTCATGGTGTAGATCAATATATCCACCTCTCCTTCTAGGGTTATCAATACAAGCAATTAGTGACTCTTTATTGCCATATACAAAATATATTCCTTGCTTCATATGTTTTAACTCAACTTTCAAGGCAATGTTTTAGGCCCACTTGCAACATACCCGCAAAAATAACAAGCACAGCTACACAATAAGTAATAAAGAGCTAGGGACAGCTGGACACCCAAAGCAATGGATTGCATCTGCAAAACCTAAAAGGAGAGAGGAAACACTTATCCATATAGTGGTTGTATTGATTTTGATGATAGATCGATATATAAGAAGAAAGAAGCCAAATTTGTATAAATAAGACGATATGAAACCCTAATCACTCATAAACTACTAAGCAGTCCCCATGCCACATAAGTAGCCCCATTTACATCATTACGTGTGACATCTGTAAGGGCCTAAGACCACAATACATTACACTGGAAAGATGTGTTAGGTACCCCGCATACCATATACATAATAAGTTATAACCTTCACAGATGTTTCCCTCTTTTCCTTCTTAATTGCAAACACTACACCATTCAAATTACTGGCCACAGATGGCTGACATCTTTGGCAGAACCCAGGTTGTGTAAATCTTCTTTTGTAAATCTATTATAGCTTCACCCACTTTATTGTTAATTTCAACAACCTTGGTATAGCACTTCGTTTGAGTAGCCGTTATGCTTAGGTAACCCCCTTGATATTGGTACAGATACGTCTCGAGAATGTGCCCGAGAGCGGTCAGGGTACATCCGGGTACGTCTCCAGACATACCCAACTGTACCCGGGGCGTCTTGGCCGTACCCTAGCCATCCTGAGCACATTTTTGGGTTAATACACACAATAACAAAAAAAAAACATAACAATTTATAATTTGAAAACCTATAAGTGAACTAGAATGAATAAAACAAAAGCAAAACACAAAAACATAACATAAAAGCAAATCAACTTACCTTTCATTCCCTCATTGCATATTTGTCTCTCTAAGCTTCCATTTTGCTAATTTACGTTTGATACTTCATCAACAAGCATTGCAATCATTTTCCTAAACTAGTACGAGTGTCCATTCACTGTCAAGGTCATTGAGGAGCTTCAAAGGAGAAGGATTTGTGGATTATTGAACAAAGGTAAAGTTTTTAGTTTTTAACTTTCAAGTTTGATTTTAATTTTTTGTTTTCATTTTGCATTTAAGCTTTCACACACTTCATGCTTCTTTTTATGTTTTATTATTTTCATTTTAAAACTTTAAATTGTTTTTTCATTTTTATACATGTTATGTCCTAGGACATAAAGTTTAAGTTTTTAACCATTGTTTTCTTTGTTTATGTTGTTGGTTTTTAAATTTCTAGGTAGTAGTACAATGGCAGCAAGTTCCACCTCCTTTGAGTAATCTCTGATCAAATATTTGATCGGAATTCACCATTATGAATGCATGTCACAATATTAGAGCAACTTCCAGGTGGTAGGTGTTTTTTTTGGAGATGCCATGATCATGAAACGATATTCAAAGGCTCATATAGTCAAGTGAAAGCCCACTTGTGTACAATATCGAGTCATGGTATAAGAATTTGCAAGGGGAAGAATAACTTAGGGGTGCCAACAACAAATTTTTTAGAATATATCGAAAAAGCAATGAGATGCAAAAGCAGCCTTTGCTTTGAAAACAAGTCATCGGTTGTCAAAAAAGGAAGTTCATTTCGATCAGCGAGGCCACCTGTTGCCCCATCTAGTACTCGCTCCCCAGTTATGACCTTGCCACATTTATTTGTAACGGCTATCTCCATGCAGAATGACGATTCACCTCTTTCACGAAAGAAGACAAAGGGACCATTGGAAAAGTCCTTTCAAAATGAGAGCAAGGATATCATGGATGAGGACATTGCAAGATGTGTGTATGCAAATGGATTGCCCTTCCACTGTTGTCAGGTCACCATATTGGCAAAAGATGGTGAAAGCAATCAATGAGGGCCCAAAAGGGTACAAAGGGCCAAGTTATGAAAAACTCCGCGCCACCCTATTGGCAAAGGAAAGAAAATGTGGAAACCTCATTGTAGCCAAATTAGAAACTCGTCGGCCCAAACAAGTGTCCATCATTTTTGATGGATGGAAAAAATGCAAGAAACCGCCCTTTGATTAATGTGGTTGCAGTATGCCCTAAAGAAGCAATGTTTTTGAAAGCTGTTGATTGTAAGGGGCAATTGAAGAATCCACAATTCATTACCAACATCCTCTTCAAAGCCATTGAGGTGGCGGGGTCTCAAAATGTTGTCCAAGTCATAATGGACAACGCCAAAAATTGCAAAGCCACAGGGATGTTAGTTGAGGCAAGGTATGGGCATATATTTTTTGGACACCATGTGTTATCCATTCACAATGCTAAAAAAGTTGGTCAATAAAATAAAGTGGATTCACAATTGTATGCCGAGGGTGAAGAGATCCAAATGTTTATGACCAACTATTACCAGTTACAAGACATCTTTAGATCCTTCTCGCATTTGGAGTTGCTTACGGTAAGGGAGGCTACCTTTCTTTTATTTTTAAATTATAACATATGCTTTTATTTTTTAAATATAATACTCGAAGGTTTTCAAAAAAATTAATCTTTGTTTTTAATTTCTTATTAGCCTATTACGTTGTTAAGACTCGATTTACATCTCACACGATCATCTTGAGACCACTTGTGAAGGTGCGAGAGGTACTTAGCAAGATGGTAACTTCCAACCTATGGGTTGTATGGAGGCAATCAAATATTAAACGAGCCCAAAAAGTGAAGGCAACGATCTTAGATGACACCCGGTGGGATTGAGTAGATTATTTGTTGAGTTTTACTAAGCCCATTATGAGCATGATTTGTTTTATTGACATAGATTAGCCATGTTTGGGAGATATATACGATGGTATCGAACTCAATGATTGAGAAGATAAAGTCCATCACAAATGCAAAAGAACAAGATCCCGAGGAGAATTTTATCAAAAAAGTATAATCAACTGAGTAGTGGAACAAAATGACCACCCCACTACATCTACTTGCCTTTGCATTGACTCCTGAGTTCTAAAGCACAGAGATCCTTTCTTTGTCGAGGAGGATGGCACCATATAGAGATGTGGAAGTCGGTGAAGGATATATGTTAGTATTGTCTATAGTCTTCCCTAATCCTGGGGTTGAGGTCATAATAATGATAGAGTTTGCCAATTTCATAGTGGAGACAAGTCATAGCTTTTTCGTTCTTCAGTCTAAATACAAGATGGATGCTCATATGTGGTGGTACCTCCATAGTCAAGCATTTGTGTACTACATACCTCTTGCAATCAAGGTCTTGGCACAAGTTTTGATTTTTCTAATTCTCTTTCCTTTTTTGTTTCAACATTTTTTTTCTAAATTTAAGTTTGAGTGTTTAGTTTAATTTTGCAATGACTTCGCCTCAATAGATTACAAATCCATCTTCCTTTGAACACAATTGGGGTACATCTACTTTTATCCACTCACAGAAGCGCAACAAGTTGCAACCTAATAAGGCCGAATATTTGGTATATATACATTACAACATGTGTCTTCTATCCCACAAGCAATCGAAGTACAAGGAAGGGTCACCAAAACATTGGGATATTGATCCAGAGAGAGTTGATTTGGATGTTTCCATTTCGCACTTGTTATTAGATGACAAGGGATTGGAGACTTCTTTGGCATCGCAAGACTTACATGCACAAGGGGGTGCTAGTGGTAATGGCCCTAGCGGGAGTGGTTCGACTCCATGTGGTTCTAATGAACACATGTTGATCTTGATGTTGATGTTGATGCTCTTGATGAAGAGGAATATGATGAATATCGATTACTAGTTTAAACTTTGATCATTGGTGTAATAAATTGAATTTAATATATCATGACATTGTGTTTAATTTAAGCCTTTAACAAATTATGAGTCATCTTTTGTGGTTATTTAGCTTATTTTGTGTTTTGATATGGATAATATGTTGTTAATCTCTATTTAGTAGGCTGGAATTTACATATTTTCTGTACGACTGTATCCCAGGCCAAATTTATTTTTTCTGTATCCGTGTATTGGATACTCTGTACCCATACTTGTATCCAAAATGTATTGGCAACTTAGCACTTCCTAGAGAACCATGAAATTTTTTTTTCCCAAAATTAGAGCAATGACATGGTAAGTTTGAGCAATTTCTCCCCAAATTAGACAAAAAATTGCATGTTATTGTTACTCGATTGATCTTGCATTATGAAGAGATTATTTGTTCGTTTACAATTCTAGTGACATGTATGTAGAGGTTATGGCAGAATGCTAGACTGATAAGTATAAGATAGTATCGCTCTTCCAACTGAGTTCAAATTTCTGGGGATGGCAATGCCACCCTCACTCGTGGTTGGGGTGGTAGGAGTACGTCTCATCCCTGTGTTGGAAGACTAGGACATTAAAATGAGACTTTAGGGGAAAGAGACACGTCCACAAGGTCCACTGATCTTTTAAGTGTTGGATGACAGGTTTGTAAGTTTGGCTTAAACTCCACCCTTCATCCCTATTTAACATATCAAGATGCTTTTCAATCTCCACTTCCCTAATGAACTTTTTTGAAGACTAAACTATCTTAACACTGACTTTGAAGTCCTCAACACACACATTGTGTTCCATAGCATGAGAATGATCTCCCAATTCAAAATTCCCCATACGGTTGTGTTGGATGCCTGTGTCGTGTTATCAAATCTTGGTATGAATTGAGTGTTTAGTCTTGCCTATATTAGGAACAAAGTATCATGTATACTCCTTTTTGTTACATTCAATATGCTGATCCAATGTTGGTTTCATATTGTTTTACAAATGATAAGAAGTCATTTTATAAGCTATTTTTGCATGCTTGTGGCCTCAAAATTAGCAGGGTGAGGTTCTAAACCAATAATAGATATCCTATTAAATCCATACAAGCCTGAACTAAATGCATAATGCATTAACTTATAGTTTAAGCATTCAAAACTGCCCCTAAGCGCAAAATAATTTCATTTAGCCATTCCTAAGCTTCACTAGGCAAGTAAGGTCACAATCTCATCTTGTGACATGAAAAGACTTTTCTGGGTCAATCACTACCAAAATTTGTATGGTTAATACAATTGGATCCATTCCATACAAAGAAATAAGTGCATTAGTTCGGTCGGAGCAATGCTTATGTGGACACCTTACATCTAGATTCAAAGCTTCTATAATTTGTTAAGAACATCCAAACTATGATTTTTTCCCTGCACAAGCACAGAATAGTGTTTCTCGGGATGTTGGAATTTCTATAAGTAATGAAAAAAAAAAGCTTTGCCATGCATTCTCTTGTGAGTTCTAGAAGCTATTTTTTGACCAAATATATTTCTTAGAAGGTCAATGTGAAAAAGAAAGACCTTGTAGGAGCAAAATTTATGTTTACCAGATACTTCCCCCCTCTCCAAGATGTGTATTTCCTCATATTTGATAAATATTCGATAGCATAATTCCCTTATACATTTTCTTTTGATTGAATGCCAAAGCATTACAATGGGCACTGACTTACATAGATTGTCGGTGTCTTTGCCCATGTTTCAAAGGAAACATATAGCGAATTACAATGTTGAGCAAGCATACAAACTAAATCAGTGAGCACCTTTAGCTAAGCAGCTACGGGTAAGGGGCATCTACACCGTCAAAATCACCCAGGGCACGATCCTGGCCTCAACTACTTGACTCTCCGTGTCGGGGCATCGTGGGCCTTTGCATTCAGCAAGAATTGATCCTTGGTGGGCTCTATGTGAGCCAAACAACTTCACCAATGGACCAAACGGCCTTTGACGATTGCCCTATACATTTTAATGTGTATCCATACAATATCCGTATCCAAATATCTCCTTAGGCTAGGAGCTGTACCCAATATGGCCAGTACAACATCTAAGCTAAGTACCAAAAAAATCTAAAACAAACTTAGAAAATTAAACTAAAAAAAAGTATAAACCAAAAAAAACTTATAAGCATTTTGGTGTAACAAAAAACATACTCTCTTTTCAAACATAGAACTCATCTTTGAGCTCATACTCGGATGCTTTTGATGGGTTTGTAAAGATAAAGGATTCATCTTTGAGCTTATAGTTATATGTAATAATGTACTACTTAGAACATGAGTTAAATGGAAATTTGAAACACTCATTTTTTATTAGAGTGATGGCTATAGGACCACTCAATTTGCATGTAGAACGATCATTAAAGATGCATTTTCCATGTACTTTTTAGCTTCTGATATCTTAATAGTAAATGGCATTCCCTCTTTTGAACTATATCTTGTAATATAAATAGATCAATGAACTGTTGACGAACTTTAAATTTTATGAGGTTTTCCAGATAATGCTGTCTCTCTTTGGACAGCATTCCTGTATCCCTACTTGTGTCTGTATTATGGCTATTTAGCCGTTTAGAGAAAAGAAATAAGGCGTCAAGGAGAATTGATTGCTTCTATTCGCAATCAAACTTGTCTAGTATCAACAGATGGGAGAATGAAAAGGTGCTTGAAACTCTTGAGAGCAGATCAAGTTGCAGATATGAGTCCTTTAAGAGAAGAAGTGGGTCAGTCCAACTTCAAGACCACTTCTACCGATGACAAATTTGGTCTACACAGAATTTCAGGGCCACCTGGCAATCACAACAACCTTAATCAATACTCTTTTGAGTGAGCAAAAATTGTTTGTTGTTCAGTTGCAATAGTTTGGGGAGCTATTGTTTCCCATGACTATTTTGTTCCGAATTTGAAAGCAGTTACAAAGGGTTTTTGAGAATACGAAAACGAAGAGAAGATAGGAAGGGAATTAAAAATGAGAGATGGCTCTGTTCAATATCAGAACTCTGATTTATGGCAGAATGCATGTTTGAATGGAATGATATAAATGAAAAAAATATATATGTTAGATAATTATTTTTATATTTTCTATAGGATTTTACTCATGTGTGTTAAATCTGTTTCAAGATAACCTCCATGAGTAGTCATTACCCTATGACATTTTTCCTTGTGTATTTTGGATCATTATTACAAAGCAAGGGATCCACTTAGCACAAAGCACCATAAGCATTTGTTGGTAGGGGAGAGGAATAGTAGAGACTAAATATAATCCACTACTTTGGGCTTCTCGCCCTCTAGCCTCTTTCCTCATTAGCAAAGCTTTTGGAGCATTTAATGCCTTATAAGTCAACTTTGTCTCAAATTCTTACTATTGTAGGATTAACCCAGTTAAATTGCTCATGGCAGCATTCAATTATTCGACAGAAATATATGTTTTTGGTTCCCCCTTAGCTCTATCTTGATTGGATTACATGTTCTACTAAGAGGTTCTATCTGAATTTCCATTTTATCAAGAAGCTGATTGCTACATGTATATAGAATCTTGTAAATCTGCAAATTGACTGTTACAGGTTATAAGGAAACTGCAAACTTTTGTTGAGTGGGATTGATTGTGAAAAAAGTAGGGCAGAGGCAATAAAATTTGCATCATTGGTTATGATGTATTTGCTCCAAATTTTGTTGACTGGGATTAATAGTGAAAAAAGCAGGGCAGAGGCAGGGTGCTCTGCATCATTTGGTATAATGTATTTGCTACAAAATTTTGTTGAGTGAGATTAATTGCGCAACGAGCAGAGTGGAAGCAGTGTGCTCTGCATCATTTGTTATGCTGCATTTGTAGAAGGAACAACTATATGGGCTATTTTTCACCAATTGGCCATTTCTTACCTTGTTTCAAAAGTTAGATTCTCCAATTGATACATTTTTTGAAAAGCATTAGCCTTTCTTATATCAGGAAATACTTGACTTGACTACATTGATTAACTTACAAGTATAAAAAGTAATTCCATGAAAGCGGCAGGACTAATCTTGAACTTGGCAAGGCTACCGAGTCTAACTCAAGTCAAAGAAAATGAGTTAAGGTGACTTCCGAGTGAGGACTAGGACAGACTCGGCAAACTCAATGTGACTAGCCTAAGACTCGGCCCACATTTAAAGTGAGGAAAACAAACATGAAAACAAACCCAAAATTCAAATGTTTCTCCTTCAATTTCTCCCAACAGATCAAGAGCAGACAAGAGTTTTCACCTGAACAAAACTCATTTTCCACCACAAATGGCAAATTTACGAATGAATATTGTTGAAAACAAGGGGAGACATTTTAATTTCTATTGATTTGCTATATTATAAGATTTTTCATTGTTCAATTTGCTGATTCTTTTGCCCAGTCCACGCCGAGTTCAAGTATAGCTAGTATGATTCTATGCTATTTTATATTATGATATTTTTAGACCTTTATAAAATGCAAAGCCTAACCATACTACACTAAATAAAAAATCCTTACCCCTAGTTTGAAACAATTTCTGGTTTGTCATAGTCGCCCATGGATGAAACCATGCAACAAGAACTGATCACTTAGAAATAAACTCTATTCTTCTTGCTCCAAGGGCTTACATTTTTTGGATTTTCGCAAACCCTACGTTAACTTCATTCTCAGTGAAACCACAACACTACCCAGTTAAATTGAAGACACCTATGAGATTTTGCATACAAACATCCAAGGCTTCTCCTTCGATATATTACATTTTTGACATCCGAAAATAAGCTATTAAGGTTTAAGGGTTTAGGGTTTTATTATATGCAAAATCAAGCTATATTTTATACTTACTGAAAATCCCGTTAGGTTTCGATGTCGAGGTTATGAAACTCCGAGCTTGAGCCCGCAGTCTGGCGAGAATGACGCATGAACGTTGCAGGGGCGCCATGAAAATTATAGCAGTAAATTCTAAGCTGTGAAGAAGAAAATGCAAGCCAGATTGGTATTGATAGTTTTGATTAATGCTTGTTTTTAAGTATATTGATTGTGAGGTACTCTCCTCGCTGGTTACATGAGCTATAAGGCTTAAGGTAGGGTTGCTATTATTAGAGAAAAGGAAGTGTCTTTTCTAATGGAAGGGTTTAATACCTTTTGCATGATTCAAACTTGCAACCTCTTTTCCAAGAATACAAGTTCTTCACTATTATGCGGCTATATGATGTAATGGATTTAAACAAGTTTAAAAGAAATTATAGGTGTTATGCAAACCATGGAGGGTCGAGAATTGAGAGATTGATAGCCCTTTAATTATTTCAGGGTGAATGTATGAATGAAAGATTTTAATTACACATATAAGATTGAGGCGTCTTTGGGACCAAGAATAGTAATAAGAGTGTTATGTGTGTCAATATTGTTGCTTGACACAAGCGTTGTCATTTTAGTCTTGTGAAATGTCTATTCCCTTTTATATGTTGGATCTTCTACTATGAATCTTGATCAAATAATTTGTTGGTCTAGTCTCGCCTCCTCGAACAAGGTTGTTAGAAAGACCACTTTCAGGATGTTTTCATATTTGACCTAAATGTTGTTGCATTAGACTTTGATGTCACTATTGGTTGCACACTCTATGATATATTGTCATTTTATCTCTGCTTAAAAGCCCTCTCTCCTCTTAATAAAAGAAAAAACATTATAAGTGATGTAGTCACGAAATCAAACACTTTCTATTTATATTAGGCTTCTAAGTATGTCGTTATATGCATGATTCCTAAGTGATAAAACTAGACGTTAACAACATGTGTTTTGCTTTTACATTATTTTATCCTCTTGCACACTCTTCTTATTTGATTTTTTGGAATGACCCTTTACCCTTGGACATTGGACGACATGTGACCCAGCTCCATATTTTTTGTTTTATCCTCCAAACATCCTGGACAGTACTGCCCAGTAGGGACATGAGTGTCTAGCCGCTACTATCCCCTTTGGGTGCTTCTGTTATTTTCCCTCTCTTTTTCAAGTTTGAAATGCCACATCGTTTGTTATCTTTTCTAAATTACTACTTATCACTTTGGGTCATCATTTTTGGTTGTTAATGACGAAATTCAAACAAGGGAATCATATATATACATGACTCATTTATTATTGTTAGGGGTTGGACAATTTTGGGGTTAATACTTACTATCTGCTACTTGGGCAAAGCGTAATATTTAAGTTTTGCATTTGGGCTGCATCATTCGCTGCATAGGAAGGGCTATTCTTTAATTCCTCCAGGGTTCATTTTAAGAATGTCCCTCTGAAAAAATAGTTTAGAAATTTTGGCGAATCTCAAAAATCAACTTTCAAATCGTTGGCGAATTTCTAAAAATATGTTTCGTGGCAAAGGCTATTTCAAAGAGAGCAATTTTCCCTGGTTTCACAAAGTAGGCCGGGAAGGTTAGCATGCAGGTTTGGGCGGGAAGGTTGGTCAGGTGGGTTGGACGGTTGAGGGGTTTGATTAAGGGTTGGACAGGTGGGTTGGATGGGTGGGTTGGACGGCTAAGGGTTTGTACGAATGGGTTGGAAGGTTGTGGGGTTGGATGGGTTGGTTGGATGGTTAAGGGGTTGGACGGGTGGGTAGGACGGTTTGATTAGACGGTGAAGGGTTAGACGGGTGGGTTGGACGGGCAGGTTAGATGGCTAAGGGTTGGATGGGTAAGGGTTGGACAAGATGGTTGGTCAGTTGGGGTTAGACGACTAAGAGTTGGACGGCCAAGGGTTGGTCAGGTGGGTAGGAAAGTTGGGGGTTGGATGGCCATTGGGGTTAATGGGTGGTTGGATGGTTAAAGTCCTTGAATGGTAGAGGGGTTGTTGGATAAGGCTATGGGTAGGTGGGATGGGCAGTTGATGGGTTGGACGGTTAAGGAGTTGGACGGAAAAGGGTTAGACGGTGGGTTGGTCAGTTGAGGGGTTGGATGGCTAATGGTTGGACGACTAAGTTTTGGATGGGTTTATTAATTATGGGTTAGGCGGATGCCTTGGCTAGCCAATACTTTTCAGCCACGTGTCCTTTGACCCATTCAGAACCCTATAAATACCCCTACAAGGTTCATTTCTTCACTTTTCTACAAAAATTTCCAGTGCTCTGAGCTCTCCAATTTTCAAAGTTCTTCCAAATTTCAACAATGAAAAGCACCACATCTACTCCTACACCCAAATTCCAATACAAAAACCTCATGTGCCCACAGATTGTAGCCCTTCTGAAAACAAAAGATGCACAAAAGGATTGGCTCGAAAAATCAGAATTTACCAGGCTTGTGGACATGCCCCAATTCGATATTGATACTTCAGTGCTTGATTACCTTCTCGCCTCTTACAATGAGAATGATGGAAAATTTTCCATTCTCTTGGTGCATCCGAGACGTCATCAAATTTCATTCACAATTGAGCCCGCAGACGTACATCGGTTAACTGGGTTACCATTCGAAAATAAGTTGCATGTTACTACAAAGGTTGTCCTCACAGATGAAGACAAAAAGTTTTTGGAGTCTCATTACAGTGTGCAGGTTGATGGTAAGTTTATTATTTTCAAATTCTTTTTCTCTTAACATTTGTCCACCACCCAATCCTCTAACATTTTTTCTGTTATTGCAGCTCCTCTTAATCATTCATCACGAGGCCTACTTCTTCAAGGTATTACAAACCAATTCTTTCTTGCAGTTGCATCACTTTTTCAGGCCAGGATTGTATTACAGGGAAGATCTGCAGACATTTTGTATTGGGTAGTTCAATATTTATTGTGGACACTAGCAGGTCAACAATTTGATTGGTGCACATATTTGTCCAATCGAATAAAAATAGATGTCTCCCGTGCCCACAATGCCAATCAATCTGATAAATCCAAGACTGTATTCTCTTGTTGCAATTTTATTATTGCTTTCTATCAGGAAGCGTTCTACAAATTTTAGAAAGCTAAAATTCCAACTGCAATCAATGATAAAATGATTGGTCTAACTCTTGAAGAACAACAGGTAATTGTTACTTTTACAGTTTTCTTGTTATAACGATTTCAAATTCAATATTTTTCAATAAAATAATAATTGTAAGATTTTCTATTACAGAGAAAAATTATTGCTGCAACAACTCATAAGGAGGCAATTGCTCAAGGAAAAGCCCCTACAGATGTCTTTGTTGATTCTGACATGGATTCAGCAGAATCAACACCAATAAGACCTCCTCGTCAAAAGTGACCTAGGGGGTCGCTATGTCCATCACGTCTACCATCACATTTAACTACAGGTATGAAGTTTTCTATTGATATAATTAACTAATTCAAACAACTAATATAGATTATGTAGGTAGTATTGTATTTTAATATTTCTATTGTTCTTTTTTACATTTATTGTATTCAGAAACTACTGAAATGGGTGATGATGATCAAACTCATTTTGATGCACAAGATCTAAATGTTAAACTTGTGTCTCCAAACATGCAAGGTAAATTATAATATTTAATATTTATCATGTTTTATTACGTTACTACTTTTTATAATTTACAAGCCGAATTGTATAACAGCTTCTAACAATTTGTTGTTTGCATCTTGCAGGTAATATATCTTCTGAGCACATTCCATTTGCAAGGAGGCCACCAATACTGCCAACACGTTCAGTCCAAACTAAAAGAAGATCTGCAAGTAAAATATAAGGTTTCCAACATAATCAACTGGAACAGTTCATCCTACAACAACAAAATTTCCTAGACTCTCGCTAGGAGGTGTTTTAAGTGTAACGACCTCACAACTTTTCAACAACATCACCCTTGATGAGGAGTATTTGGGCTTCGATACTGGTGATGCTGACAAGGGAAACTATTTTGACACTCATGATATGATTCAATCTACTCCACCTCAACCACAACAAAAAAAATGTGCATGATGTACAGGACAGTGACTCTCCTCCTCCTCCATCAAACTCTCCACAAACAGATGATGAAAAGACACATTTTATATTAGAAAATATGATATCAGATAGTATGGGGGCAATAATTCAAGAGGTTATAATGTCTGATGTGGATTTGGTGCGGTCTTGGGAGAGGAGAGCAAACATTTTGATAAAATAAATAAATACAAGATACCATAATCATGCTCAAAGGCATTCATTGTTCACTGCCGTAGAGAGCCACCCGGCAAGGCATGACGTTTTGCTAAATAAAGCTCAGTCAGGGATAATTTCCTATACTAATAATTACAACGATGAAATTATAGACATAATGTTAAACAAGTTGGAGAATTTGAATGCTGAAGCATAGGCTTACTACAACAAATGGGCAAAAGACAAGACAAATGTTTTAATAACAAATGTTGAAAAAGAAAAAGTTGTGGTGAGTGGGCTTTATGTTTTACATGCAAAATCCTAATATTATAAGCACTGTAATATATTTGTTTAACTTATCTAATAGACTAAAATTTGTTATTTCTGTTTTGCAGGCAAAATATGAAAATTTAAAGAAAGAAGCAACTGTTTTTGAAGCACATTTAAAGAATGCCTGCAAAGAGCCTGAATTCGTTTGTATAGTTGAAGGAAAAAATGATAGTAACAAATAAACAAAACAATACATTGAGAAGAATAATCAAGGAGCATAAGATGGATCCAGAAATCTTACGGAAGGAAAAGACAGACACAAATGTAACACTTTTAACATCAAGAGATGTAGAGAGGGAGGAACTGAATATTCTTGAAAATATCAATACCGCTGCATGAGATTTGCAGGCATCAGGAGTTATAACAGAACGCAAGAAAAAGATCAAGCTTCTCCTGCTACATAAGAAATTCAATATGTTAGTGAAGTTCACCATAGGTGTGTTGTCACAATTCCGAACATTGGCGTGGGAATTAAAAGATAGTGGCCACCAATTTTTTTTGTTTTTATTCGTGAGGCAGACATAAGGAAAATTATGATTCAAAATCATAGGCAAAAAAGAGGATGACCTCGTCATGTGTCCTTATATGATAGAAAGAAAGCTTTGACAATATGTTAGTGAAGTTCACCATGTGACAGGTGTGTTGTCACAATTATGACATTGGCGTAGGAATTAAAAGATAGTGGCCAGCAATTTTTTTTGTTTTTATTCCATGAGGCAGACGTAAGGAAAACTATGATCCATAATCATAGGCAGAAAAGAGGATGACCTCGTAATGTGTCCTTATATGACAGAACTTGTCTCGAAAGCTTTGAAATGTATTGACAACCCCCTTTTTGTAATTGTATTGGCTGACAATGCTTTATGAATTTGTACTTTTCTTCATAAAGTAATCCGCCACATGAGAGAATCATTTCAAGAGTACTTTGGGAATTGGAATTGTAACTATATATTGTTATTTGATTTCTACATAATACAAATGATGTTTCTGTCTCTTTGTTTACGTAAATGTTGCTTAAATTTACTTGATTTTGTTTGTTTAAAATATTTACGTTTCTGATTTCTTGCAGATGTAAAATAAATCAATTAACAGATATAAAAGACAGATATTTTCTTATTTCAGTTTAAAAACCAAATATAAAAAACAAATATTTAATATTGCATTTATTGAAAGTTGCAATCTCTGTATGAAATATCAATATTTATAATTTATTACATTAAATTATTGTAATGAAATCTATGTGAATTGAAACAGTCCTGGATCAACACTTTCATTCGTGTCTTGGAAATCAACTGTAGCATGATCTGTGGATGTGTCTCCATCCCCTGGGTCAGGCAGAATATTACTAACTCCTCTTCTTTCTACTAGTGAATTCCATAATGTGAGTTATCTATCATAAGGGAAAGACTCCACTGAGTAACATGATACATACAACCTCAGACAACTTTCTAGATTCCTGCCCAATCTGTTTCAAACTTTTGATTTTAAAAAGGATAGTGCACTGAAAACCCTCTCATCTTCCACAGAACCCAAAATCATAGTTTGACAGAGTTCATACAACTTAATATACTCGCTCAAATCTTCACTTAGAATACTACTGGAACAAATATCCTTCCAAATCCTTTTGATGGCACCATAATCCTATGGGTTTTGTAGAAGTTGAACTTGTCTTATCATAGTATTAGCAAAATCCATTGACTAGGAACTAAGTATTTTTCTTTGTAAAATACCTTCTATAGAAACTCTGTTTATCTCTTCAGTCTTAGAGAAATGGTCAGTTAGATCACTCATGTTTTTGACAAATAAAGGATTGATAGATGTATAAGGTTTTCCCCTAGAAAAATTCCAAAACTATGGATTTACAACTCCCATTGCTTCAAGAATTTTATCATTTTTGAATCTTTCCTAGATCTCTTTAGCTAATGATTCAGAGATATTTCTCAACTTATTCCTAGTTTCCATTAATACTGCATCATATAAATTCCGTGTCACTTTTACTTCTTCTATTTCCGAGATAGCCATATCAACTCTTTTTTGGAACGTATGAAGTGGAATCTCCTTTCCATGTGCTGTAATACATAGATGATCATGTATATTGTATTTTAAGAAGCACCTGGGATTTTTCAAATCTATCAATGCATCCCAGTTTTCAAAAGCAACACCCTGAAAACTCCCATCAGAAATATATAAACTTTTGAGACTCCAACACACACGTCTTTTGAGTCTTATGAAGTCTGTTATGTACAACAAATGATCTTGTGCATGCTTTGTTAAGATATTAAGCTCCCTCAACATGGGAAAAATACCGCAGAGTGTGATTAAAGTTTTTATGTCTGTTAGACGACACAATAGATCTTTAGCTTTATCTACATCCCTGCGGTATTTATACATAAATCTTGTCAATGAAGGATATTCATCAAATATTCTATAGGTAGGTTCATACATAGATATCCATCTGGTATCTACATCTTTGAGAAGATTTTTTCCCTCTGTCAGTCCAATTGCAAATTTTTGAAATTCCAAAAATCTCTTTGGACTGCTAGAATAATAAGCATGCAACTCACGTATCAATTCCTCCACTCTAGCTACATTTTCAAATGTGCTCACAATTTTGTAAGCCAGATTCATTCTGTGAGACATACAATGGACAACAACCATATACAGAGCAACTATTGTTTGAAGTCTAACACAAAGACCATTTCTGGCTCCCTGCATTATAGCTGCACCATCGGTTCTGACACAAACTAATTTTGTTGCAATGGAAAATTCATCCATTCTGGCGAACATCCTTCAGATTTGAGACCACCAATTTATAAATATTTTCAGAATTGACAATTCTCAGTCATTTTATGAATTACTAAGAGGTGTGGAGTTCTTATTTCATTAGCAAATGTATAAACATGAATACAAATCCATGAAGTATTATCAACTGCAGTAACCTCATCTATTGAAAGGGAAATATACTTAGCCTTTTGAACACACAGTTTCAGATCCTCCTTTTCTACTAGAGATAGACATTTTGTAATTTCCCAGCTGCTGGTATCTAACCAATGAGATTGAGGAACGTTTTGTAGACCAATAACCTGATACAAAATTTTATTTTCTCTAAAATCTGACATCGGTCTTCCCCTTTTCAATATATGGAATACGGTAGCAAATTGAATACTTTTTGCATGCATTTATGCCTCCATAGCTTTGCTCAATATTGCTACTATGGTCCCACCTTTTTCATTCACATATTTCATACATTTTTGTTCCTTTTCATATTCTTTTTCCTATTTGACATGTAGAAATTTTTTGGCATCTTTCCATTTATATGTTCTGACTATGCTGCCATCCTTTTGCTTTTGGGAAATGTATATTTTCCCACAATTCTTTTCAATTGTGTCCAATTTGAGTTGCATCATGTGATCCTTCCCTTGTTTCCAACCACATATTTTGCATCGACATTGTGTTGGAACATCATTACCATTTTTAGTGTACACAGGTTCAATAAACAGATATTTTACAGCCCATTCAAACTGGAATTTCCTTCCAATTGTCCAGTTTGTCCTCTTTCTTTTGACATATTTTCTTTTTTTCTTGGGGTTCAACTTCTACATCTGGGCTCTCAATAGGAATATCTTGATTCTCATGTCTCCTTTTTCTGGAAATACACCTTGGAGTAGAAGCTTCCTCTGCTGGTGTATCATGAGAATTCGATGAATTTTCTTGTACTTCTATGTCATCAAGGGACATAATGTTTTCCTCAACATATAATGGATCATCGATATATTTAAATTGATTATTTTGTGAAGGAATTTCTGAAATGTCTGCATATAATTCTATAAAATTGTTACAAATGTAGTATTAATTTTATCTATAGTTAAATTTTTACACAGTACAAAGAGTTCCAAGAGCAGTAAGAAAAACATAATTATTAAATACTGTAAGATTAAATAACATGTAAATAACACATGCCACATACAGATATTTTCAGCTAATGCAGAAACCCCCTTCATTTTTTTTATTTTCCAAAATAACCAAGCAAAGTATTTCTAGTATCCATGGCCGAATTAGTAACCTTTTTACCTTGATTTCTAGTATCCATGACTACTTAGGGACTTATGTTCAAAGGATGGATCTGGATGGTTTAGGGTTAGAGGTAGTGGTTAGATGGTAAACGGATGAGCTCTGTGGTTGAACATAAAAGTTTGGCTGAGGGTTGGACATGCTCTCAGGGTTTGGATGTTTGCTATGAGGAGGGTTGGAGGGTCAGGGGTTGGACGATCAAGGTTTAGGGGGATAGCTAGGGGTTTATGGCTCACGGTTGGACAGCTCAGGGTTGGACAGTTATAGGTTCATGGATGGCTCAGGGTTTGGACAAGGTTGAATGACTGAGGGGTTGGATGACAAGGGTTCAGATGTTAGACGACTTAGGGTTGGACGACTCTGAGTTAGACACCTGAGAGGTTTCTTATGTTTACTTCGGCAAATATGTGCATGAAATGATTAGAAATAGTGGCAAATTACATTCATAAGATCTTATATATGTGTAAAATCTAGGAAAAATGAATAGTATAAGGGACACATCGGTAGAATTTTTTGGTGAATAAGTCGGCTACGAATCACAAAATATTCACCAATTCAAATTTCAATAATCCTTGATTTTCACAAGATTACAAAAAATTTCCACTAAAAATTTCCTTGATAAAGTATAAAATGTAGTGTAGTACTCGGTGACAATCATATTAGGGTGACCTCCGAGGCTAGTCCGACTCAATCATATGCATTATTTATTTCATATAATGTTTGCTTGAGCTTTGTACATGTATCTAGGGTTTGTTTTGCATATACATGTGTAACACAAGAGCCTTACAATTAAGTTGATGTGATAAACAATGAAAGGAAGAAGCTAAGTATAGACCTTTAAAAGATTAGAAGTAGCTAGTTGTTGTCTAGACACTAGTACCCATTTCAAACATCAGTGCCTATGTGGTCCTGTCCTCATTTGATTGGTCTTGTCTGAAGAGGTTCCAAACCTCAGTTTTCCAGAAAAACCTTAAACAATCCAAATCCAACCTGTTCCAGTCATCTTCCAGCTTAGAATCATCCCATATCTCCTGCTACAAGCTAATTCACTCTCATATCCCATCTTGCACACTTGTTTATACTTTACATGCTAGATATTGTTTATTACTACTTTATCTATTTGATCTCACACCTCTAATAAAGATTTAAATTTATTTAATTCATTTGGTGAACCCGATCCTAACACACCCATTCTCGGATCTTTCTATCTTCTATCATGGCTAGCACCTCTCATGAGTTTACCATTGAAAATATTATTGACCTGAATATATACCTTGTTGATCATCCTGAAAATATTGATCTCTTGTTATTTGCTACTCGCGAAGAATCCCAGTGGATCTTTACCTCTGATCCTCTAGATACCACCATTATCCCCACTACGATTGTCACATCTTATATTTCACTCTCCTCATCTCTTATCAATGTAGGGGCTTCCACTAGCCACATTCGTATTTCTATACCTAACACTCATCTTTCTTCTCCTCTCATTTCTCACATCCAACCTAACACTTCTTCAGGCACCCATGTCTTAGAGCCTTTGTAAAATATATCCTTGTTTTTTTTTTACCATTAGTATGTGATCAATATCATTTTTGTACTATTCTATTCTTTTTTTCTTTGTGTGTGTGTGTGTGTCAATAAAAACACATATGATTTTTTTTACCAATTCTTGTTGTGGTAATAAAATTTATTCTAATAGAAAAAAATAAAACTAACTAAATTACAATAGCTTTAAGACAATGTTACTATTTTATATAATGTACAATATATGCACGAAACAACATAAATTGGATCAAAATAAACTTACTTTGACAACCATTTCTTTTACAGAAATAGGAAGAGGGAGATAAATGACAACTCAACTATACGACACTATACTTCAATTTTATTTCTTGAATACCAACAACTAAGTAACTACATCCAATATACACTAAACAACTTGTTCAAATTTTCAATTACTTCATTTTGATTTTAGAATGGAAAAGAGAGAGAGAGAGAGAGAGAGAGAGAGAGAGAGAGAGAGAGAAAGAGAGGAGAGAGAGAGAGAGAGAGAGAGAGAGAGAGAGAGAGAGAGTAACACTTCAAGATATATTTCCTAGAATCAAATTTGATTCTCTATTCACAACTTCATTTTCTTTTTTAATAGCTTACAACAACAATGGATACACAATGATTATATTTAGAAAAACATACACAATATACAAGTGGTTTACATTTACAATACAAATTTTCATTCTCCTCAACAATGTTGTAACTCACAAATCTCCCCTTCTCAACACTTTTGTGATCCTCCCACATCATACCAAAAGTAGGAATATTGTAGTGTTTACCTCTCAGTTTTGGAATGAGGATATCATATTATCCTCGTTAGCCCACTAAAACCTAACTCATAGGGGTTGAAACACCAACATCTAATGTATGAAAAGGAAGCAAATATTCACTCACTTCCAATACATAACACACTCGTACAACGAAAAGAATTTTTCCTTGGAACAAGATATGGAGAGATACATTACCCTAATAGTTCAATCAACATAAACTTCCAAGCCTACAACAAGGATTGAAAGAGGGGAGAGACTACCTCATGCACAACCATTTTCATTCCACTAAGGAAGCATGTAAAGCCCTTGGTTCCTCCATGAAAAACAACATAATCCACAACAATTTTTTTCTCAACTAAAAATTCTCTTTTCCTTACACTAAGGCAAGTCATGCATTCCTTTGGTTCCTCCTTATCAAATAACCATGCAAGACCTTGTCCCTCCACTAAAAAAAAACAAAAACAACCTTTTCCATCGACTAAAATTATTGTGCATTCTCATTTCCATACTCACAATAATCTTACATGCATCATAATAGATGCAATACAAGAAACACAACATTATTCCAACACTTATAATTTTCTCAAAAGAGCAATAAAAACATAATATATAAGCAAATTAAAGAGATATATATAAAGAAAGAAGGATTTAATTTACAATAGAAAGTAAGTGAATAATGTTATATCCTATTCATATTTTCTAAGACATCTCGTATATCCAATAAATAAAGAAGCTCCAAACTAAGTGTTATCAAATTTTGTCCTTTGAACAAAAATGAACGAGGGTCTACAAGCTAAAATTGTCAAAATTGGTGTATAAAATTTTCTGTTGTTATTCTATACTTTCATGATGCCTTAGAAGGATCTTCAAACACATGGGAAGAAGGATCTTCAAACACTTTTGTGATCCTCCCACATCATACCAAAAGTAGGAATATTGTAGTGGAATGAAATGAAAGAAAGGAGTGGAATGGAATGGACTGAAAGAACATGCAAGAGTTAGGTAAAAACAGAGCCTAATATTGCATGAAGAGAAAAGATGAATAACCAACACAAATAAAACGGAGTTTGAGTTAGCCAAACAAGAACATGCAAAAGGGAACACACATGAGCAATTAGATAGTCCGAGCTTGATCACTGTGAACTAGAACAAATGATTACTAATGTTGACAATAAGATCAAAGATAATATTTGCATGCAAGATTTAAACACCTAACATCTAATGAACATAAGAACACCAAATGTTACAAGAGACAATGAATGAGACACAAAGTTCTTATTCTATTAACTCCAAAATGTTTTTCACAAAGAACACAAATTTTCTTCTAAAACAAAGCTTGCACAAAAGTATCTTCTTCTCCTCTCTCAAAGTCACCCTTACAAATGAGCCCCTCACTTCCTTTTTAATAACCCAAAAGTTGGTTACAAAGTAGTTAGGGTTTTAAATGATCATTAAATAAGGCACTTAAGTGACTTTGACTTTTTCAACCAACTTTTAAAAAGTGACTAAAAAATAGAAACACTTAAGTTAAAAGGTCATTTAAGGAAAAATACATAAATAAAAGAAATGGGTACATGTGGACCCCACTTAAATGACTTGTATGCACACGTAGACATCCTAGTCAGCAATGTGCCACCTAGATCAAGACACCTAAGATCAGTGCCTTATCCATTGGGCCAAGAGTCCGCCTATCCCTATCCCGATCGTACGGGAATGAACTCATTGACTGTGCTCTGCAATCCTCCAAATGAAAAGAGTGCTGAGTTTGAAACTTGAGCAATTCATCCACCCCTCTATCTGAGCAATATCCTGGTGTGAGAAGATTTGTCTTCATTCGTATTCATATTCACAATTCTCCACATGCTCAAAGTACCTTTCCATGGTGAATTATTCATTTGTCACGAGACCGTAGTCGTTACGCCACCTTAGTTTATCAGAATCCGCTTCTGGTCTTTCGCCATTGGGAAGATCTTCAATAGCCAAAATTGCGATTCACTGCCTGGAGTTATGTCCTTTTTCTTTGTCACCATCCCAAAGTGTTGATCTCCCGAGCAGAATTCATGAGACTTCAAATTCTTGGAAATCCATCTCCTTTTCCCCATTGTGAACGAGTGGTGTTGAAAAATCATCGAAGTGATTTATGAATTCGTTGACACACACCTTAGTGTAGTATTTGGTCTTTTTTTTGGAGTGATGGATTCTAACATTTACGCAATCGCTTCCAAGTTTATCACTATTGGCTTGATGACCCTCTTTCAATTCTCAGGATATATCATGTAGCCAGGTGGGAACCTCTCCAAGTACCTCATTGTACATGGTTCTCGTGTTCGTTGGGAATTGATCTTCATCACGCTGAAGGGGATCACCTTCGGGTGTTGCTGCTGAAATTGGATCTTTGGATCTTCTTGTGAGAGAGAAGATGTTGTCGCCATTTTCTCCATTTGTGATGATCAAATGCAGGCAGTGAAAAAGAAACCGGATCATCAACTTTTGGTTGAGAAGTTGTGACTACTTCCCCAAGTTGGGCTGGTATATTTTGAGGTACTTATCAACGAGTTCCACCTCTAGAAATTGTGTGATATAGATTACAGGTGCTTGCGCATGAACCAATGCTTTGAATTATAGTGTTGTGTTGTTGATTAGGCCTGAAGAATTAGGGCAATCATGCAAAGACGAAATGATGACTGGAATGAGAAATTCTCGAGATGTGCTCCTTCTTCACTTAGGTGTTTAGACGACTCAACTCACGAATGAGCCTTCAATCATATCGCTAGCTTGATTACGAGCTCATGCATTTTCAACTTGAATTCGAACGACTCCCATGGCGATCCATGCCCTTCGTGTCGTCTTACCTTCTTTCCAGAACCGAACTCCCTGAGTTCTTCTCTGGCTCAACTCACTTGAATACCGAGCTTAACCCGACATTTTTGAAAAGAATGGTTTTACCACAATGCTCACGGTTCTTCCTTATTATATAACACTTGTAGTAAGAATGTTTTGGCTTTGCCATAATAAGCACATTTGTACCTCCCAAACGATGAGAAAATGCTATTACCAATAAAGACCTAATGCTGCCATGATGATGACCCAGGTTCAAGCCCTCAGCATGTCGATAGACACCCTTAAGACTGATTCTTGGCCAAAGAGCTCCTCGGTATTTTGGCAGTGGATTCTGCAATCCCGGCTCCAATCAACAAGTTTTTTTTTCTGAACCTGGTAAAAGAAAAGAATACTTTTTTTTTATTGTCTGATGATGTACATACATGGAAGGGTATAAATATTGCCTATTGCCCTTATAGTTTCTCAAAGAGACCATTTACAGGTAACAAGGATGTAGTACATGAAAACGGCCAAACAGGTATTTTCAGAGTCGGCCTTCACATTCAATTCATTTCCAGGGGGAAAAAAAAAAAAAAAAATGCTGAGCAATATGAATCGTTTCATTCTGCACCGTAATAACCTTCATCTCCTGATTCGGGGAATTTTTTTTGAAGCCTTGAATAGCATGATTCAACTCCATCCATCGCAATATTATATTTACGCATTCTTTCTGAAGGAAAATGCAGAAATGCAGAAAGTCAAAAAAAAAAACAATTTTTTTTCAAACATACTTGCCCACGGTTCAGTTGGGTCGCATTTTTTTTTTTTATTTTAAAAAAACAGGCAAAAAATCCAAAATAAAATAGCAAACAGTAAAGACAGTATTGGCGCAGGATCAATCGATGATCTCCAGATGTATGGGTCGCACTGTTCCTGTGGATTACGCACTGTTCCTGTACGCTTCTGGGCTGTTTCTTTAAACACTGCACGTGCATTGTGCTTTGAAAAAACTTCTGCGGCTCATTCTGATTCCCAGACTGTGTGCGTCATTTTGCATTGTTGCAGGATTGCCTGTAGCTTTCAGTGCGTTCTCTTTGCCGCACACTGTTCACGTTTTTGCTCTTCAAACTTGTGCCTCGCACCACACTGTTTGCATTATTGTAGGATTACCTGTAGCTTTCAGGAGCAAGTTTCTTAAGCAGTGCGCCGTGATAGTGCTAATATTGAACAAGATGAATAACATTCAACATTCCAGACTGCGCACTGTTCACGTTTGGTTCTAAAACTCGCGCGCGCACTGTTCTGTGTTTCTAAAACTTTGCCTTAAACCACGAATGCTTGCCTGCGCTCCATCAAATGCTGCAACGGATGAATGGCTGGTGCGTGTATTTTGGTTTGCTGGCGCGGCTTGCACTTTCTACAGTCTTTTCCTTCAAAAAATGCGCATGTATTTGCCTTAATTCATTTTTTTTTTTGCTGTGACTAATTTCTTTTGCTCACAATGGCGTGGGTTTCGTTTGCATAATGTCAAACAAAATATTTTCTCTTTCTGAAGAAAAAGAAGCTTCCCTGACTTTTTCCACCGGGTTTGATGGAGGAAGTTACGAGGATTAATTCGACTTCCTCTCATCCCGGGTAGTGGCTTAACTGCCAGGGGAAATGGGAAAAGTAACGGGCAATTGCCAACGGGAATGGCAAAATGGGTTGGCAATCCCCGTCCAATTTCCCCATGTGGGAAATTGGGGAATTTTATGCCCGTTTGCCAATCCATGATTTGGCAATTGGCAAAGGAAAACCCGCGTCCGGGGAATTTGAAGGAAATTGCCAGGAAAGTGGAAATCCGGGTTTGGGATGCCAACCCGGCAGTTGGAAACAAAAGCTAACTTCCCCGGCACCAAAACTTGTCGGATGAATCTTAATTTATATTTATTTAATTAAATACTCCTTAAGTGATTAATTTAATCAAACAAGGAGCAATTAATTAATTAAATATTAATTAATTATTTTAATGTATTTTAATGCGTTTTATAGCCTGGCGGGAAGAGTTCTTGCCCGAAAATCACGAAACGAAGACCGAAACGATCACAAAAATAAGACGATCGCAAGGAGTCCAATGAACCAATAAATCGGTGAGCTTGAATCGAGATACGGTCATGATTTTCATTTGCAAGTTTTCTAGATTGAGGGAAAGGGATCTGGAAACTCATACGCACGGCTCGAATAATGATTAACTCGGTAGCTCAGTTGTTAGGGGTATGCAACTCAAGTGGACTCTACGTAGGTGTTGGTTGTGAGATGTTTTGATAGCTTGATCATTTTAACTATCAAGTCTTATAGGAATGGGAAGACCGAGCCATCACATTGAACTCAACTTGGGTCTATCAAATAGGGAGAATTTTGTTATTTCTGCCAATACATTGACAAGATGGGTCAGAAATTCCACGTCGGGTTTTAATAAATTTTTTTCCAAGGATGTGGGGAATTCAAAAAATATAATCTAGACAACCATGTTGATGGACGGCCAGATGGTTCTTGGGTCTCGAGATTCGTTATGCCAAACACAAAGATCTATGGGTAATTCACCAGGTGGGGTTCCAATGATGGTGGGCCAAGGTGCATTCCCCACACATGAAGATTGATGCGAGTGTAGCCAAGGTGTGCCGATCCCTCCTTCTAGATTCCATCTAAGCCGAGTTAAGTGGGAAGTTGGTAGAAACTTGGAAACTCTGCATAAGACCCAGTCATCTAATGAATGCAGGGGACACATGACTCAGAATATGGTTAGAGAAAGTGGTGCATTGGTGTGGTAATATTTTTGTGAAAGGTGAGTCATAGGAAATAGTCTTGAGCATGATGATTTATAGATGGAGGGGTTGAACTCAGTAATTGCAGTGATCAAGGGTGGTTGGGTTTGACAGAAAACTCATTTTGAGTGAGTCATGAAAAACCACACTTCCAGGTGAGCTCGGTGCATGCTCGCCATGAGTTGGGAGGTGAGCTCAACATGAGTATGGTGCTTAGATGTGTGCTCAAAGGTGAGATTTGTGTGATCTCAAAGGCGCAGAATGGATGTGAGGAACTCGATGGTGGTGTTGAGGAGTAAATTCGATTCAGAACTCAACATGTGAACTCAACGATGACAAGAGCTCATCTATTTTGAGCTCAAGATCACGATCGACATGATGACGTAAACAAGCTCGCCGAGTCAAAGGAAATGGAACACAAGGAGAATATAACAAGGTTCGGTGGAGATATGTTCATTGAAAGAAGCACTTTGGGCTTGCAAAGATAAGCATGAGCTACACATGTGAAAAGGAACTTAAGGTGCTAGAGATTGGTTGTAATGAACTCATGACCGAGCTTGGGCAATGTGGAGAAAATCTCGGTGTAGTTATAAGCACAAACATGGATTGTGGGTTAGTGGATGCGAGCTCTGTTGAACATAGAAGAACAAGAGATCAAGAATGGTGATGTTGTGAGACATTTAGCTCATGTGTCGAGAATTTTTATAATGTCAGTGCTTTGAGACTTGGTGATGTGCTCATTGAATAAGGATCGAATTACAAGCAACGAGAGTGTGGGAACATGTGATTACTCATGAAGAGTTAAGATGAGTCATCCTAGTTAGAGGATAACATGAGCTCGATGAAAATTTGAATGGTAATGACTCGAACATTGAAGGCAATATAGCTTGGAACTTGGTGCATGAAGAGCTTCCATACCTAGAGGAAAAACACAAGGGGATTAACTTGGGAGTCAAAGCACCGAGTCAAAGTTAAGCAATTCAACTCAGGTGGCATGGGGTGATAAGATTTTTTCTAACTCAGGATCGGATAGATATAAGTTCGTAGGTGAAAATATGAAACCTGTGAATTATAACCCAAGGAGAATCACCAAATAGTAGGATAGATGAAGTTTGAGTTTTCACGTAGGGATTAAACATCGAGTTTAGTTCACATTTTATGGGTTCAATCTCATGGATTTGTCTGAAGTCATGGATAATCTGATGGACAAGCCACATCAGCTATACAAGTGAAGTGAGGTAATTCAGGGAAAATAGGTAAATCTCTACTCAGGATCCATTTGAGGCATAGAGGCACATTGTAAAAAAGGTGAATTTGGGTGTGCATGATAAATTCATAGGGCCAAGGTATTGATCTGTGATTGGCATGATTCATTTTAGGGTCACCTTAAGATTGGTGGTAAGCTATGCCTAACTGACTAGATTCAATAGTAGAAAAAGTGCGATTGAAGGACCAGACAAAGGAGATAACTGAGTTTGGTCGTAAAAGAAGGGTAGTGCCTCAAGATCCATATTGAGCTTCGATTTGAACAAGATGTGAAGGCATAAAGAGGTGTGTGAGTGGGATGCACAATTCTTGCAGCCACTCAAGTTTGAAGGAGGAGCTGGTGAAAGGTCATCATCAGTGAGGTAGAGTGTCAACCCGATATAGGAGCTCAATGTGATAGAAATATGTAGCTCGATGGAATAGGCAAACATTGTCATGCGGGGGTGAAAAGAGCAAAGGAGCTCGAGTAACTCAATGTGACGATGAAAATGAGCTCACCAAGTTAGAGAGTTGGCTGTAGTTCAGATGAAAACATAGAAGAAACTAAATGATTTTGATATCGGAAAGAAGAACTCAAGAGAAAACATCTTGCACAATAAAAGGTCGAGATAGTTACAACATGAGAGAAAAGGAGCTTGGTGATGAGCTTAGTTTGGGCCCAGTCAATGCATGTAGGTAAGAGGAGTCAGTAGTTGAGCTTGATGGAAGGACCTCTAAATGAAGGAGCTCTGTGAGTGAGCTGGTTAGAGTAGCTCGATACCCAACTCGATGAGTTGGCAGGCGAGCCAACCACCGAGTTGGGCTATTTTTGACCATTTCTCAGTTAACCCTCCTCCTCAAGTCAAACCAATCAACGGGGGGTCCCACCATATTTGTTAATTAAATTAATATTTTTATTTAAATATTTTAATAATAATATTTATTATTATTATTAAAATATTTTATTTAAATATTCTTTTAATTAATTGAGAAGACTAGGTCAACTGGGTATTAATGACACATGATGGAACCTTCTAAAGTGGTTCAACCAACTGTAATAAATACATCATGTGCCTTCAATTTAGGAATGTAATTATGACCTTTCCTCTTCTCTCTCACATATTCTTCTATAAATGTAAGTTGGAAGCTCATTCCAAAGGGTTCCAACAGGTCAGATAGGTTGGAAAGTTAGACATCTTAGGCAAGTGCAATTTTTCAAGAGTCCTCTCTCTTCTGCAAGTTGTCCTTGTATGTTGAGGAACTTTCAAGCCTCCTTTTCAAGACTGTAATGGAAACCATTGCCTCTTCTGAATGTATGATGCATTGTGCACATTATTGAAGCAATAAAAGTGTGTTTTTTGTGACTAATCTCGGTCCTTTCATCCTTCTATACTTCTTTGTGCCTTTTCTCATGCTTGCAGGTACACTGTGCAAGTTCATGTTTCTATTGCAGGTTCTTGGAGTTCTGTGCTTATCGAGTGGTGGAGCATTGCATGCAGTTGAGTTGTGGTGCTTGTTCACCCTTCTCAAGTTCATCCTTCTTCACTGGAAGACTGATAACTTGTTTGTCTGATTGAGTTTAACAAAGGGAACATGTGCTTCCTAGTCTGTGGTATTTTGTACCCTCTCTAAGTTGCAGTAGGTGAAGTTGACTTGTGGTGCACACACCCTCTTCAAATTAACCCTTCCTAAGTCTGGAAACACCCTTTATTTGGTGCATCACCATCCCTAGTATAGTTTCATTTATGTAAATCTCTTTCCCTAAAACCCATGAAAATGTTAGCATAGGACTAGATATCCATTTTATTACACTAGGAGTAGTACAACACTTAGTTTAGGAAGAGGAATCTAGCCTTCTCCAGAGGTTCACCTCGAGCCCAAGTCCCACAACTTGAGAGGTGATCCCATGTGTCCCAATCACACCGAACATCCTGTTCACATTTTGGCCATTCAGAGGGTGCAATGATTTGGCTACAATAATTTTTGGCATGCCTGGTGGGACCAAGAGTTGGTACTTCTCTTCTCACTTACACAAGTCAAAGTACCTGGTGACTCTATATCTATGGATTCCAAATCTCAATGTGTTAACTTAAACAAAGAATTTACACAAGAGCTTCTTCAAAGTAAGGAAATTATCAACATATCAAACTTTCCTTGTCTCCTCCAAAGAGAAGAAGAAGAGGCATTTCAACATCACTAGTTGCAGCTCTACCTTGTAGGGGTCATTCAACTCCTCAGTACGGAAGGTTTCCTCCACCAAGGAAAAATCAACCTCTTGCTACTATGGCATGAAACCAAGTTTTTCCCCCTTTCAATGCAAGCATTCCTCTTCTGTTGGCTCAATGTGACCCTATACCTGTTGTGGCACTCAAAATTTTACCCTTTTACATAGGGGAAACTCATGTTACTCCAGTGGAACATATTCTTGATGTAGCCAGCATTTGTGTTGTACATAATATTATGGAGGACAACGTTGCGGTTAGAATTCTTGCTACCTCTTTCAAGGGAAAATCACTTCAATGGTTTCGAGGGTTAAGTGTTGGCAGTATAACCACTTGGGATGAGTTAGGAGAAAATATCTATAAATAGTTTGAAGACAAGAGTGATCACCTATCACTTTTGGAATAACTCACTACCATGAAGAGAGCTCCCCAAGAATACATGAGTGATTTCAACTTCCAATTCCACAGGACCTGGAATAGGATTCTAGCACTTATAAAACCTTCTCCACATAATGCATTCTTGTACTATTTGCGAGCCTTGAATAGTGATGTAGCAGTTATGATCCAGTCCATGGGAGGGGCTACATTACCTGATGCCTATGACATTGCCATAAGAGCAGAAAATTCCTTGATTCAGGTTGGAAAGATAGCTCCACGACCGCCAATGCCATTGTCTCCGGATCTTACAAACAATCAGCCTATCATTGCTCCTATTCCAACAACCTCTAATCAACCAACTCAGTCTTCCCCTTCCTCTTCAAATGATCTATTTGAAGTCAAGTCACTATTGTAAACTTTTGGAAATGAGCTCGTTGCACTCAAGAGGCAACAATTTCAATACAATTGTCCATATCAGCCACAAAATCAGCAGTATCAAGCTAACCATCCTCCTTTTCAAGGGAACAATCAGCCGCAAAATCAAGCTACAAATCAAGCTACAAATGTCAGGCCTTTGAACTTTCGGAACCCTCTTGCTACTAGCTCATCTAGAGCCATAGTACCTATCCAAAATAATCTAGTTCAAGACTACGAATGGTGTTATCCTTGTTCTCAACCCCACAATAAAAATATTTGTCCCAATGGATTTCTTGGCCAGGCCCTTATGGTTCAAAGCATATCTACCCCTTCTAAGCTTTACGTAAGAAACAACAGCTACAATGGTGCTAGAAACAATCACTTTGCTAAACTGGAAAGCAAAATGATTTTTGAGGGTTGAATACAGATTCCTCATAAATGAAGCGTGTTGAATAAATTCCTCACAGTGGCGGAAAACACTCATTGTTCCAAGAAGAGAGCAATGGAATCTCAAACTTCCAAATCTGATCAAGCATCCACTTCAAAGCCTCAGACACAAGTGGCAGTTGATAAAGATGCAGGAAAGAAACTGCCAGAAATACCTGTTAGCCAAGCTGCAAGGAAAGAAGGTTCTTCAGGCATCACGATACCCAACAAGAACTTTCTAAAGGAGGATCCCAATGCCCAAAGTAGTGTCAGCAAAGTTGGAGCAATTCCCTTCAGCATAGTAGAACAAATGAAGAAAACCAATCTGAGTGTTACTATGTGGGATGCACTCTCAATTCCTTCTCAAAGAAATTTGTTGTGAGAGGCTCTAAATAGTTTTGGTACAACTGATGGATCATCAGGTCATGGAGCAGTAACTGCTATGAGTTTGTGTCAACCAGAAGGGAAAATTATTCCTAAAGCCAACAAACCACCACCATTCTATATTTCCCTGATCATTGGCAACCACCTGGTGCATAATTGCATGATCGATTCTGGTGCCAGTAGCTCAGTCATGCCCAAACAAATTGTAGATGTACTAGGCATACAATATGCGCCAGTTGCAAGAGGAGTTGTTCAGCTGGATGACACAACTATTAAGACTATTGGAGTTATCAAAGGACTTCAACTTACCATCCATGCATGCCCAAGTTTTTCATTCACCCAAGACATATCAGTCATTGATCTTCCTCCTCTCTTCACCATCTGCCTATCACGAGATTTCACTGCCAAGATGGGTGGTTATCTATCAGCCAATTGGTCACATATGATTCTTAGGACTCGATACGGAACCAAAGTGACTATAAGGGTAGAACCAATCTACCATAATCATGTAGAACCCTACACTGCTAGTCCTATAAATGGGAATTACACCATCAGAGATCCAGAAGAAGAAGATGTTGATCATGAACCGACCACTCTCATTGAAGAAGTCCCCGATACTGTGCTAGATGAAGTAAGTGGAGATCATCAGTATGATCCCTATGCTGATGTGTTGGTAGAAGAAGAAGCTGGTTTTTTACTTTTGGAAGAAACAAGATTGGGTACATACTGCATTCATGAAGAAGATACGATCATACCGCAACTTGTCAAAACACCAAGTGATTCGGAAGGACTGTGGCAATTGTTCTTCGATGGCTCAAGAAGTAAGAATGGATCTGGTGCTGGTGTTATGTTAATTTCTCCAGAGGGAGATAAGTACTTCTCATCTCTTTGGTTGCACTTTAGTTGCACTAACAATATTTTTGAATACGAGGCCCTTGTACAAGGAATTCAACTAGCCCAAAAGAAGGGGATCAAAGCCCTGACTATTTTTGGAGATAGTGAGTTAGTTGTTCATCAAGTGATGACACATAGTACATCCAAGAATGATCTTTTAAGATCATACAAGAACTGAGTCTGGGACTTGATTGAAGATTTGAAGCTTTTGGAATCCATGCGGTTCCTAGAAATCAAAATCAAGATGTTGATAGGCTTGCTACAATTGGCTCGCAATACAACATACCTGTTGATATCATGAAAGAAGGGAATCAATTTTTCAAAATGGTGGTTCAACCCACAATCCCTGATAATGTGAGTAGCTGGAAAGTGTTTGATAGTGACAAACAAATTGTCCTTTTCCTACAAGAAGAGGCAGAGTTTGCTGCAAGAAATCAGGATAAGTTGCAAGAGTCATATGGTGATCAAATTATACAATTGAAAAGAAACAAACTACCAAAAGGATTAGTCACTCTGGAATCCATTTTCAATTCAGATGATCAAGCCAAAAGACAAAAGCTCTAACATGGTGGTCAAAGAAGAAGATTTTGAGGAAGTCGAGGTAGCGCATGAGAAGTTTCTGAAGATTGGAAAAGTGTGTACTTCCAAAGAGAAAGAAGCTTTCATAAAACTTTGTCAAGAGTATCATGACATTTTTGCGTGGAGCTATAAAGACCTGCGTGGTTTTGATCCAGGTCTAGCACAACATACCATCGAACTGGATCCTAATGCCAAGCCAATTCGCCAGAAACAGAGGCCCATTAATCCCAAAATTGAGCCACTAATGAGAAAGGAGCTAACCAAACTCATCGAAGCATGTATTATTTTTCCCATCAAGCACTCCTCTTGGGTAGCCAATCTGGTGCCCGTAAGGAAGAAGAATGGAGAGATTCGGTTGTGCGTAGATTTCAGGGATTTGAACTGTGCCTCATTGAAATACCATTATCCTCTCCCGTCAATGGAGAAAATTCTTCAAATAGTGGTAGGAGCTCAAATATTTTCTTTGCTCGATGGATATTCGAGTTACAATCAAATTCTAGTCCAAGAATCTGACCAATTCAAAATGGCTTTCACTACCAAGTGGGGCATGTATGCCTACAACAAAATGCCATTCGGATTGTCCAATGTTAGGGCTACTTTCCAAAGAGCCATGGATATGGCATTTAAAGGACTAATCAACGATATCATCTTGGTTTACCTAGATGACATAACTATATATTCTAAGCATGCAGATGATCACATCACACATCTAAGGAAGGTTTTCCGAAGGTGTAGGGAATTTGGGGTTTCACTTAATCCCAAGAAGTGTATTTTTGTAGTGCACAAGGGAAAGTTGTTGGGGCATGTTGTTTCAGTGGAAGGACTATCAATCGATCTAGCCAGATTCGTTCGATTATGTCCTTATCTCTCCCAAGTCATAGGAAGGGCCTCCAGAGTTTTCTGGGAACCATAAACTTTGTGCGGAGATTCATCCCTCAATTCGTGACATTGGCTAAACCACTAACAACCATGCTGAAGAAAAACATGCCATTCTCATGGACAAAGGAAGGATGAGAAAGCTTTGAAGCCATAAAAATGGAAATTTCTCAAGCTCCCATGCTAGTGAACCCCAGGTTTGATAAAGACTTTATCCTTTATGCTTTTGCAGGTCAAGAGAGCATTTCAGGGATCCTCACCCAGCAAAATGATGATCTGATGGAGCAGCCAATTGCTTTCTTCAGTCAATCCCTCAAAGACTACGAGCTCAAATACTCATTCATTGAAAAACAAGTCTTTGTGGTTATTCGAGATTTGAATAAATTCAAGCACATGTTGTCCAACAACAAAATTCATCTGATGGTGTCTCATCTAGGTGTCAAGGAGTTTTTGCTAAACAAAGAGATGAACGAAAAGTACACTGGATGGATCATGAAGGTGATGGAGTATGATGTGCATATCAAGGTTACCAAACTTGTCAGAGGTAAAGGTTTGTGTCAACAACTTGCTGCAGACATGGAATCAAAAGGTGATGAGGATACGATGCTCCTAAACACTGATGAGAGTGATGAGCAAGTTGACTGGTTATCCAAAATGAAGAATTTCCTCTTCTCAGGAGTATATCCTGTGAACATGGATAAAAACCAAAGATGAAATTTCCATCTTCAATCTATTCCATATGTTTTGGTAGATAATGTTCTCTTTCAAAAGGATTTGAACGGTGTCCTCCTTCGGTGCGTAGGACTGGAACAGGTAAGTAAGATACTAGAAGAGTTTCATAATGGCCTATCTGGAGGACATTACTCTTCATGAACAACTTCTACCAAGATCATGCGAGATGGTTACTATTGGCTGGATTTATTCAAAGATGCTCATCTTTGGGTAAGGAAATGTAAGGAATGTGCCTTTTTCATAGGAAAGTAGAAGTTGGCAGCTCTTCCACTGCATCCAATCCAAGTGGATCAACCCTTTGTTCAATGGGGGTTGGACTTCATCAGAATGATTAATCCTCCATCCAGTGACAGACATAAATGGGTCCTTACTGCAATAGACTATTTTACTCGATGGACAGAGGTGGTAGCATTGAAAGAGAGCAATGAAAAGGTAGTTCTAGATTTCTTGGAAGGTATAATGACAAGGTTCGGTGTTCCTTTTATAGTCATTTCAGACAATGTGATGGATTTTCTTGGTATGAAGTTGAGTGAATGGGCTGTTAAAAATGGGGTCTACCTCAAGACTTCATCCAATTACTATCCACAAGGAAATGGATTGGATGAGTCTAGTAACAAAAACCTCATAAGGATTATTAAGTGCACGATGGAAACTAACAAGAGGACTTGGCATACACAGCTTAAGACCACCTTATGGGAAGATCGGATCACACCTAAAAGGGCCATAGGAAATTCTCCTTTCATTCTTGTATATGGAAGGGAAGAAAAACTTCCACTCTCCTTGGAGTTACCTTCTTTGGAGTTAGCTCATCAACTTGAAGTTATGGAGAGTGATCCTTTGACAGTAAGGTTTGTTGAACTCATGGAGTTAGAGGAAGTATGGAAAAAGGCTATGAAGACTTTGGAGCAACATCAAGCTCAGGTTAAGAAATATTTTGACAAGAAGGCTATGACATGCATTTTCAAGAGGGAGATTTAGTCCTCAAATGGGATGAAGATAGGCCAAACCAGGAAAGCATGCCAAGTTTGACTCTCTTTGGAGTGGGCCATACATCATCACAAGTTACAAAGAGGTGAATTCATTTCATCTATCCAGGCTCAATGGAGAAGAACTACCCATTCATGTGAATGGGATACATCTCAAAGCTTATTTTTGAGAAGCATTCCACCCCCTGTACAGTTTAGTTAGGTGTTTTCCTCCAAGTGCTTATGCACATTGTTGTTGTGTGTTGTTCTTTTGTTTTCCTTGTTGTTGTGTTTTGTGTTGTTTTGCACACTATTTCATCATTGGAAGGTTTTCAAGAGAAGGAAGGTTCAAGGTTTCCATAAGAGTTTCATGATCTCTTCATTCAAAATTCTTCAGTGTTCATAGATGTCAGATGCCATTCACAGATTCAGTATACTTCATGCTTAGCATTCCAGGGAGGTCCAAGATCAGCAATGCTCAAGGGGATTTTAGGATGTATCATAGAGGATCAAATACGTTTCAGGATTCCAATATTGACTCCATACCCAATGGATGACTTAAGGCTACTGGAATCATGCTTAATATGAAATCATCCCCGAGAGGTTGCCAAAAATGTTATCCAATTTTGCCCTTTGAGCAAAAATGAACAATGAGGGTCTATAAGCTAAAATTGTCAAAATTGGTGTATAAAATTTTCTAGTTATTTATACTAAAAAATTTCATGATGCCTTAGAAGTCATCAGATCTCTCAAACATTCTTCTTCATGGGAAGAAGGATCTTCAAACATAACTTGGTCAAGCAAAGAATGAGCTTGATGAGTCTTGGCCATGTTGGTGAATTAACCATAAATGAGCTCGAGTGAGTTGATCAAGGACCAATGCAAAAATAACGAGCTTGAATTCAAACAGAGCTCGATGGACAACTTGGTTTAGAGTTCCGAGTTAAGGAATAACTCAACGGATCATTGGGACATAGCTCAATCGCTAAGAGATAAATTAGTGAGCTTGAATCGAGATGGTCAAGATTTTCATTAGCAAGTTTTCTAGATTGAGGGAAAGGGAGCTGTTAATTCATACGCACAACTCGAATAATGATTAACTTGGTAACTCGGTCATTAGGGGTATGCAACTCAAGTGACTCTGCGTAGGTGTTGGTTGTGAGATGTTTCGGGCAGCTCGGCCATTTTAACTATCAAGTCGTATAGGAATGGGAAGACTGAGCCATCACATTGAACTCATGTTGGGTCGATCAAACAGGGAGAATTTTGTTATTTCTGCCAATACATTGATAATCCAGGTCAGATTTCCATGTCAGGTTTTAATATGCAATTTTCCAAAGATGTGGGGACTTCGGGAAATATAAGCCATACAACTGTGTTGATGGATGGTAAGATGGTTCTCGGGTCTCAACTTTTGTTTTGCCAAACACAGAGATCTATGGGTAATTCACCAGGTGGGGTTCCAACAATGGCGAGCCAAGGTCCATTCCCCACACACAGAGATTCATGCAAGTGTAGCCAAGGTGTGCCGATCCCTCCTTCTAACGCCATCCAAGCTGAGTTAAGTGGGAAGTTGGTAGAAACCTGGAAACTCTGCATAAGACCCGGTCATCTAATGAATGCAGGGGACACATAGCTCAAGATATAGTTAGAGAAAGTGGTGCATTGGTGTGGTAATATTTTTGTGAAAGGCGAGTTATAGGAAATAGTCTTAAGCATGATGATTTATAGATGGAGGGGCTCGACTAAGTAATTACAGTGATGAAGGGAGGTTAGGTCCGGTAGAAAGCTTGTTTTGAGTGAGTCATGATAAACCACACTTCCAGGTAAGCTCGATGTATACTCACCATGATTTGGGAGGTGATCTCAACATGAGTATGGTGCTTATATTTGTGCTCAAAGGTGAGCTCTGCGTGGTCTCAAAGGGTTAAAATGGATGTGATGAGCTTGATGGCGGTGCCGAGGAGTAAATTTGATTCAAAACTCAGCATGTGAACTCAGCGATGGCAAGAGCTTGTCCATTTTAAGCTCATGATCATGGTTGACATGACGATGCAAACAAGCTCACCGAGTTAGAGGGAATGGAACCCATGGAGAATATGACAAGGCTCGATGGAGATATGTTCGTTGGAAGAAGTACTTCGGGCTTGTAGAGCCAAGTCACGAGCTACACATGCACATAAGGAGCTTGATTTGGCGCATCGCAGATTTGTTCCAACGAGCTCATGACTGAGCTCAGAGAATGTGGAGAGAAGCTTGGTGTAGTTCTAAGCACAGACATGGATTGGGGTTCACCAAGTGCGAGCTCCGCTGAACACAGAAGAACATGAGCTCGTTGTGAATGAAGGTGTTGCGTAGACATTTAGCTCATGTGTCGAGATTTTTATAACTTCGGTGCTGAGTGAGACATCAGTGATGTTAATCATAGGAATCAAGGATCAAATTGGAGTAATGAGATGTGATGAATGTTTACAGAAGTAAGTGTGAAGAGTCGAGATGAGTCAGCCTAGCTGGAGGATAACACGAGCTCGATAAAAATTTGAATGGGCCGAGTCTGGGGCACTAGACTATAGATTCCATAGGTTTGAGAAGGTGTGATGTTCAACTCAGGAAGCGACTCATGAGCTAGAGGAAGTTGCAAGGGAGCATTGGAGATAGGTGAGTGCAACTTAAGGGAAATCAAAGTGAGTTTAGGAGCTCAGAAAATGGAAATATGGCGAGCTATATAGTGAGCTACATGGAGTTAACCTCGAACTCAAAATGGATAAGCGTAGGTTTAGAGATCACTCAATTAAACTGAGCCAAAATACCAAACACGGTAACATAGAACAAAACCAGGATGATTCAATTAAAAAGCTCGTGGGGACATAGTTGGCGGTGATATTAATGTATGGCCAACTCAGTAGATTTTGTGTAGAACTTGGCGAGTCAGAGATAATTAAACATGGCTTGAATGGAGCCTGAGTTGGCAGACTTGTGAAGAAGATTCAATCTCGTGAATGTCGACTGAGATCACTAGGAAGAGGCTAATTCGAGTTCATGGATGAAACCGAGCTAAAATGACAGAGTTTGATCAATTTTGGGTGTCAATGCAAAGCCAAGTTAGTAGACAGTTCTCGATTTGACCAGGAAGTGTGAGTTTAGGTTGCTTGGAGTAGTGGCATACGTAGCCAAGGAGTTCAGATCAATAACATGGATAGCTGATTTGATGGAAGAGATCTATGGAGCTCGACACAGAAATTCACCTAACATAGAACTCTATCAGTACAAAGGCTCAACACAGATATGCACAAAGATTTTGATTCACGTAACGAGTGGGTCATAATGGCTCAAATTGGAGGCTCAGATCCACTAACAAAAGCAAGCTAGGAGTTTCAAGGTGGATCTCAAGGTGTTTGAGCTCGTAGTTAATGAGTTTGGTGAGTTTGAGATGAGCCAATGTATCAGGGTATGTAGCACATAGGAGCTCGCAATGATTCATGACTCGATCGGGCCAAGGAAATGGTGCTTGCAATGAGGGGGTTGTAACTCGGTGAGCCATGAAGGGTTGTTAAAGCTCTAAACATGGTGAGGTGGAACCGGAGTTACTCGGAGGGTCAAAGAGTTAACATACATTGAGCATGTCATTGAAGACAACTCAAGAGCTTGACTTGGTATGAAAAATATCAACTCACTCGATGGGATATGCATTCATTGCTAAGGTAAAAGGATAAGGAGCTCGCGGATCAACATGATGACACAAAGAGCTCGACATGGTGAAGCGTAGGGAGCTCGATTCATAATTGGAGTCAGCCGAGCCATGATGGAAAGGATCTCAGTAGTGAACTCGCAAGTAGAGCTCGGTTGCGGTGAACGGTAATGGAGCTCGAGCACAACTCGGTGAGTTGGCTCGATGAGCCAACCACCGAGTTGGGTTTTTTTTTTACCATTTCTCAGTTGAACCTCCTCCTCGAGTCAAACTGGTCAACATGGGGCCCACCAAAAATAGTAATAAAATTAATATTTTTGTTTTAAATATTTTAATAATAATATTTATTATTATTATTTAAATATTCTTTTGATTAATTAAGGAAATATAGGTCAACCAGGCATTAATGGCACATGATGGAAGCTTCTCAAAGTGGTTCAACCAACTGTAATAAATACATCATGTGCCTTCAATTTAGGAATGTAATTATGACCTTTCCTCTTCTCTCTCACATATTCTTCTATAAATGTAAGTTGGAGGCTCATTCCAAAGGGTTCCAACAAGTCAGATAGGTTGGAAAGTTAGATATCGTAGGCAAGTGCAAATTTTTCAAGAGTCCTCTCTCTTCTACAAGTTGTCCTTGTACGTTGAGGGAACTTTCAAGCCTCCTTTCCAAGACTGTAATGGAAACCGTTGCCTCTTATGAATGTATAATGGATTGTGCATGTTATTGAAGTAATAAAAGTGTGTGTTTTGTGACTAATCTTGGTCCTTTCATCCTTCTATACTTCTTTGTGCCTTTTCTCATGCTTATAGGTACACTGTGCAAGTTCACGTTTCTATTGTAGGTTCTTAGATTTTTGTGCTTATCAAGTGGTGGAGCATTGCATGCAGTTGAGTTGTGGTTCTTGTTCACCCTTCTCAAGTTCATCCTTCTTCATTGGAAGTTTGATAACTTGTTTGTCTGATCAAGTTTAACAAAGGGAACGCTTGTTTCCTAGTCTGTGGTATTTTATACCCTCTTTAAGTTGCAGTAGGTGAAGTTGACTTGTGATGCACACACTCTCTTCAAATTAACCCTTCATGAGTCTAGAAACACCCTTTATTTGGTGGATCACCATCCCTAGTATAGTTTCATTTCTGCAGATATATTTCCTTAAAACCCATGAAAAGTTAGCATAGGTCTAGATAATTGTTTTATTGCACTAGGAGTAGTACAACACTTAGTTTAGGAAGAGAAATCTGGCCTTCTCCGGAGGTTCACCTCGATCCCAAGTCCCACAGCTTGAGAGGTGATCCCATGTGTCCTAATCACACCGAACATACTATTCACATTCTGGCCATTCAGAGGGTGTAGTGATTTGGCAACAACACCAAGCTCTCATGCACCCAATGTTTTGAAAAAAAGTTCAACAAAAAAATTGCATAACCCCCCATCACTCCTTAATGCTCAAATAGATCAAAATGAAAATTAGAGTGACAAATAGGAATGTGCCATGTGGCAAAATCCAACTTCAAGGTCAACCAACAAACATTAAAAAGTCTTACATCCCACATGGGAAACATTTAATATTGTTACAAATTCAACAAATCATATCAAATCCGCTTACATAAATCATGGGATAAATCTATTTGCACGCAAATAACTCCTAAAAGTCAAAAACTATAAAATCAAGGCATTTAATTAATATCACATCTATAATATATATACTCAACTCAATTACACAAATTAATTACACTTATATGATGTGTTTGGCTCAAAATTTAAAGAATAATTTTTACAATAAACTCCTTAATCATTTATGCAAACATTGTACAAATTAATAGGCATGGAGATCTCTTTAATAAAAGGATTCATGCCCTATAATCATACAACATATTACATTTTTTTACGTAAGTTGTTATAACTCACATAACAACATAGAAACAAATATAATGCAGTAAAAAATAACATTAATGTGAGCACTAACTCTTAACTTTCCCCCCTTAATGAAAACATGGGGAAACAACACATCACAAGAATTAAAAATATAATTTTATGCCAATGCATACTTTTGGTCTGCATACCACTACTCTGGATATCTACTACACATGATCACATGCATAAGAAAACTCAATAGTTTTCACTTTCACTTCTAGTGAATGCTCTTTCAATAGATGACCACACTTCCATCAATTCACTTGCATATGAGAACACATAAATTCCTACTTTCACTTCCAGTGATCTTCCCATTAACTGATTGATGAAGAAGTATGAAATTCAGACAATCTCTGTAGTCAATTTCTCCCATATACAATTGTTTACAATATCTATTATTTGCATATGATCCTCTTTTGAATATTAATGATCAAGGGATATTTTTCAGTGCCAAAAGTTCCCTAAACTTCCCTAGACTATACCAGTGAAGTAGAGCCTTCAGAGAGATTTTTGGTGACTA
The DNA here is from genome assembly GCA_019776745.2 of Taxus chinensis. Classification (NCBI taxonomy): domain Eukaryota; kingdom Viridiplantae; phylum Streptophyta; class Pinopsida; order Cupressales; family Taxaceae; genus Taxus; species Taxus chinensis. The sequence continues at coordinate 214,359,884 of CM034149.1, forward strand.
TAAGAACGTGAAAAACAGACACTCTGAGCTCAAGTTATGTCCGATCAAAGTTCAGTCAACAGGGAAGTCAACTTTGGTCAACATGTCAGCAAGTGGAACAATGGCAAGGTGACACGTGATAATTGACGACAAGGAAAAATTGATGGTATTGTATTTTTGTAAAAAAAAATTCCATGGTATAGAGGTCATTTGCAAGCTTTCTGATGCATTTTTAACGGACCAAATCTGAGTTCGTATGCAAAAGATATACATAGTCAAAGTTGTGGTCAAATGATGACGTGGCACACTCTGATGCGGACAAATGGCATATTGTGGGCGTGACACTTGATAGGTTTTTAGTGGTTTTGGATTTAAAATAATAATAATAATATTTTATTTAATCTATTCCACGAGAATAAGCCTAATCCCATGGGATAAGAAGGATTTTGTGGACAAAATACTATTTAAAGGCTTATCATATTCCTTTCCCACCAAATGTGGGGTCAATGGCTAAATTGGGCGCCTAAACCTATGGAAGGGGGATTTGAACCTAGCACCTCATCTAGACAGATAAGAGGCCTTGCCAACCTGCCACCCTCTTGTAAGTGGTATAAATAAAGTTCACTTATATTTGTAATGACAAGTGCCAGGTCTATGTCAAGGAATAAGGATGTAGTTTTAGAAAAGTGCAATTTTGGGGCACTTCTGCTCACTTTCAAATATCAAGTTATATATGAAATTTTCTCAGAATGTTGAAATGATCACGATGGTGTAATAATTTATTCAATTTGAAGCTTTTGTGAAAGATTTATGTTCTGTTAAAGTCACATGAAGGTGTAGAACCAAAGGGAGACACTACTGCAAGTGGTTCAGGAAGGTGAAGGACATCAGTTGAGCTCCATTAACATCCTTTGAAGGTCTGAAACATAGTTTTATAGGTTTTTTATTCATTATTGGTTAATGTAAAGGTTATTGTATTTACCTTTTTTTAACATTATTAATGGATCGGTTCACCACGAACCCGGGGACGTAGGAATTCCGAACCCCGTAAACAATCTGGTGTTGTGTTCTAATTTTATTTTCAGTTTCTGATATTTGAAATTAATTTAAATTTAGAATATGAATATGGATGCATCTATAATCAGTAATTTATAAAATTGGAAAATCAATTAAATCTGAAACAGTGATTTTTGGGGCTTCCATCAAACAGTGAAATTTTGAGTAAATTGTAAATTTAATTACAGTTTGAATTCAGTCCTAAATCAGATTTTAATAAGTTTTTGGAAGTCTAAAATCCTTTTAAGTTGATTAAAATTGAAGATCCTTTGAAACGATTAAAAGTGTTAGTTTCAAGCACCCGTTTTCGGATCAATTAACAAGGGAATGATTACACACCATACATCACACACATGAAAAATACACCACTATATCAAGTATTTGGCCTTGTCGTTATCACTGAATGAAAGTATACTTATTTCCTTCCTTCCTCTAGTGCCTTCATCCTTTAGTATGATGTTTCTCACTTAGTAGGATGAAATTTGAAGCTCAAATTTGTAACTAGGTTGTTATTAACATAACTTCTCCACTAGATTTTTCTTTGGATATGAAATTCCAAAGTGAGGTTTTGGGGACATCAACCCCTAGCAAGGTCAAGGGGAAATACCCCTTACAAGGTCTTGGGGCAGTGACCTAGATGTGTTCCCTATCTTGGTGTAAGTAAAGCTCAAGGGTTGGAGCCCTTGAACCAAGAATATTTTTGTTCTGTGCAATCTTCAAAAACCTCCTAAGAAATGTAATATTTTTCATCTGATCTCCCAAAAAAAAATGATACACTAATTGAATGTTGGAATCCACCTAAAATGCATCCATTATAAACAATTTTGACACTTTTAGACTTTAATGACTTGCATTACAATTGACTCTTTTTTGAGTAATTGGACTTATGACACTATTACAAGAACTTTGGATGACATTCATTTTTTGTTGACCAATGATGATTAAACCAACTATATTTAAAAAGTAATAATGCAAATTAATTTTTAAACTTTAAATTTAACAAAATAGAATACTTCAAATAAACCCACTACCCGATGCAACACAAAATTGGATTAGATCATGCACTTGATAAAAGGCATAATATAAATGAATTGTAATTGCAATAGTAGCCACATCGACTATAGTTCATATGCCTATGATAATTTATGCAAGATTTCAATCGAGCGAGTATATATTCTTTTATGAAATCATATTTATATGGAAATCTTCAGCATACATGTGTATTAGATCTTAATACAAAGAATATTGCTTGGGATCACATATAGTAGATTTGAGTACCTCCCAATGTAAATCTCTTCTCTATTCCTTGTCGATGGTGCATTATTTTTTGTGGCTTCCTCTCAAACTCTAATGCTTCCATGGATGCAAGAAAAAATAAGCATGTTGGATGGTGTCAAATGTATGGAGATAATGATTTTAACTCGGTTAGACTGCAACAATGAAATTTTGAACAAAGATAATCTTAAACCATAATGGATGGTAGAAAAACAATGGCAAACACACGGGGATGAAATGGAAAACATGTGAAGTACAAAACAAAATAGCTAATGTTGATATGCTAAATTAAAAAATGGATGTGCAAAAACTATATTTAGATCAAATACATGGTAGTTAGTACATGAGAGCTATACATGGAGTGAGATCTTGAATGATGCAAGAAAAGATCAACAAATGCACAAATACATCAATGAATGCATGATATAATATGTAGTTAAGCATATGTAAAATGATATAAATATAGTAACACTCAACAATAGATGTTTTCAAATTCAATTAGACTGGTTATGATTCGAAAATGCTCATAAAAATGATAAAATTATGCTAAACATGTCTTTCTTTATACATTAGCATGATGACTTCATAGTGGAATGAATTTATTCATAGGCCTCTCATTAGGACGTTGCTTTCTCTAATACCAAGTGATGTTTTTGGTTCAAAATTTAAAGAATAATTTTCACAATAAACTCCTTAATTGTATATGAAAACATTATACACATTATTAGGCTTGGAGATCTCCTTAATAAAAAGATTCATGCCCTATGTTTACATAAGTTGTTATAACTTACATCACAACATAGAAATAATAATCTAACACATTAACAAACTAATATTAATTTGAACATTGATTCCTAACATTACATGCACTTATGCACAATAGTTATAAATAATAAATCTATCCACACGTACTTAGAAAAGTAAAATACATTTCTTGTTGACATGTAATCCAAGGTGATAATGAGGGTATTTTTAAGCCCTAAAGTGGCCTAAAAGGTTAAAAAAATCCACCTATCCCATTGCTAGGTGTATGGACTTGATTCAAGAGTGCATGACAAGTGTTACTTGTCCCACACACCTCCTAAAATTGGGCCATAAGGTAAAATCTATTTTTTTTCAGAAAAAAGGAAAGTGACAACCACTCAAACAAGCCACTTGCATGCATAAATAAGGGGAAAACCCCCAATTACTTAACAAAAATATTAATTCAACTTATAACAATATTAATTAACCTAATTAAAGTAACAAAAGGGTCCCAAAAGAATTGGGTGACTCCACAAACCTTAAAAAAATAAAATTAAAAAACATGCTATCACATGTGGTCACTTTACAATCTAAGGTTAAACACATGCATTGGGTGGCCCCATGTTGGTAAGTAATCCCATAATGAGTTGGTCCCGTTTATCCTTGTTTTGGTGTGAATGTATACAAATATGTGTACCTTTTTCCACATGTGCACTCAACATATACTTCATATCTTAGCAAAATGATAGTGTTATATAATCAAATTAAAAGTATACTAAAAATAAGTAAACATATACTTCCATACAAAAACTCATTAAAATGAGAGTTATAAAATACATAATATTCATTTCTTGTTTTTCAAAATTACTAGTAGTTATATTCGAGCACATTCTAATATCTTACAGAATTACAAACAACTAAATAATCACATCTATTTAAACTACTACCAAAGTACGTATATGCCAAAAATCACCACATAGTCTAATGTCATCATCAAAATATTAAAATCATTATATCAAGGTCTTGGCATCCTGAGCTACCAAATTAAGCTTGTAATGATTAATCTAAGAACTATTGAATCAATAATAAAGTCTAGGCACCTCGTGCCAATATAACTAGGATAATAAGCATAATAAAGTGAGATAAGTAGTCTAATAAAATTTGAACCATGCCAAAAAGGAGTAATCACTACATTATGTGAACCATGCCAAAGAGAAATAATCACTACATTATGCACATGTGCCTGAATTACATTAATATTTATGTGATAAACCCACTAAATGATCCAACTTTTAGGTGAATCAAATAAACTTTACCTCATCTCTAGAACACATAGAATATTATTGTATTTTGACACAATGTAAATCTTGGCCCTGAAAAAGAGTGTATGATACAAATCATGGCACAATGAGATACCACACACAACCTGCATGCAAGTATACACATATAGAAGTACATAAGCATATAAGTAAAAAAATCAATCTCATATAGAAGGCCAAGGACCACATACAAGGGACACAATAATCTTGCACACACAAACAAGGTTTGTAAGGATGCACAATAAAGGTTAATGAATCCACAAATAAGTGTCATGCACACATATAAATAGGCTAAGGGCTACACACACAAGACAAACACTTAAGTAATCCAATGTGTAATGAGAAAAATAGACAATAGCTAATAGGTTCATGAAATGAGATATACTAGTCTTGTATAGTCCACATGTGTTAGTCACAAAAAGCTAAATAAATATCATATATCACAACATATAGTATAAGCATAATCTATATGTGAAAGAGCATTGTGTAAAAACAAAAATTATAACACATAATAGTGTAGAATATGCCCTCATATTAGCAAGGCCACTAGAAAAAGGAAATTTTGGTATCGATGATCATAGTCATGTGAATCCTAAATCATGTTCACATACCTCATGAAATGCACATATGTATAGAATATAGAATATGTTATCTTTCCAACCATTTGACAAAAAAACATATGTAAATTATAAACTAGTAAACTAAATCATGCTCAGATCATGATTTTTGTATAATTAGAATATTTGAATGTTTTTGTAGTTTTTAATACGTGAATTTGTTTAAAGACATGGGATTAATTGAGTAGTTCCTCATTAGAGTTGAGTGTATGTGGTCCTATATTAACCAAATGATAAAACTTATAAAGGTGAGGAATATTGAGGTGACCAACCTATCGAAGATGAAATAGGTTTTCAATGTATTCCTCATCGGTATATGGGGTTCCTTGAGGTACCAATGTGTCATGTTTTTTGGATGTTCAAAATAGAAATCACATGAAATGGTAATTAAAGTGTCATTGTGAGAGAATAAAAGGTAATTCTTATCATTATTAATAATATCCCTTGTGTGTTGTAACCATGGTTTTCCTAAGAAAATTTTGTCCACTATCCAAGTTTGTGCCCCCATTACATTGTTTGTAATATGCACAATTCAAAAGAAATAAAGATGACAATAGATCCATGATATTTGGGGAATAAAGAATCATGTGAAACATTTAAAAAGGTATAAACAAGTTCCTATAATGTTTCAATGTTACATGTAATGTGTTATTCATTCTTATCGATCAGGATATGTTCCCAATACTTTCCATTAACGTAAATGGTAATTGTTAAAATGTGATAACACTAATAGATACATAGATCATATGGATCAAGATTGTTTCACCTGATTCTTAGATGTTTCTTAGAAAATGACGAAATAGATAGGGTAATGGGTGTAGGAGGAACACCTATTAAGATGCTGGTTGATAGGCTATTGCGCGCGTTTGACTTCCGAATCCAAAGTTGATCGTGAGAACTTCCTTTTTACTTGGAGGAACTACCTGAAATGGAACACAAGACCACAGAATAGAATTTAAACAATACATGCAGTGGACTGCCTAGCGTGTGCTAGATCAGGGAAGTGTGATACTTCCTAGACGGTTGTCAATCCACTTTTTAAAACAACTTAATGATGGTAATAAAGTAAATCATATTGTAGTTAAAATGATTTAGGTATCTCATTCATCTACAATAAGCAAATTCATTCACAACATGCTAAGCTATGATTGAATCTGAAGGTCAAGGTCACTGTCAGGATACTATTATTGATAAGGGTCAGATTCTGGTTAGTTTAGGGTATCTGGTGGTGGTTTTGGGATCTAATCTGGGTTTTTGATAAAAGACACAGAGACCGACGTCAGTTTAGGTTAACCGATGATGGTTATGGGTGACTGGCATCAGTATGGTTGGGGTATAAGAAACTTAATAAAACTTGGCTTGGTGATAGATCTGAGATTAAATAAAGATGGAGGGGCAATAGCGAGATTCGTATGGATCCTGAATATGCATAGGAATGATAGAGGTCCAGTTATGGGTAATGTAAGGGTGTGGACAAAAGGATGGTCAAGTTTGCATGGAGGTAAAAGGGTGGGGAATGGAAATGAGAGCAAAAACCAATAACAAATGTAAAAAATATCTTCTTAAAATGAAAATGAACCAATGCATGTTAACAAACTTACTATTTGTATGAGCTTGATGCCTGGTTGGTAATGGTGGGCAATCAAATGAACTTGGTGTAGTATTGGTGCTTCCCCAGATGCTCCCGTGAAGGCAGGTCGCTGTGTGATTGCTTTGGGTACTAACTATGGGTGTTCTGATGCTGGTACAAATGTTGGTTCTGCTTGCATGCAACTCTGGTTTTGTCACTTTTTCTCATAAGATGTCTCTCTCTCAGAAATGTGCCAACCCCAAAAACAATGTGCCAACCTCGAAATAAGGTTGTTTTGGGAGTTAAAAGGTAGCCAACAGTGGTTCCAGCTTAACCGGTAGCGGTTAAGGGTAAACGGCGTCCGTTAGGGTGGGATTTCCTAGGTTTACTAAACTAGGCAGATCCCCTTATTTTTTGGGATCTCATTTCGTTTACCCCGCGGATCAGACTGGAAGCTTCCTTCTAACATGCAGGAATGTGGTTAGAGGGAATGTAGGCATTGATTTTTAGGGTTTGGGTAGGTTTTAGTTAGTTATGGCAACTTAATAAGAATAGATCTTAGGGTGAGGTGGCTTGATGAGGTGGATATGTGGCCATTATCCCAATTAGAATATTTAAATAATAAATATTATGAGGATAATGAATTAATTAAATTAAATTAATTAAATTAATATTATAGTAGGGTGAAGGGGGTCATGGATAGGTGGATGTGCTCGAGATATTTATTTGATGAGGGACCAAGGGGAGTGTGACCTAATTTTAGTGTCTACATTTTGCCCCTTTTTTGTTGCATGGCTTGTATTGGTAAGCGATGCTAACAAAAATAAGATGCGGTTGCCCCATGTGTGGGTGAAGGTGATCCCCCTCAAACCAGGAATTGACAAGGTAGAAGGCAGAATCGGTGAGTGGTTTGATAAAAGGCAAATGTGATGAAGAGGAGGGTAGGTAACAGGGGAAAATAAAGAAAAAAAGGTCCACTCAGGTAATCTAGTTAATTCGTTAGGGTCAAAGGTAGTAGTATTCAAATGCACGCACACGTATAAACTGCAGCATGGTACCAGGCCGAAGAGCAAGCAAACTCTACATTGTCTAAGGTCGATAGGTTTATCCAAACAAGGTTGAAGTGATTCCGGTATCCAAGGTATAGTATATGGTCAAAAAAATGACGTCGGTCAGGTGTAGGAATGTTTAGGTGTGTTTCAATACACCAAAGGTAGGGTCAGGATAAATAGTCATGACAAGAGGCAAGGTAAGGTCATTAGGGAAATCAACACAGGTAACAGTGCCACAAAGTATAGCAAACACACGAGGTCAAAGGTCACTAGTGATGTTCCAGGTCCAAAAATCTAGGTTACGACACAGGTAGGGCTGAGGTATGGGTAAAATAACGAGTCCCCAAATGAGGACGAGGTTATGTAGTAAATGATGAGGTAAGGAGGGTGAGGTGAATGGCCAGGGTAAGTGTTGGGTGAGAGAAAAAAGAGTGACGGGTAGGGTAATAGGGTGAAAGTGTGGGCAATGTGGAAGAGAGGGTGACCGATGCCGGTCAAGGGTAACTGATGCCGGTATAGGTTAACCGACCACGGTAAGGTAGGGCACGTGATCGATGTCAGTGAAGGTAAAATCGACGTCAATTAATTTGGGTTTATTATAAAAACAAAAAATTTGCGTGTTTGGCAAATCATTTGTCTTCTTGTGAATTGGTAAAATGACACGAGAGAGAAAAATTTGGAAAAGTGTCTGGACGGAATAGAGAGTCGAGTTGGCAAGCCAAACAATGGGTGATTGATAGTTGAGAGGCAGGTCTACGGGATCAGATTGTGAGATTTGATTGGTTGGAGGCGCGGGTAGTGATTGGTGATGGCAGAGGCCGGAGAGGGATCGGGTAAGCCACTGGTGCAGTAACAAGACATGCCACCACGGTGACGGAAGCATGATGAGGTAAGCATCAAACCCTTGTTGTGTTGTTGTGAAGTAGATTAGTTGGTAAGGTGGGGTTTGACAATTGGGTTTTTTGTTTTTTTTTTGGGGGGGGGAAATGAAATTTGAAATATGGGAGGGTAAATTGGGTAAAATAGGAGCGGGGAAAGAGGTAAGTAGGAGAATAGGGGGTAGGATGTGGTTAAGGGGAGGTGTAGGTGAGAATGGGTGGGTAGAAGAGGCAGGAGCAAAAATTTTTTGAGAGGGGAGGGTTTTGGGGGTCGTGGCTTTTGGCCATAATAGTGACTGGTGTCAGTTGGGTTTAGCCGATGCTAGTAGGGTCAAACCGAGATCGGTCACGAAACAGGTGACTGATGCCAATTTAGGGGTGACTGGGGTCAGTTAGAGATAATCGGCACCGGTTGGGTTTTGGAGAACAAGGGGTTGAAAGGGGCTTAGGTCGCGTGGGTGAGATAGGGAAGGGTAGAATAGGGTACGTTTTTGAAAAACCTAGAGTAGGTGGGGGGAAAAATGGGTTTGGGGAAATGATAGTGGGTGAGTATGGGTATGATGAATGTGGATTAATTTGTTCTTTGTATTGGATGTAGGGGAGAGATCAGATGTGGATGAGAGACAGGGTGCCACCTATGCTCTTGAGAGTGTGAGGCGCGACGACCACTGAGGAGTGGTAACACGTGGAGGAGGTGGGCTTGAGTGGGGTTCGGCGCTATCGGCATATGGTCCGGCAGCTGAGTCTGATGATCGTTCTCATCGATAGATGGGACTCAGCTACCAACACGTTCCACCTACCGATGGGAGAGATGATAGTCACCTTGGAGGACATGTTTAGGATCCTATGGCTACCGATACTGGGGATGTAGGTGTACTCGATCTCCTCCAAGGCCTCAGAGTTGATGCTAACAGTGTTCGGAGAGGGACTGTCGACACTAAAATTTTCCTCCATAATTTCTATTTCATTAATGTATGGATTAGGAATAGGATGTTGTTAAGTATAATTAGTAGTAGTGTCCAATAGAAGATAACGATGCCATCAGTACGGTGCCGCCAATAATATATAGTACGTTAATAGTCAAAAGTACAATAGGAATGTTGTGATAAAAATAAATATTTTTCGTAAGTGGTCTAGTAATGTTAAAATGTCAAAGTTAGGGTAAGTAGAGAAGTAGGGTCTACATGATTAGGAATTAGAAATTTTATATTGGTAATAAGGACAAGGAGTGAGGTCATAAATATTTTGTGTATTTTATTTGTAAAAAGTTTAAAAATGTGGAACCCATGTGAAATGATAAGGTTTATCTTATCTTAAAAGATAAGCTTACATGTACAGATAAGAGTTAAGGTATGAAATATGATTCGTCAGAGTAGATTTTTTATCCTATCTTAGAGATAAGATGGATAAGCCTGGAAGTTCTATAAATAGAGAGGCCACCCCCCTCATTTAGCATAGAAGGAAGTAGTGAGAAATATTGCATGAGTAAGTGTGTAAAGGAAGCCATCATTTTGAAGGTGTGTTAAAGAAGCCATTAAGAGGTGTAATTGTGAAGTTTCTCCCATAGTTATTGTTGGAAGGCAAGTGAAGTCAGTAACACTTGAAGTACCTCATGGGTGAGATTGTAACAATTTCATGTTGATATTATAATTTACACTGATATTTTAGATTTATCATCATCCCTTCTTATCATAGTCTATGGTATTCTTGTGTTATGTTTGTTGTGTTTTCAAATTTCATCCACCAAAATAAAAGTTGTGCATTAGTAAATAATCATGGCACGAGGAGTTTCTGGTGAAGAATTATCATAGTGCCGGATTGGTGATGACATTTTGGTTCCGTTGCTGAGACCATTCCTCGTTGGTGGATTTTCTGGAGAGATATTCCCACTTAGTTAGAAAACATTTGGAGGGTAAACTTGTTTTTACTGTGCATAGTAGTTACCATGGTAAAGTCATTTTTTACCGTGAATAGTATTTACCATAGTAAAATCACTTTTTACCGTGAATAGTATTTACCGCAGTAACTTCACTTTTTACTGTGAATAGTGTTTACCATAGTAAAGTCAGTTTTTACCACAGTAAGTCAAGTTTTACCATAGTTTACCGTGGTCATTTCTATTTTCTATTATAGTGATTCTAATTATTTGTGCACATAAGTCTTGTTGATTGTACTTGTGGGTTGGTATTTCATTGTGGTTACTTTTGGAAATGGGGAAAATTCCTGTTTTTTCAGCCCAATCTAATGAAGATGCTTCCTCTTTCATTCAAGAGTTTAAATGATCTTGTATTTGTAATGGCCTTATAAGAAGGGAACAATGGACTAAATTTATTCCTACCTTTTTGGATGGTTCAACCTTTAGGTGGTTTGAAACACTAGGTGATAATGTGAAAAAATCATGGTATTTATTAACTGAAAGTTTTCTTGAAGAATTTGGTGAACAACAGAAATATGCAAATCTCATGATCGATATCACAAAGCTATCCCAAGGAGAGAAGGAGAAGATAAGAGATTATCATGCTCGTGTTCTAAAGCTAAGGAGGAATCTCGATGCCCAGATCTGGAAGGAAGGATTAACGGATGGGTTAATGAATGGCATGGATAATCTCCTCTGTAAGCATTTCATTCTTGGGATGAAGCCAGAGATCAGACAACGAGTGAAGTATGACCACTCAGCTACCATTGAACAAGCAAAGGAGATCGCAAGAAGGCAAGAAGAGCCCAAAGAAATTGTTGCTAAAGTAGAGCCTACACCAACATCTTTGGTCCAGAATCCACAACCACTCTCGGTGAGCACAAATCTTTCTCCTAGTACATCTACTGAGTATGAAGATCTGCTCAAGAAGATGGGTCAGTTAACTATTAATCTTCTTCAAGGAAAAAAAATTAGTTCTCAGGGAGGAGATAGAGGTCCAAAAAGAAATATTTCTGAAGTTGTATGTTATGGTTGTTATAAGAAGGGTCATTATAAGTATAATTTTCTAGATAGAGCTTCTACATCTGGTACAAAAGATAATGATAAAGAAAAAGCACCTGTGAATTATTTTGATGTAGTAGATAAGAGCATAAATAATGAAGTAGATGTTTTTGTAACAAAAAGAAAGAAAGAAAAAGATAATCAAGATGAAAATGATCCTAAGAAGATGAAAGGAGAAACTAGTTAGAAACATAGGAGAAGAAAGTTGGGTGTGTAGGATTTTATGATTTCATAGGGACAAGGACCATACTCTATCTTAGAAGATCTATCCAAAAGGCCTGCAAATATTACATATGGTCAACTCTTGGCTATGTCTTCTCAGAAGAGGTGGGAGTTGCGAAGTGGACTCAATGCTTGACGAAGGAAGGAGGTTGAGGTACCTGTTTTGGAGGCAGAGGCGGATCCCTACGCTCCACAAGCTGAGGTATTATGTAATGGTATTTCAATTCATGATGTCTTAGTTGATGGAGATGCTACAGTTAATGTAATGACCGAGTCTGTAATGAATATGTTGGGTTTAAAAATTGATCGCCCCTCAACACTTATGTTAAGGTCATTAAATAAGGGAAAAACTAAACCAGAAGGTGTAGTTTCAAATGTGGCAATATCTGATATGGGTGTGGCATGTGTGGTAGACTTTTAGGTGATGAAAAATGGTACTGTTGCATACCTAATATTGTTGGGAAGACCATGGCTAAGGAGAGTTCATGTAAGAAACTACTAGAATGAAGGCTTTATGACACTTAGACGTGATAGAGAGAGGGTGAAGATAATCGTGATCCCTCGGCATCATAAGGTAGAACCTATGGATTCAAGTGATGAAACTGATGATTGGACATCCTCTGATTACTCTAGTACTAGTGAAGTGGACACTAAAGATGAAGAAAGTGAGGTTGATGTTTCGGTCATGGATATCCTTCCAGTCACACCGATTCATCACCCCATAAAATTATCTAAAGAAAAAGTTGGTGATCATCTCTAACAAATAAAGATTGGTGATGTTGTGATGGAGAGTGAGAAGGAATGCTACCTTCAGCTCTTTCGAAGGTACATACACCTATTCACTTTTGATTACAAGGAACTCTGTCAAGTAAGTTGGGTAGAAAATTATATTGAGTTGGTAGATGGTACTAATCCCATAAAGCAAATGCCATATAGAATGAATCCTAATTTTTCCAAGATTGTAAAAGAACAAATAGATAAGTTGCTTGATGTAGGATTCATATTTGCTGTGGAGAATTCAGAATGGGTTTCTCCCATTGTGATCTCAGTAAAAAAGAATGGGAAGCTATGCATTTGTGTTGATTATAGGAAGCTCAATAAGGCAACAAAGAAGGATCATTACCCTCTTCCATTCTCAGATCAGATCTTGGACGAAGTAGCTGGCCAAGAGTGCTATAGTTTTGCTAATGGATATAGCGGATACAACCAAGTTCGTATAGCAGAGAAAGATCAGCTGAAGACCACGTTCACCACTCCTTGGGGAACGTTTGCTTATAGAGTTATGCCTTTTGGGTTGTGTAATGCTCCGGCAACGTTCCAACGTTTGATGAATATGGTGTTCAAACCCTACATTGGGAACTTCATTAGAGTATTTTTAGATGATTTTTACATCTATGGGAGTAAGATGGACCACCTGCATCAAATGGAGACATCATTTCAAATGTTAGATGAAGCACAAGCCTCACTAAACCCTACAAAGTGTGTCTTTGGATGTTCTAAAAGAGTTTTATTAGGGTTAGGGCATGTTGTATCTAGAGATGGTATTGGTACTGATCCTGATAAAATTTCAAAAATTAAAGAGTTACCATTTCCTATGAATAGAAGTAAGTTGAGATCATTTTTAGGCCATGTGGGTTACTATAGAAGATTCATCAAGAATTTCTCAAAAATTACACAGCCACTAACCCAGTTCTTGAAGAAGGATGTTACTTATGAATCAGGAAATAAGGCACATGAAGCTTTTGAACAACTGAAGGAAACCCTGACATATTCACCTATTTTAAAGAATCCAGATTGGAGCAAGCCATTCATTGTGTATACTGATAATTCAGATGCAGCACTAGGAAGTACTCTGAGCCAAAAGGATGAAAATGAGAATGATCATCTAGTTTACTTTGGGAGCAGACAAATGAGCAGTGTTGAGGTAAATTATACTGTAACAGAAAAAGAGGCTCTAGCTATCATTTTTGCTATAAAGAAGTTTAGAAATTATTTGCTAGGACAAAAATTCATAGTTGTAACAGATCATCAGGCTCTAAAATATATTGTAAATAGCCTAAACCATCAAGGATGATAGTAAGATGGATAATTTTGCTACAAGAATTTGAATTTGATATGATAGAGAGGCCAGGAAAGAAGCATGTCAATGCAGATGCACTCTCTCGAGCCTATGATGGTTTAGGTTCATCTTGTGATGATGATGATTTCCCAGACGCAGCATTGTTATCCCTTGACACAATCCCTAGTGAATACATAGATATTTGAAATTATCTGAATGAATTCAATTTTCTTGATGGTGCCAATGCAAAGACTAAGAGGAAGATTACTCAAGCCAGTCGTTCATATTATGCATGGAGTATTATTTCTGCATGGAGTATTATTTCGAATAGGACCTGATGGACAGTACAAGAGGGCAGTTGGATGTGATCAAGGGAAGGAGCTAATAGAAGATTACTCCAGCCACATATTAGTAATGGAGTATTACATGTTGGATAGGCATGGATGGAAGTCTCTGGACAACTTACAGTGATCAAGGGAAGGATCTTGGAATAGCAAGAAGGTTCCATCACTGGCCCACATTTTTTTAGAGATTGTTATAATTATTGTAAGACATGTGGGATATTTATCAAACACATGGTAACCGTAAGACTTCATCAGCTCTCATTATGCCCATTTCATGGTAACCTTATAGACTTCATTGACTCCAGTTCTGCCCTATTCTTCCACTTGGTCCCTTTAAAAAATGGGGAATAAACATTGTAGGTTCACTTCCAACTACTCCATGCCAAAATAAGTATATTGTAGTTGCCAAAGATTATTTAACCAAGTGGGTTGAAGCTAGGCCATTGAAAACAACTTCCATGCCCCACTTGATGAAGTGCCATTGCAAGGTTCATATATGGAACGCATATGTCACCAGATTTGGTTGTCCATTAGAAATTGTAACAGATCAAGGAAGCCACTTCATTAATGAGGTGGTAGAAGCCCTAGTCAATAAGTTTTCTATTAAGCACAAGAAGGCAACAACATACAAGCCAAGCACAAATGGACAGGTGGAACGAACAAATTTTGTGTTGTGTCAAATTCTAGCAAAAGATGCAGCCTTGCAAGTACATAAGTGGGATAAAAGGATTCATGCAGCATTGTGGGCATATAGGGAAACATCAAAGTTAGCAACAGGATACTCCCCATTTCAGTTGACTTATGACATTGATCCAGTTCTTCCTATTGAGTTTGATATTCCCACTGTGAGAGTTATAAAAAATGAAATGATGGATGAAAGTGATTCAATAAAAGAAAGGTTGGTACATCTTCATTTGCTAGAGGAAATGAGGGAAATAGCGAAGGATATAAGCTATAAGAAGAAAATGAAGCAGAAGGAATACTTTGATCAAAAGATCCATAGGTCTCCATTTCATGTGAATGACTTGGTTCTAGTATATGATTCCAAATATAAAAAAGAAGACAGAAAATTTCTTCCAAAATGGATGGGGCCCTACAAAATAGCAGCTGTGCATGAAAATGGTACGTACCGACTGGAGGAATTGGATGGCACTCCCATTATGAAATGGGTCAACCACGACAAGTTGAAAATTTTTCAAGCACTAGAATAGTCTACTCTGAGGACGGAGTAGAAGCTAGGAAGGGGGAAGATGTCGACACTAAAATTTTCCTCTATAATTTCTATTTCATTAATGTATGTATTATGAATAGGATGTTGTTAAATATAATTAGTAGTAGCGTCCGATAGAAGATAACGGTGCCATCAGTATGGTGCCGCCAATAATGTATAGTACAGTAATAGTCAAAAATACAATAGGAATGTTGTGGTAAAAAGTAAATATTTGTCGTAAGTGGTTTGGTAATGTTAAAATATCAAAGTTAGGGTAAGTAGAGAAGTAGGGTCTACATGATTAGGAATTAGAAATATTATATTGGTAATAAGGACAAGGAGAGATGTCATAAATATTTTGTGTATTTTATTTGTAAAAAGTCTAAAAATGTGGAACCCATGTGAAATGATAAGGTTTATCTTATTTTAAAAGATAAGCTTACATCTACAGATAAGAGTTAAGGTATGAAATATGATTCATTAGAGTAGATTTCTTATCCTATCTTAAAGATAAGATGGATAATCCTGCAAGTTCTATAAATAGAGAGGCCACCCCCCTCATTTAGTATAGAAGGAAGTAGTGAGAAATATTGTATGAGTAAGTGTGTAAAGGAAGCCATCATTTTGAAGGTGTGTTAAAGAAGCCATTAAGAGGTGTAATTGTGAAGTTTCTCCCATAGTTATTGTTGGAAGGCAAGTGAAGTCAGTAACACTGGAGTGAGATTGTAACAATTTCATGTTGATATTATAATTTACACTGATATTTCAGATTTATCATCATTCCTTCTTATCATAGTCTATGGTATTCTTATGTTATGTTTGTTGTTGTGTTTCCATATTTCATCCACCAAACTAAAAGCTGTGCATTAGTAAATAATCATGGCACGAGGAGTTCCCAGTGAAGAATTATCATAGTGTTGGATTGGTGATGACATGACTGATAGACATGAAATTCTATAGTGTCAGTCTGAGCTATGGAGGGATGTACATAGCTCGTCCAGAGGAGACGAAGCTTGTTGTTTTATTGATAGAGGCAATGTGTGATTTCACACCGCCAGATGCAGAGGGAGGGAGATTTCCCCGCTCATTGATGGGGGTACTACATGACATGATGGTGGATTAAACCCACTTTGCCTAGGCGCCAACATTCTTGGTGCAGCTATATAAAGAGATGTGGACGTCTGGGCGTTTACGCAGGTTCAGCCTGTGTTACACATTTTTACTACACTATTGGGCATATGAGCACATAGTTTGTGTGCGGCCAGTAGGAATGCCCCGAGCAGATGCATTTCCATTGAGATTGGCACAGGTGGGGATAGGCGATGGGTACCTGTGATTAGATAGAGGGAATCAGACAGGGCTACACTTGATGTAGCCTATTACAGGTGTTTATTGGAGGGGATGTCTGGAGTGGACATCATATGGAGACCATATGTGGGTTATCCCTCATTCAGGAGGATGCATGAGGAGTTAGATGGTCTTTAGTTGGTGAGATGGATAGTGGGGCGTTGCACCAGGGAGTATGAGATGATCCCAGTGGATGGGGTTAGACGACAGTTTGGACTGCCATAGGACATACCTCTACCCTTTCCCACAGTACGAGAAAGATGACATGGAGAGGCCCTTACCTCTACCACAGCCGAAAGTGCCCACAGGGTAGGAGGAGTAGGTGGTAGACCAGCGGATTGATGATGTCAGGGTTACAGATAGATACAAACAGTGGTGGGTAGCTCATTTACGAGTAATACCACCCAGGCCAGGGTAGCCAAATTTAGCCACCATCACGGTGTAGAGGGATGCCCTACAGGGGCAGGTGGCGACCCTGATTACCCAGTTGGGTATGGTACAGGGAAAGCTTGCCATCTCAGAGGCGAAGGTGGCCGAGTTACATGTACAGGTGGCTAGTCTTCAAGCTAGATGGCCAAGGGTGGGGATGGAGATGGAGATGGGAATGGGAGATGATGGTCGGGTGGCTGCTTTACAGGAACATGTGACAGGGTTGCAAGGCCAGTTGGCCATAACACAGGCACAAATTGGGGCTTTACAGACCTAGATACATGCACAAGGAGTAGGGTCTGATGACACCACCACAGGCATCGGGAAAGGGTCCCAGTTCACAGGCAGGGGTGAGACAGGGCCCTACAGGACAGGGATAGGGTCAGAGGCCAGTGGGGTCACCGTAGACAGTGCCCATATCTAGGTTGTAGGAGGTGAGAGAGGAGGCTAGGTACTATTAGGACCAGTTGATAACAGTAGGGATAAATTGTTTATCATATTCTGAGTATAGGGAACATTAGGCCTTTAACAAGAGGACTAGATCATGCACCCATAGTGTGGAGAGCACAGGGGGCTAGCGAGCCCCAAGACATGGTCAGGGTGAGGCCACCAGTTCCCGGAGGTTAAATCCAGTTGGTGCACCAGCAGGGACCCAACCACCACTTATGATGGGTGGGGAGATGTTAGCAGGTCACCAGACAAGGGATGAGGAGCCAAAGGGTATAAGTGATACAAATATGGAGGATGTCCGCCACGAGGATGCCTGATATATGGCTCCTGATTTTGACATATTTTATATTTTTGATATATACCGGCCTGCGTGCTGAGAGTTGTTATATTTTTGATCACATACCAGCCTAGGTGCCAATGAGAGTGAGGATGTACGAGAGTTTTGTATTATTGAGCATATACTGGCCTACGTGCTGAAGAGATTTTGTATTGTTTTATTGTTTTATTGTATATTATACCGGCCTGTGTGCCGATGACATTTTGTATTGAGTATCAGCCTGTGTGCCGACAATTTTGAGAGATGTACACGATTGGATTATCCGTATATATTGTATAGAGACACACATATTTGTTTATATGATGAGATGGATGTGATTCTGATGATTTGTTGGTGTTTTATGATAATTTTATTTTTTTGTCGTGATATGGACTGAAACTAGGCGAGTGAGGCATGATGGAGTCAAGTTGGTTTAGGCATGGATCGAGTCAGATTGGTTTAGGCATGGATCGAGTCAGGTTGGTTTAGGCATGGATCGAGTCAGGTTGGTTTAGGCATGGATTAAGTCAGGTTGGTTTAGGCATGGAAGTCATAGGCATGGTTGAGTTGAAATGTGTTGAAGTTGTGATTCATTAATTTGTGCAATGAATGATGATATAGGTCATGTGTAAGATGCTTTATAATATATGCATGATGATGGTAGAGAAATGGTAGTCATAATAAATGTATGTTGTGATGATAATAAAAATGTTAAGCAATGGTTTGTAATGTTAAAAATAATCAAGTGGGTAAGTAGAGAAGTAGGGTCTACATGATTAGGAATTAGAAATATTATATTGGTAATAAGGACAAGGAGAGACGTCATAAATATTTTGTGTATTTTATTTGTAAAAAGTCTAAAAATGTGGAACCCATGTGAAATGATAAGGTTTATCTTATTTTAAAAGATAAGCTTACATGTACAGATAAGAGTTAAGGTATGAAATATGATTCATTAGAGTAGATTTCTTATCCTATCTTAAAGATAAGATGGATAAGCCTGGAAGTTCTATAAATAGAGAGGCCACCCTCCTCATTTAGTATAGAAGGAAGTAGTGAGAAATATTGTATGAGTAAGTGTGTAAAGGAAGCCATCATTTTGAAGGTGTGTTAAAGAAGCCATTAAGAGGTGTAATTGTGAAGTTTCTCCCATAGTTATTGTTGGAAGGCAAGTGAAGTCAATAACACTGGGTGAGATTGTAACAATTTCATGTTGATATTATAATTTACACTGATATTTCAGATTTATCATCATTCCTTCTTATCATAGTCTATGGTATTCTTATGTTATGTTTGTTGTTGTGTTTCCATATTTCATCCACCAAACTAAAAGCTGTGCATTAGTAAATAATCATGGCACGAGGAGTTCCCAGTGAAGAATTATCATAGTGCTGGATTGGTGATGACATGACTAATAGACATGAAATTCTATAGTGCCAGTCTGAGTTATGGAGGGATGTACACAACTCGTCCAGAGGAGACGAGGCTTGTTGTTTTATTGATAGAGGCAATGTGTGATTTCACACCGCTAGATGCAGAGGGAGGGAGATTTCCCTGCTCATTGATGGGGGTACTACATGACATGATGGTGGATTAAACCCACTTTGCCTAGGCGCCAACATTCTTGGTGCAGCTATATAAAGAGATGTGGACGTCTAGGCGTTTGCGCAGGTTCAGCCTGTGTTACACATTTTTACTACACTGTTGGGCATATGAGCACATAGTTTTTGTGCGGCCAGTAGGGATGCCCCGAGCAGATGCATTTCCATTGAGATTGGCACAGGTGGGGATAGGCGATGGGTACCTGTGATTAGATAGAGGGAATCAGACAGGGCTACACTTGATGTAGCCTATTACAGGTGTTTATTGGAGGGGATGTCTGGAGTGGACATCATATGGAGACCATATGTGGGTTATCCCTCATTCAGGAGGATGCATGAGGATTTAGATGGTCTTCAGTTGGTGAGATGGATAGTGGGGCGTCATGCCGGTGAGTATGAGATGATCCCAGTGGATAGGGTTAGACGACAGTTTGGACTGCCATAGGACATACCTCCACCCTTCCCACACTACGAGAAAGATGACATGGAGAGGCCCTTACCTCTACCACAGCCGAAAGTGCCCACAGGGTAGGAGGAGTAGGTGGTATACCAGCGGATTGATGATGTCAGGGTTACAGATAGATACAAACAGTGGTGGGCAGATCATTTACGAGTAATACCACCCAGGCCAGGGTAGCCAGATTTAGCCACCATCACAGTGTAGAAGGATGCCCTACAAGGGCAGGTGGCGACCCTGATTACCCAGTTGGGTATGGTACAGGGAAAGCTTGCCATCTCAAAGGCGAAGGTGGCCGAGTTACATGTACAGGTGGCTAGTCTTCTAGCTCAGATGGCCAAGGGTGGGGATGGAGATGGAGATGGGGATGGGGATGATGGTCGGGTGGCTACTTTATAGGAACAGGTGACAGGGTTGCAAGGCCAGTTGGCCACAACACAGGCACAAATTGGGGCTTTACAGAGCTAGATACAGGCACAGGAGTAGGGTCCGATGACACCACCACAGGCATCGGGAAAGGGTCCCAATTCACAGGCAGGGGTGAGACAGGGCCCTACAGGACAGGGATAGGGTCAGAGGCCAGTGGGGTCACCGTAGACAGTGCCCATATCTAGGTTGTAGGAGGTGAGAGAGGAGGCTAGGTACTATTAGGACCAGTTGATAACAGTAGGGATAAATTGTTTATCATATTCTGAGTATAGGGAACATCAGGCCTTTAACAAGAGGACTAGATCATGTACCCATAGCGTGGAGAGCACAAGGGGCTAGCGAGCCCCAAGACATGGTCAGGGTGAGGCCACCAATTCCCGGAGGTTAAATCCAGTTGGTGCACCAGCAGGGAACCAACCACCACTTATGATGGGTGGGGAGATGTTAGCAGGTCACCAGACAAGGGATGAGGAGCCAAAGGGTACAAGTGATACAGATATGGAGGATATCCACCGAGAGGATGCCTGATATATGGCTCCTGATTTTGACATATTTTGTATTTTTGATATATACCGGCCTGCGTGCTGAGAGTTGTTATATTTTTGATCACATACCAGCCTAGGTGCCAATGAGAGTGAGGATGTACGAGATTTTTGTATTATTGAGCATATACCGGCCTACGTGCTGAAGAGATTTTGTATTGTTTTATTGTTTTATTGTATATGATACCGGCCTGCGTGCCGATGACATTTTGTATTGAGTATCAGCCTGTGTGCCGACAATTTTGAGAGATGTACACGATTGGATTATCCGTATATATTGTATAGAGACACACATATTTGTTTATATGATGAGATGGATGATATTATGATGATTTGTTGGTGTTTTATGATAATTTTAATTTTTTGTCGTGATATGGACTGAAACTAGGTGAGTGAGGCATGATGGAGTCAGGTTGGTTTAGGCATGGATCGAGTTAGGATGGTTTAGGCATGGGATCAGGATGGTTCTAGGCATGGTTGAGTCAGGTCATAGGCATGGATTAAGTCAGGTTGGTTTAGGCATGATTTGAAGTCATAGGCATGGTTGAGTTGAAATGTGTTGAAGTTGTGATTCATTAATTTGTGCAATGAATGATGATATGGGTCATGTTTAAGATGCTTTATAATACATGCATGATGATGGTAGAGAAATGGTAGTCATAATAAATGTATGTTGTGATGATGATAAAAATGTTAAGCAACTTGTTGTTTGTTTGGTTTAATTTCAAATTTTTGACATAAAAAGGAAACTAAGTGGGGTAGAATGTAATTTAGGAAGATGAAAGATGAATTGGTTAGGGTAGAGAGTGGCCGAGCTAACCTCCAAGGGCCCCATGCCCTCGAAGTGTTGCCTATATAGTCCCAGATGAAAAAGGGACCTCAGGCCGATGTAGTTCTCCCATAAGCTAGGGAAGAATATGAGGAGGTATGAAAATGAGATGGTAGGTTTTAGGCAAGATTTCTGTTCAGGTCTGTTAGGTGTGGGTGAGTTGTGGGAAACTTGGTATAGGTGATTTTGATTGTGGTGGAAGAAGAAGATTACCCCAAAAGTAAGCGTCGAGGACCAAGTCCTGTATAAGGTAATCAATACGTAATAAAGAAGGTTAAAAGATAAGAGGAGGCAAGAAAGCTGCCTGATTGGTTAGGATCATACCGAGTAGGTCATACCGTGGAGGAGGTGATGAACGTGAGACCCTAAATACATTGCATGATTGATTGTTCTAAGGGTGAAAAGTAGTCACATGATCACCAAATGTCATGGTTTCCAAGAGGTCCCTTGAGGTGGTAGGAAATGGGAGTGCGAATGGTGAGAGGGGTGAAAGGTGGTTAATTTTGATATGGTATGAGGTAGCATGCTCTTTGGGCAAGAGATCCAAGGTCACAATGGGCAAGTCCATGACTAAAAGGCTTTCTGTGTTGACTGATATTTGAGATAGACTGATCGATGTGGGAAGTCTATATGGGATGAGGAAATTAACTCCTTGAGGTATTTGTGAAGCTGATCGATGCGGGAAGCTTCAGATTCTCTCACTTTTTTTTTTAAAAGAGCTTTACATAGCTGTCCTTCGAGGGAGTAGTCTATTTATAGCAGCGATTGCCGAGAGGAAGATGTCCTTTTGAGGGAGTCATCTTTTTATTAGAAGTTTGACTCAAGGAGTTAGATCCCATGTGAGGGCTTTTGAAGTCATGGACAAGACCAAGGTGAAGAACAAGATTCTTGTTCAGAAAGCAGGGTGAAACGACCATGGGATCTCATCTAAAGGTAGATGAAAAGTATCCATGAGAATCATGCTATGTGCAGTGCCGTGGTACACATATTTAAGAGAAGATAAAAAGTGACGGATATGCACATGATTCTTGTTTAATCATTGGTGAGGTGTAAGAAGTGGATAGCACTCAAGGGACGAGCATGAAAAGAGGAAAAATGTGAGGTAGGACTAAAAGTCAACAGTAGAATGGTTGAAGATGCAAGGCATTAAGGGGCTTAGGTTTGGGTTTACCATCGAGTGAAGATAAACGATAAGCACCTGATCTGTAAGTATGGGTCACGATGTATGGTCCAAGCCAATTAGGAGAAAATTTACCCCGTTTACTTTTTTCTACTTTGGTTACATGTTGATTTTCTTTCAGGACAAGGTCACCAACTTGGAAGGTTTGTTCATGGACACGTTTGTCGTAGGCACGTTTGATACATTTTTGGTAAACTTGAAGGTGGTCAAGAGCGTTAAGATGACATTCGTCTAATAACACGAGTTGTGCTAAATGGTCCTGACAAAAGTCATCATCAGTGAGCATGTCATGGAGAGAAATGCAGAGAGAGGGAATCTGAACTTTGAGAGGTAGAACAACCTCTGTACCGTAGACCAAAGAAAAGGGTGTGGCAACAGTGGAAGTACGGATACTAGTGCAGTATGCCCACAAGGCAAAAGGAATGTGCGTATGCCTAGTCCTTCCCAGTATCGTTAACCACTTTCATGAGAATTTTGTTTAAGGTTTTGTTAGTGGATTTAGCTTGGCCATTGGTCTGTGGGTAATAAGGTGACAAGAAACTTAGCTAAATGCCGAAGGCGTTACAAAGTTTTCACAATGTTTTATTTTTGAATTGTTTTCCATTATCAGTGATGAGGTGATGAGGAACACCAAAGCGAAAAATGATGTGATGATTGATGAACTCACATATTTTCTCAGCTTTCATGGAGATGAGTGGCATGGCTTCAACCCATTTTGTGTAGTATTCGGTAGCAGTGATGATCCATTGATGGCGTTGGGAAGAATGGGGGTTGATCTCTCTGACAAGATCTAAACCCCATTGAGAGAAGGGCCAAAGGTCACGGGCGACCTGTAAGGCGTGACTGGGTGTATGATGAAGGTTGGCATGTTGTTGGCATTTTACACAACGTTTGATGTAGTCGCAACAATCATGGTTAAGGGTGGGCCAGTAATAGCCTAGGTGAAGAATACACTTAGCAATAGTAAGGCCACTAAAATGACCTCCACATATACCATCATGAACTTCTTTAATGGTATAAGGAATTTCAGAACTCGTGAGGCATCGTAAGAGAATACCATCAAAGACATGCTTATAGAGGAGGACCCCCATGATGACGTAACGAGAGACCTTTTTAAGGAAGGCACGTTTTCCATTACAGGTGAGATCAGGTGGTAAGATGGAGAGAGAAAGATAGTTTGAGTATTGTTTATACCAAAGGTCGCTCGGGTCGGGGGTAGCAGTTCCGATGGAGTAAATTTCGTGAGGTAAATACGAGGGTGATTGGAGTCGTTGTATGGTGACAAAGATTTTAGAATCGGCAGGTGAAGCGGGTATTTGAGAAGCCAAGCAGGCCATGGTATCTGTAAATTTGTTGGTTGAACGGGGGACAGTTTGAAGGGCGTAACGGTCAAAGGTGGTCAAAAGTATGTCTACATGATGTTTATACTTTTGAAGTATCTCATTACGAAATTGGTATATACCATTGACTTGGTTTATAACCAATTGAGAATCACCAAAGATGTTGATTGATTTGACATCTAGGGCATAGGCAACTTGGAGACCTAATACGAGTGCTTCATATTCGGCAATATTGTTTGTACAATAAAAATTGAGTTTGAAAGACAAAGGCATGGGTTCACCATCAAGCGAAATGAGGATAACACCAGCCCCACCCCCACGCTGACACTTGGAACCATCGAAGAAGAGTGTCATTTGGTAAGCGGGTTCATCCAGGGAAAGGGTAGCAATTGACTCATCTGGAAAGTCAAAATTAGAGGGTTGATCCCCAGAAATAGGTGCGTTGGCCAATTGGTTAGTGATAGCTTGGCCCTTGATATTTTGATGAATGAATTCAAGGTCGAGGTCAGCTAAAAGCATAAGCCATCATGTGACACGCTAATTTTGATAAGGTTTGGCATACATGAAGTGTAAGGGGTCAGTGTTGGTCACAACATAGGTTTTGTGGTTGAGTAGGTAATGGCATAGTTTTGTGGCAACGAAAACTAAGGCTAAGCAAAGTTTTTCAGGATGGGTGTATCAGGTTTCATAGTTCAAAAGAGTACGGATTATGTAATAAATAGCTTGCTCCCTTTGTTGTTCATCATGATGAACGAGCATGGCTCCCAAGGAATGATTAGTAGCTGAGATGTATAGGTAGAAGGGTTGATCATCTTTAGGTGAAATGAGTATGGGTGGTTGGAGAAGGTATTGTTTTAAGGCCTCAAAAGCTTTGTGGCAGTCATCATCCCATTTAAAGGAGACATCCTTCTTAAGCAGATGATGAAATGGTTGACACCGATCAGATAATTGTGAAATGAAATGGTGAATAGACTGTAACTTACCTTGCAAGCTACGGAGTTGTCTAAGGTTAGTGGGTGGAGGCATTTCTAGAATGGCCTTGACTTTAGTAGGGTCAACTTCTATACCACGTAGGGAAATGATAAATCCCAGGAGCTTTCCTGAGAGGACCGTGAAGATGCACTTCTTAGGCTGAAGGCAAACATAATATTTAATGAGGCGGTCAAAAATGGTTTTTAGGATGGTGAGGTGCTTGGAGCGGCGTTTAGATTTGGCCAGGAGATCATCCACGTAATCTTCCAATATACGATGCATGATGTCATGGAAGATATAAGTCATAGCCCGCTGATATGTGGCACCAACATTTTTAAGGCCAAATGGCATGACTCGATAGCAGAAGGTCCCCCAAGGGGTGATGAATGCGGTTTTATGTTGATCCTCTGGGGCAAACAAGATTTGGTTATAACCCGAGAAGCCATCCATGAGTGATAGCATCTCGTGACCAGCGGTAAGGTCAACCAACTGGTCAATACCAGGTAGAGGAAAGTCATCTTTTGGGCAAGCTAGATTGAGGTCACGAAAATCCATGCAAATGCAGAGTCCCCCTGTCGCCTTAGTGACAGGGACAATGTTAGAAATCCATCGGGGATAATCAACGGGTAAGATGAAGGAAATCGAAAGAAGTCACTGAAGTTCTTCTTTGACAAGAAGGGCAATGCGAGGGTGCATTTTCCTCAGTTTTTGTTTGACATTTTTTGCATCAGGAACGGTTACGAAATTGTGGACCACTATGGTGGGGTCAATACCGGGCATGTCTGCGTAAGACCAAGCGAACACATGGTTATGATCTTTGAGAAAAGAAGTGATGGCTTCCTGTTCAGCAACATCTAAAGATTGACCGATCTTTAGGATGTGCAGGTCATCACAAGTATGAATGTTGATCTCGATAGTCTCAGAGGGTAACAACCGATGAATATATGAGTCTTCTACACCAAGGTAGGTGAGTATAGATTCATCATCCTAACATTGAACGACGTTAATTGAAGGTGTATCGTCATTGATCATTTCAGGGTACAGGAAGGGAAGAGAGGAAGGAGCCTCGCCCTCGCGTTGATAAGTCAGAGGCCCCAAGGAAATGGTGTTTATGAAAGGAAAAGTTAGGAGGGATAGATTCTGGATCCATTGACTCCGTCAGTGAAGGCAGTGATGAAGGTGGAGTGGGTGAAGAGGGCGGAGAAGGGCTAATGTCCTCGATGAGTTCAATGCGGGCCTGCTTGGTAGGTGGTTCAACAAAGCTGATACCACTACAATTATTATGGTTATGGGTAGTACATGGAATAACAGTATGGTGGCCTTGCTCGTAAAAGCCAAAACCAAAACCCTTCCACGCACATCGGTGCAGGAAGGTGTGGGCAAAACGGTGATTGGTGAGAGAATGGAAGTCAATGGAAAATGGGTGGGTTTGTGATGGTGGTTCGGGTGTGTAAGTGGTAGTATCAAGTCCCCCATAGGTGAGACTGGTACGAAGGTGAGGAGGACCATAAAGGAGGCATTCTCCTATGTGGTGATCATAGCGAGGATGTTGGTGAAGACTTCCATACTCTTGTGGAGTAAGGAATGTGTTGACACTATATAGGTGATACTCCCCCAGAGTGAGGCATTGAAAAATTCCTTCCAAGGGATCAGTGGTCGGTATGTGGGTAGCTGGAATAGATGATGTGTTGAAGGTCAATGCGGAGGTGGACTTAATGGATTAGGAGGCTGATGGGTTAGACATGGAGGTTATGGTAGCGGTAGGAATGGAGGAGGTATGTGCAGTTGAGGTAGTGACTGTACTAGTAAGCAGAGGTGTAGGTGAAGTGGTAGTGGTCGTGGAGGTAGACGCCTTAATGGGTATAAGCACGTCATTGGGTCAGTAAAGCATGTTGCATGTTTTAAAAGGTGATGGGTTAGCTGGAATAGTATAGGCGTGTCCTTCATGCTCAAACTGTACACAGTGATGCAAAGTGGAAGGAACACAACCCATGACACGAATCCAAGGTCTGCCAAGTAACAGGTTATATTGAAATTCCCCCTCCAAGACGTAAAATAACTCTAGAACAGTGTGAGGGCCCACACAAATGTGGAGGATGATGGTGCCTAGTGTAGAGGTGATAGCATCATTGAATGAATGCAACATGACAGGATGTTTATGCACGTAATTTTCAGGTATGCGCATATGAGGGAATGCATGAGATGAAATGATGTTAATGTTATTGCCCCCATCAATCATTACACATCATACATGTATATCATCGATGTGGACAAAGATGAAGAGAGATGGGTCTGGGTCATCCATTTGGTGCGGTGTGATCTCTTCCTCTGAGAAGCTAAGGGAGGCTACTTGGTGAGTAGGGTGAGGTGTGGATAAAGGTGGCAATTTGGTGAGAGAGGCTACATGGTGGAGTGTGATAATGGAGGCTACGAGTGTAGGGTCATTGGGTAAAACCTCAATAGATTGCAAGACCTCCATAAGAGCTTGACGATGGGATTTCAAGATTTGGATGAGGTCATATAAGGAAATTTTCAGGGGGGATTGGTGTAGTTGTTTGAGCATTGTGCGATGTGTGACCCCATTAAAAATAGGGTATGTGGGGCCGCAGATAGTTATTTTAGGTGTGGGGGAAGATGGTATGTTGGGTATAGGATTGGTTGGTGAGTCAGTTGCCTTTTCCTTGCCTTTGTCTCTCTGAGCATGGGTAGTGACGTGGATCATGTTGATCTGAGGGGAGTTGGAAAATGGAGAAGGTGTAGGATGAGTGGTATAACGACATGACGGGAAAAAACCTACAGGGGGAGAAAAGCCTTGTGAAGTGAGTTGGGCATAACAACATTTAGGTAATGGTGTGGCAAGTTCTCTGATGTGAACCATGTTACTTTCAAATCTTGGGGGTGGCTCTAAGAGTTGAGGGGGTGGAGTTCATGGTTGTTGAGTAGGCAGTGAGGGAAGGATTGTGGGAATGGGTGCTAGTAAAATGAGGTCCTCATCTAAAAGGTCATCATCATCAAAGTTTGCTTCAGGAGGACATAACTGGATAAGGACGATTTTCAAAGCCTTGCAATTCTCCACATCGTGCCCTGGCACACGATGGTAGGCAAAAATTTTAGTGTCATCAAACCCTTTTGGCTTGGGTTTGAGGGGGTCATAAGGTCTGAGCAACGGTAATGTGATGCCAAAAGTCTCAAGGAGGTTGGTTAAGATTTTGACATGAGACCCGGTTAGTGGGTCGCAATGGGAAGTGAAAGTGGGTTTGGGCATAGGTGTAGCTAATTGTTGCGGGATGGTCTTTGCAGGAGGGGGAGTGGGTCGAGCTATAGTTTTGGGTGCAGGCGTGGTCTTGGGTGTTGGTCATGTTTGCTTGGATATGGGTATGGTAGATGACTTGACATGAGGGTGTATGGTTGTTTTGACTACCTTATTGGAGGGTAGCATATTTTTGTCTTTGGGTTGCACCTTCTTAGGTAAAGGTGATATGGGTGTACGAGATCTAGAGGGAAAAGCGGATGGGGGAAGAGGGAAAGTTACCCATGAGGATAACAGAGGTGCTGTGAAGGTAGATGATGTGGGTCATGTAGGGGGTGTGAGGGACAGAGACTGAAGTGTAGTGGGTAGTGAAGAAGTTGCTGAGGGTATTGGAGGTATGGGT
Organism: Taxus chinensis; assembly: GCA_019776745.2. Classification (NCBI taxonomy): domain Eukaryota; kingdom Viridiplantae; phylum Streptophyta; class Pinopsida; order Cupressales; family Taxaceae; genus Taxus; species Taxus chinensis. The sequence continues at coordinate 214,388,731 of CM034149.1, forward strand.
GGTAAAGATGTTGCAGGTGTGGGTGTAAGTCATGTCAGGCGCTTGGGTATGTTAGAGGTTTGCGAGGAAGGAATGGGCTGTTGTGTTTTTGGTTTATTGACGGGTGGAGGTTTCTTAACCACGCTGGAAGGTTGAGGTCCTAAGATGGATGGAACAAGTGAAAGTGATGAAGGTATGATTGGTGCAGCCGAGGTGTGAGTTCTATGGGTTTGGTTCTTCTATTTGGGTGCCGGAGTAGGTTGGGTGTTGACTGTGGAGGATGTAGCTAAATCTAGTTTGATAGGTGGATGAGTAAGGCTGGTGGTTGGGGTGACCCCTAAGGTAGTAATAGGTTTAGTTGAGGAAGATGATGTAGGTGTGGGTTTGGATTTAGATGTATGTTGGGTTATGGGTGAGGGTGTATGTTGAGCTGTGATAGGTGTCGTGGAAGAAGTTGTGATAGAGGTGGTTGTGTTTGGTTTAATTGGTCGAAATATCTTTGGGTAGATAGTGGAAGTGTCAGCAAGTGACATCTGCATCTGTGTTGAGACAGGAAGCAAAAGACACCCCCACAGTAAGGCTCTATCCACATAATCTAAGAAACTGGCTAAACGTGAGAATGACACGTCTGTAGGTGAGGTTGATGAGGACCTAATGGAAATTCCCGTAAAATGTGTCTTAGAGACGGGAAATTTGTTAGCTTCGGCTTCCGTGGGTAAGAGAGCCGAAAGTAGGTCTGCAGGATCTTGGGTAGCTGATGGAGAATGCTTGCCTAGAGGCAAAGGTATCTCTACTGGATCCTTGATAGGTGGAGGAGAAAATGGGTGCTCCTCTATAGGTGGAGGAGATGATGGGTGCTCCTCTGTGGGTGGAGGAGATAAACAAGTATCCTCCATGGGCTGAAGAAGTATTGTGGGTGACGGCTCTCTAAGTGGAGAAGCCAAAGGTGAAATAGCCTTGATATTAGTGGAAGGCTCCTCCACGGGTGAGGAAGGAGGTGAAAGGTGTTCCTCTGTGGGTGGAGGAATAGGTGAAGTGGGTTCAAGTGTAGGTGGAAGACTTCGGGCTAGAATTTCCTCTATGGAAGGAATATGAGGTAATTCGGAAGCAACGGGTGCATCGCTAAAATAGCGTGGACCTCGCGGGTATGGCTATCATGAGTTGAGGTTTCTCCAGTTTGATCAGACGAAGGGGCATGATTGGGAAAGGGTTTCTTGAATATGTGTAGGTTTTGATTGGTAGGTGCATTAGGATTATCCATGGTTAACTTGCCTTTCTCGAGCATTTCTTGGACAATGTTTTTTAAAGTGATGCAATTTCCGTCACTGTGACCCTTTACTCAATGATAGTTACAGAAGTCGTGTTCTTTATACCATGTGGGTGTGGGGTGAGAAGGGTCAAAACTAGTGTGTGGTTTTATAGGCGGAAGGGTGATGGCCCCAGCTTTAATGAGCTTTTCTAAGACAAAAGAATAAGGCTCCCCAATTGGGGTGTATTTCCGTTGTTCTCGTCTGAATTGAAAAGTCTAGATGGGTGAGAGATTAGATGAGGGGTTAGCCTGATTCGACGAATGAGCTAGACCAGCTTTGAGTACCACCGTGTTAGCAGTTCCCTTAGCTTTTGAATAATTGTTCTGTGGTTTCGAAGAAGAAGAGGTATCATTCGACTTGAATGCCAAATTCTTATTACGTAATTGGATTTTCTTTTCTTCGATGGCCCGAATCTCTAGCTTTCATGCCATAGTGAATGCTTCGTCGAAGGTTTGGAAATTTTAGACCTACAGGGTCAGCGAGATATGTCTAGCACAAGCCCGTGTGAAGAGATCAATGAGTTCATTTTGCGGTAGTTGGAATGTGAGTTGATTGATCAGGCTATGCCAACGAGCAACAAAATTTGTAATAGATTCGTTATCATACTGACGCGTGGAGTATAGGTCAGTCATGGTAACCTTCTTAATGATATTGATGGAGAAGTGATCCAAGAAGGCTTGGGCTACCTGATTAAATGAAAATATAGAGTGTCTAGGTAATCCACTATACCAATCTAACCCAAGTCCAGTCAGAGACATGGGAAAGGTCCTCAAGAACAGAGCATCATCATGGGTGATTAGGTAGCACCCATGTTTGAAAGACCACAAATGTTGTTTGCAGGTCTTCCTTGCTATTGAAATGGTTGAATTTAGGCATTTCCCAATGCATGGGGTATGGACGAATAGGAATGGATGGGTGTATAGGCTCATTACAAATCTCGTCGTAGGTGAGAGTGTTTTGGGAGCCAGAAAATGATGCCTCCAATGTCTGCATCTTGTCCATCATTAATTTGATTAGGTCATTGGTAGGTTGTGATGGTTGGGTGCCTCCTGTAGTGTAAGAGGGTTGGTGTTGGGCATATGATGGGGGTGGCATTCCAGTATATGGTGCAGCTGCATAGGTGGATTGAGAAGAAGGCAGTGAAATAGGGGGTACGTACCTAGAGTGAATAACAGATGAAACAAGGAGGCTACTGATAGTACGTATATGGAGGTGGAAGGGTCATGGTGACCCTAGTGGCAATGGGGGTTAACGATTGCGGAATAAAAAGGGTGATGTTTTGAAAAGGGGTAGGGGTCAGTGACACCGGGGATGGTAGTGTAGCTACAGGTATATGCGAGACAATAGGTGCAGATGAGGTGGTGTTCTGAATGGTTGGTGAAGGTATAGTGGATGTGGTGGGTACAACAGATGTAGCAAACGTAACAGTCATAACAGGTATAGGGCCTAATTGTGAAACGACTGGGGGTAAGGTAGATGCAGGCAACGCGGAGCCAGACGGGGCTGATGCAGGAGTAAGAGTGAGTGTCAGGGGGATAGATATGGGCATGCCGTATATCAACTAACCCGAGGCATCTCGAGTGGATGAGTGGGAAAGGTAAAACTGCAAGGCGATAGGATTTTGGTCAAGGAGTCATGTGAACTCCTCGTCTCTGGTAGCGATAGAGATAGGTTGGATAGATTCCATGGCGGGTGATAAAATGGAAGGTGGTGAAGGGCTAGGTGGGAGTGGTTGACAACTGGTGTGGAATACGAGGGTGCTTGCTTTTCGATGCGTCAGTACCATGTGAACAGGTACTAACGTGGTAAGACTACTTTCTGTAAGTGACACATAAATATAGCACAGGTAGGATAAATAGGTGGTGGTGGGTGAATTGGGGCTAAAATGGCAGCTCGGAAATGACATAGGCTAACTAATGTCAGTTAGGGTAAATCGACGCCGGTCACAGGTAACCGCGGTCGGTCACTGTGGAAAGTGGACAGTTGGTCAAAAACAAGGTATAAGGCCAAATTTACCAGGTATGTAAAATGTTGATGAGATTTACCAGTAAAGTGAATATGATGAGAGTTACAGGGACTCTAAATAGTCGAAGAAGGTGAATATGTGTCCTTTTGGGTAGGTCAACCAAAAGAACAGTGAACCGACACCGGTTGGGTATAACCAATGACAGTCAGAGGGTAACCAATGATGGTCACTGGACCGACACCGGTCACTGTGAAATTGAAACAGTGATGAAGAAAATGTGGTTGTGAATTAAAATTTGATGTGGAATCAAACCTAGAATTCTAGGAATGATGAGAATATGGTCCAGGCACACTCAGATAAAGCTGGAATACACCAACTGTGATGAGGAGTGTGCAAGGAGAAAATAAGAAAAATGAAGAGCATGACCTCTCACCTCAAAATGCAAGCTAAACAGAAACAATAAGAAAAATACGATCCTAAGAGTTCTTTTTCTATTATGTTGTTTTAGCTTATGCTATTTTAAGGACTGACTCATGAACTGTAGAATAGAGTTTTTGGTGAGGATGGATTCCTACGAAGAAGGAGATCTATAAGGAGAGGTTTCAGGTATGTTATGGTGGGGGCGGGCTTCGCTCTGAAGTATGACTCAATAGAGCAGTGAGCTGGGAGTACCTGTCAATCCTCTTATCAGTGTGATCATTGACAGGCATTCCCAGGAAATATGTTGTTTAAGAATATGTATTTGTTTTGAATTTGTGCAGTTTGGTAAGACTCAGAGAGAGAGAGAGAGAGAGAGAGAGAGATGTGCTTTCTATGATTCATTTGTCAACCATCAGCTGGTCATGACTTCCAGTGTATAGGTTGCCCTCATTTAATGTGAGCTAATGCAGAAAAGTAGAATGAAATGAAGTTAATTTTAAACCCAAATCAAAATATGGAATTCGATGACACAATAAGAGGAATAGGAGAAAGTATGATCTTTCACTAATGCAATGCAAATGAAATAGAAGAAGAGTTCTTTTTAAGCACCAAAACACGATTGCTTTGAGACAATAGAAAGAAGAGAAGATTCCAAGGGAGAAATTTTAATGTGAGAACCTTTTGGAAAGGAAACAACATGCAAATTTTCACCTAGAAATGAATGAATGCAAGGAACCCCGAATGTGTCCCACCGAGCGTGATAAAATGTTTCACCTGATTCTTAGATGTTTCTTAGAAAATGACGAAACAGTATGAGTAATGGGTGTAGGAGGAATACCTATTGAGATGTTGGTTGATAGGTTGTTACGCGCATATGACTTCTGAATCCATAGCTGATCGTGAGAACTTCCTTTTTTCTTGGAGGAACTACCTGAAATGGAACACAAGACCACCAAATAAAAGTTAAACAATATATGCAGTGGACTACCTAGCGTGTGCTAGATCCGGGAAGTGTGATACTTCCTAGATAGACTGTCAATCCACTGTTTTAAAACAAATTAATACTGGTAATAAATTAAATCCTACTGTAGTTAAAATGATTTAGGTATCTCATTCATCTACAATAAGCAAATTCGTTCACAACAGGCTAGGCTATGATTGAATCTGAAGGTCAAGGTCACTGTCAGGATATTGTTATTGGTCAGGGTCAGATTTTGGTCAGTTTAGGGTATTTGGTGGTGGTTTTAGGCTCTGATCTAGGTTTTTGATATAAGACACAGAGACCGACGTCGGTTTAGGTTAACCGGTGATGGTTATGGGTGACCGGTGTCGGTATGGTCGGGGTACAAGAAACTCAATAAAACTTGGTTGGGTGATAGATCCAGGATTAGATAAAGGTGGAAGGGCAATGGCGAGATTTGTATGGATCCTGAATATGCACAGGAATGATAGAGGTCTAGGTATGGGTAGTGTAAGGGTGTGGAAAAAAGGATGGTCAAGTTTGTATGGAGGTAAAAGGGTGGGGAATGGAAATGAGAGCAGAAACCAATAACAAATGTAAAAGGATCTGCTTAAAATGACAAGGAACCAATGCAGGTTAACAAACTTACTGTTTGTATGAGCTTGATGCCTGGTTGGTAATGGTGGGTGATCAAATGAACTTGGTGTAGTGCTGGTGCTTTCTCGGATGCTCTTGTGAAGGTAGGTGGCTGTGTGATTGCTTCGGGTACTGACTATGGGTGTTCTGATGTGGTATAGATGCTGGTTCTGATTGCATGCAACTCTGGTTTCGTCACTTGTTCTCAGAAGATGTCTCTCTCTCTGAGAAATGTGCCAACCCCAAAAATAATGTGCCAATCTTGAAATAAGGTTTTTTTGGGAGTTAAAAGGTAACTGACGGAGGTTCTGGCTTAACTGGTGGTGGTTAAGGGTAACCAACGTCGCTTAGGGTGGTATTTCCTAGGTTTACTAAACTAGGCAGATCCCCTTGATTTTCTGGGATCTCGTTTAGTTTACCCCATGGATCAAATTGGAAGCTTCCTTATAACATGCGGGAATGTGGTTAGAGGGAATGTAGGCATTGATTTTTAGGGTTTGGGTAGGTTTTAGTTAGTTATGGCAACTTACTAAGACTAGGTCTTAGGGTGAGGTGGATTGATGAGGTGGATACGTCGGAATTATACCAATTAGAATATTTAAATAATAAATATTATGAGGATAATGAATTAATTTAATTTAATTAATTAAATTAATATTATAGTAGGGTGAAGGGGGCCATGGCTAGGTGGATGTGCTTGAGGTATTTATTTGACGAGGGACCAAGGGGAGTGTGACCTAATTTTAGTGTCTACAAGGATATAGTCTTTTAACTAAAATTTCAACTTTCTTGAATTGTCATTAGTTAGTTTAAGCATGCCTTGATCCTTGAACCGGTGAGTTTTAGATACTAATGCATGAAAATGATTATCATCATGGTCAATAATACATAGAAGTCACAAAAGGGTTCACCTAGTTTCCTTGATAGTTAATTAATTTTGTAGTGACACATAGTAGGTAGGAATATTAAGCCACAATCAAGTAATACATGTAAGATCTCATGTGGGGTGTGTACATTTTTAGAAATGGTAACACAACAAGAAGTGGCAATAGAATCAATGTTATTAACAAAATATTGCATAAGATGGATTCTCAATGTGGAGTTATTTTGTACACTTTATGTATGTTAGATTTGAAAAAAATATTGCCTCAAATGTTTGGAAATATACATAGGGTGAATGAGATTACAACCTGTTTGGTAGATAGTGTGGATTTATTTCGATTAATGAATTCCTTAGAAGGAGAAGTATGTTTAGTGTGTGTTATAGAATAATTGATGTGATAATTCCTAGGGGTAATTGATGTAAATAGAGTATGAAACATAGAGTCATCATCATCCATAGGATTAAAATTTAGCTTTCTCAATTATTCATCAAATACATCTATATCATTTTCATCACTATCATAATAATCAATAATCAAGCATCTTGTTTTTATTTTTCTCATCATGGGTGTGTGAAATTTTGGTAAGACTAAAATCATAAATACTTAACAATAATAAATTCACCTCTCATTGATTCATTCAACAATAGATACTAATTTATTGGCTCCATGATTTCCACTATTATAGGAGATAAACTAAACAATCTACTATCTTTATGATACCACATCTTTTGTATCTACGTGAGTTGTTCTAACAACTCAACAACTCTCACCATAATAACATAACTAACAAAAAACATCTCTTTCCAAATATAATGAAATCACTAATAATATAATTCCTTAACATCCCCCCTTAATGCGAACATGGTAGAAAATAATTACAATTCCTTTGCAACATGTTGCCTCTGCTTTCTCATGATCTTGGTCCATAACTCAAAATAAAGGTAGAGAAGGAACTCATCAACCTCTCATCAACCATACACTACTGGGAACTCATATAACCAAATTAGTGTAGGAACAAAAAATAGAAATTCTACATCTATTCAGCCTTCATGAATGGTTTTCACAGGATGAAGACTAACCTAGGTATGAACAAGGACACACAAATATGTTCATCATCTTCAAGTATCATTATGTTATAATACACTATGCTTTCTATTTTCCACTACATTTTTTCATCAAGGGGCTACATAGGAATTGTGCTCACTTCTAACAATTCTAAACAAAAAAAATATCTCTATTTTTATTGTAAATATGACACAAAATTAAAAATATGAACACAATGCAAATATACATGCCACAACATCACTATGTGGCCCCATCATTTGTGGCTAACGAGAGGAAATTAAATTACATCCTTCCTCCTTTTCCTCTATTTTTCAGCTTGTTGTTGTTTATTAACCAAGATGGAATGTGAAGCTCAAATTTACACCCTCTTTCATTGTCATGGCTTCCCCACTAATTTTTGCTTTGACTCTAAAATTCCAAAGTGGGTTTTGGGGTGGCAGCCCCCACCCAGGTCTAGGGGAAACACCCCTTACAGATCCTAGGGAAACACCTTGGCTGTGCTCTTTGTCATGGTATAGGGAGGGATCGATGGGAAGAGCCCCTAAAGCCAAGAAAAAAATCCTTCTTTGCATTATTTAAAATTTCTTTAAAAAAATAGTCTTCATCTTTACCCCTCCCATAAAACAGAAGTCAGGTTACACAAAAAATGTGTTTATAATGATTTTTAAAAATTTCTAACGCTTTTAGAGTAAAATTAACTCTAAACAAGAAAAAAAGGGTCTCTTACAAGAATTTCCAACTTTGGAAAATAATTGAGCTCCCCATTGTAAACAATTAGACACCGACACTTAATAATTTGTACACCACCACCTAATATTTTTTTATTTTGCCCCCTTCTAATAATTGACCACACTTTGCTTTTAAAAATTTCCAACCTAAACTTCCCCTTTCTCTCCCTCTCAATACACTTGAGGTATGACCCCTTTGACCAAAGCGAATTGGAAGTTTTGGAAACAATTCTTTAGCCTACTGAGGTATGTAACACTTAATAATTTGCATTGTAAAAATTACTATTTAAAGTGTGAAATTTGTAAATTTTATAATTTAAAACACCCTTTGTTTGATGAAATATATTAGCTTTTATAATTTAAAACACACCTTTGTTTGATGAAATATATTAACTTTTATAATTTAAAACACACTTTTGTTTGATGTATATCTTAGCATTTTCTTTAGTTGTAGAATGTCTTCCATATAACCCTGCAGAGTGAAAAAGTAATGACCATTCGATAGCATTCAATTCGGTATCAAGATCTTCATCGATATAACTCCTAAGGAAAATGTAGACCTGGTGGGTGAGAGGCAATATTTAGTGTCTAATGACGAAATTTCAATTTCAAGATATAAGTGAATTCTTGATGCAAAGTGGATTAATTCCAAGTGAAAAATGTAGATTGTCGAGTATTATGCATTGGTTAATAGGGGAGTTGAGACTCTAACCTTACACGTTGGTATATGTTTGCAATTATACTTAATGAAAGTATTAGTTATTGTGTGAGATGGATACAACAACACTATTATTTGGCTTAATCTAGAAAAACAAAACCATTAAGAGACACAATTTTATCTAGTGTAATTTTTATTATCGAGACAAATTAATCAACCGGGTTTCCCCTTTGGATTCTAAAATTCCATGAGAGGTACAAGATCAATGTCACTCTGATACCAAATGTGAAATTTGGTTAAGAATAAACTCATAAAAATGTAATTTTGTTCAAACTAAACTCATAAAAATGAAATAGTTCGTAATAATAAAGTCACCTTTCATCAATTCATTTAACAATAGAAACGAAACCATTAAGAGACACAATTTTATCTAGTGTAATTTTTATTATCGAGACAAATTAATCAACCGGGTTTCCCCTTTGGATTCTAAAATTCCATGAGAGGTACAAGATCAATGTCACTCTGATACCAAATGTGAAATTTGGTTAAGAATAAACTCATAAAAATGTAATTTTGTTCAAACTAAACTCATAAAAATGAAATAGTTCGTAATAATAAAGTCACCTTTCATCAATTCATTCAACAATAGATACTAATTTATAGGCTATATGATCTCCACTATTCTTTAAGAGATAGCCTCAACAATTTGTTATCTTTATGCTACCAAATATTTTTATCTACATGACTTGTTCTAATAACTCAACTATCACCACACTAGCTTAACTAATAAAAAATATATTTCTTCCCAAATATGATAAGAGCACTAATAATATCATTTTCTAATAGGGTGAAAGCCCCAATGGAATCCCTCAATTACCAAACAAAAAAAATCATTAACCAAACCATCTTGTTGTTTTTAATTAATTAGTAATGGTAGCTCTTGGATAACTTCATGTTCTAGTGATGATGATGTAATAAGTTACTATCACATGGAGTGTTCAATTTACACTTTTTGGTGTTTAATGTTACGAAGAATTACAGTGTAGTAATTGTAAGTGAGTAAACAAATCACATTAATTTAATTATAATATTGTTAGGTTAATAATATTATAATCTCAAATTTTTAACTTAGTTCCAATTGTTAATCATGCAGTTTATTGTTTAACTTATTATTAGGTTGGTATACCCAATAATAAGCTTTGTTTGAATGTTTGTTGTCCTATATTACTACAAGATCGTTTCCTACAACAATGCCTTTGTAATAGGGTAAACATTATTGTAAAAGCTAAAATACCCTACATTATTACAATGATGCATTGAATTTGTTCGAAACTCTATAAATAGGTAAGAGGAACTTTGATAAAACACAAAAACTCAACGCGTTTCTCAAATATTAATATAAATCTCTCCATTTCAATGTAAATTGTTATGTATCCCATGATATCTTCTTACTACATGTGGGCTACAAAAAAAAATCAAAAACATTCCTCACACTTTTAAAAGCTAAAATCACTTTTCTCCCATTCTATTATTAGGCCCTTTGGCAAAGGCATTTTATTCTAGGTGGTTAAGGGGGTCAAGCCCCAAAGCTTATATTGTTTTTTGGTCAAATTTTCTTATAAAAATTTCTGAAAAACAAAAAGGTGGGGAGATAAAAAAGGGAGTCTTTTAAATTTTAAATCCATAATTTGCAAGTTAAAAAAATTAAATTTTTTCATAAAAATGGGTTAACATGCAATTGTTTCCCTACAAAAACCTAGAAAGGTTAATTTTTCACGGGGGTTCATTTTCTTTTCCGAAATTGCAATATTATATTGTAATTTTGTACAATTTCTTTAAAAAATGTTGTTCCTATTACAAACTATATTATACAAAAGAATGATTTTTTCAACTCAATAATAATGTACGGTATTAGGGGTGCCTATGGGTCATGCTTATGGTTTAAGGCATTGCATAAATCTAATGCATCCAACACTTGATAGAGATAGAATAATAATGTATGGGAGTTTTCCCTATCAGTTTTTGAGAATAACTAAGGTCATAATCACTCATTGAATCCTCCCTCCATTACCCATTTTCCATGATCATTTGGCATAAACCCTAACATTTAGTTTTGGCCACTAAGAAAATTCCATTGACAAGATGAATCATTTTCATGTGTTGTCATAGTACCACACAATATTATGCTCTCATGAATGTTAATATATCTATTGTGTACCACCAAGTTATATATTGACGGGATGAGATTTTTCCACATATCAACAAGTATATAGGAAGGACACATATATTGAGGGGATTGGCATTTGAGACTGACAATATATAGAAATGATGAATTACTTGGAGTGATAAGGAACCCTTTCATCTCCTGTAGTTTGCACAAAATGATAGAAATGCTCCCAAAAGTCTTTATCTGATTATGAGCTCCTAGAAGAAAACTATGATGTATGGAAAAAAAGTGAACACACACCTAGAATTTGAGGATATTTGGTATGTTGTTGAAGGTACATTCATTTAGCATGTAAATGGTGGTGATCAACAATGTTAGAAGGCTAAGTTGATAATCGTGTTTGGGGTATTAGATGAGGTACAACTCCATATTTGTGATGTTACAATAATGTAGGAATCTTGGTAAGTTCAAAACAATGTATGAGGCCATAAATGTGAACACAATTCTCCACCTTTCAGAGTAAGCTTCACTCTCTCAAAATGATGATAGGTGAAAAAGTAAAATATTTCCTAAGATATGTTGTAACCTTAAGAGAATTTCTCCAAGCATTAGGAAATAAAGTAAGAGATAGCTCTTTTATACTTATAGTCCTAAGAGCATTTTTTCCCTCCTACATAACTTCCAAACTACATTGAATGTCACATGTCAAAAACCAAAATTTGAAAAACTCATCAACATGTTGCAACGAGAAGAATCCATGAAAGTAGAAGAAGAGGTAAAAGAGCATGCTCTTACTTCACAACAGAAAGGGAAATCATACATGAATAATTCCTAATAATCCCATAAGTAGAGTTATTAACATAGTAAAGAAGGGAGAAAATAACAAAATAAATGTCACATTTGTTGTAAAAAATACCACAATTTAAAAAATGTTATCACAATGTCTTCTAATAGGGTTCATCAAGCAATAAAAATCCCAATAATCAAAATTTATGATAGGGACAATAAAATAAGTTATTGGGACAAAAATGGAAACTGGAAAAATAAATCATAATAACAAGGCAATAATTTTGAACATGAAGAAAAACACTCCAATGAGGAATTCCTCTTTAATGCATAATCTCAGGAGCCATCGCCTTCACAAATTTCTATCTAGTATGTTGACTTAATTGCAAATTGGCACATGACCAGAAGATAAAATTACTAGAAACCATGTATCTTTGGGTGATGATGTGTCCTACCATGTCCAAGGAACTAGTAACATTTTGCTACCACTTGGTTCCCATGACTGCAAGATTTTTGAAGTATTTTATGTCTTAGGACTCACCGAAAATATTCTCTTTGTTATTCAACTATTGGAAAACAACTTAAAGGTTGAATTTGACTGTAAAGATGATAAAACTATGTGTCTCATTAGAGATAAGTCAAAAATATTGAAGATGATTACAAGAGCTTCTTGAGTTGGAAAGATGCTCTAACTTGATTTTGTTTAGAAAAATAATCAAGCACTTGTTGCAAGGGATTCATAATCAATAAATTTATGGCACCACAAATATGAGAACTTGAGTATCAGATACCTAGTTGCACTAAGTAGTCATAACATGGTGAGAGGACTTTCTCCACTCAAGAAAAAATTATATATTTTCCCCAATTTTCTAGTAATAAAATAACATTGGGCCCCATTTGGTTGAAATAAATTCAAAGCTTCCTGAAAATTAGATATGGTGCATACCTATCTTTATGGACTAATGAGACCTAGTCACATTGGGTTTCAGTATTTCCAGCTCTTTGTTGATGATTAATCATGTAAAATGTGGGTGTACTACCTCAAGACAAAATACAAATCCTTTCAAACTTTCAGAAAATTCAAGTCATATGTGGAAACTAAAACTAGTCGTAAAATCAAAACTCTCCAGTCATATCGAGGGGGAATACAAAATCAATGAATTATCAACATTTTCAAATGAGCATGGCATTTTTCATAAAATAACTCTGCCCCATACTCCACAAAAAATGGTGTTACGATAAAAATAAACCGCACTATCATGGAAGTGGTGCGTTATATGATTGATTATTCATGTTTAAAACAAACATATTGTGAAGAAGCAGTAAAAACAATAATTTACTTGTTGAGCAGGGTTCCCAATGCACCTCTTGATGGAGTCCTTCCACAAGAAGTATGGTCATGTAACTAGCCATCAATATATCAACTTCATGTTTTTGGATGTAAAGATCACATGCACATACCTAAGAAGAAGAGAACAAAATTAGATAACAAGTTCATGTCATATATAGTTTTCGGGTATAATGAAGGTGCATTGGGTTACATATTGATGGATCCAAAAATTTATACATACATACATACATACATACATACATATATAAAAGTAAGAATGTCAAGTTTTATGAGAAGGGTAAGACCAATCTACCCTCCACACACTTATCTGATGCTCAAATTAGTCATGTAGACAATTCAAAAGGTAATCAAATCTCAGATGGTGACAATGATGATGAGGATAATGATGATGATCAAACCATTCCTCTATCTCCACAACCCATATGAAATGTTAATTGTATGCCTAAATGGAATAAAAATGTAATACATGATGCAAACCTAGATGGCATCCTAGACACATCCACCACTAGACCGTAGACTCAGAGTATAGATCAAGAAGAGATAAATTTTTCCTTGATGTGTATAGTTGTTGAATTTGTTGAGCATGTTACAATTCAAAAATATCTACAGTAAAAACCTTGGAAAGATGCCATGAATGCATAATATCAACCTTTGATGAAAAATAACACTTGGTAGCTTGTAGAAATTCCACCAAGAAAGAAACCTATTGGTTGCAAATGATTTAAAAAAAAAAAAACACAATGCAGATGACGATATTAAGAAGCACAAGACAATGATCATAGCAAAAGTGTATGCTTAGAAAGAAGCCATTGAATATAAGGGGAATTTTTCTTCCATGGTGATTTAATTTAATTTTAATTAAATCTAAATATTGCAGAGTCACTACTGAAATAAATGATATATAAATACTAAAATACAAAAATGACACAAGCAAACTAAGATATAAATATGAAACCCCAAACACAAGAGATATATGAAGAGACTTAGCTGATTTATGCTCAATCTGGAATAGATATGGACTGGGAAAAGTGTTGAACAAGCTGGGAATACTTTCGTTATTGCTCAGTATAAATTATGTAACTCACGAACAAAGTTGGACATGGGCACCCATGGTAGGACAGGGGCACCTGGGCACTAATGACTGAATCTAGGCGCCCTTAATTGTGTAAAATCTCTAGACCTAGTCTCTATTATGTTGCAAGAGTGTTATAGTTATTCCCTGTTGGTAGCTTGATAGCTATGCAATGATTGCCGAAGGTATCTGTAACTTGTAAAAGAATATTTCACCTGCATAAGCCCACAAACCGCATCAAACCTAAAAAGAAAGATGTAATATGAGGATTTAGAATTACCCCGATGGTCACCCCAAGAGTGAACTTATGAATGAGCGCTGCATTACATCTCAGTATCCATGTAGTTCTAGTGAGTGTGTATAGAAATTATGCCTTAGGATAACCTTGTGCAAGTTTCACTTGATAGCAGGCTAAAGCTAAAATGTAGTAATGTAGTAAAATATATGGATGTAATAGAATGAACCTCCCCTTCTTATGTTGTGTATGCAGAGTTGATGCAACCTTTTTCCCTTGATTGGATTCTAGATGGATGCTTTAGAGTGCTTTAGGTGCCTTTTGAATGCAAGCTTAGGTGATGATAGTAATGCTTAGTGCTTGGTCCTTCATTTTGAACACATAACCACGTATTTATATGATTCCCTTATTTGAATTCTGTAATTGATAACTTGAAGGTCGACCCATAAGTGAAAAATATGCCCAAAAGATAAAAGAGACCCAAAAAAGAGTGAGTAAGGTAGAAAAGGGTTAGGGGTGCCCAGAGGGGACATGGGCACCTGGGCGCTTGTGTTCTGACTAGGCACTGGTGTGTGAAGCCATAGAAGATAAATCAACAAAATATTTACTAGGTTGTAGGGTGTATAAGAGCAAGTAGAAAACGAGAAACAAAGAAAAGAGGCCAAATATAGTTGTCAATCAGTAGTTTTATTTCTCAGAATCATATGAATGCTAGTATGTGTTTAGGACCTAGAAATGTACCCAAGTGCGTGATTTTGTGTCTACACATGGCTAAGATCAAAACTATCATGATAAATTTTTCTCTAGTTGCTCAAATTGGCTAGAAAGTCCACTAAATAGATGTAAAAAGTGTCTTTCTAAATGAAGATTAGTAGGAAGAAGTCTATATGACTCAACAAGAAGGTCTTTTCATACCTTGACAGGAAGAAAAGGTGTGTAAACTCATCAAGTCATTATATGATCTCAAACATGTTCCTTGGGCATGTTATATAATGATTGATGGGCATCTCCTTCATCATGAGTTTCAATGGAATCCTTATGACCCAAATATCTCCATCAAATAGAAATGGGGAGATTGTAATTTTTTTCTCTATGTCAATGATCTAGTAATCACTAAATATTCAGTGAAAATGATTGATGAAATGAAGAAATGCCTTAATTAATAGTTTGAAAGGAAATATCTCAAGAAACTGCACTAATTTCTTAGACTAGAAGTATCGAAAAAGGAGCACCAAATTTTTGTATCCCAAATTAAATATAACAAGAAATTTCTCAAGAGATTTAAGATGATGGATAGTAAACCATTTTCCACACCCATGGATATGAAGCTTCATTTGTCTCATGATGAACCATCTCCATAATTAAATGCCACTCTTTATCAATAGTTGATTGGGACTCTCATTTACTTGACATATAATATGTTATACATTATCCATGATGTTATATATATGCTATGATGTCAGTTATCTACAAGCATATATTTCGGTACACATGAGGAACTATGGAATTTGACCTAGAATATAGGAAAAATGATCAGTTCTTCTTGACAAGATATTTGGAATCAGATCATGAAAGAAATATTGATGACATGAGATTTGATTCTACATGTGTGTTATCTTTAGGATATGGTCCAATATCATGGGGGAGAAAGAAATAAATTTATTTCCTGATCTTCCACTGAAGAAAAATATTGTGCTTAAGGAGGAGTTGTCTACAAAGTGAAATATAACTACATCACATATTTGAAGGATTAGAAGTTCCACATAAGCAACCATTTATCTTGTGTTGATAATGAAGGTGTTATCAAACTTATTCATAATCCATTGTTTCATGAATGTAAAAACAAAATTGAGGTACGAGTTCACTTCATATGTTAAATTTTTCTATAACACAACATCCAACTCCATTTTTATCTGACAAAAGAACAACATGCATATATCTTCACAAAGTCACTTGTATGAGACAAATTTGATGCATTCAAAGAATCTATATCTTGTTCACTTGATACCATGCTAAATTAAGGGGAGAATGTTAGGAATAATTACATCATAGTAATTGTGAGTAAAAATACACTCATATTAGTTTAGTTACAATATTGCTAGATTGGCAATATTATAATATCAATTTTGTAACTTGTTTGGGATCATTAATATCGTAGATTATTATATAGCATATTGTTGGGTCGGTATACTTGTATTCTTTGTTATAATATTTGTTGTAATTGTTTCTAGGACCTTGAAATGTCTATAAACATTGAAACCTTCTCTTTGGAACGTAATGTTAAGGTTTTGTTTACAAAAATAAAATATTGTTGAAATTTTACTAATTAGTAAAACTCTAGCAATATTTTATTGATGTAAACGAAACTTGGTCATTATTTACATTTATTTGTGTCAATTAATTGTGTGTAGGCTCAACGAGTAATTATATAAGAGGATTGGTATCATGATTTCTTCTTGATTCATCAACCACATACATGTGTAACTTATAAGGAGGGGTAGGTTATGTTAGAGTGATGGAAATATTCTAGTAGGTACTCCCAAATCTTTCCTACAAAGAAATGCAACATGATGCGAAACAAGTTCAAACTCTCATTTAAGGGTAAAAAAATCCATACATCTACGATACCCCTCTTGGGATTTACATATGTTGGTGCTACCCAGGGCTAAACCAGTCTCTTCTCTCTAACTTTCTCTTTTAGCTCTATGGTCAATCCCAACCTCTTCTCTCAATCCCGATTTTGAGTCACCTTCACCGTTATGGCCCTTCTCTTCCTCCCACCTTCAAAACCCAACTTGATGGTTTCCTCATCCTTTTATAGCCACACATCCAACTTCTCTCTCATCTGAGTTGGATTCCTCTATTCTTCCTGCTTGAACTTCAAATTTTAATTTGGCTTCTTTAATGCGCATATATATGTGATATGCTTTCATCCAATCCTTTTATGCCACATCATCAAGTGGGTAGATCCTCTAATCCATCTTTCCATCACCTGGTTACAATCAACCACATGACCATGCATATTTTTCCTTTGTCCTTTTGTCAGTTGTTGCCACGTCTTTTCACCTTGGGCTTTGTCTTCTCCACGACTTACCACTTCCTCTCTTCCTCTCAAAAATTTTGCGTTCTCCCTTTATTTTCCTTGCACCTTCTCCTTTCTGCGCTCATTCATCCTTGATTATTTCCTCAGGTAAATACTTCTTCACACACCCTTCATTTGTGTGCCCTTCCATCTCTTTATGCACACTATGCCCTCGGTTCGTAGCATCCTTTGTGATCCTTCACCCATCTATTCTTGTGTGTGCACTTCTTTCCTCTCACACTAGTATTTCGTACATTCACACCTTTCTTGGTTGTTTCCCTGAGAAACTTCCTTCTTCCACTTGAATTTCTATTGTGGTCATCAC
This sequence comes from Taxus chinensis, assembly GCA_019776745.2. Classification (NCBI taxonomy): domain Eukaryota; kingdom Viridiplantae; phylum Streptophyta; class Pinopsida; order Cupressales; family Taxaceae; genus Taxus; species Taxus chinensis. The sequence continues at coordinate 214,406,356 of CM034149.1, forward strand.
ACCTTCTTCCTGTGCCCTCTGATCATGTTCTTCCCTATTTTTTGTTGGTTTTTATCGATCTTTCCACACATCTCTCCTCTACCTTTGGCATATCTTTCTTCACATGTTCCTTATCCTCCTTGCACTTTCTCGCTTTCCCATGCTTCTTCTAACTATGGGATTCCCTTTTCCATGTGTGCCCTGACTACCTCCCTTGTGCTATTCTCTACTTCCTTTGTGCACATTTTTTTATTTTTTCACCCTTTCTCCTTAGCCTTCTTCTCACGACCTTCTTAATTTTTCTAATGCAATAAACCTCGTGTGTCATCCTTTACCTTATGCACCTTTATTTTTAAGATGTCTCTTTGATGGTGGCTTCATGCCACTTCTTATGTCCTCATCATTTTCTCCCATGACCTTCCTCTTCCTTTGGCAACTCGTCCTTATTCTATCACACATTCCCTTCTCTTGTGTGTCTTCCAATTCTTACATGCACCTTTCTTCTTCAGTGTAGGTTTTCCTGAGTCGCAAGATGACCCTATATCATGGAGGTATGAAAATAGGCTACTGAGAGGCAAGATTTTCAATTTTACAATATTTTAAATGTTCCTAACCTAATGTAATAATAATTTTGTTCATAATGTACAAATTTGACACTTGATGAAGAGTACATGGTGTTAGAAGAAAAATGGATCAAGAGGGGGGTGAATGAGTCTTACAAAACCTTTAATTCATTTTCTATTACATGCATTCACCATTCAAGTCATCAATTCAACATCCATAACCAATTGTAGACACTAAATCACACATTTTGGGTAAATATTTAGCCTCGGTCTCATACTACTATTCATATGGTTCTTAAGTGGAAAGAGTAATAATTAACCCATGTCTTTGGCCATTTTTACATTGCTTGTTGTCATTATTTTTGATCTTACTCTTGTACTTTCCCAATCTGTATTTTTATATTGTGTTTTCCCTATTTCTGACTAGGGCACCCTAGGCGCCCCAGTACCCTCTGGGCACCCTGATTCTCTTTACACTTTCCTCTCACTTTTTTGGAACTTTCTAACCGTTTGGGCTTCTTATATTTTTGGTGGTCGGCCTTTTTGGGGTTAAATACAAAATTAAAGCAAGAGAACCATATAAATATAAATTTATGTGACCATAATGAGGGACCAAGCACTAAGCATCTACTATCACCACCTAGAGTGCATCCATCAAAGGCATCTATTGCTCCATTTGCATCCATCTAGCTCCATCACAAGGGACAACAGATGGTTTTTCACATCACACTTCATAGGAGGGGAGTTTATTCTATTCCATGCACCATCTATTTACATTCTACATATAGTTATTGTTCGTTACTCACAAAGTGTGACACACACAATAACACCTAGGGCACAATTCCACACACACACACCTAGAACTAAATTGAGTCTGAGATGTAGTGTAATGATTAGTGATAAGTCCATCCATTTGGAAACTGAGGACAGTCTGACCCCTTCATATGCATCTTTCTTTTTTTAGGGTTTTTATGCTTTGTTAAGGGTTTTACAGGTGATTTCTTCCATCTTTGATTTACAGCGACATCTGGTGCAGTTAAACGACATCCATGTGACCAAAAGTGAACATAGGTGAACATCTAGTGACACTTCAGAGGAGGTTCCCTAGTCATTTCTGTAGACCAGGGAACTCAGATCTTAGACCACGACACCCCAGGCACCCCTATCCTCTTCTAGGTACCCCAGTCTGGTTAGACAACTTGAATCTTCATTTACTTGGGCTCTTGTGTGACAATTTCCTCCTCTTGTTTAGCTGGTCTCCTCTCTAACACAGTCCCATGACACTTGCAAATCAACTAAGGATTTTCCTAATCTTTAGGGTTTCATATTTTACTTGTTTAGTTGTTTGGGTTTATCTACTATATTTTATTGGTCATTTATTCAGTTATTTTACTACTCCTATATCATTATATTACACTAGAATTTATAATTTTAGTTAATCATTTTTGTGAACCCGAATGATCCAACCCTTCCTTTTGAACATGTCTTCTCCTTATCAAGTCATGAATCAATCATATCACCCATATTTCGCACCAACTAAAGTCTTTGGTATACTCACTACTGTATTTGATTTCATGGAAGTGCGTACTTAACATCCTCCTCACTTTATTACCCCTAGGGAAAATCCATCCATCAATGAGTTACTACTCGCCGCACTCGGCCTCCTACAATTACACCTACTACTATTCCCTTACTTATCACTTCCTCATATCCACCTCAGGGTTATGATATCATAAAACAAATTAAAAACACACCAGCTAAGATTTCTCTCTATGACCTCTTGCGTAGTGCACCAGACTATCGTTAAACACTAGAAGTAGCCCTTCATGTCATTCATATAGAAAGTAATAATTATGCAGTCACCTTTTCACACCTCATACAGTCTCTCCGAAATCTACCACATGTTATATCCTTCACTGATGAGGATCTATCACCTTTTGCTAAAAGTAATCCATGTGCACCCTTGTTCATTACCGTTGTCATTAACACCACTTTCCTCAAACACGTACTTATTGACAATGGTTCAACCATCAACCTATGTGTTCATTCTATTATAAAACAACTGGGTATTAACAATAATCTAATTTCTAAGAATTCTACTCTCATCCAAGGTTATGATTCTACCACTCACACATGTCTAGGGGCTATCTCATTACACATTCAGGTTGGGCATAAGACCATTCTCACTAACTTCTATGTTATAGATGCCTTAGTTCAATTCAATCTATTGTTGGGTAGGCCTTGGATCCAAGCAATGCAAGCAGTCCCATCTATTGTTCACCAATGTGTCAAATTCTTACATGATGGATATGAACACACTATTTCGACCGATCTTGAACCTTTCAAATCCTGTCGCATAGACCCCATTATGGCTATGCCCATTCATCCTACACAATGTATCCCGTATAGTAGTATCAATACATATGACATTGGTCAATCTAGTGCTTCCCACTTTTCCACCGCTCTGAATACTCCAATCATTTCTACTCATACTACTACCATCATTTCACCTACAATACCTACCTTCGTCCCCACCACTACTCAACATGTTGAGGTTTCATCTCCCATTCCTCCGCCTAGTACAACTCTTAGCAATATACTTGACAAAGTTATACAACATGATAACACTATCATAGATGATTCTGAGGACTCTGATGATGAAGTCGATGCTATCAAAATCATTGATGAAGTATTATTCCAATTGATTTTTACACCTCTCGGTGTAAATGAATTTTACTTCAAAGACAACTTTGTGGCCGATGGCCCGGGAGAATATAGATTAAAGACCCCTCCTTCTACCAATGCTATGATACTTTATCAGGGATCTATTAACACCTTAGACATTGTTTCATCTTCTACTGCACATTCTACATCTCCACCACCTCCTTTCACATGTACCTTATTCATAAAAAATTCCTTTTGGCATAACATCCCACTCAATTGTGCTTATTCAGATACTATTTGTGCACTTGAGGGGTTAACAAGACTTGGTTTGATACTTAATGATATCTTACCACCAATTCACTCACCTCATCTCTATCATGATTATTGTCACATTATGACTTCCTATGGCCTTCGTGTGTTTCACTTGATAATATTTGTTGCCCATGCCCCTCGCACTTTTCCATTGACATTGGGGCAATCTTGACTTGACTATATTGGCGGTACTTTAAATACAGACCACACTTATCTCACATTTCCTATGCCATTTGGCAACGTTTCTATCGGTAATGACTCATCTCCTACTTATTATTAGAATATTTCTCGTTGGTACGCACACGACTGCCCATCAGTGCCCTTCACTGCTGAAGAATATTCAATGATTTTCTACACCATACGTCACAATGGCTCTTTGTACGATCCACCTCATTCTATTTCTTATCATGTCTCCAATATTGCTCCAGCGCTATTCAATCACAATAAAAATGACCTATTAAACAATGTCACATGATTATAATAACCTCCACACACTTGGGGGGCATGATATCTATACTCCTCCCCCTCCAACATCACGCAACACCTTATTCTTCCTACTTACACATACACCTTAGCATATCATTTACAATGACCACTACCTGATGACACACTCTTGCGCTTCAATTCACACTTGATTGTTGAGGGCATTTTATACACATGAACCCCACACATTGCACAGTAGTCGCTACACATTAGGCATTGCACATCTTCATACGATCCTACATCCTTGCACATGCACATAATCTTGCATTTTACTTCCTACATTCCACACTCTACATCTACCAAACGTCATTCACACTTTGAATTTCATTTATCATACATATTCTATACCTACATCATCTACACATTACACACTACATTACAAGCTATAGACATTGTGAATCTTCATACATTCTACACTTTGCATCGTACATCTTGTCCTACATACATCATACACATCATTTTACATTTTACATCCTACACCTTACATATTACATGTCGAGTCTTACATCTACTACGCATCTACATATTTTAGGTCATCTACACATCTTGCATTATATACTATTTTACCACACATATTACGCATTATGCACATTCACTTCTATGTACTACAATCACTACCTGATGACGCAATCTATTCTCATGATCCACAATGGATTGTTGAGGGTATACATCACAAATGGACCACATCAAACTTGCACATTCAATCATTTAATATTTTTCTCATGTGACATTCCTAGGATTAGTTATATAAGCTTTAGGCTACATAGTCACTTCTTCTAGCATCATCTTGTGATAGGATATATGATCAATTTCACTTACATCATTTAGTGGTATACGCTTTAGGATAAATCACCAATCCTTTCTATACATATTTTTGTAATATACGTGATGTAGAGCTCTACACCTTCACAAGCATTCCACATGTTAGCAACATTCAATATTTAATCAATGAGTCTAATTCCTTGTTTGTAAGTCTTGATTTCTAGGCTCAAATTAACTCAAGTTGCAAAATTTTCTCTTTCAAGCAATATATCCTTCTTTCTACACCACACTATGCTCTAACAACATGTATTCATGTTATTTCAACTATCTAAGGGCCCATGGTCTTGCAATTCTTCACTTACCATGTTTTTCCTTCCTTTTTCATTCACTAGCTTCCTAATGTTTGGATCCCAATTAGGTAGAAGCTCATATTTTCACATTCAAGGTCTACTTTTCTATTTTATCCCTATTCACACGTCAATCACAGTTAGATTCATCAATAAATGCATTAAAAAAGGTCAAAAAAAATACATTTTCTCCTTTGGTTCAATAGTGCCTATTATGTCTCTCAACCATGCATCTTGCTCCAACTATGCCTCCAAACTTCCCAAGGCATCCAAAGGGATTTCAAGGCTCTAATAATTCATTCTTACCTATATTTATATGTTCCAAAAATTTCAAACTCTAACTCTTCATATAATTCTCTATATATCACTTTTTTTTGCATTCTAGCTTCCTAGAGCTTTACTAGGTCTTCTTGGGGTTGTTGTCATGATTATTTAGGTTCATGTGAAGCTTCAATGCATTAAAATGTGTGGTTTGGAAACCCATTAAGGGCATACAAATTTTTATAAATTTTCTCAGTCCAACTCCTAATATTGCACATTCCTGTTTTGTAAACTTGTTTTACAAACTATCCCTAAGACTGTGTTTTGAGCTTCCTTTCATAGATTGCCATAAAATTGAGGATTTTTGACCATTGGTTTATAAATTTTATTTCACAATGTATTTTTTTAGGGGCTTGGCAATGTATTTTGAAAATTTTAGGTCAATTGGAAATAATTTGTCCTCCCAAAGATCAAGCCCTAGCATTAGAACTCTCAAACCCTCACTGACAACCCGAGAAGAGAAATCTTTGCATAACTCCTTCAAAATGCAGATTCAAGGTATAAGATTGGTAGTGGAAGACTGTTTCTATGATAAAAAACAATCCAATTTACCAGTGAGCTCGAGAAGTGAATGTAAATTCTCTTTCATGGACACACGGTCTTGAGAAATATGATCAGAACAAGGTATATACTGTAGATATCGACCTTGAGGATTCAAAAGAAAAGAATAAACTTTCCATTACTATGATACAAATTCTCCATGGTGATGCAATATTCCCAATAATTTTACACATGAGACTTATCTTAAATGTAACCATAATCCAATTTCACAGTTCAAACACAAAAGTTAATATGCATGTGTTAGTCACAATTTCTTCAATCAATGTATTTCAATATGCAAGGCTTGTTATGAGGAGTTTATTTCTTGGGCTCATACAAATATCTTCTAATCATGAAAGAAACTCATACTCTTACTCCCAAATACAAGGATCTTTCAAATTTACATATGTACAAGCTTCCATCGGCTCATTTTTTATCATATCAGTCAAGAGTCCACCCTATTCACCAAACTAGAGTCCCTGATTTTCATATCAAGCTAACAAAATATATGCAAAACCTAACCAATAGTCGTACAATATATTATCATAGACAATATAGTAGAGAATCATCATTTCCTTGCTCAAACTTAGAAATTTTCTTTCTAAAACAAGATGAACACACAACTTATATGCTCTAATGTAATCTTGATGACATGCAAGGGTGAATAGTGACACAAGTAGTTCCTAATTCCTTCAAATACATGAAATGAATCTTCCTATAGCTTTTCCACCAGGTATAGATACACTACATGTATATAAATTATCAAACTTCACACAATTTATAGACTTGAGTTATTTATGCTCTGCATTTTGATGCACCATTATTGATCTAAAGATCTTAACACCCTAAACACAACTTAAAATATGTGAATTTCAACTTGTAGACCAAAGACCATCCAGAAATGAAAGATAAAACTTGAAATATAACTCTGTCTCAGGCTCAAGAATACAACTTTCACCTTCAAATGTTCATTTCTACCCTTCCCATCTATGTTGAAGCATACAAAGTATTTGTAGGAGCTATTAGAAACTTGGTGGACTCATTCAAACCATAAAAGTTTGATGAGTTAGTAATCATGATATAAACCCTATAAACTATCTTGTACATTCACAATTCACAGTATGAATAGACTATATTGAAAATTACTTCATTGAACCACATTCAAAGCTATGAGACTATTCTTATGCTTAAATCACCATTAAATCCATACAACACATTGATAATTTAATGCAAATTACAAGAAGCACAGATCTCAGTGATTAAGAAATCTACATATTAAAGGATCATTCAATAGGATAGTTTGATTTATTGTTTTCCAATCAATATTATAGACTCCATAAGACTTTAAGGATCTCTCACACGTTCCTTCTCCCAATTCTTCTCCTCACATTCATAACTAACTCCTTCCTTCTGAGTTTCTTCTCATAAAAATTCTTGACTCAAGGTGGTTATCCTAGTTTGCTTAGCTTACTATAGTTATGATGATGATTTTACCGCATGAACCCTTATATAAGGGTGTGACTGCGTTTATTATCTCACCTAATGGTCTCTAATGACTCCATACAACTCAAAAAGGCTTGTTTTCACCAGTACACCACCTTTTCTAGGTTTCCAAATTTTAATTTCAAATTTTGTATTTTTGGAGGGAAACTTAAAATTTCTTATCTAACACCCTATGAGGTTCTTGAAAGACCATGGAGGAGTTGAATTTATGTAACTAGACCTCGTACAACCTTATTCAACCCTTTCTTGACATAAATTTGCAAAATTGAAGCCTTTACAATGATGTTCATGCATCAATACGGTTAGGCTACAACGTCACACACAGTTCATCTTTAGGTCACATATCTTCACTACACACTCATCATAGCATGCTACACACAACACATAGTTCGACCATTTCTTGATGACACACTCTTGTTTATGGTTCATTATTGACTGCTGAGGGGACATACCAAATGAACCTCACTACAAACAATTCTATTGACACGGGGGGCACGTGGCTCCTATCATTCAATATGCATTCGATTCCATCCACAACATACTACATTACATGATTGCATTTACTTTTGCTTACCCTTACCTTTACATGTACTATTTATTATTCATGCTAGATACATCTCTTGTATGTCATTATCTTTACCATACACACATGTGCGTTTCACGTCCTTTTCTAGTTGTGATCGTAGATACAGAGCTTCTACATGAAACATTGATGCTTGATACACTACTTTCTGGGAGCATCCATGTTCATACACTAGAGGAGCTATTGTTCCATTGTTGTTGATAGCACAAAAATTTGGTTTATACAAGCGTTGACATTGGTTTTATTTTTCTAACATGATAATGGGTGTTTCATGTGCATCATTTGTGATACAAAGATATTTACTTCCATACTTGTTTGTCACTTTGGCTGCTATTATTTGTCTTGTTTTTGGGCCTTTCCCTTTGTCTTATGTGCACACTTGTTTGTTTCCGACCACTGTGGCCTTGAGTGTCTTGTGGCATCGTGAGTGGTGTCCCATATTTGTAACCCACTTTGTGCGGCCTACATTGTCTTCTAGGGTGTTTACATTATCTCCTTATGATCTAGTTTACACATTGTTTGTTTGGCTTACACTATTTTTCTACATGCATGTTCGTACTAAAACTTGTTTTCTAGCCAATTTTTTTGTGTGCCTTGGTCTTTACCAAGTACATTCCCTTCCCACTATAGGGCACAGTTTCAATATCTACGGTCGATCCTCTTTTGAGGTTGCATTCTTCTATCTGCAACACTGTATGCGCCCCTAAAAAGGGGGGCATCATTTAGGGTTTACACACCATACCAGTACAATGAAATTTATAGTTTTCATCCATGAAACAATGGGTTATACAGTAAGTGGGTTCATGCCAGTCTATAGAACTCCATATACCGCAGCTTTTACAGGACAAGGTGTCCTTAGCACATGTGGGAATAGTTAAAGGATATATGATAAACCAGACATTCCTCTCTACATTGTCATGGTGTCGGATCACCCAAAAGCTAGACACTACAGAGATATCTTCACTCTTGGGAAGCAATTATAGGTTGGAGGATAAATCAAAATTTCCCCCCTATACTTCTTCGGCCAGTGTCGTGAGATTGCCAAAAAAATTCGCACTTCATCGACATCAACAGGATCCTTTCTACACTCTTTTTCTCATCACGGATCAGGTGCACATGTTCCTTTTTCATTTTTGTACTTTTTTACATGCTTTTTAAATATATACATGCATTTTTACACATTATACATGTGTATTTGACTACTTGATCGTCTTCTCTTTTGCAGGTCCATCTGTATGGGAAGTAAGCAATCAACAATACCCACATAGTGGGTTCATCACACACATTATACTAACCATGCATGTACACCACACACATTGGTATCTATGCACGTGCTTTCACCCTAGGTTCAATCTCATCACTTTTTACACTTTTGCATCTTTAGTCTCCACGCTCCACCTTTTTTTCATTCCATGATTTGTCTAGTCCCTCAGCACATTTTCTACCTCACTCTACATGGATATCAGGTACCCGTCTCTATCTATTTTATGTTATCAAACATTCTACTCACCAACATAAAGTGGGGGAAAATGTAGACACTAAACCATGCATTTTGGGTAAATATTTAGTGCTGATCTCATACTACTATTCATATGGTTCTTGAGTGGAACGAGTAATAATTAACCCATGTCTTTGACCACTTTTGCATTTCTTGTTGTTGTTATTTTCGATCTTATACATGTACTTTCCCAATCCATATCTTCATACTATGTTTTCCCTATTTCTAACTGGGATGCCTTGATCCTCTTTACACTTTCCTCTCACTTTTTGGTCACTTTCTAACCATTTGGGCTTCTTATATTTTTGGTGGTCGACCTTTTCGGTGTTAATTACAAAATTAAAGCAATAGAACCATATAAATATAAAGTTATGTGACCATAATGAGGGACCAAGCACTAGAGCATCTACTATCACCACCTAGAGTGCATCCATCAAAGGCATCTATAGCTCCATTTACATCCATCTAGCTCCATCATAAGGGATAAAGTATGGTTTTTTGCATCAAACTTCATAGGAGGGGAGTTTATTCTATTATGTGCACCATCTATTTACATTCTACATCTTGTTATTACTCACTACTCACAAAGTGTGACATGCACAAGAGCACATAGGGCACAATTCCGCACACACACACACCTAGAACTACATTGGATCTGAGATTAGTGCAACATTAAGTGATAAGTCCATCCATTTGACAGCCAAGGAAAATCTGACCCCTTCATATGCATCTTTATTTTTTTTATGGTTTTGATGATTTGCTTGGGGTTTTTCAGGTGATTTCTTCCATCTCCAATTCATAGCAACATCCATGCGATAGGAAGCAAACACAAAGGAACATCCATGGAAACTTCATAGGAGGTTCCCTGGTCTTTTCTGTAGACCACGACATCTAGATCTCAGACCAGGGTGCTCCAGGCGCCCCAGTCTAGTTAGACAACTCAAATATGTATTTTCTTGGGCTCTTGTGCAATAGTTTCCTCCTCCTATTCATCTGGTCTCCTCTGTGACATAGTCCCACAACACTTGTGAATTAGCTAAGAATTTTCCTAACCATCTTTGTCTTTAGAGTTTCATATTTTAATTTCTTAGTTACTTGGGTATAACTACTATATTTTGTTGGTCATTTATTTAGTTATTTTACTAATCCTATAGCATTATATTACACTAGAATTTATAATTTTAGTTAATCACCAAATATGAAGTTATTATGTGTGTAACATCCATTCAAAAGAACACAAACAAGAGAGAGTACACATGAACACCATATATAAAGTGGAAAACCCTTAAGGGGAAGAAAACCAACTAAAAACCTTGCTAATATTACTCATAACAAAGGAATTGCAAGAATAGTACACATCATGAAGGATTTCTTTAGTGAGACACCAATCCCACAAGGAGCACCAACCTCTAGTTTAGTAGTAAACCAATCCTGCAAGGAGGATACCACCCCCTAAGGTGATCAAGAACCAAATCAACCACCTGGAAATATATTACCACTAAATATATGTTGCTCAAAAAACTGATATTGATCCAAATTCAGTTCCAAACACACCAAACCCTCTTTAAACTACTCTCTCTCCTAACTCTCTCAATCCTTCTTCTTCATGGGTTGAATAGATATATTTCTATTACACACTTGCTCTTAAATATTCCTTGGTCCTTCATACCTTTTCTTAGATTTTTTCTTGACCCATCTATCCTTATCTTCTTCATCCTTTGGCTCGCTCACATCCCCATAGTTTCAACTAGTCACAAATTACCAAATACACTAGCTTATATACATGACACTAGCTCAAAACACCCATAGGTCGGCCATGACCTTATAAGTCAGTCATACCAACACAAACATACATCTAAATGATCATATAAATTAGATCAAAAGACACAATTAGTTTTGAATGGGTCAAGACATCAAGAACAAGTACCAAGACACCTCAATAGGCCAAAACAAGCACTCCAAGCTCCAATGAATCCTCAAGCACTTGCAAGGGCATACTCCAATTTTTTCAAGACACAAGAAGATCCAAATAAGTTAGAAAAAAATCCTCAGTATCACCAATAAGGATAAAAAGCACTGCAATTTCCATCTCCACTATGAAACTCACCAAGAAGCAAACATGCACAACTAAGTCATCAAACACCCAAAATTCAGTCCTAGAAAATGAATGAGTTCACATAGAAAAATTCATGATCAAGGCTCAATTACTATACCATTAGAATTAAATATAAATCTAATTTTTGGAAAAACTCACTTCAATCTCCAACACATATTCCAAGGCCTCCAACTAGCTCAATCTCTAAAACTTCTCAAAATTGTCAAACAGGACTCAAGAACTAGTCTTGAGGAATTTGAATCCAAACACCTCTAAGAGCACTTTTAAGCACAACCAAAGCATGGAACACATCAATGGAACCATGAAAAACCTTCTCAAGCATTAACACCCATATGTCACTTGGAGAAATTCACTCTAGCACACATGTTTCAATCACCTTCTAGATAGGCCTAATATGGCAGTTTTGGGCCATTAGGCCTTCATCATGAAAAATATTTTCCAGATCAAAAAAGGCATTCAAAAACATCACGAGGGACTATAACAAGTTTTTCAAGTCCATAAAACTCTGCTCCATCATTCAAATTTATCAAACTCACTTCAAAGCACAAGACTTTCATTTAGCCCTTAAGGAAAAAATTGGTAGGCTAACTTTGGAGACATGTAACTCAAAAATTCTTCAAGAAACATGCCTAAAAATTTCTATGGAAACTTATCACATCTCCCAAGGATTTTGGAACAATTTACTTTTCATCTTGGAACTTCCATCTTATCCCTAAAACTGTAAATATCCTTGAAACTAGGGTTTTTCTCCCACTTCCGGAAATAGTTGGATCATGAAACCACCACCAAAATGAGCTTCGGAGAATCCTATACAACTTTGATGCATCACTTTAGCTTTCCAAAATAATTTTGAGTCCATACAAAGCAAATCTTAAAAGTCACTCTAGAAGGAGGGTTTAACTAAAGTTTCAAACCAACTTATCTTCTTAACAATTGTTCATAAAATTATGATGATAAAATTAATCCATTATTTTTGTAAAATGGTATTATATCAATGAAAAATCATCCCCTAAATCCACAAGGTCATATGCAGAGTGTGTGTGAGTGGGTGAGAAAAACAAGTTGACATATCGAGTCGATTTTAGTTTCTTAAGAGTTTGGTTTTACTAAAAACATCATAGCTTACATTTCCTTCACAAATTTGACCTGAAACTTGACCTGAAGCATCATGAATACCTCCTAAAATTATTCCAAATCTCATTCAATCTTAAAAATATCTGAATCTCTCCATCCAATGAGACTTACACGTGCATACATGCCTTGTTCTTAAGAAACTTGCTTCAAAAGACCATGAAACATCATCAAACCACTGAGTGCTAACCTAAAACATCTCATACACATGTCATTCAATGTCAGAAAACTTTTATCATGATCATACATGACTTTCCTACTCCATACTTCATGTTTCCAACTCATACACCATGCACTAGGTCTAGGAATTGATTATCTAAAATTTATTATTTTAGTAATAATCTAAGGAGTACAACAATGTAATAATTGAAATATAAACACTAAATAAATTTTCTTGATATTTTAAATGAAATGAAATAGGAGGGAAAAGGTACTAACCTGAAAATAAATTACCTCGCAATAATCTGGGACTAGATAGAGTGATTTTCTGGTGTAATTGGGTGTCGTGATGAACCTTAGAAATTTACAGAAGTGACAGATCTAGCCAGACTAGGGCATATGGAGAATGGAAAGAGTGCTTATGGGTGCCTTGGTCTGTGGATTGAATCAGAAAATGAATATGATAGGGTTGCTAAATCTTTACAATGTTTCATCTTTGATCTGGTTGGTGTCACACTTGCTTCACAATGTTGATGTAAATCTCCAATGAGTAATCTCCTAGAAAACCCCACACAAAATCATCAAACCCTAAAAAGAAAGATGAAAATGAATGGTTCAGACTATCCTCACCTGCCAAATGGATGGACTTATGATTGAGTGTTGCACTACATCTTAGAAACGATGTAGTTATATGTGCTTTGTGTGTGTAATGATGTGCATAGGGTGCCCTAACGCCAATGACGCCAAAAGTAGTGGGAACTAGCTAGATAAAAATATAGAATGGTGGATGGAATAGAATAGACTCCCCTTCCTATACAGTGTGTGATGCAAAATAGTGCTCAAATCCCTTGCTTTATGTAGATAGCTAGCCCTTAGTAGAAATAGTCCACCCTTAAGATAATGTGTATGTTGTGTTTATATAGGGATTTCTTCCTCAAATTTTGACATTAATGACCAACATGCCAACTAGTGCTTAGGGGAATGGGAGAAAAAACAATAAATACCGACCTCGAACCTCTAAATTAAAACCAAGTGTGACGGGGACCAGGGTGCCTACAGGCGCCCTAATCCCTTCCTAGGTGCCCTAGTCAAAGACTAGAGATGACCACTAAATGAATAACGACAATCAAGACTCCTTGAGAGACGACCAAAATTATGTAAGTGATGAATGTAAAAGACACACAACAAAAATGATCAACTAGACCGACGACATGACTAGGGAACGGGTCATTAGTGAATACTTTTATTATGTAAGATCCATATATAAAACAACATACTTTGCGGTATAATTATAGTAGTAAGTGTGTGATTTTGTGACTACAGGAATAAACCTAGAATGACTTGACTCAACCCATAGAACTCATGAACTGACCATGATGACTTATTGTAGCTACTTAGGCACCTTTCACACATTATACCAACCATGATGGACCTCATGAGAACATTCAACCAACTTTGGAGAGCTCATACTATGACCATGCACACTAGACCATTCTCCAAGACACCATAACCAAACAAAATGATTGAAAACTACCAATAAACCTTCATTCTAGATGTACCTTGAATGCATGTCATGAATATTGGTCAACTCAAATGGCATTGTCCTGAAGTCATTTCTCAATGTCTTTTTCTTTCTTTTTATGAATTTACAACTGTTAGAGCTTTGACAAGCTCCCCTACAATTATACATGCAAATAACCACCAACTCTGCCAAACTATCATTCTTGACTCCTAAAACACCCTTTTGAGGATAAAAATTAACTCATCAACACTTATGCGGTCTTCATATATCTATCACACATAATTATAGTACCCAAGAGGATATTGTACCCTGTTATGATGCATTTTTCATCTATAATTGACTGTCAATGTCTCTAGCTACACCTTCTTAGGTATGTGAGAACTTACGCTCCTCTTCAATTCATGCACATCAAGATACAAAGTAGATATATATCAAGAATCATCTATACATCATTAAACAACCTTTATCCATTGTATATCTACTGCAAACACTCTTTTCTTCCTTCAATGTTTTGACAATGCTTGATCTATCTCACACAGTCTCCATATAACCTTCAAATTACACGATCTTACTAGATACACCTCAACATATGAATCAAGGACTAAAATAAATGTAAACATATCTTTAAATTAACACCATGTGGTTCATAACTTTGAAAATACACAATCCACTTGAAACTTCAAAAAAAATTGATCTTGCTCCCTTTAGATCATGATACATTTTTCTCTTGATGATTGAAACTAATCAAGTCAATTTTGATCCTCACCTTCAAATTACTCTTACCATTACAGAGCTTTGAAATCCTAACCATCTTGATGTATTCAATATACAAGACATACCTTCAACCTATCTAGATTTGTCTTTAACACTCTAATTAGGTGTCACAGACCTATTAATCCTTTTAGAATCTTATCCATTGAGATCTACAAGTTGATCATACCCCGATTTTAACCTTCTCAGAGTTGTTACATTCTTCTTGACCACAACTACAGACCTTGTTCATGGCTCAACATTTCTCTTCTTGAGATAAAGAACTTACACATAACATCTAGACGTAGATAAATTGAATCATCATACCTTATGGATCAAGCTTCAACCCGTGCATACCTATATCTTGTCATACAAGTTCTATCACATACCTATTGAGAGCATGTTCCTCACTTTTGAACAAGCCTTTAAAGCTTTGTATCTTCACACATGCAATCTCTGATATCAATACTTCCAACCTTTCTAGAATCATAGTCTTTACCATCAACCTTGGAGTACACTGTCCACCTTTACTTGAGAAAATGGAAACTTAATAAAACATAAGATGTAGGACCTGTCATCCGCAATCCGGCACTATGATAATTCTTCACCGGGAACTCCTCATGCTATGATTATTTACTAATGCACAGCCTTTAGTTTGGTGGACGTAATCTGGAAACAAAACAACAACATAACACAAGAATACCATTGACTATGATAAGACAGAATGACGAAAAATCTGAAATATCAAAATAAATTATAATATTAACATGAAACTGTTACAATCTCACCCATGAGATTCTTCAACAAGACTATCGGAGAAACTTTACAATTACACCTCTCGATGGCTTCTTCAACACACCTTTAACTGATGGCTTCCTTCGCACACTTCCTACAATATTTCTCACTACTTCTTTCTATGCTAAATGAGGGGGGTAGCCTCTCTATTTATAGAACTTACAGGCTTATCCATCTTATCTCTAAGATAGGATAAGAAATCCACTCTGACGAATCATATTCCATACCTTAACTCTTATCTGTACATGTAAGCTTATCTCTTAAGATAAGATAAACCTTATCATTTTACATGGGTTCCACATTTTTAGAATTTTTACAAATAAAATACACAAAATATTTATGACCTCACTCCTTGTCCTTATTACTAATATAATATTCTAATTCCTAATCATGTAGACCCTACTTCTCTAATTACCCAAACTTTGACATTTTAACATTACCGGACCACTTACGACAAATATTTACTTTTTACAACATTCCTATTGTACTTTGACTGTTACCGTACTCCACATTATTTGCGGCGTCGTACTGGCAGCGCCGTTATCTTCTATCGGACGCTACTACTAATTACACTTAACAACATTCTATTCCTAATACATACATTAATGAAATAGAAATTATGGAGGAAAATTTTAGTGTCGACATCTTCCCCCTTCCTAGCTTCTACTCCGTCCTCGGAGTAGACTCTTCTGGTGCGTGGAAAATCTTCAACTTGTCGTGGTTGACCCATTTCGTAATGGGAGTGCCATCCAATTCCTCCAGTCGGTACGTACCATTTTCATGCACAGCTACTATTTTGTAGGGCCCCATCCATTTTGGAAGAAATTTCCTTTGTCTTCTTTTTTTGTATCTGGAATCATATACTAGAACCAAGTCATTCACCTGAAATGGAGACCAAAGGATCTTTTGATCAAAGTATTCCTTCTGCTTCATTTTCTTCTTATGGCTTGTATCCTTTGCTATTTCCCTCATTTCCTCTAGCAAATGAAGATGTACCAACCTTTCTTTTACTGAATCACTTTCATCCATCCTTTCATTTTTCATAACTCTCACAGTAGGAATATCAAACTCAATAGGAAGAACTGGATCAATGCCATAGGCCAACTGAAATGGAGAGTATCCTGTTGCTGACTTTGATGTTGCCCTATATGCCCACAATGCTGCATGAATCCTCTTATCCCATTTATGTACCTGCAAGGCTGCATCTTTTGCTAGAATTTGACACAACACAAAATTTGTTCGTTCCACCTGTCCATTTGTGCTTGGTTTGTATGTTGTTGCCTTCCTATGCTTAATAGAAAACTTATTGACTAGGGCTTCTACCACCTCATTAATGAAGTGGCTTCCTTGATCTGTTACAATTTCTAATGGACAACCAAATCTGGTGACAATGCGTTCATATATGAACCTTGCCACTTCATCCATGGAAGCTGTTTTCAATGGCCTAGCTTCAACCCACTTGGTTAAATAATCTGTGGCAACTA
The DNA here is from genome assembly GCA_019776745.2 of Taxus chinensis. Classification (NCBI taxonomy): domain Eukaryota; kingdom Viridiplantae; phylum Streptophyta; class Pinopsida; order Cupressales; family Taxaceae; genus Taxus; species Taxus chinensis. Next base: position 214,423,868 of record CM034149.1, read on the forward strand.
CAATATACTTATTTTGACGTGATGTAGTTGGAAGTGGACCTACAATGTCTATTCCCCACTTTTCAAAGGGACCAAGTGGAAGAATAGGACATAATGGAGCTGATGAAGTCTTACGGTTACCATGTGTTTGACAAATATCACATGTCTTACAATAATTATAACAATCTTTAAAAAGAGTGGGCCAGTGATAACCTGCATCCAAGATCCTTCTTGCTGTAAGTTGTCCAGAGAAGTGCCCTCCACATGTACCATTATGGAATTCTTCTAGCAGCTCCTTTCCTTGATCACGTCCAACTGCCTTCTTGTACTGTCCATCAGGTCCTATTCGAAATAATGCTCCATGCAGTATAGAATATGGACGACTGGCTTGAGTAATCTTTCTCTTAGTCTTTGCATTGGCACCATCAGGAAACTTGAATTCATTCAGATAATTCCAAATATCTATGTATTCACTAGGGATTGTGTCAAGGGAGAACAATGCTGCATCGGGAAAATCATCATCATCACAAGATGATCCTAAACCATCATAGGCTCGAGAGAGTGCATCTGCATTGACATGCTTCTTTCCTGGCCTATCTATAATATCAAATTCAAATTCTTGTAGCAAAATTATCCATCTTGCTATCCTCCCTGATGGGTTAGGCTTATTGACAATATATTTCAGAGCCTGATGATCCGTTACAACTATAAATTTCTGCCCTAGCAAGTAATTTCTAAACTTCTTTACAGCAAAAATGATAGCCAGAGCCTCTTTTTCAGTTACAGTATAGTTTACCTCAGCACTGCTCATTTGTCTGCTCCCAAAGTAAATTGGATGTTCATTCCCATTTTCATCCTTTTGGCTCAAAGTACTACCTAGTGCTGCATCTGAGGCATCAGTGTACACAATGAATGGCTTGCTCCAATCTGGATTCTTCAAAACAGGTGAAGACACCAGGGCTTCTTTCAGTTGTCCAAAAGCTTCATGCGCCTTGTTTCCTGGTTCATAAGCAACATCCTTCTTCAAGAACTGGGTTAGTGGCTGTGCAATCTTTGAGAAATTCTTGATGAACCTTCTATAGTAACCCACATGGCCTAAAAATGATCTCAACTTACTTCTATTTACAGGAAATGGTAAATCTTTGATTTTTGAAACTTTATCAGGATCAGTACCAATACCATCTCTGGATACAACATGCCCTAACAAGACGCCTTTAGAACATCCAAAGACACACTTTGTAGGGTTTAGTGAGGCTTGTGCTTCATCTAACCTTTGAAATGCTGTCTCCATCTGGTGCAGGTGGTCCAACTTGCTCCCATAGATGCAAAAATCATCCAGAAATACTCTGATGAAGGTCCCAATGTAGGGTTCGAACACCCTATTCATTAAACGCTGGAATGTTGCTGGAGCATTACACAACCCAAAAGGCATAACTCTATAAGCAAACGTTCCCCAAGGAGTGGTGAACGTGGTCTTCAGCTGATCTTTCTCTGCTATACGAACTTGGTTGTAGCCGCTATATCCATCAGCAAAACTATAGCATTCCTGGCCAGCTACTTCATCCAAGATCTGATCTGAAAATGGAAGAGGGTAATGATCCTTCTTTGTTGCCTTATTGAGCTTCCTGTAATCAACACAAATGCGTAGCTTCCCATTCTTTTTTATTGAGATCACAATGGGAGAAACCCATTCTGAATTCTCCACAGCAAATATGAATCCTGCATCAAGCAACTTATCTATTTCTTCTTTTACAGTCTTGGAAAAATTAGGATTCATTCTATATGGCATTTGCTTTATGGGCTTAGCACCATCTACCAGCTCAATACAATGTTCTACCCAACTTACTTGACGGAGTTCCTTGTAATCAAAAGTGAATAGGTGTATGTACCTTCGAAAGAGCTGGAGGTAGGATTCCTTCTCACTCTCCATCACAGCATCACCAATCTTTATTTGTTGGAGACGATCATCAACTTCTTCTTCAGAGAATTTTATGGGGTCATGAGTTGGTGTGACTGGCAGGATATCCATGACTGAAACATCCACCTCGCTTTCTTCATCTTCAGTGTCCACTTCACTGGTACTAGAGTAATCAGAGGATGTCCAATCATCAGTTTCATCACTTGAATCCACAGGTTCTACTTTATGATGCCGAGGGATCACATTTATTTTCACCCTCTCTCTACCACGTCCAAGTGTCATGAAACCTTCATTCCAGTAGTTTCTTGCATGAACTCTCCTTAGCCATGGTCTTCCCAGCAGCATTGGGTACGCAACAGTACCATTTTTCATCACCTGAAAGTCTACCACACATACCACACCCATAACAGATATTGCCACATTTGAAATTACACCTTCTGGTTTAGTTTTTCCCTTATTTAATGACCTTAACATAAGTGTTGAAGGGCGATCAATTTTTAACCCCAACATATTCATTACAGACTCAGTCATTACATTAACTGCAGCACCTCCATCAACTAAGACATCATGAATTGAAATACCATTACATAATACCTCAGCTTGTGGAGCATAGGGATCTGCCTCTGCCTCCAAAACAGGGACCTCAACCTCCTTCCTTCTTCGAGCATTGAGTCCACCTCGCAACTCCCGCCTCTTCTCAGAAGACATAGCCAAGAGTTGACCATATGTAATATTTGCAGGCCTTTTGGACAGATCTTCCAAGATGGAGTATGGTCCTTGCCCCTGTGAAATCAGAAAATCCTGCACACCCAACTTTCTTCTCCTATGTTTCTTACTAGTTTCTTCTTTCATCTTCTTAGGATCATTTCCATCTTGATTATCTTTTTCTTTCTTTCTTTTTGTTACAAACACATCTACTTCATTATTTCTGCTCTTATCTACTACATCAAAAGAATTCACAGGTGCTTTTCCTTTATCATTATCTTTTGTACCAGATGTAGAAGCTCTATCTGGACAATTATACTTATAATGACCCTTTTTATAACAACCATAACAAACTACTTCAGAAATATTTCTTTTTGGACCTCTATCTCCTCCCTGAGAACTAAATTCCTTTCCTTGAAGAAGATTAATAGTTAACTGACCCATCTTTTTGAGCAGATCTTCATACTCAGTAGATGTACTAGGAGAAATATTTGTGCTCACCAGGAGTGGTTGTGGATTCTGGACCAAAGGTGCTGGTGTAGGCTCTACTTTAGCAACAATTTCTTTGGGCTCCTCTTCCATGCTTTCTTCTTGCCTTCTTGCAATCTCCTTTGCTTGTTCAATGGTAGCTGGGCGGTCATACTTCACTCGTTGTCTGATCTCTGGCTTCATCCCAAGAATGAAGTGCTTACATAGGAGATTATCCACGCCATTCATCAACCCATCCGCTAATCCTTCCTTCCGGATCTGGGCATCGAGCTTCCTCCTTAGCTCTAGAACACGAGCATGATAATCCCTTATCTTCTCCTTCTCTCCTTGGGTTAGCTTTGTGATATCGATCATGAGATCTGCATATCTCTGTTGTTCACCAAATTCTTCAAGAAAACTTTCAGTTAATAAATCCCATGAATTTTTCACATTATCACCTAGTGTTTCAAACCACCTAAGTGCTGAACCATCCAAAAAGGTAGGAAAAAAATCAGTCCATTGTTCCCTTCTTATAAGGCCGTTACAAATACAAGATCGCTTAAACTCTTGAATGAAAGAAGAAGCATCTTCATTAGATTGAGCTGAAAAAACAGGAATCTTTCCCATTTTCAAAAGTAACCACCGTGAAATACCAACTCACAAGTACAATCAACAAGACTTATGTGCACAAATAATTGGAATCACTATACTAGAAAGTGACTTTACACATTTCTACAGTAAAATAGAAATGACCACGGTAAACTATGGTAAAACTTGACTTACTACGGTAAAAACTGACTTTACTGTGGTAAACACTATTCACAGTAAAAAGTGAAGTTACTGTGGTAAATACTATTCATGGTAAAAAGTGACCTTACTGCGGTAATTACTATTCCCAGCAAAAAGGACTTTACCAGGGTAACTACTATTCATGGCAAAAATGCCTTTAACATGGTAACTACTATTCACGGTAAAAATGACTTTACCATGGTAACTACTATGCACAGTAAAAACAAGGTTACCCTCCAATTGATTTTTGACTTAGTGGGAATATCTCTCCAGAAAATCCACCAACGAGGAATGGTCCCGGCAACGGAACCAAAATGTCATCACGCAATCCGGCACTATGATAATTCTTCACCGGGAACTCCTCGTGCTATGATTATTTACTAATGCACAGCCTTTAGTTTGGTGGACGTAATCTGGAAACAAAACAACAACATAACACAAGAATACCATTGACTATGATAAGACAGAATGACGAAAAATCTGAAATATCAAAATAAATTATAATATTAACATGAAACTGTTACAATCTCACCCATGAGATTCTTCAACAAGACTATGGGAGAAACTTTACAATTACACCTCTCGATGGCTTCTTCAACACACCTTTAACTGATGGCTTCCTTCGCACACTTCCTACAATATTTCTCACTACTTCTTTCTATGCTAAATGAGGGGGGTAGCCTCTCTATTTATAGAACTTACAGGCTTATCCATCTTATCTCTAAGATAGGATAAGAAATCCACTCTGACGAATCATATTCCATACCTTAACTCTTATCTGTACATGTAAGCTTATCTCTTAAGATAAGATAAACCTTATCATTTTACATGGGTTCCACATTTTTAGAATTTTTACAAATAAAATACACAAAATATTTATGACCTCACTCCTTGTCCTTATTACTAATATAATATTCTAATTCCTAATCATGTAGACCCTACTTCTCTAATTACCCAAACTTTGACATTTTAACATTACCGGACCACTTACGACAAATATTTACTTTTTACAACATTCCTATTGTACTTTGACTGTTACCGTACTCCACATTATTTGCGGCGTCGTACTGGCAGCGCCGTTATCTTCTATCGGACGCTACTACTAATTACACTTAACAACATTCTATTCCTAATACATACATTAATGAAATAGAAATTATGGAGGAAAATTTTAGTGTCGACAGACCATGAGTACTTCTTAATACAAATTTGTATAGATACCACAAAATCATGATGACATTCTCTTCAATCATATTTAACAAAAGGAGACAAATACATTCCTTGGATACTTCTCATCAAATGGGAATGACATGAAAAACATGTTGTACACATACCTTTGACACAAAATCATACTTTTCTTAGCTTCTCTCATGAATTTCTAAAGACTCATAGAGATAGACATATTTTGAAAACCTTACTGTATTGATATACAAACCAAAATCTCAACCTATAGACTCCTTCATGATCATTTTATTGTCTGTACCAGAACAATTTACAGCTTTGACTAACCTACCTTTGACTCAGAGCATACTGATTGTATAATGACCTTTATGCTACATAGATTTATGCTTTTTCAAGATGATCACAAACCCTTTCACATTCAAGAACATAAATCATGCCACACAGACGAATCAATGAAAGATAAGACACAAACATACCTTTGACTGATGTCAATCATGGGACTCAAATATTCAAATGAATACTTATTCAATATTTTGAGAAAGTTATAATAATTCCAACCTAGATTTGACATAACTTGGACCATGATGACATCACAATCTTCTTTGATGATAGATATAGAGCAATGAAAGACATAACCATACCTTAACAGATGCACACACCTTTGAATTTAGAATCATGACATAGGTCTTGTTTCTTTGATACTTTATGCTCAAGGACACAACCTGATCAACATGGGACTTGACTCCCACTGGAAGCATGCTCTTTGACATTTTGTTCTTGGCACAAGCACCTTGAGAGAATAACAACCTCAAACATTACTGTCAGATAATACTTTCCCATCAAACTACTATCATGTTGTCAACATATCTGCAAGTTTATCTCATGATTATGTAGTACCAAGAGTGCACTTTAACCTCTTGTTGGATCAACTATCTACTGTAGAACACACAAACCTTCAAGATTTGATACTAAAACGTAGTATTTTGTCTCATTATCAACTGCAAACCTTGTATAGTAGACTCCTTATAGATCATCATAAACAACACATACCTTTTGACACACCCCTAACCTTCTTAACACAATAAGAACACAAATTTCATCTTCAAGACATTACTTACAATATCAATATCAAGTTTCTAAACACAACACAACCTTATAGGAACTTCACAATGTACTTATAGGTCTTCAACAAGCCCATCACCCTTGTTTATCAGTTTCAACATGTATCAAACTTTTCATAAATTCTTTACACATGTTGGCATATTTCTCAATCATAACTATACCAAGATCAACCCTAGACAGTATACAAACTTCTAACAAATCAATATGAGCTTCATGACTCCATTCTTCAACTTATATACTGTCATGTGATCAATTTTCCTAAATGAAAATAAATACTCATTGAACAACTCATACCTTGCTTGAGAGGATGATGAACCTTTATGCCCTTTTGAGATATGTGTGCCTTTCTAAACTTGTAACCAGTCACAATGACTTTTAAACTCTGCAACATTCTTTCTTGGTGGTGGATTTTTGATAACATCTTCAAATGGTTCCTTTAGCTTAGCCATACTAAGTCGTTCCTCACAATTTTTCATCTCTACTTCAAGGCTCTCTTGGATCATTTCATAGATTGTCTTGATGTTTAGATCATCATGACACTCTTCCTCTACCTGTATAGGTTCAAATCCATTTGCTTCATCTAGGTCATCTTCATGTTCAACTACTAGGTCTTTAAGACACACATATGCTACATCCTTTGAATTGATATGTTCCAACACATCTAGAACACTTTTAAGCTCTGTTCTTAAGTCATCAACGTCATCTTTATCTTCACCTTCAAGACAACCTACTTCAAGTTCCACACAAATACCTTCTCTGTCTTCTTCATGGGTCTTCTCATCAATAAAATTAGGTGAACACTTGGAAATGGGAGTGCAAAAACAAAGAACATATTTCTAAATGTCAAACCCTAAGGGTTTCAAGAATGATCTCATCTTGACAAGAGGATTAACTTCGACTTGATCCTGATTATCTGTCATACATGTGCTTTAAGAGGATATCCTTCAAGTTGTCAAACTTACTTCACAAAGACCACCTTTGATGCCAATTATTAGAAACACAATGGAATAAGAGGAGTGGGGTGAATGAGTCCTACAAAACCTTTAATTCATTTTCCATTACATGCATTCAACATTCAAACCACCCATTCAATATACATAACCGATTATGAACTTATTACGTGTGTAACATCCATTCAAAAGAACACAAACAAGAGAGAGTACACATGAGCACCAGATATAAAGTGGGAAACCCTTAAGGGGAAGAAAACCCACTAAAACCTCTACTAATATTACTCATAACAAAAGACTTGCAAGAATATTACACATCATACAAGATTTTTTTAGTGAGACACCAATCCCACAAGGAGCACCAACCCTTAGTTTAGTAGGACACCAATCCTATAAGGAGGATACAAGCCCCTAAGGTGGTCAAGCACCAACTCAACCACATGGAAATAGATGACCACTAAAGATATGTTTCTCACACAACTAATAGTGATCCAAATTCAACTCCAAACACACCAAACCCTCTTCAAACTCCTCTCTCGATCCTTCTTCTTCATGGGCTGAGTATATCTATTTCCCTTGAACATCTGATATTCAATATGCCTCATTATTTCATACCTTTTCTCAGCTTTGTTCTCGACTCCTCTATCCTTCTCTTCTTTCTCCTTTGGATCGTTCACATCCCCATAGCCTCAACTAGTCAAAAATGACCAAATACACTAGCTTATATACATGACACTAGCTCAAAGCACCCCTAGATTGGTCATACCAACACACAAATACATCTACATGATCATATAAATCAACTCAAAAGACCCAATTAGGTCAGAAGGGGTCATGACATTAAGAACAAGCACCAAGACACCTCAATAGGCCAAAACAAGCACTCCAAGTTCCAACAAATCCTCAAGTAATCTTAATGGAATAATCCATATTTTTCAAGACACAAGAAGCTCTAAAAAATTCAGTCACAAGTTCTCAACATCACCAAAAAGAATAATAAGCACTCCAACTACTATATCTACTATGAAACTCGCCAAGAAGCAAGCATGCACAACTACGTCTTCAAACACCCATAATTTAGTCCTAGAAAATGAATGAGTTCACATAACAAAAATCACCATCAAGGCTCAAGTAGTATACCATTGGAAATATATTTGAATGTACTTTCTAGAAAAAAAAACTTCAAGCTCCAACTCATATTCCAAGGCCTCCAACCAGCTCAATCTCTGAAACTTCTCAAAACTGCCAAACATGACTCAAGAACCATTAGGAATCTGACTCCAAACACCTCCAAGGACACTTCCAAGCACAACCAAAGCATGGAGCAGATCAAGGGAATCATGAAAAACCTTCTCAAGCACTAACACCCATATGTCACACAAAGAAATTCACTCTATCACACATGTTTTCATCTCCTTCTAGATAGACCTAATATGGCAGTTTTGGACCATTAGGCCTTCATCATGAATTTTTTTTCCATATCAAACAAGGAATTAAAAAACATCATGAGGGACCATACCAAGATTTCTAAGTCCATAGAACTCTAATCCATCATGGAAATTCATCAAACTCACTTCAAAGCACAATAATCGCCTTTAGCCTTTAAGGCCAAAATCGGTAGGCTAACTTTGGAGACCTTTAACTCATAAATTCTTCAAGAAACATGCCTGAAACTTTCCATGGATAGTTAGAACATCTCCCGAGGATTGTGGAACAATTTAATTTTCATCCTGGAACTTCCATCTCCGCCCTGAAACTTTAAATCTCCTCAAAACTAGGGTTTTTCTCTCACTTCCTAAAATCGATGGATCATGAAACCACCACAAAAAGGATCTCTGGTAAATCCTATACAACCTTAGTACATCACTTTAGCTTTCCAACATCATTTGAATCCCATAAAATTCAAATCTTCCAATTCACTCTAGAAGGAGGGTTTGACTAGGGTTTCAAACCAATTTGTCTTCTTAACGTTTTTTCATAAAATTATGACAATAAAATCAATCCATTATATTTGAAAAATGATCTTATCTCAATGAAAAATCATCCCCAAAAACCACAAGGTCACATGCAGAGTGTGTGTGAGTGGGTGAGCAAAACAAGTTGACATATTGAGTTGATTTTAGCTTCTTAAGAGCTCGGTTTTATTAAAACCGTCATAACTTGCATTTCCTTCACAACTTTGACCTAGAGCATCATGAATACCTCCTCTATGCATGTCAACTCTCATTCAAGCTCAAATACATATGAATCTCTCCAACCAATGAGACTTACTTGTGCCTACATGCTTTGTTCCTAATAAAATTGCTTTAAAGGACCATGAAACATCATCAAACCACTGAATGCTGACCTGAAACATCTCATACATATGGCATGCCATGTCACAACACCTTTCCCATACTCATACATGACTTCTTTGCTCCATAATTCATGTTTCCAACTCATACACCATGCACTAGGTATAGGAATAGGCGTAGAATGACATGAATCAACCCATACAACTCATGAACTGACTGTGATGACTTATTGCAGACACTTATACACCTCTCACATATTATACCAACCATAATGCACCTCACGAGAACCTTCAACCAGCTTTGGAGAGCTTATACTATGACTATGCACACTAGACCATGTTTTAAGACACCATGACCAAACAACATGATTGGACACTACCAATCAACCTTCATGTTAGACCTTGGTTTAGACCTCTTGGGGATTCATATGACACCTAAACTCCCTTTTCCATCAATGAACTTTGACATCAATGACAACCGAAAACACAATGGTCAACAGATGGATTGAATTCCATATCATGGATCCAAGGCCAACCCAATAGGAGATTATAATAAATAGCATTGTCTATAACATGAAATGTTATAGACACCTTTTTAGGGCCAAATAACACATCCAATTTAAGTGATTTTACCGATTGTATGTCATGAGATGTTATCAAATTCTTTAACAATAATGGTTTTATCAACAATGTTTATGTAGATACCATTTAATTTACATATCTATTATCACGTATTACCCTTTTAATTTGAAATTCATGAATCAATTTTGTAACTAGTAGGGATAGATATTGATCCCTTGTATGTTTACAAGGTAATTCTATAGGACTGAAAGTAATAGTATCATCCATACTTTAAATGTGTTCATGATGGAATCAAAAGAAGACAGACAAGTATTTCTAGGAAAATTAGTAGACTATAATGATTCATATAGAATGTGCATTTAAGCGGGTGTTCACTTGAGTAATTCTAAATATCCTAGCATGTGTATTGCTTAACTGATTCAATATGTTACAACACTTTGATGGAGCACTAGATCTAGAAGTAGGACTGGAAGGAGGTGGAGGAAGAGGTTTATTTCCCCAAGTGGGTGGCCTTCCTCATCTTGTATTGATAACATGGACCACAAATATAATATAAGATTATGGTGAATAATGGAGGTGGGATGATGGCTAGAATAATGTTTATATCGAGGGGGATGTAGGGAAAAATAATGCATACAAGCATGTCGTTGTCAAGTAATAATAGGGATGACCTCATATTGAACATTGATACAAGCAAGGGTAAAATGAGGTTTTAAATAATGAGTATATAGGCATGTATTATTGTGGGATTTTCCCTTTCTTTCAAACCAAGGAGAGTGAAGCTGCTTAAAGGAAGCATAGCCCAAACTAGCTCAAGGGAAACAAGCCATATACCTTGAGTAAATATCAGCAAAGATTTATATTGGAGATGGGTGAGCCATGATGAATATACATAGATGAAGCAAAGAGTAAATCCTAAAAGTAGGATCATGTGTGAAATTGACAAACACATTTTATAAATAGAAAACCCTAATGAGAACCAAGGATGAAGATAGTAGGCTTGATTTGGGATATGGTGACATAAGCCAAAGAGGTTAAGGCTTTGATCAATAAGCGGGATCACCAAATGCTTTAACCTAGAAAAATAAATAAATAAATAAAGTGTGAAGGGGATGTATTTATTTACTTATTTAAATTCAAGTTAGGGTTAGAACAAAATGTATATCCAGATTATTGATTAGGCATTAACATTCCGATATAAACATACATATCTTAAAGCATTGAAAGATATATCAATTAAAACATGTGCTAAATATAATAAAAGATAAGAAGATGAGAACACTTAGTTCTTTGTCTAGTCTGGAAGTTGATCTGGGTGTGACAAATAGATGAGCTAGTTGGAAATTTCTTGTAGATGTGTTGTCTCTGATTCTAGATCTACACTACACAGAAGTACAAATCCATTTGCCTAGGACCAAACTGTTTGGAAAATTTTTAATGTTAGAGGGTTTGGTTTAGATTATAAATAGAGCTTTATAACTTTGGTCTCAACGATATATGAAACTCTCTAAAGCCAACCACCTTAACCTGGAACCCCAATCCTTGGTAAAAGCCCTATAAAAATATTAGTGGTTGGGTTGAAATGTAATCGTACATCACTTATGTTGGCATCACTCCAATAGGTTTCAACCCGTCCTTAGTTCTTCACCTAAGAATGTAACATAATATTGAATGGATGCAACTATATTTAACAACTTTAACACTTGATAATTTCTTTGTACTAACTTGGTTAGCTTGTGCCTGACTTGTCTTTTTGGGCTCTTGATTTGAGAAGCTCGACTCATGAACCTAGTTTGGAGTGCTTCAGATGTGTATGTGCAACTCCTAATGTATGTTGTTACCTTAGACAATTTTAGGAGATCTTTTATTTCCATTTGAATTATTTGTAATTGAGGAGTCCTTAAAACTATCAGTGGTTACCAGGTGAGTAAATGAGTGTCGTAGACTTGCTTATATATATGGTTTCATGGAAATAAATTTTTTATTAAGGACAACCCATTATGGAGATGTCGGCCATAAAATATATACAAATTAGAAAATTGACCATTGGGTGGCCTAGTACGAGATTGTTTATCCCATGATCAAATTGTTAGACAATTTGGTCTAGAAGTGAAGTATGGTACTATGAAGCTCTATGCATATAATTATGAGAAGGAATTGTTTGTGATTGATGTGAGTATTTTTATATGTGACTAAACAGTACAATGAAGAGAGAAAGTCTTGCAATGAGACTAAGGATGGACTAGGATATAACAATTATGCTCATGATAGGTGCATAAGTAATGATTAAAGGGATTAATCTAATATTGACATTATTTAGTGATAAATTAAAAAATACATGTGTCTACTGTTAGTGTATTTAATTAACCATACATTATTGTATGGTTTACAATGCACTCTTATTATTTTATTGTAAATATAGAATGGCACACAGGTGTGCTCCCGTATCTATAGCCCATTAATACAGAGGAGTATTGTTGCAAGTAAATCAGGGCTTAGATGGACTTCTCAAAATTGATAGATAATGACTTTAAAGTTGGTCAGTGATCACAACAAGCATTACCATGGAATAAACTACTCCTTAAAACTGAGTCAACAGCCTCTACTGTGTTTTTCTAAAAACCTACAGAGCTACTGTCACTAGTGATTAACTGTTGACAGATAGGTTCATATGCATATTTTTAATGAGGAGGGCTTCATGTGTAACTCCAAATCTATGCATTTTATATTATAGTAGTTATTTTTACCTTGACATGTTCAAGTGTTTACAATTACGCTGAAGATGTACTCCAAATAATATGTAAGCATGATGGACAACCATCTTGAGGTTGTTGACATCAGATCGTGTTGGCCGTCATTATCAGAATCCTATAGTGTCGTAGTCCCTATAGCCCTAGTCAGTATACACCTACCTACAAAGCATAATTTAGGCTCCAGTATTGGGTCCCTGGCCTTAATCCTTCACATATTATCAAATTGCTCAGATTGAGTTGGCATTTTACTAGATTGCATACTAGCCCCTCTGAAAAACATTAACATTGATTTCTGTGTCCCCTTCCCTCAATTTCTTCATCTATATAGTACTTTTGTTTACTTTGGGATTTGTGTAAAAGTTTAAGTGCTTCATTTGACTAGAAAATTTACCATAAGGAAGACATTGCCTAATCCATAAAAATCTCCCATCCTGTGATCAAATTCGGAAGTTGACCTTCATACAATTTCCACGATGACCTCCTATATTTCCATGCATAAAACAACCCGTTATATAGATTTCTTACGCTATGTTAAAATACTGCTATGAGCGGGAAACTTATGATTGTTTAAGCATTTTTCTCATATGTTGGGATATTTGCATGCCATCCTCCAGGATTCACAATGAAATTCTAAATTCTTTGGACATGGTGGATCCTATAGCATTCTTTATCCTTCATAACGGCGACATATATTTGTAAGCTTCTTCAGTAAAACCCTACTATCTAGGAATTATCCAGGTTGTAACTTGTAATGTCACTTGAATCATTACCATAATGGAAATTCAACATAACAAGATTGTGCAATTCCTCACCTCTTCAGTGATATTCAACCTGTATTAAGCATTACTTCCTTGTTTACTTTTTCCTGTTACAACATTTTTTGTTATAAAACTCCTAGAGTTTCGAAAAATACAACATAAATCTCCATGAAAGACCTTGATATTGTTTGGTATTATTCAACACAGTCAATTGGACTTGAGCTAAGACTTAATGTGATACACTGTAGAGTTTTTTGGTAAAATGAAAATGCATCATGGTTGTGTAAGGAAGCTTTACCATTTTATTTTTATTTCACTATCAACTTGATCTATTAGGATTTATGCTCCCTCCTGGAGCTAATCTCATGATCATTCTTCTGATTCTGTAGTGTCCACTATTACAAAGTCTGAGTATGATGTTGTGATATACAGAGTGTATGTGAAATCCAATGTAATTGGATAAGTCCTGGCGACGGATCTGACAGAACACCAAGATAGATGATAATATCTATTTAATATAGCTTCACTGGTTTGGTGATCTAATTAAATGCCGGATATGTCATCATCCATATGTAGTGTTAAGATTTTTTCAAAACCTCATGTTTTCTTCAAGGGGTTCCCACTAAATAAATGGTCAACCAAATGTAAACACAGGCTTGCAAGATTTTTAATAAGTAAAACATAAAATCTTTGACCTATATATCTCATTTAAACCTCCATTTTTACAAAAAAAGTAATGTCAATGTCTCCTCTCTGGTGGTGAGGTGGTTGTATACCTCTATCTTCATAATAACAACATTCAAATACTAAAAAATGAAGAAATCCTTCAAACTATTATCGTAATGTAAATAATCGTATTCATTCTTGCCCCTTCGCTCCATCTACCACTAGTCTTCTTGTCGAGATCCCTATCCCATGGATTCTTTGCATTGTATTTTCTCTACCTCGGGCCCAATTCAAAGGGTGGCGTTGGTGAACATGTCACATTTCATCTTTGATGGTTACTTGGGCCAATTATACACTTACAAAATCATCAACAATACTTTCACACCATATCTAGTATTTTTCGGTTGTCTTGTTTTATCCATGTTTCCATCACTACATGTTGACTGAGTAGAGACTTTGCATGAGGTCATCACTCTTGTTTTCTTATGGAGTTTTTACCATCTACATGGTCAACATATGCTTCATTGTCTATATCTTATGCAAGGGCTAAAACTAAAAACACATGATATTCTACCTCACCTTGAAAAAAAGTGCAGGGGGATCCCTCCTGGATACGTATGACAAATATACTCTTTACGTTGTTTCTGACATCGTCTAAGTACAATTTTGCAAACTAGGTCTCTAGTCAAATGATTGACATAAATTTGATGTCATGTTTCGTATGGTTCATTAGAACATTGATATCTAACCTGGCATAGCTGTTGGGACCCATCCCTCACACTTCTTCAGCTTCTGACCCCTTCTTCTTCACCCATCTTCCTCTCCTATAGGGGGGCGTTGGTGCTCCTATCACCTTTCTCTCCCTCTAATATGAATCCTCTACTTAGATCCCCTTCGGAATTTCCATCATACATTTCACAGAATACAATTGCTAGTAGAATAAACATGTTATTGCTATTTTTTAGAATTACCATTCACTAATCTATAGTTTAACCATACACTCTTATTGAATGGATATGTATATCTATGATATATCCTATATGAATTAGCACAAGGGTGTGCACTATTTATGTATGTCTTTATGAATAGATAAACGTGTTTTTAAACTAACTAATTGACTTAGTTGACTTGTGATCTAAGAATGGGCTACACGCTTTTAGAAATCTACGACTTAAGAGGACTTGTTTTGAATTTAATGTGCTCTCTAATTATCTAATAGGTATTCTTTTGGGAGGATATAAAAGCTTTGAGAGTTGGTGTTAGATGGAATTTGGTAAGTATGGATAGAGAAGAAACGCATTGTACCATTTCTACGTTCCTTTTCATTTTCCACTTCCTTTCACTTTACAGGGTTATTATACCTTAACATGCTTGAATTCATATTGCTTTAATGTCTATACACTGGTACTATCCCTATGCAACGTGGGTCATTTGCACCTTTGAGGTAATTGACAACTGCTAGTAGAATATATGGCATAAAAAAGTTTCACTCTAGTTATATACACTTTAAGGGAACTTTTTTGATTCAGTCATCAGTCATGCTCCAATAGAACATCAACATACTAATGAATGCATTTCATAGTGATTTTCAATGACTCTAATTTCATATTTATTTGTATTCAAAGTTCAAGTTTCGAGATAATCTAAATTTGTGATTTTAATATTAAACATGTAGGTTCCATTTAAAGTGAACATTAATTAGAGTAAGTGCACATAAAGTAAATGTAAACCTCAAATTATACTAGTATACATATATATTAAATACATTTATTTGAAAAATGTCAAGAGATATCAATCTTAAGACCCTTATTTTAGATTTTAAACATACCACAATTATTGATAACTTCATTACCTTCTTCACAAATTCACATTGAATGGTGATAAGTGGTGTCAATCTAGCTACATTAATGTGTACGGCTCGAAAAAATGTATGGAAAAAATCGGGCATCAAATTCCACTGTATGACCAAGATATTATGCTTTTTCAATTCACTTCTCCTAACAAAAAAGGAAAAATTCTTAGCGACAATCAAATAGAACTGGGGAAATTTTAGGTCATGTAAAAGGTGGAGACACTCATAATTTACAACCCACCACCAACTCTTCCGAACTGCGATTCTAGAATACTTTTCAATGTACGACATATTGGGGTCTTGATTTTATGGACATCATGATTCACTAAGTACTACCTATTAAAAATCTATCATGCCGAAGGCATTAAAGTAAGATTATGATCATTTAAACCTTTACAAATCTAACATTTGGAAACTTAGTCGAAATGAATATCTGCCTATGCCCCTTTAATTCTTGCTGTGCACAAGTGTTACTCACCCTTGACAGAATTTTTATAAGTTGGAGTATTACACTTGCCCCCTCTGACATCCGCACATAGTCGAAATTATTTTTTTCTTAAATCGTTAGTAGGGGTTATAACATTTCTATGCATAGCAAATCTAGACAAGAGTATTCATGTCGTCAGGTTACATTGCATGTAGTTAAAGAATTGACATACAGAAGAAGCAAAATCAATACAACTACAAATTACATGCCTCCTAATCCTCATCTCCTTCTTCTTCTTCTAATCTTCATACAACAAACTAAACAGCCATTATGCAATAGTTTCCTCTAAACTAGAAAATTTAAACTCGCTTCAGATACAAATCATAAATCCAATCAATCATTTTGTATATAGTAAAATGAGGAGATATTAGGGTTACATATTTATCTCCGTGTGCAGGTCTGATTTAACCCATTTTGGTGCTGATTTTAGGATGGCGTATGTAGTGAGAGCGACTGTTTAGCACAGTTCCCTCGCTGCAACTATTCAATTTATTTATTTAATTTACAATTCTTAGCTGCAACTATCCAATTACTGCTAAATTTACAACGTTAACTTGGGTTTCAACGTGGTTAATGCCTCTAATCTCAAATAAAGTGCTTGTATTATTATGCAAGGAAAATGACAGGTCATGCAAGGCCGTTTAGGATGTGTCACTCTCCATGTCTTGCTTTGGATTTTGAAGAGTGGTTAACCCAGATGGTGGATTTGTTTTGACATAGATCTATTTTTCTCACTCAAATTTTTATTTTTTTGTTAAATACACGGAGAAACAAACAAAATATACGATACTTTTGAAGCTCTACGATTCATATAATATATTTTTCAACCACAATATTATCAATCTAAGGAATATCTATATCAAATTCCATTAAACATAAATTTGAAATGTATCCTAATTCTGTAAACCCTAAATTTTAACGACATGTAAATTAAAAATCCAAACATCGATGACATAATAATAATATAATTTGATCTAAACGAAGAGTTTTACCTATAGGTGCTCTGCATCACTGTTCATCTCCTTCTGTGCTACAGTACAAGGCTCTAGGAAATGCCAAACATTTGATTGTGATCGTACATAAATGAAATAAATTACTCACCATCCACGTGAGCAGTCAAGCAGTTGGGTATTTACAATTGGGTTGAGGCTTTCCCCCTCTAACAACAGGGAAGGACATGGATGACATAGATTAACATCTCGAACATTGATCACATAATAATAATTTAATTAGATCTGACCAAAGGGTTTTCCTATATGTGGTTTGCTATGTGCCACTATTCATCTCCTCCATGTTAAGCAAAGGTCTCTAGGTGGCACTGAGCCATTTCGATCGTGAATCGTACAACTCGTGTTCTCTCCCCACCCGGAAATAATAGTTTACTGACTCAGTGCTAGGGTTGTCTGTCTAGCTTATTCGGTTGTTGCTCGTCTTCCTTTTAGGGAGTCTTGCGGAGGTCGATCTACCAACGGGTGGGACAAATTCTAGGGAATCGTAAGGGCTTAGTAGGTTGAATTTGTAGTTACGAATGGCCCATGTTCCGTATCCCCTTTCTTCGTAGAACATTTGACAAAATATGCACATGTTACATATGTTCCTCCTCCTAAGAAGGTTAGCTGACTCACATTCTCCCCACCGGAAATGTTGGTTTACTGACTCAGTGCTAGGGTTGTCTGTCCGGCTTATTCGGTTGTTGCTCGTCTTCCTTTTAGGGAGTCTTGCGGAGGTCGATCTACCAATGGGTGGGACAAATTCTAGGGAATCGTAAGGGCTCAGTAGGTTGAATTTGTAGTTACTAATGGTTGATGTACTATATCCCCTTTTCTCCGTAGAACATTTCACCAAATATGCACATGTTACATATGTTCATCCCTCCTTACAGAAGGCTAGCTTCCTCAAAACAGTTCCACCCAATAATATCATCTCCCAATTGCTTCTCCTCCCTCTAACCCCCTCTTCTAGACCTCTTCCTCCTTTTATGTTTTGGCCCCTCAAATTCGACCTCGTCTTACGTTGTCCCTTCGGTGTTCACATCACACACTTCGCGTACGATTGCTAGTATAACAAAAGTTATAGTATTTTTTTTAAACGTGGAAGCATAAAGTCTTATTATATTTAACTAAAAATGTGTATGTTTTATTGAATTTTCAAACAACTAAGCACAAGTTATGTTGTCAGATACTTTACACTCCAAACTCTGAAAAATACAAAAAGGTAGATCACAGTTTTATGCTTTCACCATGTAGCATGAAAAACATGGGTCTTCTATGAGTAACATCACAATGGAAGTGGCCATCTTCCTAATATAATGATTGATTGGTTGTGGGAATAATATTTTTGTTTACTGGATCTTCTCTCCTCCTTTGTGGCTTCATAATACCAAAAATAACTCATTCAATTTTTTGCTTCTAAATATGTGCCTCGCCCCATGTTGAATATACCTCTCGAGTGCATCTTGACTTCTACAAATTTTAATTATCACTATTCATTCATTCTAAAATTATAATTTGCCGGTAGGCATCCACTTTTGAAGATGCCCTGGCTAGAAAGTGTCAAATTCCGGCGGCTCCAATGTTTGTTGCCGGATTTTAGATATTTTTCTACAATCTTAGATATTTACTATTCTAGATATTCATCTTTGACTCAAAATCCTTAAAATGATATTATGCAATTGGCAATAGACATTCTCTCTGCTATTAATTTTGGGAGTGGCCAACGTGAGACCATCATGGGTGAAATATATGGCCTTACTTCCCTGACTTGTGTCGTGAAGGAGAGCTCGGTAATGAAAACAGGGACTTGTTGAGTGTGGTGGAACATTATTTTGCCCTCAGTTTGAGTGCTCAGAACTTGTACACATCATTGCAAAAGTACTTGAAGAAAGTGAGGCATGATCAGGTTATTATTGACAGGGGTGTTGCTCATGTAGAAGAATCCCGAACTCCTCTGTTAGAGGAAGAGCGTAGGGAAATAATAGATGAACTCAGGTTCTATTGGTCGGCTGCAGCGGGCCCCCTGATTTCATGTGCGGATGACGAGTTTTAAATTGTGCACCACATGCAAGTAGAAATACAAAGCATGCTTTGTGTTTTAAAGATAAAGCTTAAGTATCATAAAATTTTAACAGCAGGTTGCTCCATAGCAGTTGGCCTCGTCAACAGATTAACGAATCTCTCGTGTCTTCAACCGCGGCTGCAAGATGTATGTGAAGGAGATCAGTGGTTCAAATCTTTGGGAAGGCTTACATCTCAACACGTTTTGGTGGAACATCTGAATTTGGGAACTTTTATGATTTGCAAGAATATGTGCAAATATGTAGAGCCTCAAGGCGCTCGTGGATCTTCTGCAAGGTGAGCTTGGTGGAATTTCTACAAGCATTGAATTTGGGGAAAGGCATGGAAATTGTTGTGCTCTGGTGCTAGCTACAACACATATTCGTAACAAGCGGTGTGGATTCCTAAAACAGTTGGACAAAATCGAAAAGCAAATAGACATTTGCACTCAAACCATCTTCAAATATCAAACTGATGTTTTGCAGGAATTAAGTGCACATCATAATCCATTTATGAGATGTTGACTGATATAAGAGGATATATGTATATATCACATTTTGTTGTCATCCTCGTTTGGTTCTTCAATTATATTGCACTGCACTTCATACCGAGTTGAATTTCGATCACAACCTGCAATTTCAAAAGGGATATTACAAACATATTTATTTGTGTGTATATTGCCATGCATTGTTGTGAAAGCAACAAACAAACATGTGCCCAGTTTCGTAACAAATTCCAATAAATTAATGTGTAAATTTGATACTTAACAACATCACTGCCATTGACAATGTAAAGTTTTTAGTTATTCTAATTACTTTTGAAGTTAAAACAAGGGGTTTTTTAAGTTATTCGTCAGCAGGCGTTCACCTTTCAAGATGCCAACTAGAAAGTGTCAATTTTGGCGGCTCCAATGTTTGTTGTCTTAACTTTGCAGGTTGTCGAATTTTAGATATTTTTTTTATAGTCCTAAATATTTACTATCCTAGATATTCCTTTCCGACTCGACATCCTTTAAATGATATTATTCTATTGGCAATGACCATTCTCTCATGCCCTTGTTTTTGGGAGTGGTTAACGTGAGACTATCATGGGTGAAATCTATGCAGGTGAGATGGGAGTTTTGGGCGACATTGAGGAGGGTGTTCCATAGTCACAGGGCCAAATGGTCATGACAGGCTTGTCCATAGTTGAGGCATGGGAAGGAGACCACGGTGTTGGAATTCCAAGTAGAGTCGGATATGGTGACGTTGATGTTGTCCTCGCATAGCCTTATTTCCCTGACCTATACCGTGAAGGAGAGCTCGGTAATGCCGTGGCCCTGGTGGTAAAGCAACAAAGAAGAAATATGCCTTGGGCCTGTTATAACTCACTGCAAACACGTCTAACTGGGAGGAATCCATGGGGAGGAGCATTTTCTTTCGGTTGGGGCTACACTTGGTCGCATGGGGTGGAAGACTATTATGCATTAAGGCCTAGAAAACTACCGAAACAAAGGGAATGTAGATTGTTTTGTTCTAGTTAATAACTACATCAAACACATGAGCTCACAATCCAGGTTATAAACCCTGCTTGTTCTATCTTATCTTGCGTTCACCTCTGCCATTTCATTAACCTATTAAAAATAACCCAACAATCAGTTAAGTTTACTAATTTTCAACAGTTAGAAGACCAAGAATAAGTAGGCGTTATACAACTATCCTAAAGAGCAAGGACGGAGGGCGAGGTGATCACATGGTGGGGGCAGTTGGTGACATTGAAGGCATGCGGGCACGTCAAAGGGCTAATCTGGTGCAACCGAGTCCGGCAAAAACACACCATAGGGTCCAAGGTGTCATTAGGTTAGTGAATGTGTATTTCGTGGCTAAGCAAGGCACTCTGCAAATTATCCACACACTTGTGGGAATCATCTCTTTGTTTGGTGGGTAGTAGAGATTTAGACACCTGCCAATGATACCCAAGATGTTGTAGTGGAAGAGCATCTCCACGCTTCCTATAAATGAGGCCTCCATCTTTTTGTTCTTATCCAGACGCTTCTACTCCTGCTTTACATATTCCTCAACTTTTGCAATCACTTGCACTGCTCAAGTACAAAGATGTGGTTTCCTATTTACATTTGTCAGCATATTCCATGCCTTGTTTCATTGTATGCAACAAACAGGGCTCCAACCCAATGATTTTAAATTTTCCAACGCACTCCTAGCTTGTGCCAACATAAGAGCTCACGAACATGGTATGGACAACCATCAAAACATAAAATATTGAGGAATTTTGTTAGATGTAGTTGCAAATGTTTTGGTAGACATGTATGTAGAATGTGGAACCTTACATAAAGGCACGTGAATTGTTTAGTAGAATGCAACTTATGTTCTCTCAAAAATCTATTGTGGATCCTAGAATATATGTTACAACAAATTACACCTCTAACAAACTTAGTAATGTTATCCTCACCGGCGTAAGTTGCAACTCATGTGCAATTGCTAATATACTCTTAGTTTCCCTTTATCACCCTATATGGGGTCACTTCGATGTTGAAGTATATAGGTAAAAAAAATTGACACACGATGTGATTGTCATTCATAGGAATTTGTGTAAATCAAGATATCAAGCAACGTTTCAAGAAAACCTCTTTCATCTCATATTAGAGGAGCTAAAATATATTAATGCAAGAATTGACATTGCTTACTAGAAATAGCTCCTAACACTGCAAAAAAAACAGCCCATAGAGGATAGGGCCAACTACTTTATGTAATTATATCTTTAATTAATATTGTGTAGATCAGTTTTCCTCTCTCAAGAATCATGCACTGTATACTTGGATGATATATTGGTGTTTAGCACAACATTTGGTGAAATCTAAGGCGCTTGAGATAAGTTTTGCAAATATTAACAGAAAAAATTGATTTTCAATTGGTGGAAATGTGAATTTGCACCACAATCACTAGTCTATTTGAGCCCTGTAGTTGGAGGTGAGGTGACAATTGATCCTGCCAAAGTTGATCCATTCTCATATGGACCAAACCTTCATGTGAAATAGCTGTTAAACTCCACCCATCATTCCCTGCTTCTGTGGAATTGTTGTCTTTCACCTAGCAACATCTCATGCCAAACAAGATCTGGCTCCATGTTTTCAATGTATCTATGTTGAACCTGCTTGTATACTTGGCTGACAATTAACTTGCACAGAGTGTTGATGAAGATGACTGGCCTTTGGAATCCTCGCTCATGTAAATACTAATCCCTTCAACAGTACCTTCATTAAGAGTTGAAATAAAATTACCACCATTATAAACTGTTTCCTTTGTTCTACTGGAAAGCGTAAAAATTTAGTTTTGAAGAAATGTTATCCCTTATGTAACTCTATATAAGGACTTCCAGGTAAGAGAAATTCCATCCAACCCATCCCTTGGTAAGTATGCACACGCTTGGCTGCTAGCGAACCTCCTGCCGAATGATCAATTAATGAGAATTTACCACTAAAGGTAACGAAACTTGCTGTGAAAACCAAGTCTTCCATTCTTTTGCTTCCATAGAAGATGCCAACTGATGCTAATCATTTGAATTTTGAAGTATTGAAGTATTAACAGATTCCTTGACCTTTATCATGCCAACCAGGACATTTACAGAAACAACTGAAAAGATCTTCTTTCAATTAATCTTATGGGCTACCAAAACTTCAAGACTGGTGTAATCTGGGAGCATGCTAGAAAGGTTGTCAAGCTTTGGTTTTACGCCTGTCAGCTCCAATTGTTTAAAAACCTTCAAGGCATTTACAGCAAAGCTGATTTTGTGCCTAACCAACAATAATTGCAGTGTAAACGTTGTCAAACAATTCATGGGTCTCCTTTGTACATTCAGATTCTGTATAGATCTTTTACAGGGCAGTAACGACTACACAAGAACACCTTTTTATATTTAAAACAAAAATGTTTTTTATTAGGTGAAACTTCAATATTGATAATGTATGTGGCATAGTCACCTAAGACTCTGATATGGTGGGTGGACAACTAATTGAAATAACATATAAATATTTAAAATATACAAATAAAGTGAATAAACCAATGCTTTAAAAATCAGAACCGGACTCGGAACCAGCCAAGGGTCAGACCGGAACTAAACCGGAATCAGATCGGAACCGGACTGGTTTAAAACATATGAACCGGTTTACTAAAAAATATATAAAATATTACAATTTTAATGAAAACAAGATATTTTACAGATTCCAAACCATGATTACAAACAATTAGAAACAAAATATGCAAAGTTTGCTCATGTATATACCATGTAAGGGTAAATATAGCAAAACGGCACCGAGTGCACTCCATATCCGAAACAAAATACATAAACAATGAGGTTCTAAATGGCCTATAGAGTCCAAAAAACAATATGCTACAAGCTACTACATGTTTGATATCAATCATCAAACTCAACACCACTGCTAAGAATGGGATCCTCATCCTCATCAATGTCATCTTGTTCTTTTGGCTCAAACACATCGGACTTCTTAGGGACATTTGTAGTAGTTGTAGTAGCACGGCTATTGTTTGCCATGTCAGGTGCTACTAGTGGTTCATCATCCAAAGCCATCCACCCCAAGTCATCAGGATCAAACTATGTCAGGTGACTCTCCTCTATCCATTATGAGGTTGGATCAATATCATCCAAGACAATGGGATCTGTATTAGGTATCCTATTCAGTAATTGGTTGCACCTTAGCCAGCGGTTGTATTGCATGAAAACGAGATCATTCAACTGTTGTTCCAAACAGGGTCTATATAACATCATTTAGGGTTAGGGTTGGAAAAAGGTAACTTAAAAGCTAAAATTGGAAAAAAAAACGTTTTAAGGCAAACCCTACCCCTCAACTAGTTCAAACTGGTCCAGTAGGGAACTGGCCAATTTGACTGATTCAGTACTGAACTGGTACTGAACTGGTCACTGGTTCGGTTTTTCTAATGGTTTGCAATTTTTTTTAATGAACCGGTCAAACTGGTCGAACCGAACCAGAACCGGAATAGTTTTTAAAACAATGGAATAAACTATAAAAATAACTTGGGAGAGACTTAGATAAGCTACAATAAAACCATTTGAGACTTAAATAAACTGAAATAAATGTAAAACCATTGTAATTGATCAATTGATAATATCTGACATCATTTACTCTGAGGAACATTTAATGCCAAAACATTCACATGATTGGTTCCAAGTTTGGAGGTAGCGTAGTCAATTATGGATTCCAATGAGTGCACAGAATTTGGTATCCCCGTTCACGACGGGAAGCTTGCATTCTTCCAAAGTCTCTTTCATGGCAACATCCATTTCAGAACCTTGGGGTATGCTGAGGTCCAACAGAGCTAGGGATAGGTTGTTGGAAGACAATGGTATTTCATCTGTTTTTGAACGTGGAAGGAAATATGCATCTCGGCTGGTCTTCCAGCCGAGATCAAAGAGTCAAATTTCTTTTGATTTGGAAATCTTTTTCAAGCAGAAACATTGACAGAGAAGGCCTGGTCAACATTTGTTCATCTGTACTTTGGAGATTGTAGTTTAAGTTGTGTGCCAGGTTGTAGTTTATGTTATGCACTAGATTGTAGTTTATGTTGTGTGCCAAGTTGAAGTTAATGTTATGCATTTGTACTCCATTGGTGCCATTGATGACTGTATTTACTGTAGGCGAAGATGACACAATGGAGACCAGTTTCAGTTTAGCATCGGGTATGGCCGTCATGGGTAACTTATCATGCCAATAATTCACTATTGGAGAAACGGATAAGCCAAAAAAAAAAAGTAAATGATCATGGGACATTCCTTGACTGTCCCAGGGATGTACAGACGTCCCCAATAAGCCCCAAAAAGGGGGACATCCCCGAGATGTCCCCTGATATTCAGGGACATCCCAGAGACGTCTCTGGTGATTCTGCAAAAAAGACGAAACATGGGGGGATCTTCCCCCAACTTCCCACCGTCCCTGATGTCCTATATGTGTCCAATTAGGGGAAACACATCCCCACGTAACACAGGTATGCAATTGATAATTGCTAGCTTTTGCCTACTGTATCTGGAAAGTTACATTTAACATGCAAGATTGGGTTTGAAAGTTAAAAAATCCATCAATGAGTTGATGGAAAAAGGTAATTACAGGAACAATTTTTTTGCAGATGATGCAGAAATTATGCCAAAAGCAGAGGAAAAAGATCCATCAGAACCCTAACAAAGTACAACAGAATATTGCAAGACACTAAACGAAAAATGTGTAAATTTTCAAACAACACGGCAGAAGACTTGCCGCCACATACAACAATGTTTTTTTGAAATGATTATTACCACTGCAGTAGAAGCAATCCATGGATAAGCACAAGTGCAGAAGATTAACAAAACTCTGGAAGCCAATTTAGACTAGATAACCTTATTCATAAATGATCATAAAGCTCATTCATGTTAAGACCAGATATTGGGGCATAAATTAATATACAAGTAATCAGAATAGAATAAGTGGGCACTCAGAGAATAATCGAAGTGTTTAAAAACATCATGAATTTGCGACCATACACCATCAGTGCTGTTCAAGTTGTGACCATTCTCCTGCTAAGTGAAATGCATAACAGATTTAAGTACAAAATGACCACTGAATAAGAACAATGAAGCAAGCATCAAAGAGCACAATTAAAAACCTCTCATTTCAAAGCCAAGAATAAAAAGGAGAGGATACTGCCGTAACAAGCAACTGATGCTAATAGTTTATTCTGAATCAAGCTAACTCTTTGTAGTGTTGCAAAGATGAGATCTTCGCTGGTGAGAAAAGGCTGCTATTCAGAGGAAAACTGAATTGAGTTATAGCAAATCACCTATATAAAGGTCACCAATCAGGCGAATGCAACAGATGTCCCTGTGCTGGTTGTACACAACTATGTGCTGCGTATGATGAAATAAAATACCTGGCTACCAATGTAAAGACAATGCAGAGGAGATGAATTGTACTGTCTTCAGAAATACAAAGCAAGCAATATCATTAAATTGTTCCCATTTACAAATCTCATTCAAAATAATGTTTACCTGTGAATGCATGCCTTTGATGCCACAAATACCCTCAATGGAGTCTGCTTGTGCAAAAAAATAGCCAAAATGAGAAAATTCAACACCCTTATCTACACCTTTTATTTGTTGCTCCCTAAACCAAGATTCTCTTAACAAATGAAACATAGTACCTGTAGAAAATCGTATTCACACTGGCAATCCCTTTTTGTAAGACTTGTGTAGTTGAGATAAGTTATAATCCCCTCTCACTGTTTTGTCTACCATTATTAGCCCCTATAAGTATCCTGGAGAAAGGAGGATTCAGAATATGGATTAACATACTTCTCGAAGAAGCGTTCTTCTGTCAAGTTTACTACTTTTGGAAGACTAGGTGGATTCTTGAGCACTTCCATGGACTTCAATGCCTCAACTACCCTATACCGAGGAATTAACCTCACTTCCACACTGAAAGCCAACAAAAACGGGTACTTGACAATATCATTCAATGTAAGCCCCGCAGAATGGACTAAAAAATCCATATTGCGCTTAATTTTTTCCTTGGAAAATGCCATTAACCTAGGCATCCGCCTGCACAAAGCCAACACTTGTTCTTTTGAAAACCCTAAACTGCACAAATTCTGCAGTTTTTGTTCTACAAAATCCTCTGACATCCTGGACATTGCACCCAAAGCAATTGCAAACAGAGAAGAGCCCTTGGGGTACCCAAAAGCCTCCACCTGCTTAAATAATCTCAATGTTTTATCCTCTGAAAGTGTCAACAACTCGGGAGCCGTGGCCAGCACTAATGACAAACGCTTGCCCTTGAAACCACACGTTTTCAGCAATGAAACTGCAGGTTTAAGCCTATTCTCAATACTGAGGTTAAAAAGCCTTGGATTCGAGGAAATGAGTTTGGCCATATCCTTTTCCCTCATGTAATTTTTGAGGAAGTCAAGCTTGGGTTTTATGTTCTTATCGGCGTTTAGAAGAAACAGCCTAGGGTTATAAATGATCACCTTTCGAATCTGGGAAGTGTTCAAACCATGGTCATGGAGTAACTGCAATGCTTGTTCCACATTATGGTTTGCTGTAGAATAAGGAAGGTTATCGCATTGTTTCAAAGCCTTTGCTATGTTTTCCTCTGTTAAGCCGTATTTGTTACTGAAAAGATGTCTTACAAAATCCCGGTCTGATGTGGGTGGGACTACAACCTTTTTACAGCAAATGGAAAATTTAGTGGTGTTCGATGCAAACGGAGAGCTGCGGTGAATATGATGATGAGCTATGAATGGAGGTTCAATCCTTACGGCCGGCTGCAATATAAACTGAATCGCCATTATACATGCAATTTGAGAGGGGGAGAAGACAAATTATTTATAATGCAGAAAACTCACCTGAAAAATGGAGAAGCTCAAATTGCAGCGGATGTGAGGTGAGATTTCTGCAGAAAAGGGGAAGTTTGCCATGAAATTCTGCACTTGTTGCTACTGTTTATCCTCGTTGCCAGAAATAATGTGTTATCAGGGCAAAACGTTTGTGGTTTGAGGCGTTCAGCTTAATTTTGGAAGCGAAGTAACAAATTTTATGAATGACTCTTTTGTTGACCACCAACTTTTTCAAAGGGATGGTTTATTTTTAATTGTATTTTCTATTTCTAATTTAATCTAATCAACTCTAAATGAGTATGATAGGGTCATATTAATTGTGGGAAGTGGGGCTTCAATATGTCTTTTAAGGGGTGGGCGCGTCCAGTTATGTGGATATATCAAGGTTTGAACTTGGGTAGAGAGTTTGGAATATTTCGGGTGGAGAGCGTGGAATTCTTTAGGCGTAGAGCTTGGAATACTCTTAAAGTTGGATTCCTAACTCACCTAAGCCCCTTCCACAAGGGAGGTGCAAAGCATGAGAGGCATGTGATTTTTTTTTTTTGTTCCATAAATGTGGAATGTGTTTTTTCTTGGTAATCAAGAGGGATCAATGAATACCCAACGACCCGAAGCTTAGAAGAGTGAAGCTCTAACACAAGGAAAGTACCATCGATCAACCTCATATGGAATGTGTATAAATCTAATGACATATCAAGAGGGTTTATGACTATGCACAAGTTATAGAGCAACCAAAATGTTCCATGATCAAACTACGTTGCAACATTGATGCTACTTAGGGGAGGATGGAGAATATAGTAAATGAAAAATGGAAAAGGCATGCCATGTGATATGTTAGATGCATCGTTCCATCAATTTGAAATACCCTTCCCTCACATTATAATGGCACAATGACATAGATATTTGAATAATTCGTTTAATATGTTTCACAACATAAGAGGAATCTTGGTCAACTATGAGAATAGCCATGATCCTAGAAAACAAGCCATGGTGAGTCACAACAACTTCAAGTCGATACAACAAAAGAAAATTACCCCTTACCAAAGACAATACAACGTTGTGAAATTGAAGAAGTGAATATAAATTTTGGGAAGGACCGTAAAAGTTTTATGGAGGCAAGGGTGAAGATGGATATTCAATTTCTACTCATGATGGCTACATAAATCACAGACCTAGACAAGAAAAAGCATGTTTTCATCAAGCAAATGTTGAGCATTTTTATCTTTATAAGAGTTAGAAGGGACCTTCATTGCCATATTCATGACACAAAAGTTTGTTGTATTGCTTGCACTTTGTGAGTGTGAAATTTGGTAGAGTGTTTCAATTGTAAAACACAAAATGCACACACCATAAAAATTTTATTATTATTCATCTCATAGAATGCTTACATATAAATAGGCATTGTGATCTCCTACATACATGGAGATTGGCTTTAACAACTTCAACGAGAGTTCCAAAAAAAATATCACAAACTATTACATGTGAGTGGATAAAACCACTTTCATTTTCTCACGATAATAGCTTATACAAACACATAATTGTTTATTTAATGTTAGTGATTTGTCAAAACAACTCATGTAACCACTCTCATCTAATATGTAATTATATTATCCTAGATAAAATCATCACTCACATATTAATAATATTCACCCAAATATAATGTGAGTAGTAACAATTAATATTCCTAACAATATATTTCCTCAAAAATAAGGCATGTTTAATGGTTTCGTCTTTATAGTTTCATTTGGAATTTTTGCCATGCCTAGATCATTTTGTTTTGACATTTTACAAGAAACTTGTAGTACTTGAAAATCGGTCTGAGCACTTGGCAATATGACATTTTTACTTATCCCAGTAGTTCCACCATTTACACATTACTTGGCCAGCTTAGAAAACATTCTCATTTTATTCCCACACCCCATTTATTAGACAACTACCTTCTCTAATTCAACTTGCGATCAAACACTAAAAGTCTGTAATTAAATATTTGTCAGAAGCCCCTCTATCTTTATCTAATTTTTTCATTGCATAATAGGTTTATACATTCTAGACAATACTACCATCGATATTGTTCATGCGCCATGAACCTATCCTCCAACATTCTTTTGATCAAATTATCATTTGGGCACTTTGAATTGTCTTCTAGATGAGACTTTGGGGTTAATTGAGAGGGATATCATTCAAATGGTCACCTATATAAACACATCCACCTCTAGAAAACCAAATTTGGTCATTTGGTATTTAATAATGTGATTTTTGGCTTTGTTGGTGAAATAATTTTTCCTGTTGCAAATTATGTATTTCCACCAATGCTCATGGGCTACGCCCCTCCTTATGTATGTGAGGCTCCCATTATTGAATGTAAACTATCCTAATTCTGTGGGGTGGCCAAATAGGATGGGGATCACATAGGAACACTTCACTAAACCTATGGCAAAGTTCTTGTACAGGTACAAGGGAGGAATTTGCAGCGATGAGGGATAAAGGAGAGAAATTAGGAAAGAGCGAGTTATTGTTGTGAGTAGGCGCTAGAAAATTTCACACACAATAACTAAAGTAGGTCCATATTCAATTAGAGGAAAGAAACAATGTAGGTAATTAATGAGACTGACAAACCATAAACACATAGTTCTTGAGATTCATCAATCAAGGACACCAAGTTCCTTCTTGGTTATTCAAGATCACTATGCTTACAAAGTTGCAGAATAGAGAGAGAAGAGAAGAAAACATAAGAAAAGGAAATGAAAGACATGTAGGTTTTATTTCTTGTGTAGTGATGAATACAAAGTTCAATCAACCTACAACTATCCACAGTTTCCACCAAAAAATAAACTTTCAAGATCCTTTAGAATGGAGTAGCCATTCCAATTTATAGCATTGCAGATTGCCTTCTCATCTACCCCCTACATGACTCTTCATGTGCCATCACTCGTGACTTTTCAATTGCCCTTAGAAGTGACAAATTAAGTACCTCTCTTATATTTTGAGAGAGTAATTTTATATTTTACAAATATTTTGTTGTCACTTAAGTGAATAGGATAAAATAGCAAAAAATACATTCTCAAATGAAGATTAGAATATGGAGAGAGAGAGAGAGAAGAGAGAGGAAGGAAAATCATTGAATGATCTGATGAAGAAGCTCCTTATGATGAATAACTTGCCGATTCAAGATCCCTGAGGAAGATTTTTTGGAACGGGCTCCTATGCTTTGAATTCTTTGCTGAACTGAGCTACTGCAGGTGTAGCTTGTCTTCTTCAGGAATGCAAACACAACTTAACACTTTGATCCATGCCCAGGGAACATCATTGATCTTCTTGCATTAATTGAGCTATATTTTGTGATCTTTTGCAATTTTAAAAATGTAGTCTCTGATCTTTGCAATAAACTCCAAGACATCTTCATTGAAGGAGAGAGAGTCACCTGCCTCTTTCTTGACCAAATCCAATGAATTCTTCCGATGATTAATTCTCATTAAGTGGAGGATATCCAAATCTCTGAATACAATTGCAGACTTCATTCAAAATCCCAAAAGCCTCTTATTCGCCGGAGTCAAGTTCGGAGATGGCATCTTCTATCATACCATATATTTCATCTATGATGAAAACCCAAACCAGAGACAAGTTCTCAGTTGTTGATGCAAACACATTCTCACTCACGAGGATGTGAGATTCAAAGGAGCTCATCTCGGACACAAGTGAGAACACTTCATCCAAGTGGATCCTCTCTTTTACAATCTCCTCCCTTTCTTTCTTCACTTTTAACAAGGTGGTGAGAATATACTTGATTAGAGAGAGGGCCTTTGGAAATAATGTCTTGTCTTTCTTGATGATTTTCTCAATTCATCTCTCGTTATCCTTTCCTTGCATCATATAACTTTGTGCTTTCTTGATCACCTTAGGGTCAAAGCTAGTGATTGGAGGAATGTCTTCCATAGGGAGTGAAGGTGCTGAATTGGGATCCAGGAAAGGTTGAATGTGAGCACTAAGGGTTCTTACGTGCTCCTCTAATTTCTCAATTGTTCACTTGTACTCTTCATTTTGAGCAAGGAGGCGGGTAAAGGATTTCTGGAACAAATGAAAATCACCCTCATGCGAAGCTTGATCCAATGAGATACGAATCAACTCATAGTCCGATGGAGTCATATCCTCAATAGGCTTTACATTCTTAGGCCTAGAAACTTCTACATACTAGTTTCCTGAGGCACCACCAAAGAAGCAGGAAGTTGTCTTGACCTTCTTCCTTTGCTTGGATTTCAAGGTTCTCGAGATAGCTCTGAGATCAGGCATAACAACTTGTTGTGTTGTACTTGGGTCACTTTTGATAAATCCTTGAACCATGGAAATGAAACTTCAGGGGTTGACATGATGTTGGTTGTCAAAGCAACTTTAAGAGTTTGAGGTAGTATCACTTCTTTCTTGTTGTGGGAAAGCTCTGCCACTGGGGAAGACAAATTTGGATGCTTCTGAAGAGAAGGATGAGCTCTTGATTCTTCACACAGGGTGGCTTGAATACCCAGACGCTTTGACTAACGCACTTGATTTGATTTTCAGAGAGAAGATGAGAGACACAATGTTTCCAACTTGCCCAATGAGTTACGATGAAATATTTTGATGGATTTATCACATTACCACGTGCTTGATTGAGTGTTTAAGAACATTATGACATCCAAATGGAATTGGGATGATTATTTGTTCTTTGTGCTTAGATGTTTCTGATGAGTTCCTCATTTTACTTCTGAATATGATCACATCCTTTGATGATTTTTTATTTCAATGGTTCAATTGACACTTTTTCAAATCCTTTTAATTACACAATGTTCCTGACTTTCACTTGTTTCGCCTTGCTCTTGGACACAATTATGATCAGAATAATGTTTTATGATCCTCGGGTGGATTTCCTCATTTGAGCTTCAAGACAACTTTACATACATGTGAGGATGGAAAAAGTAATGAGATGAGTGAAAAAAGGGCCAACTGTAACTTTCTACACCAAAAAAAGAAACTTTCTTTTTTTGGCAAGTAGGACCAGGAGCTGCTATTTTGGGATATTTTGATTTTTTTGCTCAAATTATGTCTTCTGAATTTCCTGAAAAAATAAATTCACCTCCATTGATGATGCTTTATTGTTTTTAGAAAGTTTTTATTTTTAGTAAGTTGTTTTTTTTTTTTGGGAAAACTACTTTTTTGCTCAAATTGCCTATTTTGCCAAGTTTGTCATTTTCATTGTTTTTCGAATGTTCTAATCAGAGAGATATTTACCATTTTTGGAGGGTTTCTATTTTTATTAAGTGGAAGCATCAAACACCTTCGGTTCTTATAATGTACACTTACCGTGTTTGTTCGCAGTGAAAATGCCCTCATCAAATTCAGCTCATCTGCGGGATCCCGTGCTCCAGTTTTCATCATGTTCCATCCGCTAGAACTCTTGCAAATTGAAAAATAAACTTGTAGGGAAAGTGTTTCAAGTTGGATGTTATTAAAAATATATGTCATCATCAAATCTGTAATGAAAGTCTTCTTGAAGGCACCAGGTATGGAGATCTGGTGAGAAATTTTCAATAGAATCTGCCTTCACGTTTGCAAGTTACGAGTTTTTTTCATTTTCATGTTCATGGCTGCCCTAGGAAAATTTTAGAAGAATGTTTGGTGTTTTTTCGGGTTTATGACATCAAAAATGGCAGCAAGGGTCGAACCATTTGAAGAAATGGAGTTAAAACCGGTTACTTTATGTTTTTGTGTTACCCTGACAACTAATTTTGTTCACAGACGAGCTAGCAATATGTAATTTGAAGTTAGGGTTTTTTGATAGTCGAGGATAGGAATAATTTTTGTGTTCCCTCATTCCCCTTGGGAATTAGGACAAGGGGACGAGAAAATGCACCTGAAGGAGATGATGACAAATGGCGCTTCGTGGTGCAAGATGAGAGAGATGGGGAAAACATGCACTGGTACCTGGGAGCTATCAGCCGGTTGCATGAGGAACTTGAAGAGGGGATAGGATGGGGCATATTTTTGTACCCTTTGTCCCCTTGGGAATGGGGAAAAGGAGGAAAATAAAATGCACCCCCACCAAATGATGTCAAGTGTCACTTTGTGATGCATCGTGAGGGAGATGAGGAAACTTGCATTGAGCACTTGGGAGTTGAGTTTAGGTCATATGAGGAACTAGATGGAAAGGCTGAGGTAGGGTGCATTTTGGTGTCCCCTTTGTACCTTTGGGAATGGGGATAAGGGGGACGATAAAATGCGCCCTCACCAAAATGTGACATGTGTCACCCCAAAAAAGAACTAAGTATGAGAAGCGTACCTTGCACAAGAGAGAACTTGATGACACAATTCTCGGAGCTCCAGATGGTCTTTTCACATGAAGTTTTATATGATTTTTACTCAAAAAATCATTTCAAGAAAAATGGGATAGGTTTTAGACTTCAATTCTTCTTTAATATTAAATAATTGGACCCTTTTTCTTCGAGACAACAAGGTGTGTTTGCTAAGAATGAGCTGCCTTGAGAAACCATCAGGTATTGTGAAATATGTGATGATTCCACCATGTATAGAATTATTTAAGATTTCCAATTCATGTTTGTTTTCTCTCTAAATCCTTATGGAGCTCTTGGAATCCTCTGCAGAAGTTCAGGTACCAACTTTGACTGCATACTTCATACATCTGAAAAACCCAATGTTGTACAAACTATCCATAAACCTTCAAAGCTTCCCTAAATATTCCTGAATCATTTACAACACTTTTCTGACTCTTTAATACCACATCTAGATGATTATGAGCTTTTAGATCCACCCCAAAGAATGCACACTAGCCCTGAAATGGCCAAAATTGGCCTTTCCAAGCCTACCAAAGAACTCACATTTGGAAGTACTTTACTGAATGAGAAAAATAACCTTGGGAAAACAAACACAAAACACAAAAGGAAACTATATTATAGGGGGAGGGAAAGTTACAAAGGCGGGGGGAAAAATGTACACATACCCAACAACGGGTTGGGAGTAGTACATACCATCATGGAAAAACAAACTTAATTTAGACCTCCGAAGCTCGAAGATCATTATCTCATCATGCCATGATCTTGTGATGGCTTTGCATGGTTTGAGAAGAAGGAGAGAATAATATTTTGTATTCATACTTATATTGCACTAAAAATACTCTTGCATTCAATGAACACTTTATTACCTGTTTATAAGTCTTGCTTCTTGTAGCCTTAGCCTGATGCTTTGTGAACATGAGAAGCCATTCCTCCATGTTCTCAAAAATAGAATCATGAGTTCTGTCATGAAGGAATTCACAATCCTTGAAGGAAGGTTGAAACATGAAATAATTCTTGAATCAATGAGGAGTCCAAAAGTGGCGAGAGAAATTTGATCCTTTTCCCATTCACAAGCTTGTTCAAGCTTCTCACTTTGTTGTTCGGAATAATTATTTTCTATACATACCAAATCAATATTGACCTTGACATTATTTTCTATGGTAGAGGTGTTGTCTTCATGATTGAGAATATCCATAGGAGATTCTAGACTTTCCTCCCTCTTTTGTTTATCATGAATGTATTGTTCTTCATGAAATGAGAAAGTTGAAAGATTACCCTCACATTCATGAAATAAACTTTTGACAATTGAGCATTCATAAAGAATACCAATTGGTTATCTTCAATAGGTCTTGCAGCTTTGGGAATTTTCTAAAGCAATTTGATGAACTTTGCAACGAAATCTCTTATAGCCTCATTGTGTTCCTTCTTCAATTGGGACCATTGTGCGAGCAATGCATGAACATATTTAGATGGTTTGGATCTAGCCTCAAACCCAGTCTTCATCTACGCCCAGTTTGTAATTGACCTTCTGGTAGATAGAAGAACCAATCTGTAATGACATCTTACAATGATTCCATGAACAAATGGACTGAAACATCCCCATGTTTCACTCCAAGCACACCACTGAAGTTTTGGATCAAAATGCAAAAATTAAACACAAGAATAAAATTTCTCCATATTATTCAAGTGGGACAAGGTTGCATATTTATAGGTCAAGATGCTCCTATTAAAAAGGAGTTAGCTTTTAATAACTCCACACCCCAAAATACTAAGTGGGTGGTTCATAACCATTTACAAAAAAATACCTACATGAGATTGCATCTCACAACTAACAATCTAATAACAACGATATGAAAATCATTACAATATTTTATGTGAGCACTAACAATGAATTTCCTAACAGCCACAGGTTGTGATAAATGTAGTTATGTGCTCATCTGGGTATTATTTTTCATCCCCTCCGAATTTGGGCAAGTTCTTCCTCGATCCTCTAGATAACTCGTTAAGTGGAGTTAAAGCCAACATGCCAATGTTTTGTCCCCATGGTACAAGTGAATCCATTTCTTCTTCTTCTTCTTCTTCTTCTTCTGGAGGAATGATATCTAATGGTGTTGCAACTGGTCCTTCAAGAGTGTCTTTGAGAGGAAAGTCGAGATTGAATTCAGGGAAGAATTATTGTCCATTTGGAAAAAAGGGAGTATGAAATTTGCTTCTTGTTGTTCTTCGAATGCAGGATCAATAAGGCCAATTGCACAATCAACGTTGGTGCATCTTCTTTTTGCCAGTTTGTAGGATTTACGCTCAACTTAAAACATATTTTTGTACACTTGTATCTTCACTTAGCCAGCTTGTAAAAGATTTTTCAATGAGGAATATGGAAATTCACAACATAGAATATGAAAAGACACATCGAAATATGAAAGGTTCCTTATAGAAATCAACAATGAATTCCATATTTTTGAGTTTTGTATTTTATGAATTTTAAAGGTTTTGGGGTATTTGATTTTTACGATTTTGTGGATCATATAGAGTGCGGGACAACAAAATCTGCCCCATAGTGGGCACCAAAAATTGTTGGCGAAATAATTTGTCACAAGACAACTTAGTAGTTTTCGTCAATGATTAGGGACTAGGTTCCTTCTCTTGGGAATGGGGAGGATCCCATTTTTTGAATGTAGGAAATAAAAAAAATACGTCGGTGGTCGTTAGGTTAGGGATCACACATGAATACTCCACTAAACATGTGGAAAATTTCTTGTACGGAATATAATGGAGGAATTTGCTTGAAAAAAGGCAAAGGGGAAATGGGAAAATAGGGAGAGGGTTAAGGTTGTGAGTAGACACTCGCAAATTTTATAAACATTAACCAAAGTAGGTCCACATTCAATAACAAGATAAACAATTGTGTAAGCAATAACAGGATTAACAAATCAAAGACAAATTTCTATTGATTTATTCCTCTAAGACACAAAGTTCTTTTTTGGTTCTCCAAGATTACACAACTTGCATAGTTGGAAAGTAAGAAGTAGAAGAACTTAAACAAGGAGATAGAAGAAAACAACTTCTTTCTTGTAGTTGTAGGAGAGCTAAACCCTTTGGAATGGAAAAGCCATCCCAATATATAGCCTCACAAAGTGTTTCTTAATCTCCCCCAAGTGACTTTTCATATTTTTACCACATGTGACCTTTTATATTCTTGTAGGAATAAAAATAAGTTCTTTTCTTATTTATGAAAAAGAAATTTTACAATGCAAAAGTAAAAAGTCACTTAATTGAATAAGACGAAATAACCAAAAAGTACATTCTCAACGAAGAATTAGAATAGAGAGAGAAGGAAGAAGAGATAAGTGATCAAAATGAAGATGAATAAGCTTTTGATGATGAAGAGTTTGTTCTCGATGGAATCTGTGGATATGCTCCATGGATGAAATCCTTTCCCTTGAGCTCTTTGTTGAGCTAAGCCGCTGCGAGTGCAACTTCCACATACTGAGATCCAAAAGCCTAAGTGAAGAATCGAGAAGATGTTTGGGCTTTCTTGGTGTACTTGTTTTTAATATATTTTGAGATGGCCTCAAAGTTAGGTGTCATTGATTGTTGCACCATTCTTGATTCTCCTCCAAGTAGCTCTTACACCCATGGGAAAGTCTAAATTGGCGTAGGCACAATATCGGGCATGGACGAACTCTCAGGTGCCTAATATGAAACTAAAGATTTTTTGAGATGGGATGACTCAGCTACCTCTTAAGAAACACATGTATCTTGAGGATGATTAGGAGATTGAGATGTATCAATTTCTCCTAGCTCAAGTGGCTCAATAGGATTCCTTTTGACTTTTGACTTTTTATGAAGCCTCTTAGGGGGAATAAACTTCAATGCACTCTATCTTCACAAACTTCCTTTAAGAAGACCCTTACAAATGAGAAGACTTTGTGACT
This sequence comes from Taxus chinensis, assembly GCA_019776745.2. NCBI lineage: Eukaryota > Viridiplantae > Streptophyta > Pinopsida > Cupressales > Taxaceae > Taxus > Taxus chinensis. Next base: position 214,462,076 of record CM034149.1, read on the forward strand.
CTATCAGGTGCCCTGAGAGGAGAGGTGAGAGACAATTATTTGGATGGAGCCAATAGACCACCCAATTTAATAAAGGAGGTCATCTTCCACTTGAACCAATCCTTTGATCTTTGAATCACCACCATCGTTATTTCTTTGATATCTCTAGATTCTCAGATGTTCCTTAGAGTGGGTAAAAGGGAAGATGATTGAATTGTTTGATACTCATGATCAAATAGATCTGATCCATCTTCATTCATCCCTTCTACAAACCATTCAAACTTGAAATCCCTCATTTGATTTACAGTCATCCTTATGTGGTCCCACCTCATGACCTCAAAATCATCAATGCAGTTGGTCCAATAGTCTTCAATCTGTGGAATGTGTTGTAAACCCAACAAATGGAAAGTATCAGGGTTTTTCCTACTATCAAATTTTGGTTGGGATACGTAGGAATACATATTGAAGGTTGTGAAGGATGCTTCAATGTTCGTTGCGTCCATTACACTCTTACATGAATAAATCCCCAGGGAGAAAGGGAAAGATACACCCTTCTTCACACTTTTGCAATTGGTGTGAATGTGAGACAATTGCCTACACAACTCAATCATGATGATCTTGTCACCTGAGTACCTTGGTAACCTATGAGGTGCGAGATCAAATCCTTTGACTCTCATATAAGTGACTGTGGGGAACTGCATGAAGTAACTTCCATATATTTCAATCAACCCAGTTGCTTGAGGTAAAATTCTTCATTTAGAATTACTCTCAAGTAACCATATGACATACATGGTGAATGCATTATTCACCCTCGAGAAGTGAGAGTTACTCTCCCGATGTTAAGTTGTGGATATGTCTCATATATTAGAGACTTTTTTGGCACATTTGGTGTAGAAGAGAGACTTAGGAAAGACCTCATGTATGCAAGAGTATACGCTAGATAAGAAGTCATTTTGAACTTCTTAGAGGTAGGAAACGACAACAACTACCACTGAATGTTGTTACTTATAATATGCCCCCAATCAATCATCTAATTTATTTCTGTGACCGCTCGGATGAATTGAGCCATCCAGTCTTGGAAGTCTTTTGTAGTATCTTCTCCTATCACCTTGTTCAACAAGACTATTGCATCTGAGTATACCTCATGGAATTCACCTTGAGACAAAGTTTTGGGAATCCTCGAGGGCTTCCTTCCCTATTTGAGCCATGATCCAACTGCCAAACCTTACAAATATGAATTCATTCTTACCCATTCTTGAGAGAAAAATTCCCTAGTGATGATCATGATATTGTTACTAGTGAGAATTTGCAAGCAATGAGAAATACCCTTTGAACTTAGAACTGCCAACAATGAATTATCTACTTGAATTGTCCTCGAATTTGGGTCATTGTGTTGGGCACAAGCTAGGACAAGATTTGTGCTTTGAACAGACAATGGATGCCCATCGACTCTGAATAACTCACTTGAGAATATATTTTCCTCCACATCATTGTTGCCTACATTGGGATACTCATTGTTTAATGCGCAATTTGACTCTAAACCTAAGTATTTGATCTTCATGGTTATGAAAGTCAGTGAAATGGACGGGAGATGGATGGGTATAAACAATTTGACAAAAATCCCAACACTTACTATTTTTAGCACGTCCCACCCCATATGTCTATTTTTAGAAAGTTTCTCAAATTGGCACTTTTGAGTGATCTTGACATGAAAAGGGTGATGGTGACTTAGAAAGTGACTTGTTTTCTAAACTTACTATTTTTAGTATGTGAGAACTTGGTAAAACTTATTATTTTTAGCAAGTGGTTTTCTGTATGTCGGAATGAGATGAGAGTAGTCTCGAAAGTTTCGTTTTCACTCCGGGATGCTTTGCTCCAAATTTTAGGGGTTTTTAATTGCCGAATTTTTTTTAGATATGACAAGGCAAGGTCTATGGCTGCATTTTTTATGGCTATTAAAAATTATTTAGAGCATTAATGGAGGCAAGCTTGGTACCAAAAGAAAGGTGTTTTTGCAAGGAAGGTGTTGTTAAAGTTTCACGAGATTTTGATGTGGGGTTTTTGAGTTATGAGCAAATCTTCATTTTCAAGCATGGATGTTTCTAGAAATTTTCAGCAGCAACAACATATTTTTGGTGTTTGTGAGGGAAAAACATCACATTCAAATATTCAAAAATGGTTGTGTTAGAGTTTTAAACATTTTTCCCATTTAGCACTTTAACTTGCCATTAACCTAACATGGCTTAACCCAAGTTAGTTGGGTGTTACAGGGTGAGTTGTACCCATGAAAATAGGGGACAGTTGAGGTGAGGGGACAATGGTGACACTAAAGTGCACTTTGCATGAGATTGTGATAAGTGTTACCAAGTGGGAGCAAAGGAGATAGATGCAGGGGCTAGAAATAAGCTCCCAAGAGCTAAGATGGGGTTCTTCATGTGACCGGGGCTAGATGGATGAAGTTGGGCACACTTTTATGTCCCAACTCTCCCCTTGGACCAAGGAACATTAAGTTTTGAAAAATGTGCCATGTGTGGAGGTGGTCATGTTTGCAACTTGAAAACACTCCTAGGACACAAGTGATGCACTCCAAGTGACACAAGCAAAATCGTCAACAAGGAGGGCACATTTTTGTGTCTCCATTGTCCCCTTGCACCAAGGGACATCTAAGCTCAAAAAGCCTGCTACTCACTTAAGTGGTGTGTGGATGTCATCATGTCAACCTGAAATTAGAAAATGTGAATGTCTTTTCCATGCGAAGAGAAAAACATGGAGCTCTATGGTCAAACCTTAATATGATTTGACTCCAAAACACCCACTGAATCCATCCCCACCATTTTCAGGCCCTAATTTTGCTTGCATTTTGAATTTTTGGCATAGTCATTCTTTTGGCACAAATAAGTAGCAACAGTGACCCGAACTACCATAGAGAGTAGTGAGCCTTAAGATCAAAATTGATGCATTTACCATGTAGAGGACTCCGAGAGCTTTCTGTTGACTATCTGTTTAGCTCCTAACTCCTCCCGAAACCTTCAAAACAAGATCACTTTCTTCGTTGAACCTTACATTCCATGCACCTGTAGTGACCCAATCTTGCTCAGATGGATCCTAACACCACATACCTCCACATCTTTCCTTAAAACTGCCATGGATCTCTTCATTGCTCCCCTACACAATCTCCATATGAGTTAAACCCTTGCAGATAGCTTTCGAAGGATGTTTTCTTACTACAGTATGGCTAAAAATATTCATTTTAATGCTTGCGAGAGCGCTTTTCCACCTCAGAGCTCAATAGCTTCATGAAATTCACTTGGATCTACCTCTTTGCACATGAAACACACTTGAAATACATGTTAGCATGTCCCTCCTAGCTAAGATGATGATGAGACAGACTCAAGGCGATTGTATGAGTTGATAGGTTGGCTGGAGGAAGGGTTCACAATGACCAGGAAAGGGGATTTCAAGTGGTGGACTTGGTTGTCATGACCAAAATTTTAAATTTTGTATGCCAAACATTTGGCATGACAACAATTTCACAGTTGTACAATGTTCAACAAGGCTAAGAGTGAGGATTCTCATTATTAAAAAGGGGAAAAACACTTCTTAACTAATTTTCCTAGACTAACTTGAAAATGTAGATGAGCATTATATGTTACATTTGCATTTGTATGTAATCAATGTGCCTTATGTGTTCCCCTTAAGGTCAAATGGATGTATATCATTACAAGAAAACAACTACAAAATGGATTGGTTACACAATGGTTCATCTTCCAAAACAATTAGACATTTAGCCTTCTTTTAGGGGTGGTTATGGGTCTTGCAAGTGCATGGTGCATGTTGAATGGTGCTTTAGCATGGTGTAATCTTAGGGGGTGCTACCTAGTGTGGCATGAATCAACATGACATTGTTGTATGGTCATCGAGTTATGGAGGTCCTTTTCAATGACCAAGAGTTACGTATTATGCCACTTGACATTGTGCAAGAGTACCACAAGGCTACGTTCGTGGTGCAAGTCGTAACGATTGGGGTGCATAAGGTCCTTAAGAGAAGCACGTGCCGACACTATGATCATATCAATTCTTAGATAGCATTCTATTGAGCGAAATCTTGGAGCGCTTTGCTCAAGGCATTTCTATTGTAGGTTTGACAAATTAGAAAGGTCTATTAGTGGCTCGCAACCAACCCTATTTGTGTCTAGACGGATAGGGATGAAAATGATTAAAAATCACTCGCAACATCTAAGGAGGCTAAGATCCTTGTATCCTTTTACTTGTTTGATTTAGAAGTTAATAAAGCATTGTTTATTGTGTTTTACATGTAATGTGATGCTTAATTAGAAGTAGGAATATTTATGGATGTATTTTTTCAGAATGCACTAGTATAGGCTTCGAATATATTTAGGTAAAAAATTGCATTTTTTTATTAATTTTTCATACAACTAAACACAAGTTTTGTTGTCCAGACAATTTAACCTCCATGCTCCCAAGATTCACAAAGGTAGAGCACACTTTTCCGCTTTCACCATGTAACATGAAAATCACGTCTTTGAAAATTCTAAAATAATCTTAGTTTCCTATATCACTATATATGGGTATACTTGGATGATCGGGTATATTTGTAAATTGTTATTGGAAAATATAGGAATTTGTGTAAATCAAGATGTAATGCAACATTTCAAGAAAACTTGTTTTCTGCTCAGACTAGGGGAGTTGAACTGCATACATGCAAGAATTGAAATTGTTTAGTAGAAACAGCTCCTAACACTGCAAAAGCCGCCCATAAAGATTATGTACTTATTATATCTTTAATTAATATTTTATAGATCGATTTTCCTCTCTTAAGAATGACACATTGTATCCTTGAATGATATATTGGTGTTTAGCAGCACGTTTGATGAAATCTAAGGCATTTGAGGCAAATTTTGCAAGTATTAAATAAAAAAGAAATGATTTTCAATTAAAATCACTAGTCTATTTAGGCCGTGGTTGAAGGGGAGTTGACAATTGATCATGCCAAAGACGAGTCATTCACATATGGAAGAGGCATTCCATCGTTTCCTGCTTTTGTGGAATTGTTGTCTTTCACCTACCGACATCCCATGACAAACAAGATCTGGCTCCATGTTTCCAATTTCTCGATGTTAAACTCGCTTGTATACTTGGCTGATGGTTAGTCTACATAATGTTGATGAAGTTTACTGGTCTTTGGATTCCTCGTTCATCTAAATACAAATACATTCAATAATAACTTCATTTGGAGTTGAAATAAGATTCCCATGAAAAAAAAAACAAGTCATTGTGCTGGTGGTAGTTCGATTATTTAGTTTTTGAAGAAATGTTCTTATATAAGGAGGCTCCATATGTCAAAAGAAAACAAATTCCTTCCGACCCATCCTCTAGCATGTATACATGTGCTAGGTTGCCGGCCAACCTCTTGCCAAACGACCAATTAAGAAGAATTTACCACCATACGCAAGGAGACTCGCCATGGAAACCAAATCATCCATTCTTTTTTATTCCACAGAAGATGCCAACTGATGATAATCTGAAAAGATATGCTTTAAACTAATTTGATGGGTTACCAAAAAATTGAGACTGCTGTAATCTGGGAGCATGCTAGTCAGTTTGTCATGTTTTGGTTTTATGCCTGTCAACTCCAATTGTTTGAAAACCTCTAAGGCATTTTTAGCAAGGTGATTTTGTGCCTAGCCAACAATAGTTGCAGTGCAAACTGCAAACATTGTCAAACAATTCATGGGTCTCCTTTGTACAATCAGATTTTGCATACATCTCCAACACAGCAGTCACGACTGCAACGGAACACCTTTTTATATTCAAAATAAAATTGTTCTTTATCAGGAAAAACAGTTATTATGTGAGACTTCAACATTCATAATGTATGCAGTTAATAATCACTAGCTTCTGCCTATCATATCTGGGAGGTTACCTTTGAAACACAGGATTGGGTTTGAAACTTAACATTCCATCAATGAGTTAATGGAAAAAGGTAATTACTGGATCAATTTTTTTGCAGTTGATGCAGAAATTATGCTAAAAGCAGAGGAAAAAGATCCATTAGAACCATACCAAAACACTAGAGAATATTGCAAGACACTTAAAGAAAAATGTGTAAGTTTTCAAAAGAAACAGCAGAAGATTTACCGCTATATAAATAAAGTCGCTTTTGAAAAGATTACTACCATAGAAGGACAAACAATCCATGGATAAGCACAAGTGCATAAGATTAAGGAAAATCTGGATGCATATTTTGACTAGATAAACTTATTTGTAAATGATCATAAGGATTGTGCAAGTTTAGACCAGATATTAAGACATGAATTGATATGCCAGTAATCAGAATGGAATAAGAGGGCACTAAGAGCAGAATCATAGTGCTTAAAAACATCATGAATTTGCAAGCATACACCATCAGTGCTGTTCAATATGTGAGCATTCTCCGGCTAAGTGAAATGCATAACAAATTTAACTACAAAATGACCAGTGAATGAGAACAGTCGAGCATCATAGAGCACAATAAAAACCTCTCGTTTCAAAGCTAAGAATAAAAAGGACTGGATATGGCAGTAACATGCAACTGAAGCTAATTGCTTATTCTGAATCAAGCTAACTCTTTGTAGTGTTGCAAAGATGAGATCTTCCCTTGAAAAAGACTGCTATTCACAAAAAACCCTAGCCTCATCAGGCAAATACAACAGATGTCCCTTTGCTAGTTGTACATAACTACATGATGTGTATGATGAAATACAATCCCTAGCTACCAATGTAAAGATAATGCAAGGGAGATTAATTGTACTTTGTCTTCAGAAAATACAAAGCAAGCATTATCATTAAATTGTTTCCATTTATATATCTTATTCAAAATAATGTTTACCTGCAAATGCATGCCTTTGATTCCACAAATACTCTTGATGGAGTCTGCTTGTGCAAAAAAATAGCCAAGATGAGAAAATTTGAAGCCCTCATCTACATTTTCAATCTGTTGCTCCCTAAACCAAGCTTCTCTTAACAAATGAAACATAGTACCTGAAGATAATTGTATTGACCTTGGCAATCCTTTTGTGTAAGACTCATGTAGTTATGATCAGTTATAACTCCCTCTCACTGTTTAGTCCACCATTATTAGCCCTTAAAGTATCCTGCAGAAATGAGGATTCAGCATATGGATTAACATACTTCTCCAAGAAGCATTGCTCTGTCATGCAAACTGCTTGAGGAAAACAAGATGGATTCTTGAGCACTGCCATGGACTTTAATGCCTCAACTACTCTATAACGAGGAATTAACCTCGCTTCCAAACTGAAAGCCAACATACTCGGATACTTGAGAATATCAGTCAATGAAAGCCCCACAGAATGCACTAAAAAATCCATATTGCGCTTAACTTTTTCTTTGGAAGTTGCCAATATCCGAGGCATCCGCCTGCACAAAACCAACACTTGTTCTTCTGACAAACCTAAGCTACGCAAATGCTGCAGTTTTTGTTCTACAACATCCTCTCCCTGCCTGGAAATCGAACCCAAAGCAACTGCAAACATAGGAGAGCCCTTGGTATACCCAAAACCCTCCAGTTGCTTAAATAATCTCAATATTTTATACTCTGGAATTGTTATCAACTCGGGAACCGTGCCCAGCAGTGATGACAAACGCTCGCCCTCGAAACCACATGTTTGCAGCAATGAAAGTGTAGGTTTAAGCCTATTCTCAATACTGAGGTTAAAAAGCCTTGGATTCAAGGAAACGAGTCTGGCCATATCCTTTTCATTCATGAAGGTTTTAAGGAAGTTAAGCTTGGATTTTATGTTTTTATCAGGGCTTAGAAGAAACAGCCTAGGGTTGTAAATGACCAGTTTTCGAATCTGGGGAGGGTTCAAACCATGGTCATGGAGTAACTGCAATGCTTGTTCCACATTGTGGGCTCCTTTTGGTTGAGGAAAGTTATCGGATTGTTTGAAAGCCTTTGCTATGTTTTCCTCTGTAAAGCCGTATTTGTTAATGAGAAGTTGTCTAACAACACCTGGGTCTGATGTGGGTGGGGTTGAAATCTTTATACAGCAAATAGAAAGTTTTGTGGTGTTCAATGCAACCGGAGACCTGCGATGAATATGATGACAAGCACTGAATGGAGGTTCAATCCTTACGGCCGGCTGCAATATGAACTGAATCGCCATTATGCATGCAATTTGAGAGGGAGCGAAGACAAATTATTTAGAGTGTAGAAAAATCACCTGAAAATAGCAGAAGCTCAAATTGCAGTGGATGTGAGGTGGGACTTTGGTAGAATAGGGGAAATTCGCCATGAAAGTCTTCACCTGTTGCTACCGTTTGTCCTCGATAGCAGGCCCTAAAGTTTGCGTGGTTTTGAGGCGTCCAGATTTTTTCCTGTCCTGTATTCAGTGATTGATGGTCGAGTGCCCAGTCTGTATTCCGAGAATGAGATTAATGGAAGAGTTCAGTAATACCTATGCATTCCCCTCAATAAATTGTTATCATTCTAAAAGAAAATTTGGAGCATTCAATTGTTAAATTATCCAAAAATAACTCATTATTGAGGAAATTTAAAAGAAACATTAAGGTAAGGTAAAATTGGCAATCGAATTTTTTTCTAAATTTTGTTAAGAGATATTTTAGGAGCCCCTCTTCATGGGACCATGGGGTAAGGTATAAATTGGCAGTCGAAATCTTAAGGTGCAATGTAAAAGTTGATAAGGGTAGCGAAGTATACAAGAAAAATCAAACTAAAAAATAAGGAACGTAAATTGAATTGTTGGGAAGAAGAGAAAAAAGGAACATGGGAAACTTTGTGATTTAAGATTAAGTGAAGAAAACTCGATTTTAGATATATTGACTATACTAAGTATGAATATGAACATCGCAATAAAATCTTGCTATTTAACAATTGTGTCAATTTCTAAAAATTAAAGGATTCAAGGAAATCATATTAGCTAGAAAAGAGATTTAGAATTTTTTTAAATGGTTTTCATTGAGGTGTGACATTAATTTTTTGAATGAATGAAGTTTATTTAGTCGTAGAAGCATTTCCAAGATGTACTATAGAAGCATATCTAATTTGAGGTAGTAAGATATGTATTTAGATGCAATTTTATAAGAACTATTTTTAGATTATGAAGCCACGAAGGAGGAAAGGGGAAGGTTGAACAAGTATAATAAGGCATGTATTTAGAGGCAATTGTATAGGAATTTGTTTTTGGGTTATGAATCCATGGAGGAGGAAAGGGGAACACTGGCCAAGTAAATATACTCATCCCACAACCAATCAACCATGATGTTAGTAGGGTGACCACTTTAAATGTGGTGTCACTCCCATTTGCACAAGGATCATGGTATTTTTGTGTTTATATGTTTCCCTGAAGCAAGCCTACTAACCAATGTAGGATTATTTTTTGAATGAATGAGGATGTTAAAGTTACAAAAGAAATTTCAAGATGCACGGAAAGGCATATATCGTTTACCCCCTAATTAGATTTCCTAACGAAGAAGGATGTAATAATATGTAAGAGGAAGATTAATCTGATCTAATTAACTTCCAACATCAATTATGCATGACCAGAATAATGCATTCCAACTTGAAATGACCTAGAAATTAATAGACGATTAGTAACTTGCTCAAAATACAAGAGGAGAGAGAGACTTAACTTGTGTAAGAAGATTCTAGAATGATATGGATGTGATATGTAGTGAAATAGGAGAAACTGGAACTCTCAATTCTAGATATAAATTTCTAGAATTGGAAAACTTATAGATTTAGGACTGTACAAGATTTGTACAGTCTAGGAAGGAGTTGTACGGCTTAAGACAAGGATTGTAGAATCTTGGATTATAAGATAGTTGAGTTGTGAGACTATTTTGGAGCTCCACGTGTCTAGGAATGATGCTCTCTATGTGTTGCTCTTCTTCGCACAACCTCAGGATGACTTGTAATGATCTACAACAAAGTAAAAACCCTAACAATTTGCATAACTCTTCATCGAAGCATTAGTAAACTAAGGGAGAAAAACATGTGTATATGTGTTGAGGTTGGACCACCCTTGGGGGTCAGACTCCCATCTATTGAACCAATCCTCGTGTTGCATTACATATCCTTGATGCATAATCAAGCCTCGCGTAGTTCTACTAAGTGTTTTTGCAAGTGTGTAAAGATAAAAATCCTCTAAGGATTCCCTTCAGTCTCCTGACACCAAGATAACAAGCTCACTGTGTAGTATAGAATGTACCTAGTGTGGTAGTGGTGAGATAAGGTGTGACTCAGTTATGTGGCATAACCCTTCTGTTGATTGAAACCCTTGTGTAATGTTTGGAATTACTTTTCTCTTACTTAGGACACGACTTTATGATCTTTGCATGTTTGTAGATGGGTGAAGCTAAAATCCCTGACCTAGTTGAGTGCTTCAAACTTATAGTAGGGACTGCCCCGATGATATGTAGCTGATTTGAGTAGATTTAGGAACCTTTTGAGTGCATTTTGAATGATGTTTGCAATAGGAGCTTGTAACAATGTCAAGTGAGTTAGAATGTGATAATGACTTGCTTATATGGTCTTCAATAGGTGATATATTACGATAAGCTTGACCCTGAGAAGATAACATGACCAAAAATAATGATTTAACATTGAAAGTAGAGCCGATGATTGAGAAGGTGTAGGACAACATAGGGTGGCCAAGAGCGGACCCCATATCCTAACCCTTTTGGATGGTTTTGGACAAGAGAGAGAAAATCCTAAAATGAAAGTTGTACAATGAATATCATATGTTTTATGCCTATTTTATTGAATAATATTTTGATATTTGTTGATAAAATATGGTGTAAAAATAAGCAAGTTGTAGAATGGCTAGAGAGATGATGAGATTAGATTTCAAATGTGAGCATTTGTTTTAGCAAGGATACAAGGTCAAACTTAGCACTACACAAGGACAAGTTACCATATATTAGTGTCTACATTCCCCCCCTTAAGTGTGTAATTAAAAATTGCATGCTTAAAGGAATTCATATGTAAGTGTGTACGCACTTTTCCTTTGTTTGGAGGGACTTCATGATGTGTTGGTGTTAGCATGCTCCATGGTGAAACCTACAACACCTAGTGCAGTCATTTTTTATGATAGAAACTAAACTTTAACTCAAAATATAGATAGTGCATGTAACTTTGCACATTACAAAAAAAGTATATAAATGTGATGCAAAACATGGAAAAAAATACACCTATTTTTTTTTTCTGGAGGGAATAACTACCACTTTTTCCATTCCGTGGAGATTTCAAATGTTCTTTGGAGATGTTGGAGGATTGGGGGTGATCATTCTCCAATGTTTTTCCACATGAGATAGTAAAGGAGGAAGGATTAAACTATGAAGGATCCATGTACTTTGATGCCTTCCCCATTCAAGAATGTGAATAGAGAAGAGGAAAGATCATTCTATGAAGCTCGCATATTTGCTTTAATGTTTTCTTTTTCTAAGAATCTAGTGAGAAAAGGGAAAATATCAGTCTAAAAATATTGCAATTTTTCTTTGACGTTGTCCATTAAACCCATAGACCACACCAGTGTAGATGGATCTAGGCCCAATTTGTTCTAACAAACTTTAGATGAAGTGACCCATGTCATGCCCCCATAAGGTGCTACTATGTGTCAATTGATTATTATAACTTTGAGAATTTTTTAGGGAGATGGAGGCTCATGCCCACAAACCCATTATGTAGTTGTATTTGAAATATCATTGTAAAGAAGGAATGAAGTACTCATGACCCTTGTAACCTACTCTGAACTATGTAATTTGCACTTATACCTATATAGAGATCCTATAAATGTCTTGTAGAATCCGTAAAAACCCTAAAATTTGAATAAAATTTCCCTATCTAGGAATGTATTGAGATGTTAAGACCATACACGGTCTTGATTTTGATGCACGGTTTTGACCATGTTTGAATTTTGACACATTTCAATATCTGTGGCATTTTTAGAGGATCTGAGCCCTATAGAAACTTGTTCTTGTATCATGTAATATGTATGTATTTGTAGAAATACCTTGTTGAATTCCCCCCTTTTGAGATGCGCATGATGAATCATTTGAGCATGGGCTCAAAATAAAATATGTGTACACATGTACTATATGTATGAAAATTTATAGGATGATGTGGAAGGTTGAAGTAATGGCCACCATTGAGAATATCTATTTGCAAAGGAGTTGCATATGGTGGAAACCATGACACGAAGAACAAACATGTAACAAGAAAAAAAACAGGAATACATGTATAAAGCAACTAGTAACAAGAGAGAATAATAAATTATTTACTCCATAGTAACACCAGTGTGTAATTAGCATATAAATCGTGTCATAGAAAAAATAGTAGTGTAAGCTAGAAACATCATAGTAATAGAAACAACAATGTGTAAGCAAGTAAGCAAAAACATGTAAAATCATATTCAAATATAGGCATGGAGCCACAAACATCGGACACCCAAAGTGTCATAAGAAAATCACATTAGAAGGAACAATGTACCACAATCAGAGAAGTCAGCGCATGCACACAAAATAGGCATGGAGCCACAGACATGGGACACCCATGGTCTCACAAGACAATAAATGACCTTAGGCCATATAAAACAAATAGTCATAACATCATAATTAGATAAATACATGTCATAATCAATCAAGGAATGCATCTATATAAACAAGTAGTGACAACAATATATAAAAGCATGTGCAACAACTAATAATAGTAAAAATATAAATTGTAATGATAATATAACACTACACAAGACACATGTGTTAGTTCTATTGATCCAGTATATAACAATAAACACTATGTGTGTAAATAAGCAAGATGAGTAATGTGTAAAATGAAACAAAATCACAAGTATGGAAAGTTTCCCCAAGAGAGTAGTGTAAAGAACCAAACTAACTCATATCATCACATAACAATTTGGAGTGTCATGCATAGAGCTCAAGATACCTCATGAACGCATGTGTGTAAAAAAAAGATATGTTATGTATCAAATCAATGTAACCAACATAATGTATAAAGTAACATGATATCCAAACAAACTAAAGTAGGTCCTAATTTCATATTTTTTCTCATATTTGAATGTTTTTGTATTATGTGATTATTTGAATATTTTTGTAGCGTTTTGAAAATAGTTATGTACAAGAAATGAGATAGTACAAGAGCTACCCGATAAGGGTTTGCTCAGGGGTAAAGATGAACCCCAAGTGATGAAGGATGCATAGGGCTCAGATATGTCAAGGTAGAAAAAGGATGATCATGTGTAAATTGTATAGATGTCATCGTATGATAAAAAAACCAAAGAGTGATAACCCAATAGAAGTAGTATGAGTAGAATAATTGGAATTATATACAGATTGGAGTGATATTAATTTTGATTTTATTGTGATATTCATGGTGATTGGAGAGATATGATATAGTGTGTGATTATTAGGGATGATACTTGCGGGGTAGTACTAGCAACATATGAGGACTCCTAGAAGACCTTACGAGAAGTACTGTATGAGGAATCTGTAAAGCTAGAAAACCTAGATAAATTCTTATGAGAGTGTGAGCCACTAGAGATCAACATATGCCGCAAATGAACGCCTAAGAGGGGACCTAGAGGCCCTAGAATGTGTCTTGATGGATAACATAATGTGAACTAGAGGCCTATGCAAGAGACCATAGATACTATTGTGAATTTGTATGTGCTTACCAATAATCCTATCATTGCAGACTCTGAGGAGGATTGAGTGCTAGTACTGAAGTAGTGTGTGAAACAATATACACATGTTGTAGATGCACTAGGAAGAAGGATAACCCACTGTAGAAGAACTGAAGCACATAAGGAGAGAAATCCCTAAAAGGAATACTATTGAATAGTGAAGATCTTGTTGATGATGAATAAACTCAAGATACATTTGATGAAAAATGGATGGAATCAAACCTATCAGATCGCATATCCAAAGTCATATCTAGATAGCAATAATCTGGTAGCAAGATAATTTATGTCAACCAAAAATGAATTTTGTGTAGTGATAGATCCAATTGTTATTACTAGTGAAATGCCTTGAAAATGTGGATCAAAATAAAGTGCATGGAATCTCAAAAGGAATTCCAAGAGACTGATTTTAATGGCCATACAAAATTAGGATTATCCTTGTTGGTGCAGGATAACTAAGACTTGTTATCTCGGGGAATTTTCCACATCACTTGGTGAGTCATCTCACTTAGGTGAGATCATAAGTCTTAGGTGTCTTAGGGGGTATGCCGGATTTTTTCATACACGTCAGTGGACATTAGTGCATCATACATGAGTTACTTTTTATTTCTGGAATGTAACTCATCTTCTCCATTGTGGAAGTATGATTGTTCTTGCATTTGGAGTTACACAACACTCATATTTGTACCCTTTTTCTTATATATGAGAATGAGTAAACCCTTTTTCTTTTGCATGCACATTTTCATGGTTGAATTCTTTCTTACTACATAGAACTCTGTCACGGTGTTATTCAAGTGTAACTCGGTTGATGTGTGTGTCATCTTGCTTGATCCTTGCTCTCACATTCTCTCACATGGTATCAAAACATGTTATTGGTATCCACATCTCTCTTTGTCTTTTGTTTCCTACTACTCTTGGTTTCGTGTTCTTACTAGTTTCATGTGCAACCTTCGTAATTTGTTTTCCATTTGTGATTTACTTGCATTATTCGAGTTCATATCAGTTTGCATGGAGTTTTTCTAGTTTGTGGGTTGTTTTTCGGTGTATGTTCAAGTATTTTTTTGGAGTTTGGAGTTTCAGGTGTTTTCCTGCTAGATCTAGATTTCTATAGCTACATTTGGTGGAAAATCTTCTTTTGGAGGTATTTATGTTTGTTATATTATTGGAAATATTTTTAGCTTTTTGAAAATTTTCAGGTAATTTTGCATATTCTTTCTTACTACATGAAACTCTATCACGGTGTTATTCAAGTGTAACTTGGTTGATGTGTGTGTGTCATCCCGCTTGATCCTCATTCTCACATTCCCTCACATGGTATCAAAGCACATTGTCGATATCCACATCTCTCTCCGTCTTTTGTTTCCTACTACTCTTGGTTTTGTGTTCTTACTATTTTCATGTGCAACCTTCATAATTTGTTTTCCATTTGTGATTTACTTGCATTATTCGAGTTCATCTTGGGTTTCATGGAGTTTTTTATAGTTTGTGGGTTGTTTTTCAGTGTATGTTTAGGTATTTTTTTGGAGTTTGGAGTTTTAGGTGTTTTCCCGCTAGATCTAGATTTCTATAGCTACATTTGGTGGAAAATCTTCTTTTGGAGGTATTTATGTTTGTTATCTTATTGGAATTTTTTTTAGCTTTTTAAAAAATTTCAGGTAATTTTGCATATCTGCCTCCTCCCCTACTCTAGCCCTCTCTTGCTCTACTCTATCACTACACCTCCCCTCACCCAACTCCCTCCGAGCACCTCCCAGCTTGCCCCAGCTTCTTGTTGGCTCAGTGAGCTCACCCTCTTCCTCAACCCACTCATGTGAGTTGCTCTCAATCCAACTCATGTTTGTGTTGAGTTGTTTGGTGGGTTATTTTTGGCTCAGGTCTGTTTCTCTTCCTAGTGAGTTCACCTTGTCATTTTCTTTCCCTTGCTCAGCTCATGTCTTCTTGTTCCTGTGTTGGAATTGTTGACCCCAACTTTGTGTTTCTCCCATCAAGCTCACCTTGGTTGTGCCCTGTGAGATCTATGCGAGCCGTGCTCTACCCGCTCGTCCTTGCTCTCGACCTTGTCCTTGTATGGATCCTTTGATCATTGCGACCCCATATCACCCTTCATCCTGACCTGTTACATTAAGCCTTCCCTATGTGCTCATTGTTGTGACCTCCCCCCTTCGCAGCTGACCTGTTTTTTCATTCCTTGACTCAACCATTTCCATCAGGCTCCTCACTGATTTCCCATTACAAACCCTACCATCCATGTTGCCATGTTCAATGCTTCCACCCTACGTTGATCTATTATCGCCATGTCGTCTCAACCATCCCACCTGTGTCCCATGCCATCCATTGAGACTCACTCACTAACCGTCGCCCAACATGCCCCTATTCTCTTCTCTGCTTTGTGTGAGAATGTTTTCCCTAGTTCGTTGTGTTTTGTGCCATTCTCCCCGTGTAGCTCACCATTCATCTCGTAAAGGCTCAACTCCAAAGCTACCCACTACCAACTCCCTCCACCTGCCCACCTCAGGCTCGCCAATCCCCATGTGGCTCACCTGAGCCACCTCCTTCTTTTGATTGGTCAGCTTTGCCTTTCCTCCCAAATTCAAAAGCCCTCTTTTTTATAAAGCTTAGTTTTTAACTTAAGTTTTATCAACTTCAAAGTAGGGCTCAATTTTAATTTAAAGGAAGGTTGTTTTTTAATTAGGTATTAACATTTAATTAAGATCTAATTTAATATTAATTAAAGGCTAGTTAGTTTATTAATTAGGAGGTTAATTTTAGGTAGCCCAGTTTTTTAATTTCTAGTCTTTTTTATTATAATTTTTTGTTTTTCCAAAAATTCAACAAGATTAGGAAAAATCATTTCGAAACTATGGTTACTGGGTAGTGTTTTTACCACTGATGTTTTGTGGGAGTTTGTAGCATCTTTTTACAAATTCTAGGTCCCGTTTGGAGTCATTTTTGGCATTTTTAGGTGGTTGTTACGTGTTATGGACCCGTTTTTAGCGTTGTGGGAGCCTTATGAGTCATTTTTACATTGTAGTGCTCTTCTTCACTTGTGGGCTAGTGTGCACGTCTACCACAACCTTGTGGCAAGAGATCCCCTTATGCGACATGAGATGCTTTTCTCACATTGATCTTTGTTTTGTCCCCTTGTTCCTTGTTTTCACCCTTTTTTGCTTGTTTATGTGTTGTTCATCTATTTCTGACTGAAAATTATTATGGCCTCCACTCTTGCGTGATATTTTCCTACTGTAAGGTGAGTGGTCAATTGTTTCATGTCACATGAACACACCTTACTGTAACCAACACACTATTTATAAAGTTCCAAAAACATGGGGGTTATCATTGTTATTGGGTGTTGTAATTACATACAGACACATTTTTGGCCGAAGTTAATGTCTTGCAGCCTTATGTGTATTCTTACACCCTTATTTCCTTGTATTCTAAACACATTTTCAGTTGAGTATGGCGTCTATTTGAGCATGTGTTTTTCATATATGTCTCTTATGCACTGATTTCTCTTTTCGTGGATGCACCATGAAGGATGTTTTTACCAGCCTCGAGCTTCGCAAGATTGCTTCTCAGCCTCCACCTCTTCTTCTTAGTAGATATAATTATACATCATGGCATGCTTGTATGTAATTTTACCTTACTCTCGAATTATTTTATCCCTTTATGTATGGGAAAGTTCTTACACCCACTGATGCTTATCGTCTTGAGACTGGCTCGACAAGTGTGACCATGTTCTTGGTTTCTTGTTGATACATGTTTCCAATCCTCTCAAGCATCATGTGGCACACATGGAGTGTCCTTGCACTATTTTGATAATTCTTTAGTCCTTATTTTGGAGACCCTTTAGATATTTCCATTGATTATTCTTCTTTTGATATAGGTGTTTCCTCTCCTTCTTGATGTCATGATAGTTATGTTAGAGTAGGTATTTACCTTAACTCATGTTCACCTAGGTACTTTATTTACCTTTATTGTATTTATCCTCACCCACTTATGTGTGTAGATATTTCTTTTATCTTATTTAGATATTAGGAGATATTATCTAGTTATTAGGTATAGTTTTCTTGCTATTTTTAAAATCCTTAGTCCTTGGTCATTTTTTGCTATTTCGGGCAAATCCGCAAGTATTTTTAGTCAGGTGAGTCTACACAATCTAGAAATAGTAATTTTTACTAGAAGAGGCAGTTGGATGTGACTTTCTCGAAAACACGCGACACGCCCCAGAATAGTAAGTTGTGCAAACACCCATTAAAATCCTTAGCCCTTGGTCATATGGTATGGTCATATGAGGGCTTAAAGCTTGCTTAACTTCAACCCCCTTTAATTTTATTTGTGTGGTGAAGGCAACAATAATTTATTTTGTTTTAGTGGCAACTACAATAAATAACAGAGCAAAATAGTAAAAAGCTTGTAACTTTTGATCAGTAACTCGGTTTTGAGTGCTATTTTTTTGCAAAAGTGCTTGTTTTTTATGCTCTTTCCATTGGAGTTATTTATTTTTATACTTGCACTATAATTATAAAGTGCCAAATATGGAGGAGTTTTGTAATCAATTATGGACGCAATTTCGGCTGAGCCCGACGTCCTAAAATTTTGGGAGTTGCAGTTTGTACCTATCATGGATTCTGAGAATGATATGCTTTTCTCTGAAGTATGTGGACTTCAAGAGGATATTGTAAAATTTTTGGAAGAAAATAGATCACTCAAGAAGTGAAATTTTCTTCTACAATCACTCATTCACGATAAGGATACAATAATACACTCTCTGCAGAACAAACTTGCTAGCCTATAACATCACCATCATATTGTGGACAGCCATATCCATGCTCCTAGTCCACTTGTAGCTATTTCTCCTAAACCAACTGACATTGATCTGTCAGTCTTTGAGCCTGTTCTTGCTCTTGATGCTCATACACCAATGAAGCTTATTACTGCATGCTCTTTCGCATCTGTGTTCTTGGCTTGGTACGATCTAGTTATCGTTCCTTTCATGGTTATGTGTTCTTCCACATCTGTGCCTATTACAGTACCACATGTTGTGTATCCTATTTCTGCTCAGCTGCATAGATTTTTTGAGAATCATACCACTACATTCAAATCTCACATGCTCTGTTATATGGGTCTCACTAGCGGAGTCATTGGCAGACATTCACAGGTTATTATTTCCTTTATTCCACATGTTAAGTGTAATTCTCGTCATGACATTGGTTTTCAAGTAGATACTTCATTGGGATCACACATTGATAGAGCTCCTTTTTTTGTTCACTCGAATCTTTTTGAGGATCATGAGCAACACATGAGTTCTACACCTTCCCTCAGGATTGAGAAACTTGAGATTTCAGCTGTCAGCCATGATCAACTTGACACACATTCTGATGTTCTTTTACATGCACCCATTGTGCATTTTGCACCAAGTCATATGCAGACATCTTCTTCATCCATTCGTGTTGATTTGGGGTGGATATCTGATCACTCGTGGTAGCGATATAGGCATTCGTTGAGAGGACTCTACAGGCGTGGCTCCTCCACCATTCAGCCTCTTGCTCCACTTTCTATACCTTCTACATTGTGATGCTTTTTGTTTTGAGCATTTTTCTTTAGCAGGTGTAGTGTATCTCTCTTGTTTGTTGAGAGATTTTGTATCTGTATTTTCGACACTTTTGGCATGTTGACAGTATCTCTTATGGGGGATCTATTCTGGTGCATTCCAGTGTTAGTTTGTCAGTGTTTGAGTGGTTGTTTTGACAACTCATACAGATTTGTAGCATCACTCCATCCATTCAGCAGTATGGGAGGGTGTGGTGTTGATCCTGCTTCTTCAGGTTTCGTGTCCTTGCCTTGTCACCTTGGCTTTTCTTGGATCGTGACACTTTGGATTTTGTGTCCTTGCCTTGTTGCTTTCGTTTTTGTTCTTGGATCGTGGCACACCTATTTGTATCAGTTGATCGAATTATGTTTGGTGTTTCTTTTTTTGCACTTTCCACATCACTCCATTGACAGTCTCCTTGTATGGAGCTATTCTGGTGAAACCCAGTGTCATTTGTTTTTGAGTTTTGTGATCGAGCAGTGGATTAAGACCATAGTGCACACCAAACTTCTTTAGCATTGTACAAGTTTTTTGAGCCGAGCTTCTTGGGATGCCTTGGAGCGGATTTTTACTCTCTTTACTTTGTTATTATTGGTTTTGGGTACCTTGTGGTGTCCCTTTTTCCCAGTTATTGTACATGAGTACCTCATCAGGCCTAGTTGCCAGGACTCATACTGTGGACATGCCACTTCTATTTTGGCCCCTAGCTTCACTTGAGGGGGGGTGTTAGAGTAGGTATTTACCTTAACTCATGTTCACCTAGGTACTTTATTTACCTTTATTATATTTATCTTCACCCACTTATGTGTGTGGATATTTCTTTTATCTTATTTAGATATTAGGAGATATTATCTAGTTGTTAGGTATAGTTCTTTCCTTGATCTATGGTATTGACTAGATCCTTGATGTCTAGTTCTCTCCTAAATCTATAGTCTTGACTAGTTCTTTGATGACTAGTTATTTCCTTGATTTATGGCTTGATCTACGACCTTGACTGGTTCTTAGATTGTTATTCCTTGCCTATTTAAAGCAAGGCCCATTATCAATGTATTGCATTGAGTTCCATAATAATATATGATATTACTGCTCATTTGTTTGCAAAGGTTTATGTAAAGTTATTCTAGTGAATTTATTTCATCTTATTGATCATGATGTTTGATTAGCATTTGTGTTCTTGGCTTGGCACAATCTGGTTATCATTCCTTTCAAGTTATACTAACACATATTTACATGTTCATATTCTTGATGATGAGGTTTGTTCTTCTAATTTTGATGACAATAGTACTGATGATAACTCCTCTCCTCCTTCTCCTGGCCACATTTCATAGAATGTTGAACCTCCTCCCTTCCTATACAACATTAAATAGTCTTGTTCCCAACATCATACTTTCATTTCATCTACCTCCATTCCACTACTAGTGTGTGAGGCTTATTTCACTCCTTCTCATGATGATGAATCATACCTATCAGACATTTCTCTTATGTTTGTCGAGATACCCTTTTGGGACGAGTATCTTCCATACCTTAATCATCTCTTTGTAGTGCATAATTGTGTTGCAATACATGGAGTTTATCATCCTTTTATAAGGGTTTCAGAGGATTCCTTCATCTCCTTTGTTGGGAGTGCCCCTTTTTGGAATTTCGTCACTTTTAATATTTCAAAGACCATAATTAATCCATCTCTTCGTATGGATCCTATTTCTACTATTGTGGGGGTTGTTTATTTTCCTTCAATTCACTTGGAAATTCTTTATGTGGACGTTCCCTTATCATACTCTGAAAGTTATAATTTTGTGGTATTACCTTTGGTTCCTTTGCATGTACTTGTTAGACCTATGTCACATTCCAATGGACCAAATTCAAAGTTCTTCATACTGTTGCCTTCCATTTCCTTCATGAAGTGGCGGATTTCCAATACTCCATTTATTTTATTTCTAAGGGAAGAAACATTATTCGATGTGGATGGACCTTCTTCAGTCTATAGGTAGAATACCACATCATCAAAAATCTTCTTGGAGACTTCATAGAGTTTCAAACTTCAGATCCATTGCAAGCTTATTTAATGAACCCTTCACTGAGGCAAAGTATCCTTACTTGTTCTCTCATCTTGGGTGAGGTCCACTGTGGCTTCACATATTCTTTAATTTCTCTTGTCTCCTTCCTCTCTTCTCTTCTTATTCTTCTAAAAATATTATAGTTTATACATGGGTACCTCATCAAGACTTTAGTTGTCGAGACCCATTTGACGTATTTTTCCTAAGTTGTTTAGAGGAGTCTTCCATCTCTTTTAGGTGGATGATTTTCCCATTGGGTTTTCCTCCATTACTTGATATCCTTTTTTTACATGGGTACCTCATCAGGCGTAGATGTTTGGACCCATTTCTTATTTATGAATTTCCACCTCATCCTAAGTTACGATGAAGGGGGGGTGTTGGTGTGGGGTAATTTCCTTGTCATCTTGAGGAATTTTACACATCATTTGGTGAGTCATTTTACTTAGGTGTGATCATATCTATTAAGCGTCTTAACCCAGGGTATGACAGATTCCATCATACACATCAGTGCACGTCAATACATCATACATGAGTTACTTTCCATTTCTAGAACATAACTCCTCTTATCCTCGGTGGAGGTATGATTGCTCTTGCATTATGAGTTACAAAAAACTCCTATTTGTACCCTTTTTTCTTATCTATGAGAATAAGTATCCCCTTTTTCTTTTGCATGCACATTTTCATGGTTGAATGTTTTCTTACTACATGGAACTCTATCATGTTGTCATTTGAGTGTAACTCGGTTGATGTGTGTGCCATCCTACTTGATCCTCATTCTCACATTCTCTCGTAGGATTTAGTTAGTATGATCCTATTCTTGTAGAGATATATGTATCATCATCATCAGTAGTTATATTTAGATAATTCCATCCATATATAGTAGGTGTCTCTTTACTAGTAATTGACACATGAATAAGATAATTCATTTGTGTATTGCAATCTATATCACTACTTAAATTGGAATATATCCTAGCTTGTTATGGAGGAGAAGAGATATCCATAGAATCCATTGTTGTGTTTCCCTTGTCTAGGCTTGTGTATGATCTATGCGGTCTAAGGCTATGTATAGTTGTTCATGCTCAATTGGTAATGTTTCCATTTCCATTTGCAAAATAGTAGGATGCAATTTTTTCTATAAGAGTGGTTATTCTAAATGAATTATTTCATGTTTATCCTCTATTTGAAGAGGTATCTCTTGTAGTATAGTAGAATACGTATCATGTAGTATCACATTATGCTCATCATATGTAGTTATTATAGCTTTCGGTACCCAGTAATATGTTATGACTTAAGATGATTCCATATAAAAATGTCACTTATCGAAGGAAATAAATCCCTTACACTCAAGTTGGATTCTTCATTATAAAACATATAAATAACTATCAAGGTGTCCATTAATTCCGTGATAATTGCAAAATGGTTGACCTTTGATTTTTTCAAGACGATAGTGGGGATAGTAATGAGTAGATAAAAAAGTGATTAAGAAATTATCGAGTAGGTCGTAGAAAATATCTTGTTGTCTAGCATTATTTTCAAACAAAAGATGTTATTTTTTTGTGGTTGTCATAGTTGTCAAGATTGAACTTGTGGAACATACACATTATTTCCTCTATGTAATACTTTCACTTCACTAATATAAGACCATGTATCAGGTATGATTTTTGTATCACATTGTTTGTTGTAGGCTTGTAACTATATCAATTAAGATGTGTAGAGAAATTATTGACATGGGTATATGAGGAACCACTTATATGTGATATCTCATCCTTGAGGGATTCGATCTTGGTACGCATAACTTACAATTGGACTTGAAAATTGTGGTGTAATGCTTGAATATACTTAAGGATAACCTGATGAGATATGGTCTCATTATTAATAAGGGGATTTGAAATGACATGGTCCATGAAGGTAAAAAATGTAAGATCCTCTAATTACATGAGAAATAATGTTAATCATCACATGAAAGGTTGACAGTTAAGAGACCATAAAAGATAAGACTCAAAGGGATGTTTAGCAAAAAGTGAATGTTGTTAAATTATTAAAATGACTATTTGTGATGATAAAAAATTAATTTAACTAGACAAAAAGAGGTATTTTACAATCTGAATATGGGAAATAAAAAACTCTTGTGAATTTTCCAAAAAGTGTCTATTTTGTTGATTATGCCCTAATTACTAAAAAAATAAATTTACATTCCTGAGATTTGTGATAAGAATTAGGGAAAACAAAAAGAGGTTTTCGTTAAATTTATAAAATAATAATAAATAAATTAGAGGACTTTGAAAATAGAGGATTTATTCCTAAGATATGCGACTTAAATTAATTTGGCAATTAGGAAGGCCCTAAAAAGAGACCCAACGGAAAGGACCAACCATGAGAACTTATGAAGAATGGTCTAAACCATATTTAGGGAAGGTGATAGATAAAAATAAGGTTTGGATCCGAATATATAATGTAGATATGAAACCATAGGGAAACTAAAACTAGGATTTGTAAGAAGGTGCAAGATTCAATCACAATTCGGGTTCACCAAATGTTTACAACCTAATTAGATTTCCTGATCAAGAAGGATGTAAGAATATGTAACAAATAGATTATTATGATTTAGTTAACTTCCACTATTAACTATGCATGACCATAATAATGCATCCCAACTTGAAATGAGATAACAATTGATAGATGACAAGTAACTTGTTCAAAATTCAAGAGGAGAGAGAGAGATGCTTAGCTTGTTCAAGAAGATTATATAATGATTTGTATATGAAAAGTAGTGAAATAGGATCATTTGGAACTCTGGTTTATGCATAAAAGATTATGGAACTGGAAAATTTGTAGGTTCAATAGGTTCAGGACCATACAAGATTTATACAGTTGAGGCAATGGCTATACAATTCAAGATAAAATAGTACAGGCATGGATCAAAAGATAGTTGAGATCTTAAACTTTTTGGGTGCTTTACTTGTATGTAAATGGTTCTCATTATGTTTTGTTCTTCATTGCATAACCTCAGGATTACTTGTAATTATCTACAATAAAGTAAAAACCCTAATAACTTGAAGAAACCTTAATCATAACATTAGAAAAACAAAGGACAAAAATATGTGTGTGTGTGTGTGTTGAGGTTGGACCACCATAAGTAGTCAAAATACTAGTTGTTAAACCATTCCTAATAGTACACTATATATCCTCGATGCGGAATTAAATCTCATTTAGTTCTCCTAAGTGCTCGTGCAAGTGTGTAAAGCTGACAAAACCCCAAAAGGTGCCCTTGTATCTCTTGACACTAAGATAGTGGGCTAACTACCTAGTATAAAATGTACTCAAGGTAGTAGTAGTTATATGTGGTGTGACTCATCTATGTGATCTAACCTTGTGTTGATTAAAACCATTGGGAAATGTTTGGAATGAATTTACTCTTGCTTATGATATGGCTATATTATATTTGCATGCTTCTAGATGGGTGAAGGTAGACTCCTTGACCTGATTGAGTACTTTATAATTGTAGTCGGGATTGCCTTAGATGATGTGCAATTGATTTGAGAATATTTAATAACCCTTTGGGTGATTTTGGAATGATGTTTGCAATAGGATCTTGTAAGAATGCCAAGTGAATTAGAATGTTATAATGAATTTCTTATATAGTATTTTTAAGGTGATATATTATGAAAACGCTAACCTTAGGAAGATGAAATGAATCAAAAAAATGATTTAGCATTTTAATAAGAGTCATTGATTGATAAGGGGAAAGATTATATAGGTCGGCCAAGACCAGACCCCACATCTCGACCCTTGTGTATGGTTTTATATAGAGGAGAGAAAGTCCTAAACTATTTTTTTTGCAATGAATATCAAATGGTTTATGCCTCTTAGATTGAATAATATTTCCATATTTGTTGACAAGGGATGATGTAAAGATAAAAAAATTGTAGAATGACTAGAGAGGTGATGAAATTGGATTACAAATGCGAGCATTTGCCTTCACAATGATACAAGTTCAAAATTGGCATTGTACAAGGACAAGTTAATATATTTTAGTGTCTACATATACTAGGAAGAGGGAAAAAATAACACACGAAGCCATGAAATTTGGGATTGAGTGAATAAAATTCAACTTCGAATATACTGACTATGCTAAGTATGAATATGTGAGTTGTAAAAAATCCTTCCATTAAACAACTATGCAATTTTTGAAAAAATAAATAAAGAATTTTAGGGGATTACATTAGCTACTAAAGATATTTAGATTAAAAAAATTTGGTATCCATTGAGGTGTTCCATTAATTTTTTTAATGAATGAGTGTTTTCATGAGTTGTATAAGAAATTCCAAGATGTGTGGAAGAGGCATATCTAACTTAGCGTAGTAAGATGTATTTAAAGGCAATTGTATAGGAATTTGTTTTTAAATTATGAACCTAGGGGGAGGGAAAAAAAAAGAAAACATAATCATCTAACAATAAATCAACCATTATGTTAGTAAGATGACCACTTCCATTATGGATTCCATCTCATTTGCATAAGGATCATGGTATATTGGTGTGTATATGTTGTTAAGTAACCCTAACAATCAATGTGGGATTACTATTTCAATGAATAAAGATGTTAATAGTCATATAAGTGATTCCAAAATGCACATAAAGGCATATCTGATTTGGTGTATTAACCCATGATTTTCTTAGATAGCTAAATGAGACTATTTTTTGGTATAATAATGTTATATAAGAGGATAGAGGAATGATGAGTGAGATAAAATACTCATTCTACAACCAATCAACCACTATGTTGGGATGTTCTGAAAAAATCCACTTGCACAAAAAAAATGATGCTATTTTATTGTTGTGTTGCTAAGACTATATGTACTATGTATGTAGTGCCCTCCTATTTTTTATTTCCATTTTTGGACTGTGTTGACTCATTGTATCATTATTTTATGCTAACAGAGACATTATTAATGTGTTACTATCATTTTGGTGCTGATATTGTTGTATGATATGGATATATATTATCATTAGGATGTTAACTCATTTTGACATGTTATTGGTGAGGCATCCGATGTCAATATTTATTGATCATTTTATGAGTATCGATATGATGTCATGGTTATATTGGATTATGATCTTGTGTTTTTCTATTTGATTCATCTTGGATGCATTGTCGTAATACAATCTTACTACATTAGATGATTGATCATAGTATGATGTACTTGCCTTAGCTAGTTGTTGATCTTGTATGGATTGTCATCATGATGCATAAATGTTATTGTATCTTTTAGTTATTGGTATTGAGAAGGTATGATGTTTGACTCGAGTGTGCAGGTGATAATTTTTTATCCATGAGAAAAACGTGGGACTGAGGTAGACATCTCTAATTGACATGTTAGGCCTTGAGGGGCAGTTATTTTTTCCTTGGTTATTCTTGTATTTAGGTCATCTTGTTTAGAATTTGGTTTATATGTGGATTTATACTCCTTGGTGCTTTTATTATCATATCCCTTTACCCCTATGGTGGTGTCCACCCCCCTAATGTCCTTTCAAATTATTAACTTTAACTCCTTATTTCTTAAGTGTTTGATCTTTTTGCTTAGTACTAACCTCTTATCATTTAGTGCAATTGGTTTATGGGTGTTTGGTTTATGCTAATGAGGGATTTAGGGAACCTAATCTTATATAACGTGAGCCCAACTATCCCTCCTAAATGTCACATCTTTCCCAAACTTGGATTTGGGAAATATGTTCCATTTAGGAGTAAAATGCAAGCAAAGGGATAAATTTCCCTTAAAAAGAGACCCTAGGTCCTATACATATGGGTGGGTGGTCTATGTGAAATTTGGTTGAGATTTCTCTTAGGTAATTTTCATGTCAATCAACACACATTATTTTATTTCATAAACTTGAATGATACATATAGAGAGGCCTTATCCTATAAACTAGGAGATAACTCCAACTACTAAATATACAATAATCTCTCCACACCTAAATACGTGATTCAGGTTATATAAATCATTATTCACGTACATTTAATATAAAAAACTAAATTTTCTTACAACCAACTTATTTAACATATGATGAAATAATAATCACCATAGGAACTTTAATTTCCCAACATTCCCTCCCTTAGAGGTCACATGGGAAAATACACACTACACACAAATATTTAGTAAAGATAATCTTCATCACTTAAAATGTATTTGACATTAGCATGTAAAGTTTTATCTTCCATATCACCTTCTTCAGTCACCATGTCCTTGTCATGCAAATTTCCATCAAGAAGGTCTTTTTCTCTTTGTTTACAGTTCATAATAACATGCCCTGGATTCTTACAATAAAAAAAATGTATTTTTTTTGATATTCTATGATTTCTTGTAATAAGTGCTTGATTTTATTGCTAAGGATGATTCTTTTTCTTTTACAACCTTTCTTGATGTATAAAGTAATGTTGCTATTATGTTTTCCAAACTTGGATTTAGTTTACTTAGAGTAAACACCATATTGGACATACTTTTGGGTATGTTGTTTAGTAATATGGCCTTTGCATCATTGAATTTTACCTTTTCATTTATACCAGCCAGTTGAGCCATTAGAGAGTGGAACTTGCTTATATGAGACACAATATCTCCTCCTATTTTCAACCCATACAATTTTTGTTTTATAGTTATCTTTGCATTGTCGGCTTGTGATCCAAATAGTTTGTTCAATGATTCCCATATATCTTTGGAGGATTTTTTGAAATCCACATGATGTAGATAGGGATTTGCTATGAAAGGAACGATAACCAGATCATACCAAGCCAAGAACACAAATGCTAATCAAACACCACGATCAATAAGATGAAAGCAATTCACTAGAATAACTTTACATAAAACCTTTACAAACAAATGAGCAACAATATCATATATTATTATGGAACTCAATGCAATACATTGAGAATGAGCCTTGCTTAAATAGGCAAGGAATAACAATCTAAGAACCAGTCAAGGTCGTAGATCAAGCCATAAATCAAGGAAATAACTAGTCATCAAAGAACTAGTCAAGACCATAGATTTATGAGAGAACTAGACATCAAGGATCTAGTCAATACCATAGATCAAGGAAGGAACTAGTCATTACCATAGATCAAGGAAAGAACTATACCTAACAACTAGATAACATCTCCTAATATCTAAATAAGATAAAAGAAATATCCACACACATAAGTGGGTGAGGATAAATACAATAAAGGTAAATAAAGTACCTAGGTGAACATGAGCTAAGGTAAATACGTACTCTAACACCCCCACTCAAGTGAAGCTAGGGGCCAAAATAGATGTGGCATGTCCACAGTATGAGTCTCGGCAACTAGGCCTGATGAGGTACTCATGTATAATAACTAGGAAAAAATGGACACCGCAAGGTACCCAAAACCAGTAACAACAAAGTAAAGAGAGTAAAGACCCGCTCCAAGGCATCCCAAGAAGCTTGGCTCAAAAAACTCATACAATGCTGAAGAAGTTTGATGTGCACTTTGGTTTGAATCCACTACTCGATCACAAAACTCAAAAATAACTGACACTGGGCTTCACCAGAATAGCTCCATACAAGGAGACTATCAACGGAGTGATGTCGAAAGTACAAAAAAACACCCAACATAATTCAATCAACTACTGCAAATAGGTGTGTCACGATCCAAGAACAATAACCAAAGAAACAAGGTAAGGACACAAACTCCCGAGTGTCACGATCCAAAAAAAACCAAGGTAACAAGGCAAGAACACAAAACCCGAAGAAGCATGATTAACACCACACCCTCCCATATTGCTGAATGGGTGGAGTGATGCTACAAATTTGTATGAGTTGCCCAAAATCAACTACTTGAAAACTGACAAAATAACACTAAAATTCACCAGAATAGATCCCCCACAAGAGATACTGTCAACATGCCAAAAGTGCTGAAAATACAGATACAAAATCTCTCAACAAATAAGAGAGATACACTACACTTACTAAAGAAAAAATACTCAAAACAAGAAGCATCACAATGCAAAAGGTATAGAAAGTGGAGCAAGAGGCCAAATAGTGGAGGAGCCATGCCTATAGAGTCCTCAACAAATGCCTATGTTGCCTCCATGAGTGATCAGATATCCACCCCAAATCAACACGGATGGATGAAGAAGATGCCTACATATGACTTGGTATAAAATGCACAATGGGTGCATGCAAAAGAACATCAAAATATGTGTCAAGTTGATCATGTCTGACAATTGAAATCTCATGTTTCTCAATCATGAGGGAAGGTGCAGAACTCATGTGTTACTCATGATCATCAAAAAGAGTTGAGCAAAAAAAAAAAGGAGCTCTGTCAATGTGTGATCCCAATAAAGTATCTGCTCGAAAACCAATGTCATGACGAGAATTCCACTTAACATGTGGAATAGAGGAAACAATACCCTATGAATGTCTACTAATGGCTCCTCTAGTGAGACCCATACAATGGAACATGTGAGAACTGAATGTAGTGGTATGCTTCTTAAAAAAGCCATGCAGCTGAGTAGAAGTAGGATACACAACATGTGGTACTGTAATAGGCACAGATGTGAAAGAGCATGCAGTAACAAGCCTCACAGGTTTAGAAGCATCAAAAGTAGGTTTAGGCTCAAAGACTGGGAGATCAATGTCAGTGGGTATAAGAGCAATAGCTGTAAGTGGACTAGGAGCATGGATATGGTTGTCCACAATATGATGGTGATGCTGTAGGCTAGCAAGTTTGTTCTACAGGAAGTGTATTATTGTATCCTTATCATTAATGAGTAATTGTAGAAGAGAATTTCACTTCTTGAGTGATCTATTTTCTTCCAAATATTTTATAATATCCTCTTGAAGTCCACATACTTCATAGAAAAGCATATCATTCTCAGAATCCATGATAGGTACACACTACAACGCCCAAAAATTTAGGACGTCGGGCTCAACCGAAATTGTGTCCACAATTGATTACAACACTCCTCCATATTTGTCACTTTATAATTATAGTGCAAGTCTCAAAATATTTATTTCTAATGGAAAGAACACGAAAAAATATGCACTTTCATAAAAAATGACATTTAAAACCGAGTTACCAATCAAAAGTTACAAGCTTTTTAATATTTTGTTCTGTTATTTGTTGCCTTCACCACACAAATAAAATTAAAGGGAGCTGAAGTTAAGCACCTACTAGTAGGAATCACAATCTTTAATCTCTCATATGACCATGTCATATGACAAAGGGCTAAGGATTTTAATGGGTGTTTGCACAACTTACTATTCTGGGGTGTGTCGTGTGTTTTCCAGAAAGTCACATTCAACTGCCTCTTCTAGTAAAATTTAATATTTCTAGACTATGTAGACAGTGACCTTTATTGCCAAAAATAGCAACCTGTGGATTTACCCCAAATAGCAAAAACACATGCACAACATTCGTGGACCCCTGCCAAAAAAGGAAAGATCCGAAAACCTTCATGCACACAAACCGAGATAGATACGTTGCAACTGAAAAGTTACCTTGTGCAGATCTCGAGAAATCCAACAGACCCAAAAAATGAATCCCACAATTATTTTCCTTTATGGCACGAATCCCGAGGTAGATCGGTGTGCTTCCCTACAACAATACAAAAAACCCAGAAAAACCCCTGCCTCCGAAAATGGTCGAGCTTACAGTCACTCTTAGGGTTTTCCCACCTTCTGGATCTAATGGAAGCCTCCGTTTTGCATAAAAATGCATGCAACAACAAAATATGACCAAATCCCAAATATATGAATATATAATGAATTTATTTACAAAATAAAACTTACAAAAGGATGCCAACAACAATCTCCATCTCTGATAGCATGAAATGAATGATAACTAGATCATACCAAGCCAAGAACATAGATGCTAATCAAACACCATGATCAATAAGATGAAAGCAATTCGCCAGAATAGCTTTACATAAAACCTTTGCAAACAAATGAGCAACAATATCATATATTATTATGGAACTCAATACAATACATTGAGAATGAGCCTTGCTTAAATAGGCAAGGAATAACAATCTAAGAACCAGTCAAGGTCGTAGATCAAGCCATAAATCAAGGAAATAACTATTCATCAAAGAACTAGTCAAGACCATAGATTTAAGAGAGAACTAGACATCGAGGATCTAGTCAATACCATAGATCAATGAAAGATTTATACCTAACAACTAGATAATATCTCCTAATATTTAAATAAAATAAAAGAAATACCCACACACATAAGTGGGTGAGGATAAATACAATAAAGGTAAATAAAGTACCTAGGTGAACATGAGCTAAGGTAAATACCTACTCTAACATGATAATCTAAGTCCAATAATGGTGAAATATGTTTTTGTGTTTGAATTTCTATTTCTGAAGTGCATTAGCATCTGTTGGTGCAACCATAGTGCCGTCAACAATGTCCCAAAGGTATTTTTCAATCAACAACAATTGGATTTGGATTTTCCATGTATGGAAACCCTTTCCATCAAAATTATCTATTGGATTCATTTTGTCCATTTGATCCCCCCCGTAATTTTGGCATGTCCTTACAAAACTTCACTCAATGAATTTAATGAGAAAGGCTTATTTAGAGATAAATAAAAAATTAAAAAGTAATTAAAATATATATTTTAAAACTATAAACTATAAACTATAAACCCCCCTCTTTTTTTATTAAATTCCTGTTATCCATATTTTTCCCCCGGGTAAAATAGGATCAACCACAACCCCGCACAGAAGAAGCTAGAGAAATCATGTTTAAAGCTTGCAAAATTTTTATAGAGGGACTCTACAATGGAGTGGCAGGGCTTGCAAAAGATCAAACGACCCTGTGCAGTAAAGACATTCAAGG
The DNA here is from genome assembly GCA_019776745.2 of Taxus chinensis. Taxonomy (NCBI): domain Eukaryota; kingdom Viridiplantae; phylum Streptophyta; class Pinopsida; order Cupressales; family Taxaceae; genus Taxus; species Taxus chinensis. Next base: position 214,494,293 of record CM034149.1, read on the forward strand.
AACGACTCTGTCAAGAAAATTCATACTTCAAATCCAGCAAACAGACTCGAGTAGGCTCTAAAATGAAATAGCAAGGTTGAGGAAGGAGGTCGAACAATGTCAAAGAAGCCAAAGGCTCGAGGAAAAGAAACAACAAAGGTTTAAAGTCATCAGGCTCTCAAACGACTCAGAACGAGCCTAAAAATGACTAAGTATGGAGGAGACAGCGGACACTACCAAGTGTCAAAGCAGTGCACCTTCAAATATTAAAACCCAAAAGGGTAGAATCAAATGAGCACCAAACCTCCATGTGTTTCAGGTCCAAAGCGGGTGTAGAGTCAACAAAATTCAAAAGGTAGACAGGGTGGGCCTCAAAATTGGTTAAGTATAGAAGACTCAGTGGAAGGTGCCAAGTGTTGGCTTGATGCAATTCCAAGATAGGAGCCCAAGGCAGAGACTCAACCTTGCGCCAGCCCTCCATGTGGAAAATGGTCAACAGGGGTCAAAAAAGGAGAGTGGGCCCAAAATGTCTAAGTACAGAGTGAAGGCAGAAGGCAACACGTGTCTTAATGACGCTCTTTCAAAAGTAAGATTTACGGGTAATTTCCAAATGAGCGTGGGCTCACCACATGTCCCAGCTTTTAAAAAGGGACAAATTCAGGGTTGGAAAAGTCAAAGTAGAGGTAGGCTAACGGAGGGTGCCAAGTATCAGCACGATGTCATTTCAAAGGTAAAATTTGGGATGGGTTTTCAAATGAGCGTGAAGGCTGCATGTGTCCAGGGTCAGACTTTTGGCCCCACCAAGAAAAAGGACTCAGGAAAAATACGAAGGACCTTAAGAAGCTTGCGGAGGCTGCCACATGTCAATCTGACACAATTTCAAGAGTGAGGGTAGGAAAAAAATCTCAAACGAGCGCGAGGCCACCATGTGGACCCTATAGGGGTAGACTCTTTAAATATTGCATCTGTAACCCTAATGTTCAAATGGCCATATCTTTTGACTTGAGAATCAGATTTGAGAGCCAAAAGAATTTTCGGAAATATCTCAACACCCTCTACACATTGGGAACATAAAATATCATTTTGGGAAGGCTTTGGTAGGTGAAAATTGGGAAAAATTCTTTCAGACCATTAACATAGAATCTGATCTCTTTGACTACCAAATTTGATTCGATTTGATCCGTCGGGGAACCAGAAGTGACATATTGTGGGAAAATTTACATAAGGCATTGATATTTAGTGGTTTAACTTTCAATATGGGATTCAATGTGTATCTCAAGGTGGTTGGAGCAGGATTTTAATTCTTCCCTCTTCTCTCTCCCATTCTTCCTATATATTGTAATAGAGGGGCACATTCAAATGGTTGGTTGTTGTTTCTCTTCTTCCCCCTCTCTCTTTCTTCCTTTGGGTCGAATGCAGAGTCTAAGCCTCCTCTCATAGATTTGTAATGGCATTTTCTTGCCTCTTTTCCACTAATGGTGCACTGTGTAACATTTTGGAGCAATAAAATATATTTTGTGATGCATCTGTCCATCCTTGGCTTATTTTGTTGTCTCTCCTTACCTCTCATTATCGCAGGGTATACTATACATACTTTTGATGTCTATTGCAGGTCCTGGGAGTTGTGTTTAATGGGTTTCAAAGTGGTGTTCTTTGTGAAATCTATCTCTGGTCTATGGTGTGTTTTGTCCACCGTATCCTCTACTTACCTCTCTCTGCTTTAAGCAGTCGGGTCTGTGATCATCCACTTTCTTTTCTGGTGTATCACCACTTAGTGTAGGCTCTTTCACCCTCTCTCTCTCTCTCTCTGTCCCCTTGGAATGATTAGTTTAGGATAGAATAGGTTCTTCCTGCACTGGAGTAGCTCATGGTAGGTAGATTAGGAAGCAAGAACCGGCTTTCTCTGGAGGTCCATCTCAATTTTTGCAAGTCCCACAACTTGAGAGATGGTCCCATGTTGCGCAATCACATTGAATACCCCACTTCCCACCCGAGCCATTCGGGGGTGCTGTGATTTTGCACAAATATTTTTGGCCCACCCGGTGGGATATTGAGGTTAGATCTTCCATATTTCCAAGGTATCTCATTATCAATAGCAAATCATGAGCCACAATGCGACCACACTACAAATTTTGGCATGCCCAGTGTGTCATTGAGGTTAGATCTTCCATCTTTCCAAGGTGTCTCATTATCAACAACAAACCATAAGCCACTGCGTGACCACACTAACAGTTTTGGAATGGTGGGATAGGTTTGAAGCACCTTACCACGTCATCTTAGCAGGTTGATGTGTACCTGTTAAGGGTAAGCCTTTTGAGGAACATGCAAGCACATCTAGCGACTCCATCTGGTCAACAACCCTATCTTTGAAGTTATAGACCTTTTCCATCCATTTCCACCTATTTTCATCCATTCTCTTCTTCCATATATTTCATTTTCTCCCATTCCATGAAGTTGTGTAATCATGAATTCATTTACTTCTTGGAATTCACACTTACAATAGCAGTGCATTCCACCTCCAATGTATTTCCCAACTCCTCCAGATCAACATTATGATCAGATCTAGAACCATTATGCTTACCCATATGAGCAGGTTCAAAGTCATTTTGGCCATGGAACTTATCAAGAATAAGGGGATGCATACATTACAGCCCTTAGAAGAATCTTAACTTCATGGTTGAAATGCTGCCTCAACTTACACAGTTGATTGAGGACAATGAGGCTTATGAGAAAAGTGCGAGACAGCCTTGTCAATGGGTAAGTCAATCACCAGCTCCATGTCCTTCATTTCCTCTTTCTCAAACTTTATCATTTTAGCATAATCAAGAGTTAAGCCCCTCAGTTGTTGCCCCAAGTGTTAGTTTCTTTTCTCCATCTTCTGATCTTCCACCCCATTTCAATTCTTCTACCCTTTCCCTTCCCAAATAGTCATACCCTCCAAACAAAAAAGAAGTTCCACCTCCCTCTCCACCACAAAAAATTACAAATTTGGTTGAACCCCAACCTGCCACTCCTCTTGTTTTCCCAAGTCCATGTTGGGAAGAGACTCAAGAATCCAATCAAGGAGAACAACAAGAAGAGAATCACAATAGATAAGAAATGATAGAAAATATGAAGATTTGGGCTGCCAAATTTGGGTTTACAAAGATCCCCTTGATGGTCAAGCAAATAGAGGAGGTCAAGGTTGAAGAGCCAGTGGTGGCTGAGGCTGAGTTTGTAGTAGAAGAAAAGCAAGAACAAGAGGAAGAATATCAGTAGTCTATTTATGGCACTATGTCTGAGGAAAATGCTGATCTAATCCAAGCTACACAACTAGTTAAAGAGGAGGAACAATCAGCTACAAGGACCATTGAAGAGGAGTAGATTTGAGAGATCAAATTAGAGTTGAAGCCACTCAATGAAGAAAGCATCATTGAATATTTTTTGCTTTTATTTCAAGGGCCTGATTTGATTGATGAACCCATGATGGAGGAGGACTATAAAGTTTCAGATTCTCCAGGTGCGGAGTAGGCCATAGAAGAACCTTCAGTTCTTCCTCCCACTTCATCCCTTTCAAGCTCTGAAGTTAAAGAAGAGTTTGAGCTTTCAAAATTCATGTTTGAGGATGAAGGGAACCATGGTGAGTCAATTGTAGATCAAAAGTACACCATGAAGGAGGTATAACACCTGCAACAGGACAACAAGGAGGTAGACTACCTTTCATACTTGGAAGATTGATTTTATGCAGAGGAAGCCTGAGGAGATAACATCATTTTTTCCTCCATCATCTACCTTCCGAGCATATGAACCTGTTGTCATGAAGGAGAATATTCAAGTGTAACAACATGTACTTCATAATGGCCCTCTAGAACCAAGGTTGGAAGACTATGATCTTCCATGTTCTTCAAAGGAGGAGGAAGGCAAAAGGTAGGAGGATGTCATCATCTCTCTCACACCATTCATCTAAGAAGGTCCACAAGAAAACTCCATTATTGGAGTTGAGATTCAGAACGAGGAGCACATTCACAATGTGTCAGACCGTGCCCCATCAAGTATTTGGCTTCATTAAAGCCAAGGGAGAAGCCAAAACCAGTCATGCCTACTTCAGGGCATGAGGATGAGCATCAAAGTACCAAGGGTCACCATCAATACCTCCAGGAGTCCAATGCAAATCAGCTTGAAGAGGTATTTTCCATTAATGTTGATACCTTGATAATTTGGGTGGAGGACCAACTTATTGTCAGTTTTCACTCATACATGAAACTATATTTAGTGTCAAATCATTTGCATGGCTGCCCCTCTTGAGAAAGGGAAGCTACTTCTCCTTGCTTGTAGCAGAATTTGTTTAGTCACTTTTCTCTTTGGTTAGTTTAGGAGTAGGAGTAGATTTTCTTTCAGTAGAAGTGGTGCTTATGCACACTCTGCATGTATCATTTGAGGTATGTATGATTTGGTATTTATACATAAGTTTTGAATTGCTTCGAAGGTGCATAAGGCCAGGATCTTCAGTATTCATGGCAAGAAGACTCACAGTTGTCTGTAACAGTTGCTAGTTCCAAAAGGAAACAAATGCAGAACAACTTAAGTTGTTTGAAAAAATTCCATTAGGGACAGATGAAAGCCCCAGGGTCAAACAATTTTCTACTCTCAGATGCCTTGTTTCAAGACTTCTCATGAAAATTGAGAGTGCAGACATGCGGGCAGGTGAAGGGTCAAGTAGAGGTAGCAAAGGTGGGAAGTTAGGGTTCATTTTCTAAGAAGGATTAGTGTCAGGCTATCATTCTTGACTCTATGCCCAATGGATGCTTCAAAGCCACTGGTCCATTCATTGAGTAGGCAGATGCCCCTGCGAGTCACCAAAACTATTATCCATATTTTTCCCCCAGGTAAAATAAGATCAGCCATGACCATGCATAGAAGAAGCTAGAGAAATCATGTTCAAAGCTTGTAAACAAGTTGCAGAGGGAATTTGTAATGGAGTGGTGGGGCCTGTGAAAGATCAAATGACCCTGTGCAGTAAAGAAATTCAAGGAATGACTCTGTCGAGTGAATCCGTGCTTCAAATCAAGCAAACAAACTTGGGTAGGCTCTAAAATGGAATAGCAGCATTGAGGAAGGAGGATGAGTAGTGTCAAAGAAGCCAGAGGCTTGAGGAAAAGAAATGACGAAGGTTTAAAGATGTCGGGCTCTCAAATGATTCATAATGAGCCTCAAAATGACTAAGTATGGAGGAGATAGCGGATGTTGCCAAGTGTCAAAGTGACACACCTTAAAGGATTAAAACCCAAAATGGCAGACTCAAATGAGTGCCAAGCCTCCACGTGTCCCAGGTCCAAAGTGGGTTTAGAGTCAACAGAAGTCAAAAGGTGGATGGGGTGGGCCTCAAAATTGGTTAAGTATAGTAGACTCAGTGGAAGGTGCCAAGTGTTGGCTCGGTGTAATTCCAAGACAGGAGCTAAGGTGGAGACTCAAACTTGCTCTATTTACATAGAATCTAATCTCTTCTACTACTAGATCTGATTCGATTTTATCCATCGGGGAACTAGAAGTGACATATTTTGGGTGGATTTATAGAAGGCATTGATATTCTATGGTTAAGCTTTCAAAATGGGATTTGATGCGTATCTCAGGGTGGTTGGAGTAGGATTCAAATTCTTCCCTCTTCTCTCTCCCATTCTTCCTATATATTGTAATAGAGTGGTACATTCAAATTGTTTGTCACTCTTTCTCTTATGTCCCCTCTCTCTTTCTTCCTTAGGGTCGAATGCAGAATCAAAGCCCCCTCTCATGGCTTTGTAATGGTGTTTTATTTCCTCTTGCCCACCGATGGTGCATTGTGTAACATTTTGGAGTAATAAAATCTTTTTTGTGATGCATATGTCCATCCTTAGCTTATTTTGTTGTCTCTACTTACCTCTCATTGTCGCAGGGTATACTATGCATACTTTTGATGTCTATTCTAGGTCCTGGGAGCTATGTTTAATGGGTTTCAAATTGGTGTTCTATGTGAAATCTATCTCTGGTCTGTGGTGCATTCTGTCCACCCTCTCCTATGCTCACCTCTCTCCACTTCAGGTAGTCAGGTTTGTGATCATCCACTTCCTTTTCTAGTGTATCACCACTTAGTGTAGGATCTTTCACCCTCTCTCTCTCTCTCTGGCCCCTTAGAACAATTAGATTAGGATATAATATGTTTTGCTTGCATTGGAGTAGCTTGTGACAGGTAGATTAGGAAGCAAGAACCGGCTTTCTCCAGAGGTCCATCTTAGGTTTTGTAAGTCCCACAACTTGAGAAATGGTCCCATGTTGTGCAATCACACCGAATGCCTCGCACCCGGGCCATTCGAGGGTGCTATGATTTTACAAAAATAGTTTTGGTACGCCCGATGGGACACTGAGGTTAGATATTCCATCTTTCTAAGGTGTCTCATCATCAACAGCAAATCATAAGCGACAATGTGACCACACTAATAGTTTTGGCACACCCGGTGGGACACTGAGGTTAGATCTTCCATCTTTCCAAGGTGTCTCATTATCAACAACAAATCATAAGCCACCTTGTGACCATACTAATAGTTTTGACATGGTGGGATAGGTCTGAAGCACCTTACCACTTCATATTAGCAGGTTGATGTGTTCCTGTTAAGGGTCAGCCTTTTGAGGTAAATGCAAGCACATCTGGCGACTCCATCTAGTCAACAAACCTATCTCTAAAGTTGCAAACCTTTTCCATCCATTTCCACCCATTTTCATCCATTCTCTTATTCCATATCTTTCATTTTCTCCCATTTCATGAAGTTGTGTAATCATGGCTTCATTTCCTTCTTGGAACTCACACTTACAACAACAGTGCAGTCCGCCTCCAATGTATTTCCCAACTCCTTCAGATCAGCATTATGATTAGATCCAAAACCATTATGCTTACCCATATGAGCAGGGTCAAAGTTAGTTTGGCCATGGAGCTTATCAAGAACAAGGGGGCACATACAATGGTGACGGTTATGTGGAGAATGCTGGTCTACTGGAGAAGATTCAAAGAATGGAGGCTAGCATAGTGCAATCTAGGGGCGTAACACAAATGAAGGCATTCAAGATTGGTTACAGGGCACCTTGTTTGTGGGAAGGACCTTTTCCAAGACATTACAGCCCTTAGGAGAAGCTTAACTTCATGGTTGAAATGCTTCCTCAACTTACACAGTTGATTGAGAACATTGAGGCTTATGAGAAAAGTGCGAGACAACCTTGTCAATGGGTAAGTCAATCACCAACTCCATGTCCTTCATTTCCTCTTTCTCAAAATTTATCATTTTATCATGATCAAGAGTCAAGCCCCTCAGTTGCTGCCCTAAATGTTAGTTTCTTTTCTCCATCTCCTGATCTTCCACCCTATTTCAATTCTTCTACCCTTTCCCTTCCCAAACAGTCATTCCCTCTAAACAAACAAGAAGTTCCACCTCCCTCTCCACCACAAATAATTGCAAAGCTGCTTGAACCCCAACCTGCCACTCCTCTTGTTTTCCCAAGTCCATGTTGGGAAAAGACTTAAGAATCCAGTCAAGGAGAAAAATAAAAGGAGGATCCAACCAGAAAAGAAATGACAGACAATCTGAAGAGTTGGGCTGCCAAATTTAGGTTTACAAAGATCCCCTTAAAGGTCAAAAAAATAGAGGAGGTCAAGGTTGAAGAGCCAATGGTGCCTACAGGTGAGTTTATAGGAGAAGAAGAGCATGAACAAGAGGAAGAAGATCAACAGTCTATTTATAGCACTCTGTTTGAGGAGAATGCTTATCTAATTCAATCTACACAACTAGTTAAAGAGGAGCAACAATCAGCTTGAAGTCCCATTGAAGAGGAGCAAATGGGAGATATAAAATCAGATTTGAAGCCACTCAATGAAGAAAGCATCATTGAATATTTTTTGCTTTCATTTCAAGGGCCAAGTTTAATTGATAAACCCAAAATGGAGGACTATACAGTTTCAGAGGCTCCAAGTGCGGAGCATGCCATAGAAGAACCTTAAGTTCTTCCTCCCACTTCATCCCCTTCAAGATCTAATTTTGAAGAAGACTTTGAGCTTTCAAACTTCATGTTTGAGGATGAAGGGAACCATGGTGAGTCAATTGTAGATCAGGAGGACACCATGAAGGAGGTATAACACCTGCAACAGGACAACAAGGAGGTAGACTATCTGTCAGACTTGGAAGATTGCTTTGATGGAGAGAAGCCTAAGCAGATAACATCATTTTTTCCTCCATAATCTACCTTCTGAGCATATGAACCTACAGCCATGAAGGAGAATATTCAAGTGCAACAACCTGTACTTCATAATGGCCCTCTAGAAGCAAGGTTGGAAGACCATGATATTCCATGTTCTTCAAAGGAGGAGGAAGGCAAAAGGTAGGAGGATGTCATCATCTCTCTCACACCATTCATCTAAGAAGGTCCACAAGAAAACTCCATTATTGGAGTTGAGATTCAGAACGAGGAGCACATTCACAATGTGTCAGACCGTGCCCCATCAAGTATTTGGCTTCATTAAAGCCAAGGGAGAAGCCAAAACCAGTCATGCCTACTTCAGGGCATGAGGATGAGCATCAAAGTACCAAGGGTCACCATCAATACCTCCAGGAGTCCAATGCAAATCAGCTTGAAGAGGTATTTTCCATTAATGTTGATACCTTGATGATTTGGGTGGAGGACCGACTTATTGTCAGATTTTCACTCATACATGAAACTATATTTAGTGTAAAATCATTTACATGGCTGCCCCTCTTGAGAAAGGGAAGCTACTTCTCCCTACATGTAGCAGACTTTTTTTAGTCACTTTTCTCTTTGGTTAGTTTAGGAGTAGGAGTAGATTTGCTTTCAGTAGAAGAAGTGCTTATGCACACTCTGCATGTCTCATTTGAGGCATGTATGATTTGGTCTTTGTACATAAGTTTTATATTTCTCTGAAGGTGCATAAGGTTAGTCTCGTAAATATTCATGGCAATAAGACTCATAGCTGTCTGTAACAGTTGCTAGTTCCAAAAGGAAACAAATACAGAGCAACTTAAGTTGTTTCGAAACAGTCTATTTTAGGGATAGATAAAAGCCCCAGGGTCAGACAATTTTCTACTCTCAGAAGCCTTGTTTTAAGACTTCTCATGAAAATTGAGAGTGCAGACACATGGGCAGGTTAAGGGTTAGGTAGAGGTAGCAAAGGCGGGTAGTCGGGGTCCATTTTCTAAGAAGGATTAGTGTCAGGCTATCATTCTTGACTCCATGCCCAATGGATGCTTCAAGGCCACTGGTCCATTCATCGAGCAGGTATATGCCCCTGCGAGTCACAAAATTTTTTATCCATATTTTACCCCCAGGTAAAATAGGATCAGCCACAACCCCGTACAAAAGAAGTTAGATAAATCACGTTCAAAGCTTGTAAAAAAGTTATAGAGGGAATCTACAATGGAGTGGCAGGGCCTGCAAAAGATGAAATGACCCTGTGTAGTAAATAAATTCAAGGAACGACTCTGTCAAGTGAATTCATGCTTCAAATCTAGAAAAAAGACTCAGGTAGGCTCTAAAATGGAATAGCAGGGTCGAGGAAGGAGGCCGATTACTGTCAAAGAAGCTAGAGGCTCAAGGAAAAGAAACAATGAAGGTTCAAATCTGTTGGGCTATCAAATGACTCAGAACAATCCTCAAAATGACTAAGTATGGAGGAGACAATGGACACTGCCAAGTGTCAAAGCAACGCACCTTAAAAGATTAAAACCCAAAATGGCAGACTCAAATGAGTGCCAAGCCTCCACGTTTCCTAGGTCCAAAGTAGGTGCAAAGTCAACAAAATTCAAAATGCGGACAGGGTGGGCATCAAAATTGGTTAAGTATAGTAGACTCAATGGAAGGTGCCAAGTGTCAGCTCGACGCAATTCCAAGACGGGAGCCCAAGGCGAAGACTTAAACTTGCACCAACCCTCCACGTGGAAAATGGTCAACAGGGGTCAAAAAATTAGAGTGGGTTCAAAACGTCTAAGTAGAGAGTGAAGGTAGAAGGTGACACATGTCTTGATGATGCTCTTTCAAACGTAAGATTTAGGGGTAGTTTCCAAATGAGCACAGGCTCGCCACGTGTCCTAGCTTTTAAAAAGGGACATAGTCGAGGTATGAATAGTCAAAGCAAATGCAAGCCGGTGGAGGGTGCCAAGTGTCAACACGGCGCCTTTTCAAAGGTAAAATTCAGGATAGGTTTTCAAATGAGCGCGAAGCCTCCACATGTGCAAGGTCAAACTTTTGGCCCTGCCAAGCAAAAGGACTCAGGAAAAATTCAAAGCAGTCCAAGAAGCTCGCGGAGGCCATCACATGTCAATCTGATGCATTTTCAAGAGTGAGGTCAGGAACAAAATCTTAAACGAGTGCAAAGCTGCCACGTGGACCTTACAGGGGTAGACTCTTTAAATATTGCACCCTGCAACCCTAATGTTCAAATGGTCATATCTTTTGACTGGAGAATCATATTTGAGAGGGAAAAGACTTTCTAGAAATGTATCGACACCCTCTATGCCTTGGGAACATAAAATATAATTTTATGAAGGATTTGGTAGGTGAAAACTGAGAAAAAATATTCCACGAAATTAATGCAAAATTATATCTCTTCTACTACTAGATCTAATTCGATTTGATCTGTCAGGGAACCAAAAGTGACATATTGTGGGTAGATTTATAGAAGGAATTAATATTCAATGGTTGAGCTTTTAAAACAAGATTCAACGCATATCTCAGGGTGGTTGGAGCATGATTCAAATTCTTCTTTCTTCTCTCTCCCATTCTTCCTATATATTGTAATAGAGGGGCACATTCAAATGGTTGGTCAATGTTTCTCTTTTACCCCCTCTCTCTTTCTTCCTTAAGGTCAAATGCAGAGTCTAAACCTCCTCTCATGGCTTTGTAATGTTGTTTTCTTACCTCTTGCCCACTGAAGGTGCAATGTGTAACATTTTAGAGTAATAAAATTTATTTTGTTATGCATCTGTCCATCCTTGGCTTATTTTGTTGTCTCTCCTTACCTCTCATTATTGCAGCGTATACTGTGCATACTTTTGATGTCTATTGTAGGTCCTTGGAGCTATGTTTAATGGGTTTTGAAATGGTGTTCTATGTTAAATCTTTCTCTTGTTTGTGGTGTGTTCTATCCATCCTCTCCTCTGCTCACCTCTCTCCGCTTAGGCAGTCAAGTCTATGATCATCCACTTCCTTTTCTAGTGTATCACCACTTAGTGTAGGCTCTTTCACCCTCTCTCTCTCTTTCCCCTTGAAATGGTTAGATTAGGATAGAATAGGTTCTTCCTGAATTGGAGTATCTTGTGGTGGGTATATTAGGAAGCAAGAACTGACTTTCTCTGGAGGTCCATCTTAGGTTTTGCAAGTCCCATAGCTTGAGAGATGGTCCCATGTTGTGTAATCACACTGAATGCCCCACTTTGCACCTGAGCCATTTAAGGGTGTTGTGATTTTGCACTAACAATTCCCACAAAAATTATAAATGATTTTTAAAAAAATAAAATCCTGAAGGCCTAAACCATGGGCCTGTATTCCAAATAGAGAGATTAGGGTTAGAATTTGTGGAGCCTTCTTTCATTCGAATGCTGCTAAGAAGTCCATTCTCCAGATATGAGAATATTTTGAGATTTTTTTAATGGCACGTCACCCAATTGGAAAGAAACCTTGGGCACTTAGGATACATGATCTAATTTGAATGTTGATGCAAATTATGAGCCTGATTTGCAATGTCCACCACATTTTTTTGTGTCCACAAAATATAACATATTGAATTTGTAAATGATTAAATGTGTGGCTCATGAGTGAGGTGCCAAGCTATACATATCTAACTCATAGGGAAAGGACATCGCTGGAATGAGAAAGACTGCAAAAAGTCGTTGAACCTCAAAATAAATATCAAATAAGGAAGCTGTGGGAATCAGATCTTGTGCTGTGATGTATACAATGACAACAAAAGATTGATGTTCGATCCAAACACATAGATAAAAGAAGCATTCCTCAAACTAAATGTATTGATCAATTGAGAAAACTGCATCCGGTCCACAAATTTAATGCAAGCATATATACTCAGCTAACACAATATAAAGAAAAAATATATCAATAAATAATATTGATAAACATCCATTTGAATATGAATGGGATTAACATGTGGTCCTCACTGCATTACCATTGACAAGGAAAAGGAAGACTTGTTGTAGAGGAAGATCCTTCATACGTGGTTTGTACTGTTGAGCTCTATGAATATCAAGGTTGGAAATTGTTTTTAGAACAGAAGCCTGCTCTGAACTAGATGTGAAATTTGGTTGAGATTGCTCTCAGGTAATTTTTGGGTCAATCTACACACACTTTTATTTCATAAAATTGAAGGATACATATATAGAGGCCTTCTCCTATAAAATAGGAGATAACTCCAACTACTAAATATACGATAATCTCTCCACACCTAAATACATGATTTAGGTTATATAAATGACTATTCACGTACATTTAATATAACAAACTATATTTTGTTATAACCAACTTATTTACCATATGATGAAATAATAATCACCATGGGAACTCTAATTTCCTAATAGTCTATTTTAAGGTAAATTGCGATCATTTTCCTATTTTTCTTTCTTTCAACCACCTTCTAATGATAGTTCTTGATTTGGGTTTTTTTTTTTGGAATTTGGAGATCTTCACGAGTGCTTGGATTTAATTTCTTTTCTTCCTTTTCGATTTGGGTGCAATTTTCAAAATTTTTGATTAGATGAATCTTAGGTGAAGGGTGATACTTGTCACCCTCCCATTTGCATGTGTTTTTTTTTTTTCTCTCTCTCTCTCTAGATTTGATCCCTTATGTTGAAGGGATTGGGCTATTTTTGCTCTTTTTTTAGTGGAGATTGCTTTGGGAGATTTACAAGCAAGAAGAAGTAAATTGTGGACAAGTTTGGGATTTGGATTTTGTAATTTATTGTTAGGTAGGATCTTATTCCTATTTGCTTCTTGTTTTGATAATGAAATTGTGTTATTTTCATGATAAAATCGTGGTGTTGAAAATAATGTAATTGTTTTATTTTTATGTTTTCTCCATCCACCCTTGAGGGGAGTGGATTTGAGAGTATGTAGGGAAGAGGTGGGGATATCTTTCATTTTCACCCTCATTACTTGATGGACAAGTTTGAGGGGTTATTAATTCCCCTTACATTTGGTTTGTAGTAGGAGTTGATTTCCATTTGGCTTGGAAATTACCTCATATCTTCACTCAAGGAAACTTATAAGTTTGAAAATACTTGATGGAGAGGGGAATGTAGAGATAAGGGGTGAAAATGGAGAGATAAGGGGAGATAAACAGAGTGATAAGAATATTTGAAGGCTTGTGTATTGGAATTTATTGGTTACTATGTTTGGCAAAATTGAGATATCTTCGTCCCCTCTTCCCATGGAAAGAAGCTTGAAGTTTCTCAAAGTGTTGTTTTTACTTCTTATGTTTTGGATTTGTTGTGATATTTTAAGCCTTATTTTTTTTTATCTCCTTATCCTAAGTGTTGGTTAGATACATGTCTTCCTCTTCCCCATGGGTTTGGGGGGAGGCTAACATGTTCTCATTGTTCACTTTGAGCCATGCAAACATTCCAATTGGTTGGGTGGTCAACCAAGCTATTCTTATGGATTTTGGAGAGATTCTATGATGTATTTGGAGATTGGATTTGAAGCCAAAATTGTGGAGAAAATTACAAGTTTTGATTGTTGTTTTAGAGTTAGAAAATTTGTAAAATTTTTGCCATGTTGTCTGCACTTTTTGGAGGGATTGTATACTTATATTTTAAGAATGGGTTTTCTTTCCTATAGTCAAGGATTGAATGCAAGATGAGAAAATTCTAAATTTTCATTGTTGTTGAAGTTTGAAAGAGTGTTTGAGTCTCTTATTGAAGGATAGAGTGTTGTTTGGCTATGATACAATTTTAGTTGTGAAAAATAATTTCTATCTTATTCACAAAATATAAATTGTTGTAGATATTTTACAATACTCCTTGAGATATTTTTTTAGAAAAAAAATGAAAGTGAAATACTTAGAATAAGAGGAAATAAATAGCTATTTTATACAACAAATTAAAATGTGTAAGTTTTATTATCTTTTCCAAATTTTGAAACTGTTTCATTTTTTCTCTTCTTCAAGGAGAAAGAAAAAAAAATTGCTTACTTTTATCTTATATTGTTTATCTCTGATTTTTGTGTTGTGTGAAGAAATATTGAAATTGGATTTTTTTTGCCTTTGAAAATGGAGTCATGATAATCATGTTTGTGTCTAATAAAATTGATAAAATAAAATGAGTGTATCTTTGAAATTTGAGTTATTGAAAATTTATTTTTGGGATAAACTATCTCACTGTTTTAATTTTAAACATGTTAATAAATTTGATATGATTATGAGATAAGAGAATTACCTCTATGTGTGTGTGTGTGTGTGTGTGTGTGTGTGTGTGTGTGTGTGTGTGTGTGTGTGTGTGTGTGTGTGTGTGTGTGTGTGTGTGTGTGTGTGTGTGTAATTATATTAGAAAATGTAAAACTTATAATTTTTATGAATGCAAATAATAAACCAATTGTTATGAAAGAAAATAAATCAGAGATCCTTACTTAAATTATTCCATTGTATATATATATATATATATATATATATATATATATATATATATATATACAAATACTTTTGAAATTATGATGTTTTTATTTTTATAAAAATTATTGAGAGAATTTGATTTAGGGTTTGGGGAAGGGTGGGATGGTCATCCCAACCTGTCCCCTTCCCCCTCTCATTTGTGAATGGTTTTGGCATATGTCATAGTCATTACAGTTATGAGGTATGCCACATCCATTGCCACCATTGTCCCCAACGACCATGACATAGCCGTGGTGATTCCCTCTCCCCACTGTTGATTGTGGAAAAAGCCACAGTCCCCTCTCCTGTGCACATGCCTTGGACACGTCCGTGTAGGCTCGACTGCACAACCCTTTGCAATTTGGTTTTCCCAATTCGGACTTCATACCTATGCCTATATATATTGCTTTTATATAAAAGAATATGGTCTCTTTTTTTAAAAATATAGAAATAACATAACCCTTCTCAGAAAGAGTTAAAACATGTGAAAAATTTTCATAAGCAAAAAAATGAAACTAAATAAAGCTCTCATAGCATCCCTGGAGAAGAAATTATCCCCTCCTTAAACTGGGTATGATCTGATTAAGAGAAATGTGAATAATAAACCTAATTTGATTACTACTGTAGCAGTAAATAAATGCAGCAATTAGGTACATAAATTAACTCAAGCAAACTAAGCAATAAAATTGTGAAACCCTAGTTGCAAAGAGAGTAAGAAGATCCTTAGTTGATTCACCAAGGAAATTGGACTGTGCCAAAGTGATGACCAATTGAACAAGAAGGTATGAGTGTCACACAGAGACCTAGGAAAATGAAGATATGGAAGAACATGATAGACAGGAGTGCCCGGAAAGGGGAAGGGGCAGCTGCGAGTGCCACAAACTTGTAATGGGTGCCTGTGAATATGAAAATTCTCATAAAACCATCTTTGACTGGTCATAAGGTCTTCTTTATCCTTCACCTTTGGTCACTAGTATGTCACACAATGATAGTTGAGGTCATTGGAAACCTGTAATGAAATAATGACCTACAAAGCCCTCAAAGAGACATTAAATCATAAAAATGAAAGATGCAAAATGAGGGGTTGGACTGTTCTCAGGTGTCAAAAAGTTATTTTACAACTAAGCATTGTACTAAATTTTAGCAAATGCAAAATTTTAGCTAATGACTCCCCTCATATGAAGTGTATGTAGAATAATGCATTTTCTTTCCCGTGAATGGATGTTGAAATAAATGTCTAAATACTCTTAAATAGCCTTTGTATGCAACCTTAGGTGCTGATAGCTAATGCTTAGTACTTGGTCCCTTATTATGATCACATAACTTTATATTTATATGATCCTTTTCTTTAATTTCATAATTAAACGTGAAAAGGTCTACTACAAAAAATACAAGATGCTCAAATGTCTAGAAAGGACCCAAAATATGTGACTAAAGTACAAAGAGGTCAGGGGCACCTAAAGGGGATGGGGGCGCTTGACGCTGACATCTTGACTGGGAGATGGTGTCTATAATTAGAGAAACTAAAGGGTTGACGGTCAGGCTGAGAAAAGTGTGCAAGACCAAAGTGGTAAAAGAAAGAAATAAAAGATGGCCAAATACATGGGTTAATTTGTACTTTTCTTACTTAGGAATCATATGAAAAATAGTATGTAATCAGGAGTAAATAATTACCCAAAGTGCGTGATTTTGTGTCTACATTTCCCCCCACTTTATGTCATTGAGTGAAAGCTTGATAACATAAAGTAGATAGAGATTCATACCTAATAGCCATGTAGATCAACAATGAGAAGCGTGCTGAGAGACAAGGAAAAACATGGAGTGATAAAAAGGTGGAACGTGGAGACTAAATATGAGAAAGTGAAAAAAGTGATGAGATGCTGACCCTAGGGTGGAAACACATGTTATAGACGTTGCCAATGTGCATGTTTTTGATTTCAATGCTGATGTGTGTGATTTTGTTGTTGTTGAATAATGTTGAGTGATGTTTACTACCACTTCCCATACAGATGGACCTGCAAAAGAGAAGAATGATCAAGTAGTCAAATATGCATGTATGTGTGTAAAAAGCATGCAAAGAAGTACGTAAAAATGAAAAAGGAACATGTGCACCTGATTCATGATGAGGAATGAGTGTATAAAGGATCCTTTAGATGTTGTAGAAGACCGAGTTTTTTGGGTGATCTCACTCTAGTTGTGCTAGTTGCGATTTTTTCGGGTGATTTCACACCAATGATATGGAAGAAGTGTAGGGAGGAAAGATTGTTGTCATCCTCCATACTTTAACTACTTCCTGCAATGTAGAACACCATTGCAGATGGTGTGTAAAAATACGATCCAGTTAGACCAATTTTGATCCAATGTTGAATGTTGTATATATGGTGGGTGCTAATGAATATCTACCCTGTAAAAGCTGTTGTGTGGAGTGTTGTAGACTATGTTTCACTAAATAATTCCATGTAACTTCCCCCTGGTCATAGGAATCTTGGAAGGGTCAGGGGTTCATAGGCACTACCATCTAGGTCTAGGCAATCGTGTTTGTGCTATGTCAAGGACCCAAGTCAGGATCTGAGCCTAATCTAATGTAGATAAATGTATTGTACCAGTAGTGTGTTGTGCTGAAATGTGTCTCTAAACTGCTGTATGGGGTGACTAATTCACCTAAATGATGCCCCCCCGTTTGGGGTGCATGTGACATTATCGAGGAGAATTCAACCCAAAGGAGGACCAACTGTTGTGCTGAAACTAATGCCTTATAGGAGGTGGGAGTGTGCTTGGTAAAAACCAAGGCACACAAAAATAAGTGGTTAGGAGACAAGAGTTAGTACAAGCAAACATGTATGTAAAATGTAAGCTAACATACAAGGTGTATGCTAAGATGTAAAGAAATAATACACAAGAAGACACTGTAGACCATGAAAAGAGGGTTGAAAACATGGGGACACCACTCACGATGTCACAAGAAATCAATGCCAACTAGGTCCAAGAGTAGATAAGTGTGGAAATAAGACAAAGGAAAATGCCCACAAATAGTGGAAAATAATGACAAGAAAGAACAAACAATGTAACCGACAACCATGGTGGAAAATAGGCTTGTAAGAAAAATGTTACACATGAAGCACCCATTAGCATGTTATAAAGATAAAAAGTATGTCAATGCATGTATAATACGATACAGTAATGTGCTATGAAACAAAATGAAACAATATCACCTATATTGTATGAGAGTAGATGCCCTGAGGAGCCTCTATGGGACTAGTAATAGGTATTGCGCCAAGCATCTATGCTACGTGTATGGATCTATAGAATATGCAATCACAACTAGAAAGAAAGTGAATGTGCATGTGTTTATGATAAAGATAATGGCATACATGATATCTATCTAGCATGTGTAATAAGATGTGCATGTAATAAGTAAATGTAAGCAAGACTAAGTGTGACCAAGATATGCAATATGTTGTGGATGAGATGTAATTCAAAGTGAATGATAGGAGCCTTGTGCCACTAAGTGGATGTGTATGTATGAGATGAGGTTCATTTATTTATGCCCCCTCAGTAGTCAAGAATGAGCCGTAAATGAGAGTGTATCATCGGGTAATGGTTTGAATTGTGTATACGAAAAAGATGTGATTGTCAAAACAAAAAGCATAGAGTGGAAGCGTGTGAGTGCATGAGTGAGTGAGGTGAGGTCCATTTTAGATGTAGAACCTCAACATTCGAGTATGAAAAAATGGAAATAGAGTAGTAAGTCATAGGGTAATGACTGCAGCGTGTGAAATTAAATGTGAGAAAGATATGTTTTGAATGTGTAGAGTAGATGTTGCGAAAAAGAGATGAATGTACGAGATGTGACGTGTCTATTGTGTAATGTGTATGTTGAGAGAGATATTTCAAATGTGTAAAGTGTTGTGTCATGAAATTGTCATACTTGTGCTAGGTTGTGTTACTTGCAAAAATGTCGAGTGATGTGACATAGATATGTTGTACGAGATAGGAAGGATATGTCATGAAAGCACTAAGTGTATCGTATGTTGTAAATGTATTGAGTGTATTGTATGTTGTGTTAAGTATTCGTGAAGAGTAGTTGTTGCTAGTGTGTTGAGTTTGTATTGATAGATAGGCATAAGAAGAATGTATTGTGAGTGCGTTGAGTGAGAATGTGTCATAAGTGTGTTAATTGTATAGTGATAACTGTATGGGAGACATATATGTTGTGAGGAATAGGATGATGTGTAATGTAGTGTGTAGTATGTGAGGTTCATGTATATAAGATGCCCTCAACAGTTAAGTGTGAATTGTAACACGAGAGTGCATCATCGGGAAATGACAATACAAGAGTGTGTATCAAGATGTATATGGTGCATGTGATAGAATAGCTATGAAATGAGGAGAAAATAAGATGTTTGTTGATGTTAGATGGGGGGAAATAAGTGTGATGCCCCCCAAGTGTGCCAATGATGGATATATATGCAACGACACGAGAGATACCTTGCCATTGTTGGAGAGCATCATTTGTATCATGATAAGTGAGGGGGCCAACACAATGGTAGGAAGAAGCAACAATAGGACCATGTGATGGTGGTGAAATCTGAAATGTGTACTGGCCATCAGTAGGAGTAGTTTATTTGATGAAAACAATTGGCTACTGAAGTTGTGGATTATTGTGTAATGTTGTAAAAGACTCGGTAGGAGGAGGTGTTGAAATTTTTTTTAATGGAGGTTTCTTAGGTTGACTTGATAGCATTGTAGATGACTTGAGAGGAGGCGGAGTGAGATTAATTTTGAGAGGCAGTTTCTTAGATTGAGTTGATTGCATAGGTAGTGTTTGAGTGACGGAAGAAAAAACATTAAAATTGATGACATGATGCTCAATATATATAGACGAATCAGATTTAGGAACCCATCGAGATGTAATAAGTGGAGAGGACCATGTAACAAAATGCTTTGAAGCGAATGAGACAAAACCTTGACACTCAAAATGATTGATTCTTCATTGTAAAGAAGAGTAATCATTGTCATTATGTCCATTGATTTGATTATAATTGCAATATGGAAGACCTTGATACTGTGTAATCCGATAAGGAGGATAAAAATGAGTAGATGACAAGTTGATTAATTTACGAGCTATGAGCTGTGGAAGAATATCTTATTGCTTAACATTGAGATCAAAATTGAAAGGTGCATGGAGTGGCAAGTTTTGAGGTTCACTGATATGAGCACATGTAGAAGAAATATGATGAGGATGAGTAGAAGAACTAGCATTATATTGAGAAGCATCCTTAAGATGTTGGATTTCATATTTTAAAGATATAATTGTAGATTCCACAAACTGAAATTTATCTTGAAATAGAGAATGTAAATCTTGAATTGATTTGCAAAGAGATTGCTTAGAATTATAACAAAGAGAGTTAGCAGAAAGACAATCAAAGATATCGTTGACTTGAGAAAGCAACATGTTGATAGGTAGATACATAATGTCTAGGATTTTGTGAAGATCATCTTTTAAAAATAGGTGCATTTTAAGCAATTGAAGCAAAGAGACTTGAGAGATGTTATGAGCCATGATAGAAGAAAAATAAGGATCCAAGAGTATTTGAATGTGGATTCACCAAAATGATTCAGTGAAATGTGAATAATACACATAATTTGATTATTATTCTAGCAGTAAATAAATGCAACAATTAGGTATAGAAATTAACTACAGAAAACTAAGAAATAAAAATGTGAAACCCTAGATACAAAGGGGGTATGAAGAGCCTTAGCTGATTCACCATGGAAATCAGACCGTGAAGAAGTTCTAACCAGGTGAACAGGAAGGTATGAATGTCACACAAAAGAAAAATGTAGATTTGGAGGAATAGGCTAGATAGGGGCACCTAGAAAGGGGCAGGGACGCTACGAAAATGATCAAAAAACCATCTTTGACTGGTCACAAGGTGTTGGTTTTCCTTTGCATTTGGTTGCTAGTATGTCACACAATGATCGCCGAGGTCACTGGAAACCTGAAATGAAATCATGACCTATAAAACCCTAAAAAAGACATCAAATCCTAAAAAATAAAGATGAAAAATGAGGGGTCGGAATTTCCTTAGCTATCAACAAGTGATCTTATGACTGGGCGTTGCACTACATTTCAGACCCAACGTAGTTTTAGGTGTGTGTGTGGAGTTTTTCCCTAGGTGGATCTTATGCATGTCACACTTGATAGCAATAAAATTAGCTACATGTAGAAGATGTAAATAAATGTGTGCATGGAATAGAATAGACTCCCCTCCTATGAAGTGTATAAAGAATAATGTAGTCCATTTCCCTTGAATGGATGTTTAAATGCTCTTGAATAGCCTTTGGTTGTAACCTTAGGTGGTGATAGCTAATGTTTAGTGCTTGGTCCCTTATTATGATCACATAAGTTTATATTTATATGATTCCTTTGATTGAATTTTATAATTAACCCCAAAAATTCTGATTACCAAAAATATTAGATGCTCAAAAGGCTAGAAAGGACCCAAAAGATGTGATTAAAGTATAAAGAGGTTAGGGGTTCCCAAAGGGGACGAGGGAGCCTGATGTTGGCATCCTGACTAGGCACTGGTTTCGAGAATTAGAGAAACTAAAGGGTCAGAGGTCAGGCTGAGCAAGAAGGTGTGCAAGACCAAAAGTGGAAATAGAAAGAAAGCAAATATGGCCAAAGACAAGTTAATTAGTACTTTTCTTACTTAGGAATCATATGAACAGTAGTATGTAATTAGGACTAGAAAATTACCCAAAGTGCGTGATTTTGTGTCTACACAATCAAATATTATTGTAGAAGTAATGGAAGCCTGCAAGAAAGATAAAAACTTGAAAATCTTAACCTAATGAATTTCCATTAAAAGGGAACAAATAAAATGAACATACATCCATGATTTCTTTGCTTGAGCTCCATGAAAGCTCTCTCCCTCTCTCACTTTCATGCAAACAAAAATCCCACCAAATAAGATTGAAAAATAAATAAGAATGTTTTTATATTAGCCCATAAGGAAATTAGGGAATTCCTAGATGCCTAAAGATCCTAGTGTGGAGAGAAATTTGATCCAAGAGCTCTCCTTTAATCCTGATTTGGGCATATAAGTGATATAATAATTGTCATGTTATTTAATTATTAAGAGTTGTTTATCCTAACTTAGGAAATTTAATTTTAATAGGGTATGGGTCCATTTGGGGGACCAAATTAGACCCCATGCCCAACTCTAATAACCATTAGAGCACCTTCTTTCCCTTAATTAATTTAGAAAATTTTAATGCACGAAGTGATTAAACCAAATTAATTATATTCGCCACAATTTTTATCTTCGTAAAATAAAATATTTTAATTGGCCCGCATAAGCAAATTAATTCTAGTTTTTTCGCATTAAATTTTAAACCATGACTTAATTGTGTTTGGTTTTATCACATCGTATTATTATAACCTTATTTTTAAAAAATCACCATTTTATTATTAATATAGTATTAATCTCGGATTGCTTTGGTAAATTTTGGACTTATTTTAAGATCTACGCCAAATGGGGCGTGACATCTGGTATCAGAGCTCGGTTCTAACACCGAATGGTTTAGGGCTTAAACTTTAGCTAATTTGCAGTCTGAGTTAGGTAATATTTCCAATGAATAATTGTTTCCTTAAAACCTAATGTACCCTTCTTTTTCACGTGCAGGATGACAGGGTTTGGTACTAGGTAACGTGCGGCGGTGACCCAAGGTCATGAACAATCACCTCCAGGTATTCCCAGAACCAATTTTATGCCACAAATTTTAGATACAATTCAACATATTATGGGGTTCCTGTAGGATTACCATCCATCACATCCAGAATTAGCTAAGGAGGTTAATAAGCATGATAGTGAAGCGTATCCATATGAGGGTTTACATTCTGCTACACACATTTGTGCCTCACCATAGTGAGAGAGGTATTTGTTAGTGTAAAATCACATCACCTTTGAATGGAATCTAGCGTGAGCGGGGCATTCAGTGTGATTGCATGACATGGGACCATCTCTCAAGCTGTGGGACTTGCAAAGCTTGAGATGGCCCTCCGGAGAAAGCCGGTTCTTACTTCCTAATCTACCTGCCACAAGCTACTCGAGTGCAGGTAGAGCCTAACCTAATCTTAATCTAACCATCCAAGGAGAGAGAGAGAGAGAGAGAGAGAGTAAGAGAGCCTACACTAAGTGGTGATACACCAATAAAAGAACTGGTTGATCACGGATCCCAAATTCCTGAAGTGAAGAGAGGTGAGCAGATGGAGGGGATAGACAAGACACATCACAGACCACAGATAAGATGTCACATGGAACACAACTTCAAAACCCATTAAACATAGCTCCCAAAATTTGCAACAAGCATTAAAGTATGCACAATATACCTTGCAATAATGAGAGGTAAGAAGAGACAGTAAAATGAGCAAAGGATGGACAGATTGTACTTATGCAATAGAGTTTGTTCGCTCCAAAAGTTACACAACACATCATCAATGGGAAATAGGCAAGAAAATGTCCGTGACAGAGCCATGAGGAGGAGGCTTAGACTCCACATTATAACTTAAAGAAGAAGGAGAGAGGAGGGCAGAGGAGAAATAATGACCAGCAAACCCGTTAGAATATGGTCCTCTTTTATAAATAAATAGGAAGAATTACAGAGAAAGAAAGAGAGAGTGAAAATTTGAACTTTGTTTCAACCACCCCTGGAAGTGCATTGAATCCGTTCTTGAAAGCTACACCACTGTCATTCAAGTCCCATTGCTGGATCAATACCCAAAATATATCAAGTCATTCCTACTATATCTTACTAGCGTGTTGAAAGAAGCCCATAACAACAGATCAGATCAAATGGCGGCAAGTAGCTGAAGCAGACTGGATTCTAGCATTACTGGAATGAAAGATGTTTTTCCGAAACATTCACCAAATGGAAGCCTCATCAAAAGTTCCCATTTCGAAAGATTCCATAGCATAGAAAATCTTGAGATCTTTCCAAAAAGTATTCTCCCACACTAAATCCAGTCTTTCCCAGTCGAAAGATATGGCCGTCTGAAGATCTTCAGGTGTTGCAGACGTCTATCAATATTTAAAAGAGATCTATCCATACATGGGGCCCACGTGGCAGACCTGTGCAAGATTCATATTTTTCCCTCCTTCACTTGCTCATTGTAGTTGTGCCGAATTGATGACATGTGGCATTGTCTTGTGCATGCTCCTATGTGTTCCTTTGTATTTTGGTCCTGAGTACCTTTCCTATTAGTGGAGACCCTATTGTGTCTGACCAGAGACATGTGGGGGCTTAGTAGAAACTACCATCTAGATTGTACCTGGAAACTAGCATCTGGATGACACGTGGATTCTTATGGTGGCTTACCTCTTATTTGACTAGTTCAACAAACATTGAGACCTTTTCTTTGACCCCAGACTACGTGGATGATTTGCTCTGCGTTTGGATTTTCATACTCTGAATTTTAATTTTGAAGTAGCGTTGGGCTGACACATGGCTTCT
This sequence comes from Taxus chinensis, assembly GCA_019776745.2. Lineage (NCBI taxonomy): Eukaryota > Viridiplantae > Streptophyta > Pinopsida > Cupressales > Taxaceae > Taxus > Taxus chinensis. The sequence continues at coordinate 214,518,453 of CM034149.1, forward strand.
TTCATTGACCTTCTCTACTCTGTTTACCTATTCAATAGCCAATGAGACCTTTTCGTATGAGGGCCCCCAGGTAATTCGGAGGATTGGAACTTGTTTGGAGGACCACCTTGCGGACCCAAATTGGGAGATGCACCTATCAGACAACATGTGGAGGCCTTCCGCCTAACCTTTTGAGACTTTGCAGATTGTAGATGAGCCTGCCCCCTCTTTTGGACCTGGGACGCATATGGCGAGCCTGGCACACATATTGAGAAACTGACCTTTAAATTTGGTCCCTTGAAGGAGCACTGATCGAAACATGTGGAGGACTCCTCTAACACTCTTATACTTGGCTAATTCAGGATGGCTGCCCATTTGACCTCTGCAAGACCCTAGACTCATGGAAGCTTCTGTTGACATCTATTTTATTTATCTCATGGGACGCGTGGCAGGATAGCACATCGTTTGGAGTCTTTGTTTTCTTGCATCCTTTGAAATTGCACGTCAAAATAATGCATGTGAATTCCACCCATGATTCTGTTTGTTCTGCCACAAGCTGAATCATATGTGACCTAAGTCCAAAAATTATAGCCCCTTTCCCCGTCTATTCTCCTGTGAACCTTTGGACTTCATGACAATGTGTCACTCGTTTGATCAACCATGCTTCTCCATTGTCGAGTTCACCTTCACATTTTGACCTTTCTCCTTACTTGAACCGAGCCTCACCTATCTCTCAGATTATTGGATTTGAACTGTGAGCTTGTGGGATAGAGCTGACCGTGTCTAATTTTTCTATGTGCAAGGTCATGTTTGACCAATTTTTTCAAGGGGACAAATTTGGGATAAAAGTTTAGTGACTCGTAAGGGACATCTACCTACTAGATGAAGAGATCAGTATCCTTGTTGCATCCATTGGGTAAGGATTCGACAAATGATATCCTGGTACTGCCCCTTCTTCCTTCTGAATAACTATGAGCTTGACTACCTTACGTCCTTACTGACCCTGATCTCCTGCCCCGCATGTCTATTGCAATCCCAAATTCTTTCATAAGAAAATATTTAAAACAGAGGTCTTCTGAGAGTATAAAATTGTATTGATCTCGTGGCTTTCATCTGTCCTTGTGAAATGGATAGTAGGAATACCGAACTGCATGGTGATACAACCTCAGAGTAGTAAACACCCCAACAACACGCTATGTATAAATATTGAGAAATCATACATATCCTCAAATGAGACATGCAAAGTGTGCACAAGAACTTCTTCTATTAAAAGAAAAACCTAAATCCTAATCTTCCACACTAACCCTAACAAAGAAAAGATTAAACAAATCCTTTCCATAGGAAGGGAGAAATAGCTTCCCTTTTCCTTAAGAGGAGTAGCCGTGCGAATGATTTGGCACTGAATATGGATGTTTATTAGGAGTGGAAAACTAACTGTAGAGATTGTTTCTTCCACTCCAAATCCATCAAGGTATAAACTAGCCAAACAATGAGCAAATACCTATTCATTGTTTTTGCTACACTTGGTTCTGAAGAGGTATTGTTGTTGATCCTTGGCAATTTGAGGCTCTATCCTCATGCCCTAGAAGCAACCATGATCTAGTTGTGGCTCCTCCCTTGGCTCCCATGAAACTAAGTATCTGATTGGGAAAGGTCTGGTCCTTTGAATTTTCCCACTGCTTTGAAATTCAACTCCAATAATGCATTCATCTTGTTGTACCTTCCTGGGTGGATGGTGTGAGAGAGATGCTGACATCCTATTTATCCTTTTCCCTTCCTTCTCATGTGTAGAACATGGAAGACTTATGGTCTTCTAACCTTGGTCTCTAGAGAGGTAATTATGAAGTACAGGGTTGTTGTCACTTGGATGCCCTCCTTCATTGCAGCAGGCTCATATGCTAATTGGAGGGTGCAGATGATGGAGGAGAAAATGATGTGATCTCCTCAAGCTCATCACCATCGACAGCAATTCCTCCAAATCTGATAGACAGTCTGCCTCCTCGTTGTCCTGTGTGGTATGTACTCAACCTCCTCCATAGTGTCCCCCTTATTCTACAACCTTGCTCACCATGGTCCCCCTCATCCTTAAACATGGAGTTTGAAAGCTCAAACTCCTCTTCAAACATCATAGCCTGAAGGGGAGTGAAGTGGGAGGAAGAACTGAAATATTCTTCTACGGTTTGCTCCACATTTGGAGCCTCTGAAATGGTTATGGTATTCCTCCATCATGGGTTCATCAATCAGAATCTGCGCCCTTCAAATGAAAGAAAAAACTGATTCTATAATGATCTCTAGAAAAAAATGCCTCAACTATTATTTCCTCTCTCCCAATTGCAAAGTCATCAACGAGTCACTTGGAGCCAGTTGTTCTTCCTCCTTAACTGGTTATGCAGCTGTAGATTCGATCAAACATCCTCTTCAGACAAAGTGTGGTTATGGAGACTGTATTCAGAGAAAACAAGGGGGTTGATATTGTTTTTATGGTATGTGTTCCTAGGCAGCTACAAACTTGGAATCAACCACCACTAGCTCTTTAGGACCTGGACCTGCTCTTTTGGGTGGAACCATCAAAAGGATATTTTTGAGCCTCCATTTCCCCCTAGCCCAACTCTTCATGATTTTCTGAGGCATTTTTTCTCAGTGATAAAGTTCCATCTTTTGTTGGGCACCTAAACTAGATTCCTGAGTACTCTGGCCGACATGGACATGGGAAAGCAAGAGGAGTGGCCTGTTGGGTTCAAAACCTCAGTCTGCTATTGTTTGTGAGCACTTGAGAGGGGAGTTGCAACATTCCCATCTCCATCTCTTGAGGGCATGGCTACCTCTCAAAGGGAAAAGCTTCAGCTAAGAATTGGGTTTCCACCATGGAATATTGAGAGGTACAGAAGATTCTTCATACACATGTGGGGCACCAAAAAAGTGGGCTTGAATCTTGATTATTTTCAAGATAATGGGGCTTCAAGGAATAGAAACTGAAATTTTGAGGAGGATTTTGGAACTGTGGGGATTGACAAGGTTAAATTCTGTCTAACTCATAAGCCTGCAATCTCCTGATTCCATTGCGCAAGTTGGGGCAGTATTTCAACCGTGAATTCAATCTTCTCCTGAGGATTGCACATGTCTTGGCATAGGGATATCCCATGGAGAAGATGCCCTAAATCCAATCCTAAATGGAATCATTTGTGCTGATAGCCCTTGGAATGGACCATAATGGCCTCCCTACCTTGAAACATTTCCAGCAGATCAAAATTGTTGACCAAATGTAGCTATCACCATTATATGTGCCCCTTTTTTCATGATAAGCCCCATGGCCAAATTGGCTTTGACACTCCTCATATAGGTACACACAATAATGGTACTGGATTTGATCATATTGCTGATCAGGAGGAGTTTGAAAATACATTGGAGGATAGATGTCACTGTGATTTTTGCAAGTGTGCATTCCAAGCGGGAAACTGAATTCATGATTGGACAACGGTGTCATTAGTGGTAGAATATGAAAGATGTGATAATGAGAAACCTTGAATGAAGATGGGTGGAAATGGATGGAGAGGATATGTACCTCAGAGAATGGGTTGCCACCCAGCATAGAGTCACAAAACTGTTAGTGCTCACGGTGGCTCAAAACAATGAATGTTGATAATGAAGACACCAACTTACTGAGATGAAAATATCTAAGGTTCCTCAGACCTGTCCCACCAGGCATGCCAAAATTGTTCGTAAAATAATCCACAGCACCCCTAAATGGCATCTCATGTGTGACTGGGGTATTTGGTTTGATTGCACAACATTAGACCCTCTCTCAATTTTTGGAACTTGTACAAACCTGAGATGGACCTCCAGAGAAGGTCTGGTTCCTTGCTTTCTAATCTACCTGTCACAAGCTACACCAGTGCAGGCATAAGCATAACATAATCCTGATCTAAACATTGTAAGGGGACAGGGAGAGAGAGAGAGAGAGAGTGTAAGATATCCTACACTAAGCAATGATACACCAGAAAAAGGAAGGGAATGATCATGGATCTGATTGCCTGAAGTGGATAGAGGTGAGCAATAGAGGGGGTGTACACAGACGTATCACAGACCATAGGTAAGATGTCACACAGAACACCATTTCGAAGACCCATTAAGCATTATCTCCCAAAACCTGCAACAAAAATCAAAGTATGCACAGTATACCCTACAACAATGAGAGGTAAGACGAGACAATAAAATGAGCCAAGGATGGACAGAGGCATCACGAAATATATTATATTGCTCCAAAATTTGCATGGTACATCATTAGTGGGCAAGAGGCAAGAAAATTCCATTACAGAGCCATGAGGAGAGGCTTAGACTCCACATTCTACCCTAAAGAAGAAAGAGAGAGGGGGGCAGAGGAGAAACAATGACCAACCTTTTGAATATGCCCCTTTGTTACAATATATAGGAAGAATAAGAGAGAGAGGAGGGAAGAATTTGAAATTTGATCCAACCACCTCTGGAAGCACATGGAATCGACCTACTCTAAGCACCCAAAAAGCATTAAAATATGCCTACAACAAGATGGGCTTTGCTGCCAGAGTCCATGCCTTCATGCGCTGTTCCTTGTTGGGAAAGAAAGAGACCCATTTTTCATTATGGCGGTAGGTGAGAGACTTGACACCCTTGAAGATGGTGGGCCAAAAACATTAATGGAGGCAGGTGATAAGTTGGTGCCAAGATCTTTCCAAAAAATCCTCTCCCACCCAAATCTGAATTTCCAGTTAAAAGATATGGTTTTCTGCAGATTAGGGTCACATGCGTGCAATATTTAAAAGATTCTATCCATACCGGGTCCATGTGGAAGCCTCACACATCTTGAAGATTTGGCTCCTCCCTTTCACTCTTGAAATCATGTTAGACTGATACATGGCAGTTTCTGTGGGCTCCTCTTTGTTCCTATGTGTTTTTCTTAAGTCTTTCTTGCTGGTGGAGATACTGTGCTCAACCCAAGACACGTGGAGGCTTCGCACTCATTTGGAAAATGCCCCCAGGTTTTTATGTTTGAAGTTACATGGACGAGACATGTGGTGGTCTCTGTAGGCTTTTGGAAATTTCAATGGCCGACCTTACCTTTTCAGGCTCTGGGACACATGGCGAGCCTGTGCTCATTTGAGGACTACCTTTTTAGCCACGCCTTTGAAATTATACTGATGAGACACATGGAAGCTTCTGTTGGTCTACCCTATTTCCTTGTGTTTTAGATAAGTACCTTTTACTTGGTGGGGCCATAAGTCTGACCCTGGACATGTGGAGGCTCGGCGCACATTTGGGGAGGCCGCTCCAAATTTTACTTTTGAAGTCGCGCTGCGCTAATACGTGGATTCTTCTGCTTACCTTTTGTACTTAGATGATTCAAGCCTGATCCCTTTTTTGGGCTTGGGACACATGGGAGGCCTGTGCTCGTCTAAGATTTCACCCATGCCTTTGCTCTTGTAGTTGCGCCAAGTCACCACGTGGCACCTTCTACCAGTTCTATCTTTGTTTAGACTTTTCAATAGCCAGTGAGACCCTTTCTCTGACCCTCAGCTACGTGGCAGACTAACACTCATTTGAGGACCGATCTATGGACCCAAATTTTGTGTTGCACCGAGATGACATGTGGAGGCTTCCACCGATACCCTTATACTTAGTCATTTTAAACGGTCGTCTTTGTTCCCTTTTGAACTTGGGACACATGGAGGCTTCCGTCTAATCCGAGACTTTTCAATTGCCGATGAGACTCCCTCTATGTCATGGATGCGTGGCAGGATGACACATGTTTGGAAACCACCTTTGGGTTTTTCCTTTGAAGGAGTGTCGATGAGGCACGTGGAGATGTACGTTGGCTTGAGACTTTTCAACTGCTGGTTCTATCTCTGTTCGGAACTGGGGCACGTGGCGTGCTGACGCTCGTTTGGAGTCTCCACTTTGGGTGCATCTTGTGGAATTTCACCAAGCTAATGCGTGGCTTCCTCCCACGAGTCTGTTTGTTTTTCCCCAAGCCAACTCATATGTGACGAATTCCAAAAATTTGAGTCTTTTTGACTTTTATTCTCCTGTGAGCCTCTGGCTTCCTTGACGTTGTTTGATCATTCATTGACCCTGCTTCTCCATTGTCGAGCTTGCCTTCATGTTTCGACCCTAATCTTTACTTAAGTCAAGCCCTGCTTGTCCCTTAATTGTTGGATCTGAACTATGAGCTCGTGGGACAAAGCTGATCCTCCTCATTTCCTTATGTACGGGATCCTGTTTGGCCAAATCTGTCGGGGGCAAATTTGGGATAACATTATCATAACATGTCAATACAGGTTCAAAGAGTGGAATTGATACACACACACATGGTTAGGTGATAGGCGGTGTTTTAAAGGATCTTCTTCATCTCCAGCCACCCATATATGGAAGGTTGATTGATGGTTTTTGGGCCGAGGTGGTCATATTCTGGGTAGAGATCAGAGACCTGGTAGTCAACAACCTTTTTTAGCTCATTCAAAACAATCTTCAAGGGTAGGACCAAAATTCTCAGTTCACGAGGGTATAGAAGGGACTTGTACATAGAGGGATACATCGGGATGTTTTATTTGTGAAGCTCACAATAACTATGCTCGTTTGTGTCCATAGAGACCCTATTTTTCTCATAGGAAAAAGGATCCTGTTTCTAAGCAAATAGTAGTGGACGTAGGACATGGTCACCACATTACATTGCATTGGAGAACCATCAAGCCGAGAATTAGGCCATGATAATTGAGACTACATGTATGCTTAGAGGTACATCAATTACTATTTTATTTGATTCAAGTTCTCTTAATTCTTTCATATCACCTTCTTTAGTGGATTGGTGTGGGTTGGTGGCCTTTAGGTAGTCTGATACTGACAGGTAGCATTCATCGCTGGGGCCAAGCGCACCATAGATACTTATGTTGAGAGTTGTATCCTTGATCTTGTAGTGTTCCTGACTACCGTAGACTATTGTATTATATCATCAGGATCCTATGAGGTTATTTTAGGTATGGATTTTCTGGATTCATTTTAGGATAAGGTTGATTGTTGAAAGTGTTTTGATGACCTAAAGATTCCTAAAATGATTTATGGGGTTTGGTCACTAGTTTCCTTACATTTGATCTCTACCATGTAGGTTAAGTGGAGCATGCAAAAGGGTTGTCAGATATTTGCTATCACGATCAGTGATAGGTATGAGGATACTCCAATGAGCTCACCACTTGATGAGTATCCTATTTTAAGAGATTTTGTTGACATCTTTCATAGTGATCTTCCTAGTATGCCACCTTGTAGAGAGGTGGACTTCATGATTGACCTTGTACTAGGTTATGCACTCATTTCTCATGCGTCGTACAAGATGACTACCCCTAAGATCCAAGAGATAAAGATTTGGTTATAGGAGTTACTAGAGAAGGGCCTCGTCTGACCTATTATTTCTCCTTGGGGCACACCATTGATATTTTTGAAGAAGAAGGGTGAATCCCTTCGTATTTGTGTCAATTTCAGACAACTGAGTAAGGTAACGGTGAAGAACTGTTATGCTCTTACTCATATAGATGACTTGAATAATCAAATGCAGGGATCTAGGGGGTTCTCTAAGATTGACCTAAAGTCAAGATACCATCAACTTCATATTACAGAGGCAAACATGCATAAGACAACTTTTTAGACTTGGTATGGGCATTATGAGTTCGTGGTAGTTCCCTTTGGGTTAACTAATGTGTTAGTTGTGTTTATGAACCTTCGTGAATGGGGTTTTAAGGACCTTTTTGGATTGATTTTTCATTTATGTTCCTGGATGATATTTTAATTTATTTACACTCAGTGGAGGAGCACTGTGATCATTTGAGGTAGGTATTGTAGGTTTTGAGGGAGTAAATGATTTTCAAGAACTTAGAGAAGTGTTCCTTATTTTAGACCAAGATTTAGTACTTGGGTTACATTATTATAGGTGGGGGTATCTCTATAAATACCTTAAATATTCGTGCTATCATTGATTAGCCAGCCCCACCAAAGTGACAGAGGTTCAAATTATTATGGGGTTAGCTTGGTATTATCACAAGTTTGAACATGATTTATCTAGGATTGCTAATCCTATTACTTCCCTTCAGTGCAAAGGAAATAAGTTCATTTGGTCAGAGAAGTGCAAGAAGGATTTTCAATTTCTCAAGGATCATTTGATGTCTAAAACTGTTCTTATAGTCCTAGATACTTTGGTGTATTTTTTGGTTTACAAAGATGCTTTGATAGAGGGACTTAGGGAGGTTCTCATGTAGTAGAACCATTTCATTAATTAAAAGGAACGATAACCAAATCGTACCAACCCAAGAACACAGATGCTAATCAAACACCACGATCAATAAGATGAAAGCAATTCACCAAAATAACTTTACATAAACCTTTGCAAACAAATGAGTAGTAATATCATATATTATTATGGAACTCAATGAAATACAACAAGAATAGGCCTTGCTTATATAGACAAGGAATAACAATATAAGAACCAGTCAAGGTTATAGATCAAGCCATAAATCATGGAAAGAACTAGTCATCAAAGAACTAGTTAAGTCCATAGATTTATGAGAGAACTAGACATCAAGGATCTAGTTAATACCATAGATAAAGGAAAGAACTAGTCAATACCATAGATCAAGGAAAGAACTATACCTAATAGCTAGATAATATCCCCCTAATATCTAAATAAATAAAAGGAAAAATCCACACACATAAGTGGGTGAGGATAAATACAATAAAGGTAAATAAAGTACCTAGGTGAACATGAGCTAAGGTAAATACCTACTCTAACACCCCCCGCAAGTGAAGCTAGGGGCCAAAATAGAAGTGGGATGTCCATAGTATGAGTCCCAACAACTAGGCCTGACGAGGTACTCATGTACAATATATCCATGAAGAAATCTCGAACCAAAAGAAGGAAAGAATCCTGCTAGAAGGAAAGAGAAAGAAGAAGAAGAAGAAGGAAGATGTTCTCACGAATACCCCCCAAGAACAACTTCTGAAACCCCAAGCATTCCACACATTTCAAGGTAGCGAGGTGATGCAAAAGGCTTCGTAAAGATGACTACAACCTGCTGCTAAGTCGGAATGTACTCCAAGCAAAGAACTCCATCTTGAATGTGCTAACAAATGAAGTGGATGTGTATCTCAATATGCTTGGTCCACTGGTACTCAACTGGGTTGTGAGAAATGTGAATTGCGCTTTGGTTATTGCACCAAAGTACATTTGGTGAATCCTATGGGAATCCAAACTCTGTCAATAACTAGTGAAGCTAAAGTATCTACTGACTCGCTATAACTGTTGCCCTGTACTCTACCTCTAAAGATGAAAGTGCAATAGTCTGTTACTTTTTGCATGCCCAAGCAACTAGAGAAGAACCAAGAAAAAAAAGATAGCCAAAAGTGGAATGCCTGTCATTAATAGAACCTGCCCAATCTAAATCTGTATACCCAACCAATTTAGTAGAACCCCTAGTGTAGTGTAGGCCAAAGTGGGAAGTGCCCTGTAAATAGCTCAAAATTACTTTAGTGGCATGCTAGTGACTACTACGAGGAGAATGTGTAAACCGAGATACAAGACCTACTACAAATGAAATATCAGGGAGAGTATGGGTCAAGTACATGAGACTCCCAACCAACTACCTATACAATGTAGGATCACAAAGTGGTGTGGTACATGTGGAAGTAAGAGTAACTCCAGACTGAAAAGGAGATGTACTTGGCTTGCAATCAGACATATCAAAGTGCCTAAGAAGATCATGGGTGTAATTTTGTTGACTGAAATGAATCCTTGAATATGTCTGAGAAATCTACAAACCAAGGAAATAATGTAATAACCCAAGATCTGTCATGTCAAACTATGTAGAAAGAGCCTTATGAATACTCTGAATGTGGGAAGAAGAACTGCCAGTAAGTAATAGATCATCAACATACAAGACAAGTACCACAATATCCTCACTAACATGCTAGAGATACATTGTATAATCAGAGTGGCAATGAACAAAACTACTAAATAGAAGAAAAGAATCCATCTTCTCATACCAAGCCCGAGGGGCTTGTTTGAGACCGTAGAGAGACCTTTGAATCCTACAAACAAGAGAAGAATCTTGAACAAATCCATCCGGCTACTCCATGTATATTTCCTCTTGTAAATATCCATGTAAGAAGGCACTCTTCACGTCCATCTGGTATATGGGCCACCCCTGTGATGTAACAATAACAAGTACAAGACATACAAAATCCATCTTGGAAACATGTGAAAAAGTCTCAGAGTAATCAATACCTTCAACTTGTGAAAAACCCTTTGCATCAAGACGAGCCTTATACTTTTCGATGAACCCATCAACTGTGTATTTGGTTTAGCATACCCACTTACACCTAACCATATATCTTCCTTTAGGAAGAGATAACAAATCCCAAGTATGATTCTTCATCAAAGAAGAATACTCAGCTACCATCACATTATCCCACTTCTGTATCCCATGAGCTTTTGAAAAAGATTGTGGATCCTCAGAAACTACCTGACACAAAAGTCCAGAACCTATAGAATGTGTGTGATGATTCCTAGTGGGTGTAAGATCCTCTATGAAAGGTGTTGCCTCAGAAAATGTAGTATGAGCCCACTTAGGTATAGTGACAACATCAGTGGGAATAGGATCCTCAATGACATCTATAACCTCCTCCTCATCAATCTCCTCAAAGAAAGGATCCTCAAGATGAGATGATGAAGAAGGAGGCATGGAAGAAGATGAAGAATCATGAGGAGTGAAGCACTCATCAAAATAAACATGTGTTTAAAAAATAATATCATGTGTATCATGATCTAAAAGATGATAAGCTCTCATGTCATCACAATACCTACAAAGATCAAGGGTTTACTCTTCTTATCGAAATCTTTCCTTTTCTTCTTTGGCACGAAGGCCCAAACATGGCTCCCAAAGAATCGAAAGAATGAGACATCTGGCTTAGTGTTGGCCAAGCTTCCTCTGGAGTCAAATGCTCAAGTGCTCTGTGGGGTGTGTGATTTTGAATGTAGTTAGCATAATTAACTGCTTTTTCCCAGTAGATAAGAGGTAAATCTCTAGTATGCATCATACAGTTACCCATTTCCTTCAAATTTCTATTCTTCCTTTCTGCTAAGCCATTCTGTTGTGTAGTATGAGGAATAGAATCTTGGTGAATAATGCCTTGAGTTGCAAAAAATTTAGAAAACTCATTACTGAAGTACTCCCCCCATTATTAGTACGAAGGTTCTTTATGCTAGCAGAAGATTGTTTCTTGAAAAAATCCTTGAAGACTTTGAAGTGTGAAAAAACATCACTTTTTTACTTGAGAAAATAAACCCAAGTACGCCTCGAGAAATTATCAATAAATGTAAGTGCATACTTAACTCCATTGAAAGATGGGGTAGGAAAAACCATCAAGTCACTATGCACAAGCTCAAGTGGTGAAGAAGCTCTCTTAGACAAATTCTTAGGAAAAGGATCTTGGTGTTGTTTCCCTAATGCACAACTATGACAAACTCCCTCAAGAAAAGAAACTCTAGGAAGACCATCTACTATACCATGAGTCCTCAACTCCTTCTACTATCTGTAATTGAGATGTCCAAATCTTTCATGCCAAAGCTTACTCTCTGAATCTACATGAGAAACCATTCCTATCCCTATAGAATAAGTGTCATCAAAACCCTCAAAGTGATATAGTCTAGAACTATGATCAACAATACCCTGAGCAACCAGTGAATGAGGTTCCAACAAAATTCATACTTCTACTCCATATGGTATAAAAGTTATTGTTTTTCCTTGACTAGAATGAAAAATTTGATATACAGAAAGAAAATTTGTAGTGATGTTAGGAACATATAAAGCATCTTGGATACTACCACCATCAAGTTGTATATCACCTTTTCCTTTAACAAAAAGAATTGAAGAATCTCCAACCTCAATTTTGGAAGTAGAACTCAAACCTAGAGAATAAAAGACTCCTTGGAAGAAGTCATGTGATGAGAAGAACCAAAATCTATAACCCAACTGTCTGCAAGTGGTGAATGACATTTCCCAACAAAATTAAGTGCTTTGCCATGCTGATTAGAAGGAGGTGGCATGGAGATAGAAATTTTTTGTTTCTTGATTACATCCTCTAAGGATTGCATTTGCTTATAACTACCCCCACAAAAAGAGCATGAATGACTAGACCTATTCTTGGATTTAGAAGACTCCTTGGGTTTTGAGTTTTTTTCTTTGGGTTTAGGAACATTTTGAGATGGAGAAGGTGTGGATTTGGTTTTACTATTAGGTTTTTGCTTGCACTTAGGATTAGATGCAACTAATGCCTTTTGAGAGGTGGAAGACTCAAGGTGAGATAATTTGGATTCTTCCCTAGTAATTCTTTCACAAAATGTTTCTAAGTTAGGCATTTTGAATGTGTCACCTAAGGCATCTATGCTAGAGAAAAATGTAGAAGCAAAAATTTGGAATGGTCCTCTCAACTTGGATAAAATCAAGTAAATTCACTCTTCATCTTTCTTATCTCTTCCACTCCCCTTCAACTGTGTCAACAAATGCTTGAACTTGGTAAGATAGTCTATAATTATTGGAAAATCTTCAGGATTAAGAGAAGTGATCTCAATTTCAAGTTGCATCACTCTCATATGATCTACCTTACCAAATAAATCCTCTAATTTCTCCCAAATTTTGAAAGGAGAGTCACATTTTTCCAAATGAAACAAAATACTGTTAGTTACATAAGTTCCTATCAAACCCATACACTCATAAAATTTACACCGGTACTGAAATTTCTCATATTCTCTAGTGAACACTGGTTGTTTTGAAGAAGTTAAAGCCCATAATCCTTTCCGATTAATTATTGTTTCCATGTGTGGTAATTATGTGTTGTTAATGCCTCAACATGATCTAATACAGAAGTAGATGTCATCCTCAAAAAATCACCAAAAAGAAATGCAAGAACCAAGCAATGCAGCAAGACCCCCCAGATTTTGGCACTTTATAATGAGTGCATGTTACAATATGACACTTTATAATTATAATTTTATTCTCAAAATAAATATTTCCAATGGAACGAGCATGGAAAAACAAGCACTTTTGTAAAAAATGACACTCAAAACCGAGTTACCGATCAAAAGTTACAAGCTTTTCAATATTATGCTCTATTATGTATTTTAGTTGCCACTAAAACAAAATAAAATGCTCTTGCCTTTATCACACAAACAAAATGAATGGGGGTTGAAGCTAAGAACCTACTAGTAGGAATCACAAGCTTTAAGCCCTCATATGACCATACCATATGACCAAGGGTTATAGAAAATCATCGAAGGTAAATAAAGTACCTAGGTGAACATGAGGAAATATCCACACACAGAAGTGGGTGAGGATAAATATAATGAAGGTAAATAAAGTACCTAGGTGAACATGAGCTAAGGTAAATACCTACTCTAACATTAATTTCGAGTCACACAAAATCAAGGATTACGAGATCAATTACCCTACCCATGATCTTGAGCTTATAATAGTAGTGGATGCCTTATTATGTTGGATGCAATTCCTTTTGTGCAGGCCATTTTTCTTGAGGGAAGATCATTTGAATTTGTAGCACATCTTTTCGCAGCCCAATCTCAATGCCTGAAAATGGTGCTAGATGAAGTTTCTTTGTGAGTATGATATGGAAATTCAATATATCAATGGAAAGGAGAATGTCATTTCAAATGCTCTAAGTAGATAGGTGACATGAGATCGCTACTTGTATTGACCTTGTGGTCATATCTTTGAGTGTAAGATACTTCATGCATCTACAAGGTGACAAGTAATATGAGGGTGTCCATAGACAAGTGGTGGAGTCATAGAGGCCCTTTGAGGGAAAATATGTTTTTTTCACTTTACATTTAAATTGTATTTTATGATATCAGAGGTGCACATTTACGTTCCTTGAGTAGGGGACCTGTGTAGTTTTGGTTCTTTTTTAGGCACATTAAGATCTTTATATGGTTCATCCTATGGATTAAGAAGATGAATGCATACTTGAGACATTTGTACTTCTAGCCAAGGTTACATCACTGACATTATATATTTTATAAGCTTGTTTTCTTGATTGCTAGAGGGTGAAGGCTAAGAAATATCACCCCATAGGTATTCTCTATCAAACATGGCAATTATGGAGTGGAAGTGGGACATGGTTTCCATGGATTTAATAGTTGGTATTCCTAATTCATTCGTATCATTATGGTGCCATCATGGTGACAGTGGACAAGTCGACCAAGGTTTCCTGACTTTTCTCTGATAAAGGTCACTTACAATGTTGTTTAGATTAGCTAAGGTTTTCTTTGATGATGTTATGAGATATATGCATGGGATTTCTGAGGATGATCATTTTGTGATCAAGACACCATATATACTTCATAAATTTTGGACAAATTTTTATTCAATTTTAGGAATTCATATCAAACTGAGCTCCGTATATTACCCTCAAACAGATAGACAAGACATAGAGGGTGAACCAGGGTACTGGAGGGTATGATCTATGGATGTACGTTATAGACTAGTAGAAGAAGTGGGAGTGACTATTTATACCTTATTGAGTTTACATTTAACTAAAAATTTACATATTTCTATTGGCATAGACACCTTAGTAATATTTATATAGGATGACCTTGCACAGGATTCCTTTGAGATGGGATAGGTTAGATGATAGGATTATCTATTGGCCAAGACTTACCTTCAAGATATGGAGTAAGTAGGTTATCCTCATTAGACAACATTTTGAGTCAGGACTCGTACATGTAAAAAGGCATATGTTTGATACTAATCTGGTTTAACATCACTTCTTAATGTGTGACAAGGTCTTTTTTAGATTGTACACCCACACAAGATTTCAATTGGTTATGGAAAGGTCTCTAAGTTATCCCCTCATTTTGTTTTACCTTCTGAGATATTGGATATTATTGGCCCTCTTATCCTATTGCTTAGCGCTACCACAACACCTATGTCTTGTACTCATAATGTGTTCCATGTTTCAGTGTTGCTGGAAGTTTGTAACTGATATATCATCATGTTTTTTATTAGTTCAACATTACAGGTGGAGTCTGAAGACATAGTGGAGATTAGATCCCATGTGTATTCTAGAGCATAGGAGGTTGGCCCTTCAAGGGTGATACCTAGACTAGGTTATGGTTCAACGGGACATATACGATAAGACAATAACTACATGAGAGGATGTGACACCTTTGAGGGCCTAATATCCTTACCTCTTTCAGTGACTTCTCAGAGGAATTCAATTTCTAGGAGAGGGGAATGTAGTGCATGACTATTTTTCATTTCCATTTTGGGACCGTGTTGACTCATTGTATCATTATTTTATGCTGACAGATGCATTTCTATTGTGTTACTATCATTTTGGTGTTGACATTGTTATATGGATATATATTAACATTAGGAAGCTAACTCTATTTTGGATAGATTATTGATGGGGCATTTGATGCTGATATTTATTGATCATTTTATGAGTATCGATATGATGTCATGGTTGGATTGGATTATTCTCTCATGTTTATCTATTTGATTAATCTTGGATGTATTTTCATAATCTCTTCTTGCTACATTGGATGGCATGATGTACTTGCCTTAGCTAGTTGTTGATTTGTATGGATTGTCGTCGTGATGCATATATGCTATCGTACCTTTTAGTTGTTGGTATTGGACATGTATGATGTTTGACATGAGTGTGGAGGTGACAATTTTTAGCCATGAGAGAAACGTGGCTTAGGAAGACACATCTCTAACTAACATGATAGGCCTTTAAGGGCCAAATTTCCTTTCCTTGGTTATTCTTGTATTTGGGTAACCTTGTTTATACTTTGGTTTATATGTGGATTTATAATCCTTGGTGCTTGTATTATCATATCACTTTACCCTTATGATGATGTTTACCCCCCACGTATTTTCAAATTATTAACTTTAACTCCTTCTTTCTTAAGTGTTTGATCTTGTTGCTTAGTTTTAACCTCTTATCATTTAGTGGAATTAGTTTATGGGTGTTTGGTTTATGCTAATGAGGGATTTGGGGCACCTAATATTGGATTAGGTGAGCCCAAATACCCCTCCTAAATGCCACATCTTTCCCAAAATAGGATGTGGGAAAGATGTTCCATTTAGGAGGAGTAAAATGTAAGCAAATGGCTAAATTTTCCTTGAAAAGAGACCCTAGGTTCTATAACTATGGGTGGATGGGAAATTTTCAAGGAAAATTGAGCTCATTTTTCCATTTTCCCCCCTTTTAACCACCTTCTAATGATGGTTATTGATTTGGGGTTCTTCATGAATGCTTGGATTTAAGTTCTTTTCTTCCTTTTGGATTTGGGGTGTAATTTATGAAAATTTTAGGTGGATGAATATTAGGTGGAGGGTGACACTTGTCACCCTCCCATTACTTGTGTTTTGGCTCTCTCTATATTTGATCCCTCATGTTGAAGGAATTAGGGTTCTTTTTACTCATTTATTTTTTTAATAGAGAGTGCTTTAGGATATTTGGAAGCAAGAAGAAGAAAATTGTGACAAGCTTTGGGATTTGGATTTCACAACTACTTGTGAGGTAGGATCTTATTCCTATTTTCTTCTTTAAGTTATGAAATTGTTTTATTTTCATGGTAAAATTCCAGTGCTAAAACAATGTAATTGTTTGGTTTTTATGTTTTCTTCATCCACCCTTAAGGGGAGTGGATTTGGGAGTGTTTAAGGAAGAGGGAGGAATCCATTTCATTATCACCCTCATTATTTGATGGACAAGTTTGAGGGGTTCTTTTTCCTCCTATATTTGGTTTGTAGTCGAAGTTGATTTCCATTTGGATTAGAAATCACCTCCTATATTTACTCAAGGAAACTTGTAAGTTTGAAAACCCTTGATGGATAAAGGAATGGAGAGATAAGTGGTGAAAAATGGAGAGATAAGGGGAGATAAATGGAGTGATAAGAATATTTGGAGGCTCGTGTTTTGAAAATTCTTGGTTATTATTTTTAGTAAAATTGACATATCTTCATCTCCTCTTCCTACGGAAAGAAGCTTTGAGCTTCTCAAAGTTTGTGTTTACTTCTTATGTTTTGGATTTTTTGTGATCTTTCAAGCCTTATTTTGTGTTTTCTCTCCTTATCCTAAGTGTTGGTTAAAGACATTTCTTCCTCTTCCCCATGGGATTAGGGGGAGGCTAGCATGTTCTCATTGTTCACTTTGAGGCATGTAATGATGCCAATTTGTTGGGTGTTCAACCAAGCTATTATTGTGGCTTTTGGAGATATTTTGATATGGATTTGGAGCATGGATTTGAAGCTGAAATTATGGAAAAATTGTAGGTTTTGATCATTTTTTTGGAGTTAGAAATTTTATTTAAAAAATTCCATGTTGTCTCCAATTTGTGGAGGGCTTGTATTTTAAGAATGGTTTTTCTTTCTTATGGTCAAGGATTGAATGTAAGGAAAGAAAATTTTAAATACACATTGTTGTTGAAGTTAGAAAGAGTGTTTGAGTCTCTTATTGAAGGATATAGTGTTGTTGGGTTATGATATAGTTTTATTTGTTAAAAAGAGTTTCTTTCTTATTCAAGAAACATAAATTGTTGTAGATATTTTCCAATACTACTTAATCGATTTCTTTTAAAAAACGAAAGTTAAATACTTAGAATATGAGGAAATAAATAGTTATTTTTCACAAAAAAAAATTGAAATGTGCAAGTTTTCTTACCTTTTCTAAATCATGAGTCTGTTTCATTTATTTCTTTTCTTCACGGAGAAAGCAAAAAAAGATTGCTTACTTTTATCTTATATTTTCTATCTCTGATTTTTGTGTTGTGTGAAGAAATATTGATATTGGATTTGTTTTTTACCTTTGAAAATGGATTCATCATAATCATGTTTGTGTCTAATAAACTTGATAAAATACAATGAGTTTATATATGAAATTTGAGTTATTGAAATTCTATTTTTAGGATAAACTACCTTGTTGTTTTAATTTTGAACATGTTAATAACTTTGATATGATCATGATATCAAATAACTATGCCTATTTTTTGTGTATGTGTGTGTGTGTGTGTGTATATATATATTAGAAATTTTCAAACTTATATTTTTTATGAATGTAAATAATAAACTAGTTCCTATTATGAAAGTAAAAAAATCAGAGATCCTTACTTGAATTATTCCATTGTATCCACACACACATAGACACACACAAATGAATGATTTTGTATTAGCCCATAAGGAAATTAGGGAATTCCTAGATGCCTTAAGTTCCTATGGTGGAGGTCCCTTTGATCCAAGGGCTCTCCTTTATTCTTGATTTGGGCATATAAGTGATTTAATAATTGTCATGTTATTTACTTATTAAGAGCTCTTTTATCCTAACTTAGGAAATTTAATTTTAAACGGGACCAAATTGGACCCATGCCCAACTCTAGTAATCATTGAAGCACATTTTTTCCCTTGAATGATTTTGAAAATTTTAATGCACGAATTGAATAAAGCAAATTAATTATACTTGTTGAAATTTTTATCGTTGTAAAATAAAATATTTTAATTGGCTTGCGTAAGCGGATTAGTGCTGCTTTCACTGCATTATATTTTAAACCATGACTTAATCTTGTTTGGTTTTATCACATCATATTATTATAACCATTTTTTTAAACCACCTTTTTATTATTACTATAATATTAATCTCGGGTTCCTTCGGTAATTTTTGGATCCACGCCGAATGGGGCATGATAATATACTTTTCTAAAAAAAGTAAAAAAAAGTGCATCCTTATTTGATTGATAAAAAAACAAAATTCCTAAATAGCGCTTGCTTAATCAATCCTGTGAACTGTGATCATTTGTTCTCAGATTTGAATAATTTTTTTTTAGCAGAGGTTCTTAGATCAAGGTTTTATAACATACATTATGTTTTAGTTTAGACTAATTCATAGGTGTTTCAAAAATAAACTAAGTCTCATGATTCATAATAGAAAAAAAATCAACAAGACGAGATCAAGAATGGGAAAACATAAAACAATTAAAATTACTTGTAATTTCAATCTGAATACATAAAATGGAAAAAAACTTAAAATATCTTACTATTGAGATCCAAGATCAACCTTCTGCACAATGCTCTAACATAGTTTTATATATATTAACATGACTGTTGAGTTACTAGTCCTTTCAATTTCTTCTCAAAAATCAAGAGGCTTCTCCTATTATCTATTTATCCTATGTTACACATTCTACAATTTGTCTTATTTAAAAATATGCAATATACAAGAGGTTTGTGCAATCATAAAAATATATCCATGTAAAATTTCTAAGTCGTTTTACACTCCAACATTTTCTTGGACTTAAATAGTTGTCTTTTCTCAAGAAAACATTTCTACGATGATCTAGAAAATTGCCTTTGTGATCTCTTTTGAAATTTTGAATGTGGATAACATTGCGCTAGGTTATAATTTGTTCAAATTTGGCACAAAGGAATCCATGTTCTGGTTTTCATCCTCTACATGCTACTTAACCTCAATTTTGGGTTTTCAATCAAATATACTTGTTATCATTTTTTTTTTTTACATATTTTCAATTTGTGGAAACCCCCTCATAGACTATCCTTGTAGGTTTTCAATATATACAGGATTGCTTGAAGATATCGAAAATTTTTGCATTCTAAAATTCGATCAATATTTATATTACTTACCACAAAATTGTAATGAGTTACATCAAGGGTAAAGAAAACAGAGTGGAAAATGCGCTAAGTCATAGGAAACATATTCCACACTTGTAACCTTCAGGACTCAGTTCAAAGACGAAGTAAAGAAAACAATGATAACTTATCTGTATTATCAGTAAGTAAAAAAAAAACTTGCCATAGATTCTAATGATGTAAGATACAAAGGTTTTCAAATTGTTAGCGAAGGAATCCTAAGGTATGAAAATCAGGTGTATGTACCCTTAGAAAATGAGTTAAGGAAGAAATTGATGACCAAATTTCATAACTCACCTTACTCTGGACATCGTGGAGTGACAAAAATGCTTGCTGATGCAAAAGAACAATATTTTTGGGAAGGAATGAAAAAGGATATAATTGATTATGTATCACATTACTTGGAATGTCAGTGTTTTAAGGCTTAACATTTGCACCCAGTTGGTTGACTGTATCCTCATAGCATACCACAATATAAATGACATGTAATAAGTATGGATTTTGATCAAGGGTTTCCTATGTCTATAAATAAGAATAATGTTATTTTAGTTGTGGTTGAAAAATTAACAAAAGTAGCTCATTTCATTGTTGGTAATCTAAAAGATGATTCACCTGTTCTAGAAAAAACATTTGTTCATGAATTTTTCAGATTGCATTGTGTACCTGAACTAATTATATTTGATAGAGATCTAAGAATGACTTCACGTTTTTGGTAAACTCTAAATGCAGCCTTAGGAACAAAACTAAACTTTAGTTCTGTGTACCATCTAAAAACGGATGGGCAGACTGAAAGAGTTAATTAGGTAATGAAAGATATGTTGAGAATGTACTATATGGACCAACATGAAAAATGGGAAGAATACCTTCCTTTAGTTGATTGCATACAATAACACTTACCATTCCTCCCTAAAAATGGCACCTTTAGAAGCATTATATGGACGAAAGTGCATAACCCCAGTTAGATGGGATAACATAGAAGATAAAGAGGTAATTGGACTTGAAATGCTTACTGAAATGGAACAAGAAGTAAAATTAATTCGTGAACAATTAAAGGAATTTGTTGATAGGAATAAAAGTTAGGCAGACCTGAAAAGGGTTGATAGAAAATTTGAACTTGGTGAAAAAGTATTTTTATATGTCAAGCCTAAAAAGACCTCAATTACTTTTGGCAAAGCAACCAAGTTATCACCTCATTTTGTGGGAACTTTTGAAATTGTAGAAGTGATCAATCCTATTGCCTATCATTTAGCATTGCCTCCCACATCAGCACACATGCATGATGTTTTTCATATTTCCTTTCTTAATAAATATGTTTCAAATTTGTCACATGTATTAAATTAGAATTCTTTGTAGGTCTAAGACCCAGGGGTAATCGTGGTTAAACCCATAAGGGTGCTAGAAACTAGAAAGTTACACTTGCATAACCATGAAATAAGTCAATGTAAGGTCTAGTGGGACCAGTTCAGTGAAGAAAGTGCGACTTGGGAGAATCTTGAGGAAATGAAAATTAGCTTTCCTCATATGTTTTGAACAAAAATAATTTTGATTTATGTGATATTTGGATAGTTTTAGTTTGAAAACTATCTCTAATTTTTACAATTATTGGGAAAAATAATTTTAATAAGTGCTGGTACAACCATTTTGATTATGTAATAAAACTTTGGAAATTTGAATTTCTACAATTTTGTTTATTGTTTAGAGATTACATGGTTGAATAAGTTATATTTTTACCTATGTTCTTAAAAATATATTGGACTAAGACAATCATTGGGATGACGATGTTTTTTAGAGGGGAGGTATGTAATGCCACTACTTTGTTGATATTTGTACTAGCTTCTTTAAATGAGGTTGCAAACATTGTCATGTGAATTATTTTCTGAGTGGTTGTACTCTTAGGAACTGGTAGATCATGTTTGCTGTAACGATATGAAAAATATGTAAAATATGACTGTTAATTATTCTTAAGGAATTTTTACACTTATGTTGATTAATCATTGAGTACTCACTTGACTAGTTTTTGAAGTGCACTAGGTGATTTCTATCTGGTAGGAAAGGTAAATTTAGATTCTATTGGAACGTAATACTATTAAGATATTTAAGTTTTTATATGAAATTTATGATTCCTTATACTATTGTATCTATATTAGAATGACATACCTTGGATCAATTTCAGTGATCCAAGGCATGCCCTTTGATCGATATATTATTACGATCATATTTTCTAGTTCTGATTGACTTATTTATATTTTATGATATACTATCATATTGAGAATTATTTGATTATAATTTCCAGGAGTGTTTTGTACCATCTTATAATCACAATCATACTGCTAGCTTGATCTCATTGGGAATTCAATTATCACATTAGGTTGTTTCAATTTCTTGAAAGCCTAACCTAGCGTATTCTAAGGTGATGTTTATATGTTAAAGGACCTAACTATATTCTATTTTAATTTAAATTAAACTAGTATCAACCTAAGCTAAGGTTGATACATTATGAAATGGGGAAATTAAACCTATATCTAAAATATTAAAGGACCTAAAACTTAACCTAAGGACAAACCATGGTCGAAAATTGTGTGGAAAGGTTGAGGTAAGATTAAAAGGTTGGCGCCAACACATATTGGTACTTGACGAATTAAATGTGATTAATAATGGCATGCATCACCACCTTTTGTCAATGAGCAAGTGTAACTTGGCATTCACGATAAGTCAAGGTAACTAAAAGAGATTTGGCAATGTTTTGTTAACTGTTAGTTGTTGCTAATTTTGAAATGGTGGTTGGTGGATTTGGTGGGTTAAATTGGTCATCTGCCATAGAATTTAATGATCTTGATGAGAATTGGAAAACTGCCTTGGAAATGGCAGATTGTTTTGGGAAAAATAATATGAGTTGGTTTTTATTTTTCATTTGATATTTTGAGCACTATGGCTCTACATGTCGATATTTTGGATTTCAAAGTGTTAGTTTATTTCTGGTTTATTTATGATCTCTCCATTACATGGAAGATTTAGAGTAGAATAATTTATTGAGTGAGCTATAAAAATAATGAGAAAGAGAAGAATGAGTTTTATGTGGAATCTATTTCAAATTTTTTGTGTAATTATTTGCGGAATATTGGGAGAGAAACTTTGGGAGCTTGGAAAAGATTTACAGGAGCTCTACCATACATGATAAGATCTAATACCTCGAAATAATATCTATATTTAATTATTTCATGAAAATAACTCTGATCTTGAAATGGAATCTCTTTGTTATGGGATTTGTGGTTTTTGTGTGTTTTTTTTATCTGGTTGTATTCCTGAATATTTGGATTAAATATTGAGTTGTTTATAATTTGAATCGATTATACTTGTGTGCATGACTGTGAATAATTAGATTTCTGGAAGGATACATCTTGAGTTCTAGGATGTGTATTTTGCTTTGCATAGCTACCTTGGTTTAGATTTTGAATGGGCTTAGTACAAATCTTTTATCGATTCTTACTTAAATTTAGTACAGTTCTTTTGATGAAAGGAAATCCTGTTTTTTGATACCCATCTCTATGGTAAGTAAAACATTTGGCTTGAAAGTTTAAATACCTGGGTAAGGACTTTTAGGGTATATTATTTTTTTACTTGCCATTTTTGGGTGTTCATTTTTCAGGATTCTTGCATTTTTTGTGACTAAAACTTTGTAAAGGGTATTAACCAGTTATGACAAGGAATGATTTTTAGGTTTTTAGCTTTGATTTTCATTAAGGCTCAAGTTATGAGTCGATATCCTTCCTAGGTATTTTTTCTTTGAACCTTATATGATAATGGTTGCTATTAGATTTAACTCTCAATAATTGATGTTTTGTTTCGAGTCCATTATGGATGCCTTGTTATTATCGAAACAGTTATTATTGTGATATGTCCATTTGTGTTCTTTAGGATCAAGTATTGAGTTGACACCTTTTTGGGTACTTAATCGTATTTTTTGAATCTTTAATGGACTCTCTCGTTGGAGACCATAGATGTGTTAGGAATTGTCATTTTGGGTCTAAGTTGTGGACACCTTCAAACCATGTATGAGTCGATTAATAAGTGGTAGCAGATAAATTTAAGGATCCTGAGTAGTTTTGTGTTTTGAAAGAAGTTATGTTACTTCATTTCCATTGCATTGTTATCTCTATAACTTTGAAACTAAGAAGTCAATTGTGATGGATTGATTTAATGATAGGTTTGAGGTTTTTGGAATTGGTGAAGTTTGAGTTCAACTCGACCTATCAATAGAATGCATTAATTATTTTAAATTTTTGCTCTTGAGGACTATGAGAGGATGTCGTTTCCCCTGAATTCCTTGACTGAATGTATTGTGGATTGTTTTTTTGATTTGATTGGTCTCTTTAAGTCTAAATTTTGTATAAGTTAGTTTCTTATATCTTATGGCTTCTATCGTCAAACTATAAATGAATGTATTCATTTTGAACCAATTCCCTTCCATGGAAGTGGATATAATCTTAAATGAGCTTTTTGAATAGAAAACTTGTATGCAATGCAAGTAAGTGGTATTCACTTTACTGTTATAGTGAGTTATAATTGGCTCGTTATAGCTGTATGATTAATATAAAAAAACTTAAGCCTAATAAAGTTGTATAAAGCTTATTTAACAAGATATAAGATTTCAGTCATATAAGTATGGGCTTATATGATTGCCATCTTAGTAAATCTTGTACTTCTATTAGTATCAATAAGTCCATAAATTGGTTGTTTTTATTTGACTATAATATATAAT
Organism: Taxus chinensis; assembly: GCA_019776745.2. Classification (NCBI taxonomy): domain Eukaryota; kingdom Viridiplantae; phylum Streptophyta; class Pinopsida; order Cupressales; family Taxaceae; genus Taxus; species Taxus chinensis. The sequence goes on from CM034149.1 coordinate 214,542,924, forward strand.
ATCAATTGATTAAAGTTGTATAAACTTTATGATCAAGATATATGGTTGTATTCATAGAAGTATGGGCTTATAAGAATACAACCATATTATATCTTGAACTTCTATTTTCATGATTGATTGGATCAATTATACTTGTTCTGAATTAGTTTGTATGGCTTAAACATTAAATGTTTTAGAATTACTGTAATGATCTTCCTGTATCTTAAACTTACCTTCTCTTGATGGTTTCAATTATGAAGTTCTTATGACATGCTCAAAGAGTTGTTTACTTTCTTTGAACCTTAGAATAATTTCATTAAAATAAGTGTTCCTTTTATGAAATTATTAAGTAAGAGCATACTATTATGAAGATTTAGTACCTATCATGCTTAGTTCATATGGAATGACTCATGATAACAATCTTGTAGATGGATTTCATGAAAAATGAAAGAAGCAAGAATTATAGAGAAGTTACATTTATTTTATTGATAAAAGTTAATTAATTTGGTTACATGATTATTGTATAATCTCCTTGAAGTATTATGTTTTGGAAAATTGAAAGGCTTATGGCCCAATTATTGTAATCAATTGGAAACATGATTGATTATTGCAGACTGAAATATGTTTGATGATATTTATAGTTGAAAGGAATAAAGATGAATTCTTGTAATTATATTGTTCAAAAAAAATGATTGAATGTTGAAATTAGAAAGTTAGTGTGATTCTCTTCATTATAAATAATGTTGATTTATTCATATTGTTTCTAAGTTAAACATAAACATATGATTAATTAGATACTATGTAGCTTGTTTATGTTGATTATGTGAAGGATTATACATAAAGTTTGTTAGTATATGATCTAAAGGAAGAATCGATATGAACTTATATAGATGATATGGTAAACCTTATCCAAAAGTTGTTGAAATAAAATATTACGTTCATATTGAATGATATTATGTCCTTTATATAGATTATGCTATAATGTATCATTATGAATTCATGGATAAGATAATATGTATTTTAATAGAAAGAAAGGGGAACAACATCTATAAATTTAGAATGGTCTTAATAATTGAATCCTACACCTATGTTACTTTCTATAAACCATAATGTTTACAAGAAAAAAAGACATGATAATTGAATGCGTTATAAATGTTTACCTAAAGAAAGATATAAAAGTGTTATGTTAATTTAGGTGAGTTATAAAAGTTACTTATATAAGGGATATAAACCTAATACTTACTAGTAATGTATAATGAGCTTAAATGTTGTCCTATAATGTTATAAACCAAGATAGATTAGTAACACTTAGATGACCTATTTTTGCTGAAATATTCATAGTCAATCAGTTGGAGCCCTTTATGTAACAGGGTATACTTCAAAACTATGTACCAATAATAAAAAAAAATTAATGGATTAAATGATTAATTAACTGCATGTAATTAATACAGATTTGATTCTGCATACCTTCAATTCATAAAGAGTTGCGTTACGATCCTTCCTTAAGAATTAATCATATCAAACCTAGTTGATCCTTAGGCATGAAACCTAATGATTAAGATAAAATTAAGTGAATTTAACAAGATGGGAATTAAAGAATTAATTAACTTGTTAAGTTACGTAGTTTTGCTTAGCGGAACTCAGTGGGTTGTAACAACATAGTCATTGCTACACAGTACCCACTTAATGACAAGTCATTAGGTGGATATTGTGGAACAACCACTATGGCGCAATGACATTCCACTTACCTCCTCTAAATGCAAAGTTGTCATAAAATGAGATTTTAGGTCATTGTTATACACTAAATAGAGACAGACATAAGACCTATGGCCATTATCAACTTGTGTTGAATAAAGGTGATTAACCGTGGCTCGAATCGACATAAGTTGATTTGAGTATAATTGATTACCCTTAGTCACCTTAAGTAGATCATTAGCACTAGCCCATATGAGTTGTTCCTTTTTAGTGTCTAACATGGACTTGGAAGTGGTTGACAGAAATTCAAGGAAGTCTAATCTAGATAAAAGTTTTGAGTGGGGTGAAAGACTTATTCCTTTCGACGAGTATGCCGTCTAGGAATTAAAGCATAAAAAACATGTCTTCAAACTTTGGCCAAAGTATCGCAAATTGATGGTTGCATTGTCTTGTGTCACCTGGACTAAAGATGTGTGATATCAGATGAGTTTTAGTAATAGATACTCAAGTAGGCTATTTAGGCATTAACAATTGAATTGACCCTTAATGGGTAAGGAAACCAAAAGTATACTTAGTATACACATTAATATGATGAAACATGAGAGATTGATTTAACATCGATTCATGAAATGAGAGATCAGTTTAATGCCAAATCATTACACCTGGATATGGTTTACTTTTATGTTATGGATTAGCAAAGGAATGTTTTTTTCTAAAATATGTGAATTTAGAATAGTGGACATTATGTTATAAAAAAATAAATTTCCCCTATTTACTGAAGTCTTAAATGAGAAGGTTACATTTTGGTATCAGATCTGAAAGTTGTAGCTCTTGGACCTATTTGAGTCCATCTATGATAAAAACTTAATTTCTTGTTAACAAAAAATGGTTAGAAGAAGGGGATGTGCTACAAATAACCAGCCTCCGGTTGGTGAGGTAGTTACAACACAAAAATTTGATGAGATCCTTATTGCCCTATTGGACACAAGAGATTGTCTTACTATACTTGAACAAGTAAAGGGAAATGAGGAAGAGGAGGATAATGCTGATGATAACAATAAACTACCTCCAAGAAATAATATTAATTCTAGGAATCCTGGGGTGGGTGGTGATGCTAAAAACAATAATGCTACAAATGCAAATGTAAATGCACCCAATCAACCTGAAAATAAGAAGGCAAGGTTGGTAGATGAACTTACTAATGATATAAAAAGAATAATTCCACAAAATTTTGATGGTACCACACTGGGAGATGGTGAAAATTGGCTCAAAAAAATGGAGAAGTACTTTGCAATAAGGAACATATCGGAAGAAACCAAAGCAGTATATGGAGCTTATTAGCTTTCCCATGAAGCATATTCCTAGTGGGACAACCGTAAGGCTGAACTAAACATTGATGAAGATATCATCAATTGGTATCCATTTAAGGGATACTTTAAGCAGCATTGGTTGCCACAACTCCATTATGATTAGAAGATGTCAGAGTTTCATAATTTAGTTCAAGAAAAATTTATTGTAACTAAATATTGGGAGAAGTTTACCAAGTTTCTCAAGTATGTACCGCAGTGCCAAAATGATGAAAATTTTAAAATACATAAGTTTATAATGGGATTGAATCCTATCATAGGTGGAGAGGTGGATGTACACAGTCCAACCACTATGGAAGGAGTGGTGGAAAAATAGATAAGGCAAGAACATAAACTGAAAGAAATTTCTCCACATAAAGAAGAGAAATGTAAGAAGTCTCTAACTCTCCTTCCCCTCTAGCACCTAAAAAGATGACATGGAAAAATTTTGGAAATAAAAAAAGGTTTGAGGATGAAATAGTAAGAAAACAACATTAAATAACCTTGGTGAAAATAACAAAAATAATGTTCAGAAGAACAATAATGGACAAAACAATAATTACAAGTTTGATAATAAGTTTGAGCCTAGGAAAGGACCGGTTGGGGGATATTATAATTGTCAAAAAGACCATTATGAAAATCTAGTACCCTCTAAAGAAAAATGACAACAACCAGCATCACAAGATACATGCTGCAATAGCTAATAAGGAAGTTGAAAAGTAAGCTACGCCAATAGAAGTTCCAGGTAAGTTGTTTGGTATACATGTAACTATAATTTTTGATATTGGTGCTACAGAATGCTTTATTTATAGTAAATTATCTTCTAAATTAAAAATAAAAGATGGAATTATGGAAAAATCATGGACTGTCCATTATGGGAACAATGTTGCACACACTGTTGATAAATGTATTTTTGGCGCAACCTTAGAATTATCAAGTTTTATTACAGAAGTAGACATGTATGTTGCACCTTTAGGGTCATACAATGTCATAACTTGTGTGAATTGGCTTGTTGACCATAAGGAAAAGGTGTACTATTTCAGAAAAATATGTTAAATGTCTTGATGATCTATAAAAAATAATAAGACATACAAGGAGTAAAAAGAGATATTTTGGTTAGAAAATCGTCATCTGCCATGCAACTTAAGAAGGCCAAAAATAAAGGTTGCATGTTAGATGGAGTAAAAATATCTAAAAAAATAGAAGAAGGTTGTGATTTTATGGAAAAATATCCGCTGATACCAGAGTACAACGATGTGTTTCTAGAAGAACTACCTGGTCTTCCACTGAAATGAGAGTTTGAATTCACAATTGAAATCAAATCTGAAACTGGACCTATTTCCAAGGCACCTTACCACATGACTACAAGTGAGTTAGTTGAACTAAAGGCACAATTATAAGAACTCTTTTCTAAAGGTTTAATAAGACTGAGTGTCTCACCCTAGGGAACACCAGTGATATTTGTTAAGAAGGACGAAACACTTAGGACTTTGTATTAATTATAGAATTTTAAACAAAGCAAAAATCAAGAATAGATATCCTCTTCCTAGGATTGATGATCTATTTGATTAGATGCAAGGTGTATCAAGTTTATTTGAAAATAGCTATGAGATCGAGATATCATTAGTTGAGAATCAAAGATGAGGATATCCATAAAACAACCTTTAGAACAAGGTATGGGCACTATGAATTCACTCTTTTACATTTCAGTTTAACAAATGCGCCTAAAAATTTCATGAATCTAATGGATAATATCTTTCAAGAATACTTGGACAAGTTTGTCCTTATCTTCTTGGACGATATTCTTATCTATTCCAAAAGCGTAGAAGAGCACAATGAACATTTAAGGATTGTACTAGAGATTTTAAGCTAGAGAAAGCTATTTGGAAAATTGTCAAAATGTTCCTTTTATAAAACTGAAGTACATTACTTAGGACACGTTATAATCAAAGATGGAATTTCTGTTGATCTATCAAAAATTTCAGCCATAATTGATTAGCCCGCACGTAAGAATGTTCATGAATTTAGAAGCTTTATGGGGCTTGCTTGATACTATAGAAATTTTTTTAAGGACTTTTGAAAAGTTGCTGCCCCAATTACTTCATTACAAAAGAAAGATAAAAATTTCATTTCGAATGATAAATGCGAAGAAAAATTTAAAAAATTAAAAGAACAACTAACTACAACACCTATTTTGACTATTTCGGATCCAAAAAAAAGCTTTACAGTGGTCACAAATGTTTCCAGAGAAGGATTAGGGGGTATATTACTTCAAAACGATCATGTAATGACATATGAAAGTAGAAATCTCAAGTTACACAAGCTGAATTATGCTCCCCACGAACTAGAGCTTGCTTCCATAGTACATGCACTTCAAGTATGAAGACATTATCTCTTAGCTAAACTCTTTGAGCTAAAAACTGACCACCTTGGGCTGAAATATATCTTCACACAACCAAATTTAAATGCAAGACAATGAATATGGTTAGATTTTTTGTCTCAGTATGATTTGACATTAGTTACATTAAATGTAAAGAAAACAAAGCGACAAATGTGTTAAGTCGTATGAAACATATTTCTGCACTTGTAACCTTGAGAACTCAGTTTAAAGACGAAGTAAAGAAAAAAAATGATGTTTGATCCATATTTTTAGCAAGTAAAAACAACACTCTCTGCAGATTCTAATGATGCAAGATACAAAAGTTTTTGAATAGATAACGAAGGAATCCTAAGGTATGAAAATCAGGTATATGTACCCTTATAAAATGAGTTAAGGAAGAAATTAATGACTGAATTTCACAGATCACCTTACACTGGACATTCCAGAGTGAACAAAATTCTTACTGATGTAAAACAACAATATTTTTGGAAAGGGATGAAGAAATATATAATTGATTTTGTTTGAACATTTGCTTGAATGTCAATGTGTTAAGGCTGAACATACCCATCTAGCTGTTTTGTTGTACCCTCGCATACATATCACATTATAAATGTTAGGTAGCAAGTATGGATTTCGTACAAGGGTTGTCTATTTCTAAAAATAAGCATGATGTTATTTTGGTTGTAGTAGACAAGTTAACAAAGGTAGCTCATTTCATTACTGGTAATCTGAAAGATGATTCACCAATTCTTGTAAAAATATTTTTTCATGAAATTTTCATATTGCATGATGTACCTGAGTTAATTATATATGATAGAGACCCAAGAATGACTTCATGTTTTTGGAAAACTCTAAATGCAACCTTATGAATAAAACTGAATTTTATTTCCGCATATCATCCAAAAATGGATGGGCAGACCGAAAAAGTTAATCAAGCAATGGAAGATATGTTGAAAATGTATTGTATGGACCATTTGTACAAATGGGAAGAATACCTTTCTTTCGTTGAATTTTCATACAACAACACTTACCATTCCTCTCTAAAAATGGCACTTTTCGAAGCATTATATGGATGAAAGTGCAAAACACTTGTTAGTTGGAATAACATAGAGGATAAAGAGGTAATTGGACATGAGATGCTTAGTGAAATGGAACAACAAGTAAAATTAATCCGTGAATGATTAAAGGAAGCTATTGATAGGTAGAAAAGTTATGCAGACCTGAAAAGGGTCGATAGAAAATTTAAACTTGGTGAAAAAGTCTTTTTACGTGTCAAGCCTAAAAAGAGCTCAATTACTTTTGGAAAAGTAGCCAAGTTATCACCTCATTTTGTGGGACCTTTAGAAATTGTAGAAGTGATCAATCCTATTGCCTATCATTTAGCATTTCCTCCCACAATGACAAATGCATGATGTTTTTCATATTTCATTTCTTAAGAAATATGTTTCAGATTTGTCACATGTATTGAATTGGAATTCTTTGCACATCCAAGACCCAAGGATAATCGTGGTTGAACCCATAAGGGTACTAGAAAAACACAAGTTGCACTTGCGTAACAGTGAAATAAGTCAATGAAAGGTCTAGTGGGACCACTTTAGTGAAGAAAGTGCAACTTGTGAGAATCTTGAGGACATGAAACTTCTTTTCCTCATGTGTTCTGAATAGAAATAATTCTAATTTATGTGATATTTGGATATTTAGTTTGAAAACTATCGATGATTTTTTCCATTTTTGGGAAAAATTTTTTTATTAAGTGTTGGTACAGTTGTTGATGCCATTGTAATAAAATTTGGAAAACTTGAATTTTTTTGCAATTTTGTTTACTGTTTAGGAATTTTAATGGTTGAATAAGTTATATTTATACCTATGTTCTTAAATATGTGATTGGACTAAGTTAATAATTGGGATGATGATGCTTTTTAGAGGGGAGGTATGTAATGCCTCTGCCATGTTGATATCTTTACTTATTTCTTTGACTGAAGTTAGAAAACGTTGACTTTTGGTTGTGTTCTAAATTGATGTGTACTTTTGAACTGATAGATCATGTTTTCTTAATGATAGTTATTGCTAATTAAATATGATGTTAATCATATTTTTGGCACTATTGTACTTATGTTGAATTATCATCAAGTACTCACTTGACTGGTTTTTGAAGTTTAATAAGTGATCTCTAGCAAGTAGGAAGTAAATTTAGTCTATTGGAACAATACTGGTAAGATATATCTAAGTTTTGATATAAATTTTTGATTCCTTAGACTATTGTATCTATATTAGAAGGACAATACCTTGGATCAATTTCAGTGATCCAAGGAATGCCTTTAATCAATATATTATTATGATCATATTTGCTAAGTTTGATTGATCTCTTTATATTTTATGATATACTATCATATTGAGAATTATTTGATTATAAGCTGCAGGAAGTGTTTTGTACCATCTTATAATCACAATCATACTATAATTTGATCTCATTGTTAATTTGATTATCACATCAGGTTATTTCAATTTCTTGAAATCCTAACCTAGCCTATTCTAAGGTGATGTTTATATGTTAAAGGACCTAATTCTATTCTATTTTTTTAAATAATTAGTATCAATCTAAGCTAAGGATGATACATTATTAAATGGGAAAACTTAAACCTATTTCTAAAACATATTTTAGGTCCTAAAACTTAACCTAAGGACAACCGTGGTCGACATTTTGTGGAAAGGTTGAGGTAAGATTAAAAGGGTGGTGCTAATCCAGTACTTAGAGAATTAAATGTTATTTTAATGGCATGTACCACCACCTTTGGCAGTGACCAAGTTTAACTTGGCATGCATGATAAACTAAGGTAACTAAAAGGTTTGGTGGTGTTTTATTAACTGTTAGTTGTTGCTAATTTTAAATTTGGTGGATTTGAAGGGATAACTTGAGTCTTTCCAGCAATTAATGTTCATTAGGAATTAAGAAAACCACCTTGGAAACTCTGATGGTTTTGGGAAAAAGAATAGGATTTTTTTTTTTTCATTTGGTATTTCAAGCACTATGGCTTTGCATGTTGATCTTTTGGACTTTCGAACTGTTAGTTCATTTCTAGTTTATTTATGATCTCTCTATTGCATGGAGGATTTAGTGGAAGAAAATTTATTGTTGGGCTATAAAAATGAGGAGAAAGAGAATACTAGGCTTTATGTGGAATCCTGTTTCAAAATTTTTGTGTAATCATTTGTGGAAGATTGGAAGAAAATTTGGGAGCTTGGAAAATATTTACAGGAGCTCTACCAGGAATGATAGGCTCTAACTCCTTGAAATAACTTTTACTCTATTTAATTGTTTCATGAAAATAACTCTTCTCTTGAAATGGAATTCATTCTTAAGTTATGGGTTTTGTGGTTTTTGTGTTATTTTCAATGCTTTCTAGTTTTATTCGTTCATTATATGTATTGGTTGTTAGGATATATTGTTTGAAAACTTGATGGATTCGATTGGGATGACTAGATGTATGAATGATTTTGAGATTTGTGTGGAATGAAACAATGAGTTTCTTTGTTTTCTGGGTTGTGTATTTTTGTCTGAGCTTTATGGTTTCATTCTTGGAACTATGGGTTTAGTCAAGTTTGTTTAATAGATACCCTTTAGAAGATATAATGTCTTACAGTGCTTTTTCAGAAGCACTGTAACTTTCAATTTATTGCAAACCCATCTTTACTGGGTAAGTATAAAATCTTAATAGAATGGATTTTGACAATTATTTAACTTGGGTGAAGGTTTAATAGGTTCAACAATTGTTTGTACTTTCCTAGGAATTACCGTTTTGGGCTATTAAGTTAAATGGGCTTTCTTTGAATCTTTTCAACCTTGACTGGATTTCTGTTTTGATTCAGGGTTGTCGGACTTAGTTTCTATCAATGTTCTTTTGGTTTTTAGCTTAATTTAACTTGAGACTCCAGTACTGAATCAATATCCTTACTGGGTGTTTGTGCTTTGAACCCCGTGATGGAATTCATTGTTAGAGATCAATAATGTTAGTAATTGTTATTTTTGTTTCAAGTCCATTATGGAAACTTAGTGAATATTCGAAATTGGGTTATTATCCTAATGTAATACCATATCTATTTAATGGATCCACTATGTGTAGTTTTTAGTTAATACAAGTGATTAATTCATATTATTTGTCTAAACTTTAACCGATGTCATAATGTAATCTTAAATTTGAACCATGAGTTCAATGTAATTTTGGGTTGAATGGTTTCATCATGAGATTGGAATGGTTTCTTAAGTTTTGTTTATCTGTGCACTACGAACCTTGTAGGAAACTCATTCATGCTTATTGAATATGAATGATAATTTTGGGACATTATTTAGGTTGTTTGTTAAAATCGAGTTCAACTTGACTTTACACTTCTAATGAATTAGATTGTTTAAATGTGTCCGGTTTGCAGGACTAAAGGAATTTGAAGTTAATTTTGTTATCCTCATGGTTACTTGAATTTGGTGTATTTGAAGTTTGGAATGTCTCAGTTTGATTGATCTCTTCAATGATTTATAAAGCTTAGTTGTACTTTTATATAATGGTTTCTTGATTGAGTTGAAATGAATTTGATTCATTTTAAACTCTTCTATGTATTGTATGATTGTGATATAGACTTGTTTGATGGCTCAGCTAGAAGTACTTTATATATAACTGTTGTTTGGATTACCATTAAGATATGGCCTTTTATCTTCTAATCTATTTAGTTCATTTTGAACCATTCCTAACTCGTTAGGAAAGAGTTCTTAATAGTAATATGTTGATTTAACTTAGTATGAAGTTTCGGTAAGTTAGGATGAATTACTTGACTATTTTAACTATGTTATAGGATTATATAAATGACTCAGTTTGTTACTGTTTGATAAGTATATCAAAGGTTCCTTCAGGGAAGTTGTATAAACTTACTTTATTCGATGATATAAGATTACAGTCATATAAGTATGGGATTATATGACTGCAATCTTGATATATCATAATACCTATTATATCGAATAAGTTACTTACTTGATTGTTATTATTTGACTGAAGTTATAATAATTAAATGATTAAGTTTTATTAAAATTGTTAAACAAGGTAAATGATTACAGACATATAATGAATGGACTTATATAACTACAATCATATTACTCTTGCACTTCTATTTTATGATTGATTATGGATCAATAATACTCATTTCTCGGTCACCTTTAGTGACTTAAATTATTATTTTTTATAATTATTGTAATGAAATGCACGAGATAAACTTGTCTTATTTTATGGGTTCAATTATGATATTCTTATGACATGCTCAAATGAGTTGATTTACTTTCTTTGAAAATTAGAATGATTTCATTAAAAAACAATGTTCCTTTTATGAAATTGTTAAGTAAGAGCATATTGTTATGAAGATTTAGTACCTATCATGCTTAGTTCATATATACTGATTCACGCTAACAATCTTACAGATGGACTTCATGAAAGGTGAAAGAATGAAGACTTATAAGAAGTTGCATTTATTTTATTGATTGAAGTTAGACAATTCAGTTACATGATTATTGTATAATCTCCTTGAAGTAATTATGTTTTGGAAACCTGAAAGGCATATGGCCAATTATTGTATCTATTTGGAAACATTATTGATTATTGAAGACTAAAACATGTTTGTTGATATTTATAGTTGAAAGGAATAAAGATGAATTCTTGAATTATATTGTTCAATTGAAATGATTGATTGTTGAGAATAGGAAGTTAGTGTGATTCCTTCATTATAAATAATGTAGATGTATTCATATTGTTTCTAAGTTAAACTTAAGTATGATTAATTGGATACTATGTAGCTTGTAAATATGCTAAGTAATGGACTTTAGATAAAGCCATATAGTTGTAAGAACGATTATGATCATATAAAAATTATATTATGTTCTTGTCTTGAATGTGTTGTAATATATTATTATGATCATATAAATATGATAATATGATCTTAAACCCGAGATCATGGGAACAAACTTGTATGGTTAGAATTATCTTTATATATTGATTCTTTAATGCATACTAGCTATTTACAAATTATTACAATGTGAAAAGAAAGATGTTTGCAATTGAATAATTGTAACCAACCTTACCTAAAGAAAGATGTAGGAGTGTGTTTTATCTTGATGAGTTGTGTTACTTATAAAGGGATGATACACCTAAACTTATTAGTAATGTATAATGAGCTATTTATAATAAGGTGAAATAAAGAGGCATTATATCTAAGCTACCCTATAATTAATATAGCTAAATTAGGGACACAATACTTAATTGTGTTAAAGAGAAACCTATGCTTAATTGATTAAGATTATTGCAGAATTAAATTTGTAATTTTATACTTAAATAAAAGATCATTTTGATCCTTTCTTAAACGATTAATCGTGTATAACCCTAATTTTACCTTAGGTACGACACCTAATAATGGGAGTATTAATGGGTGAATTAACGAGCTACAAATTAAATGAATTAATGAAGTTGTTAAGTTATGAAGTTTCGTTTAGTAGAACTCAGTGGGCTATCACAACATAGTCATTTCTACGTAGTACCCACTTAATGCCACAAGTCATTAGGTGGATACTTTGGAGTAACCACTATGGCATGATAACCCACTTAGCTCCTCTAAATGCAACTATCATAAGTTTTGTATTTAGGTCACTGTTAAACTCTAAACAGTGACGGGCATATGACCTATGGATAATTTCAACTTATGTTAACTAAAGGTGATGAAGTGGATTTTAATCGACGTGAGTCATTTGAATACGATTAATTACCCTTTGTCACCATAAGTGGACTTTTAGCAGTAGTCCATGTGAGTTGTCCCTTTTTAGCATCTAACATAGACTTGGTAGTGGTTAAAGGAAGTCAAAGAAGTCTAATCTAGATAATAATATTTGAGTGGGGTGAAAGACATATTCCTTTCGACGAGTATTCCATCTAGGAATGCAAGCATGGTAAACATGTCTTCAAAGTTTGGCCAAAGTATTGCAAACTGCTGGTTACGTTGCCTTTTGTCACCTGGAATAAAGATGCATGATATCATATGAGTATCAATAATAAATACTCAAATAGGATTTTTAGGCATTAACACTTGATTTTACCCTTAATGTGTAAGGAAACCAAAAGTATACTTAGTATACATATTGATATGATGAAACATGAGTGATTGGTTTAATACCGATTCATGAAATGCGATATCAGTTTTATACCGAGTCATTACAACAACATATGGTTTACTATTATGAGATGGATTAGCCAATGAATGTTTGTTCTAAATTATATGAATTTAGAATAGTGAAAATTATGTTAATTTTTTTTTTTCCCTTTTTATTAAAGTATTTAAATGAGGATGTTACATTTCCAAGCTTTTACTTATGTTATTGTATTGACCTCTGGAATGTATTGTGTTTCCTGAGCCTTTTTGTTCTGCTCTAGTTTGATTGTTTCATCTTTGTGCAGCTGTAATTTTTTATTCTTCTTTCCTCTTATCCTCTTCTACTTGATTTATTGTCACTTCCTCTTCTTTCTCTATTTCCTCTTGTCCTCTCATGTCTTCTTCTTTCTGTTTTAATTTCCCCTCTTCTTTCTTCTTGCCTTTTTCTTCAACTTTTCTTTTTTCTTTTTCTTCTTTTTTCCTCTTTTCTTCTACTTCTGATTTTTGTTTTTATTCTTATTGCATCTTTTCTTCCAATTCTTGTCTTATTTTTTATTTAGTGGCATCATGCACCTTTGCCTTATCCATTCATAATTTTTCTTATTCCTCCTCATGTTGTTTGCACTTCCTTTCTTCTTTCTCATAATGTAATTTTTTAGTTTCTTATTCGCACAATTATTCCTCTTGTGCATTTCTTTCTTCTTTGGCCGTTATTGTGTCATGTTATTTATTTTTTCATGCTTCTTATTATTGTTATAATCATTCCACCCCTTCTGATTGTGTGGTTTATCGTAGTTATTCTATAAGTGGCCAAGTACTGGTGATTATGGGATCTTCCACTACTTGTATAGGTTGTTCGATTGTTTCGCCCTTGTGCTAATCTCTGAAGGAGTACTTACATATTCTGGGGATAAAGGATGGGATGGTATAATCAATGTGATTTGGATTAGTCTTTTTACATTTATATTATGTCAATTTTTAACTCTTTGTTCTCTTTCACTTGCATCTTTATCCACTTATTTATATGCCACATGTCGAGGTTCTTACATTTACTCCTATAATAGTGAATCCCTTCTTCGTGTACTAACTCCCCACCTAAGGAGTTTTATTTCTCTTCTTATCAGAAAGCACACTAATCTGAGTGGAATTACCTTAGTCATTTTCTTGTGCAGGAAGGTTGAAATTTCTTCTCTTAGTGTTGAGACATCTAGTACATATTCCTACAGACCTTATTTGATATTTTGGACGAACTTCTCTTGTGTCATATACACACATCCTAAGTTGATCATGAAGGATTTCGGTACGGGTGGGAGTTGAACTATGTCTTCTGATTTGATATGTTTCTTTGGAGTTTATTCCATCGCAATCACCTTTCAAGTGTATCATTTTCATTCATCTAGGAGATACATCTTGGTGCCCATATTTGTGATTTTCATTCCATAAATTATTTCTCTATCCAATTTCGTATCTTCAAAATCTAGCTATTAAATATGGAGTTTGTCTAGATCTTTGGTGAGGATTTCCATGATTGTAAAGTAGCAAGTTTTTTTCCTTTTCCTTTTCTTTATGATTACAATGATTCTTGTGTTAATGGTTGTGTTGTAGTAAAAAGTATGCAACTGCTTTGGGATACAACCCTCCATCAATTGATTGGTTTGGTCATTGTGTGTGCAATGGTTAAATGTGTGCTACAATCATCCCATGTTGTCTTCTCAAATATTCAATTTTTATATCCATTTTCATGAAGAATGAGAGTGACTTCAGGTGTTTTTATTTTGCAACCTCTAATTGCAATATGACCCCATTATGCAATAAGGTCATCTTGGCATATGGATCCATATATGTATGTACTTCCTTAGGTACTTGAGGATTTGCACTGAGTGTTTTCCTTATTATCAGAAACCAATTTTCCATAACTTGGTTGTATTCATATATGGTGTATGGATTTTCTAGAATATATTACAAAAAGTAATCATGTGGGTAGTACACCCATAATACATTGATGATGCCCTTAGGTGTATGCCAATATGTGAAGTATAGGGGTATTACAATCCATTAATACATAAATACCTTTCCTCCTACCCGTGTTACTTTGTTTACATTGGCATTGTCTTCATGTGCAAGAAATTTGACCTAATTGAAATCAATATCATTTTCTTGCATGCATGTGATTATATCCACTACTCCTAAAGATGTTTTCTTACTTCCTTAGGTGGATTACTAGTACTATTTAGCAATGATTTTTTCTAGGGTCTACATTGTTGGATTTGTGATAGCCCCTAATGGAATTCCTATTCCTTTGCACATGAGACCATAAAAAACCATAGTTGCTAGTTTGACATGTGTTCTTGTGCTTTTGTATGGCAGTATTGACAACCCTCTATTTAGAAATTTCACGACTCTAATGACTATAGTAGTGATCTTCCATGTAGGGAAATATCGTAAGGTGGTATGCCTCGCACTGGATCTCTTTTTCACCAATTATCCTTAAGAGTTCATAAATTGAACTGGTTGTGTCTATACACCCCAAATTTTCTTAGATATTTATACTAGTCCATGGTTTGGTGGATCGGTTCACTTTGTTTGTATGATAATTTTATAAGTCAATGAGTGATATGAATGCAATTCCTTCCTCCTCCATCATGCCTTGAACTATAGGTCTGATGGGTTAGTTGAATGGATCCACCATTATATCTCTTGTGATTTTTATTGCAGTTTTTGGCTCGAGCTCTGAAATTTATCACTCTTTCTATGTCTCTCTCTTTTCTAAACTTTTTCCTTCTCAATGTTATTAGACTTACCATAGCCTTGATCTATTGTTTATACTTGTTTGCGAATGCAAGGTGTCAATTTTGTAGCAATTTACTTCTTGTTTTCTCCCTTTATTACTTTTATCCATTGGATACTTGGCGCAATGTGGAGAGAACTTGATTTTTACTTCACTTTTCACATGATATTTCAAGTTTAATACATCATTCGTATACTATCTGGAGTGATAATTGTTTCATCAGTAGAAATGTTATCCTTTACTTTTTGGTTGCTTTGATTTCTTGTTTCGTATGCAGGTTTCCTAGACTTATCTAATTTATACCATGTGTGTTTTGTTGTGGTTCTCATATTTTCTTTCTCTAACTGATTGTAATTGATATTTCAAGCCTTCTCTACTCTACACATACTCAAACACAAACTAGTTAGCTACAAAAAAACTTCTAATTACCACACTATTTTTTAAAAAGCTTCCTTACTCTAACTATTGTTACAACAAAACTTATTGTAACTTTTATTATTTTGTAATAATTCATTATAGGCTTTCATCTTACACTCATTGCTCATATCTAGTAGTATATTTCCTTGTAAGTACCATAATCTAATAGTTCTTGTTTGGTGATGTGATGAATAATGCACAACTCTTTCCACCTTATGTGCAGTTTACTTGGGTGCACTTTAAATCTACTTCCATACACTAATTTTTTTTATTTGTATGAAATTCCTTATAATGCAAATTGTGATCATGTCATGCTTTCTGACTCTTCTTATGAGCCTCCTAGTTCCAATGCACATTTTCCCTATATTCCTCCATCTTTTCCCAATTAAGCAACATGTTATCTATTGATTCCTTAGCTTCAAACCATGTAACTATTTTGATGTGAAGACTTGGTATAATATAATCCATTGGCATAATCAATTCAATTCCATAAACCAACTGGAATGGTGTTTTCCCTATACTTATTTTTTAGTTTATCTTGTATGCCTAGAGTATTGCAAGTATTTTGTCTTCCCAATAATATATTTGCACATTACAATTTTTTTTTAATTCAAATACCTTTTTCATGGCCTCTTCTTGTCTATTTTATTACGGGTGGTATGTTGTACTTGTGTGATGTGCAATCATAAATTCTTATGTGAGTACTTTTATGGTATTATTCAAGAAGCGTGTTCCCCCGTCGATGACTATTTTTTACAAGAACATATATCTAGTTATGATATTTTCATATAGGAATTTGGTTGTCTCTTGCTATGTAGTTTGGTGTAGCCTTCCACCCATTTTATGAAATAGTATGTGGCTATAATAATATACCTAGTTCTAGACATTTTTGATGGTAGATTGATTGGGCCAATGAAATCTATCCCCCATTATTCAAATGGTTATGTGACTATAATTGGATGAAGAGGTGTTTCATTCATTTGGTTAGGTTTCCCCACTCTTTGGAAGATATTGAAATGTTTCGCAATGTGGTATGCATCCTGGAACAGAGGTTGCCACCAGATTTCACTTTGTAAATTTTTATTTGAAGTCAATTCTCTTGAAAAATGTCCTATTATTCATTCATGTACTTCTTGTAATATTGACTCTCTTTTATTCTCCAATGCGAATCTTCACAAGACCTCACCCTTCCCAAGTTTATACGATTTTTTTTTTCTAATGGTGCAAGGAAAGGCTTTAGTAACTAAGTGCTTTTTCAATTTTTTGGTAATGGTCTAGTAGGATTTTGTGTTGAAGAAAATATGCAATTTCTTCCATTGCATGTGGTATTGTGATAACTCAAAATAAATGTGTGTCTGGAGCATTCTCGTCTAATTCCTCTAGTTCTCCTATATTTATATGACATAAGTGATTTGGTCCCACATTTTCTTTTTCGGGTTTCAAATTTATTTTAAAATTATATTCTTGAAATAACATCATTCATCATGATATTCTTCATCCTAATAGTGGCTTATTCACAAGGTATCACAATACTTGATGATCCATAAAGAACTCAAATGCAGTTGAGAGTAGGTATTGTTTAAAATTTTTAACTCCAAAAACATTACATAGAGCCTCTCTTTTGGTGGTTGTGTATTTTTTTGTTGATGACAATATCCTACTTGCAAAGAAATATGATGATCAATTCCTCCTTCTCCTGGTAGCATTAATATTTCTTTGATTATGCTCCTTGATGCATCAACATGGACACAAAAAATATTTGTCCAATATGGGAACACTAGTATCAACACAATAACCAACTTGTGCTTTAATTGTTTGAATACACTTTGGCTATCCATTGTCCATTAAAACTTTGTGCCTTTTAACAAAAGTTTCTCCATCAAATGCACAATACTAGAATATCCCTTGATAAATTTCCTGTAGTACACAGTGTGACCCATAAATGCATAGACTTATAAAGGAGTTATGGGGAGTTTAAGGCCAATTACATTTGCTATTTGATCTACTAAAATTCCTTCTTTTCATACAACATGACTAAGTAATATTCCAAAAGGTATAAATGAAAATAATTTCTTCCAATTTAAGGCAATGCATAATGATATACATCATTATAACATTAATTTCACCTTAGATATATGCTCCTTGAGGAGAGATAATATTGCCCGATCATCCAAATATACTTCCAGGAAATCATGAATGAAGTATTTAAATGTAGTAACAATAACTATAGAAAAGACTGTGAGTGCATTTTCAATCCAAAATGGCATCTCCTTATATGAAAAGCTACCCCATTTAGTTACAAAGTTCATTTTGGACTGATATTCTTATGCAATATAAATTTTATGATAACCAATTAATCCATCTATAAAGAAATACACCTCATGTCATGCCAGTGCTCCCAAGATTTCATCTGTGAATGGAGTAGGAAATAGGTCATTGACACATGCATCATTTAGTTTTATGTAACCTCCAAAAATCATAATTTCCCCTACTTTCATTTTTTGAGTGATGACCATACTCACCCAATATGATTTTTCTATTGGGAAGATTAGATTTGTTTTTACCATACAATCCAATTATGTCTTCACTTTTACTTTAATATTTTGATTTAATCTATAAGGTATTTTCTTGATAAGATTTGCTTCATCTTTTAATTCAATGAACATTTATACGAGTGATGTATCCAATCCCTTAATTTCACTAAATTTAATGGGAAATACATCCTCATAATCCCACAATAGTTGTAGGATTTCTGACATATATTTTTCCATCCAATAGTCTCCAATAGTAGCTAAAGTTAATTTTCCACCTGGTATAATGTCCTCTACTCTCTTATACATTATTTTATCATATATTCCGACATTTCCATTATTATGGGTATCCACTGCCATCATGGTCCCTTCTTTTTCTTCTATATACAAACTGTGTAAATGCTATTCTTATTTCTCACATAGTTATTTCTATATGGATATTTGTTCTAGTCATTCAGGTTCAAACATTATAACTAGATCCATATCTTCATCATCCCTAGGTTCATCATTTTCCTCCTTCTTATCCCCTACTCTGTGAAACATCTTTATCCTATATTTTTCTATGTTTACTATTTTATCCCCAGTGTTGTCATTCGTGCAATTATTATTTTTCTTTTCTTTGTGGTATGGGAGTTGAAATCCTCTTTATGAGATAGTTGATGGAGGGAGGAAGGAAAAATACCTAGAGGTAATCCATGTGCATCAAGTAGTTACACTCAACTCAGATGAGGTAGCTTCAATATTGAAGAAAACATTCAACTATGAGAGAAATGTGCATGCATTAAGGGAAATAAGACTCTAAATGGAATGCTCATAGATTAAGAGGAGAGGTGTACACATAGGGGAGTCATGATTAAATACCATGTAGCTAATGATTCCTCCATGATGGAGAAAAGGATTTACTTTCTGAAAGGGGAATGTAACTCCTATGACACATACTTACACATATGACAAATTCCATGAGGGAATCTGTCATAACTAATATAACACCTTTGATCCATGCTCACACCTAAGAGAGATGACTCACCAATTGAGGTGGAAATACTCCTAATAAATAGATAAAAGGTGAAAAAATACCACTCACACCAACACCCTCCTTCATCGAAATTTAGGATGAGTTAAGGAAATTCAACAAAACACATAGAGAATGAAAAATGGGTCCCGAAAACTAAGCCTGATGAGGTACCCATGTACAAGAAAATCTTGAAAAGTGGATTGAAAGGAGAAAACCCAGTGTTAAAAAACTCTCTCCAAAAGAGAGACACACTCACTCTTGAAGAATGAAGATGAAGGAGAAGAAATGGGTCCTAACAACATGGCCCGATAAGGTATATGTAAACCTGCAAATCAACACATGACCTTCAGGTGCACGTAACCTCCTGAGGTCATGCTGGGACAACCAATGTGAGATGGATAATGGAAATTTGGTAGTGAAATGGGATGAAGATGATCAAACAAGATATCAAGAAAATCTAATATCCTCTACGGGAACTAATGGAATATGCTCATAAAGGATGATAAAGGCCTCTCTAAATTGAATGGGTCTAATTTAATGGTTGGAAAGAATAGCCACAAAAATACTCTAATCGATGTCTAACTCTATGGAAATCCTCATTAATGGTTGTGGGATTCGTGGAAAGTAACCTGCAGGTGCCTCATGAGGGTTTCTAGACAAGGTCATGGAAGTAAATGAGTGAGTTTGTGAATCCGCAAGATGTAGGGTCGGTTAGCTAGAGTGGTCCAAAAATCGTAAGCTTTTTTGGCCTCGATGTTCAAGATGTTTAGATGTGCAATGATATCAAGTGGTACTGGCGATGTTCTTAAGACTAAGGCTCTTAAACCTGTGTCAATGGATGTGAGTACTTCAGGCCTATTTGGTTGGGGGACCCTAGGATCACAACTATATGTTCTTAGTTTTTGTGGTGCTTGAATGGTCATGTGTGAATTTGTGCAAATTAATTATGGAAGAAAAAAACAAGCTAATCTAAATAAATAAGAACTAAATTATGGTTTCATATTTACCAATATAGAATAAATGAAGCAATATAAACAATCTAATCTAATTTAAAATAATCTTTTTGTATTTTCTAAACTTTTTGGAATAAAACATAAGAAGTGAAGAAATGAAGAAATTGCTTCTAACCTAACTAAAATATCCTAAACAAATAAACAATCGGATGAAACTATTTATATGTGTAATGATATATCTAATTTATCCTAATAAAATAAAGTGTTTTCCAAAATGTAATTGTGGATGTGAATTCTCTATTCTGCCTAAGAGGAATGGGAAGAAATCAAATCTTATCATAATATTTTCTTCCCCTAAAACTTCCCCGACAAAAGTAAATAAGGATTCAATGGAAGTTTTACAAATGAAATGATATTGCAGTCGATTCTAAATTAATGTAGAAGCTTTCCTCCAGAGAAAATTCCCTTGCAAATCCAAAGGGATAGGAAGGGAAACCACCTATCACCATAAGACTTCAAAAGAAATGGAAGATACAATATTGATCTATCTATTTGCAACAATTGAAATGGAAATGATTTGCTACTCTAGTAAGTAATCTACGTACAAATTCAAAATAAAAAATTGAAGAAATAAGGAAATCTAATTGCAACCCCAACCTGGAATTTGTAGTTCTTAGGAAAATCCAATTGTGGTTTACTCTTGTGTCCCCTCAATTATCTTTTCCAATATTCAATGTTCACATGAGTGTGGGAATATGGGAATGAATAAGAAGCAAAGAAGAAGGCACTAAAGCAATGGTGGCTTGCAAGTGGTCTGGCAACAATGCATGTGGAAGAAGAGCGACACAAGAGGACAATTCTTGGTTGTGTAGTATCTAGCAAGATTTTAGCAGCATTTCAATGCAATACACAATAAAAATATCCACCCATTTGACTCACAAGAAGCATTGGTTTTATAGAACATAGGCTAGGAAATGGTCTAAGCCATTTGACAATAATGGGATGCCACATTATAACAAGGAGGGGAAATTTACCTCTCAATCAACAATTAGAAGTAGAAGAGGAGGTTGATATGAATCAGTAAAGATTAATATCAGCCAGATTGACTAAGAAACATGTGTTGTAGGTGCATTTAAGTGAGTTAACACATGTATAATTTACGCCTGGGAAGTCTCAACTAATTTGCACGGAACCACCGGTCTACATAGGGTGGTGGTTATGCAACCGCTTCTTAGGGAAAACCGGTGGTTGCATAACTGCCACCTAGGTATACCGGAGGTTGCATAACCACCACCCCACCTGATTGGCGATTGCGTAACTTTAGACAAAAAATAATGCAAAAATCTAAAGGAAAGCAGGAAATGGGTAAGTAAGGTTTTCTAGGCTACAAATATGAACTACAAAAAGAGAAAGGGGCTCAAACACCTTTGGAAAAGATATGAATCATCATTTGAGAGTTTTGAACCATTTCTGATAATGTAGCATGTGTAAATTTGGGTTCGTACATATTGCCCCCTCAGAGAAGTGTTTTAGCCATGAAGGGGTGTAAAATGTAGAGTCTGAGTATGGCATTCCTAAATTAGGGAGTTAGAAGTTGTACCTGATAAGTCTACGTGCCGAAGTAATGCCATCCAATCTCTCGCTACTTGCAAAATGTGAACAAGACTCAAGTGTAGATAGATATGAAATCGAAAGAAACATGCTAAAATAAAATGACAAGAGAACTTACCATATACGTGGGGATAAAAGTATACCTGCGCCAACACTCCATCCCTACAAGACACACATACTCAAAACAAAGTTAAAACAAGCCATATATATATATATATATATATATATATATATATCTAGAACTATTATTTTTAAAATCAATTGTACTCACCCTTGTAGAGAATTTGGAGTTCTAGATTACCTGTGACTTTATTGAGCAAGAGTACATCCAAATTGAAGAGTGCAATGACGTGATCATGACCTCACGAGCGAGAGGAGCAACAACAAAGAAAAAGGTTAGTATTTTACATTTATTCATTTTAAACCTAAAATGTTAAAATTTGAAAAATCTATGCCTAGGGGGTGTTATGTTTGTAAATATTTTAGTGAAAATGGTCCCTAGGGGGTCATCTAGGTGGGTTTAGCTTTTATTTCATCCAAAATTGTCCATTTTTGTGTGTTTTTGAATTTTTTGGGTCATAGGGACTGTTCGTCCATTTTGGACATGACTGCCACCCTACATAGGGCAGCGGTTACATAACCACCATGGAAATTACACAACCACCACTCTGCACATGGTGGCGGTTGCATAATTGTTGGGGCGGAGGCTAGTTTTATCAAACTTAGGCTATTTTTTTTATTTTAAGTTGTTTTGTATTGTTTTTAACGAGTTTATGTATTGAATCATGTTTATAACTTGCTCTTTTTCTTGTTTTGGTGAATGTAGAAGGACTCCTACGTTTGGTGGAGCTAGGCCAGAGAGCATGAGAGAATTTTGGGGATTATCAATCAGTTTTCCTAGGTAGAGAGGGACTTGTTATATAGAGCTGATATATGGAGGATTTCACATACGGAGTTGATAACGCCAACCAGTCATTTACTGTGTGACTTATTGAGTTGCTAGGATGTTTACCTGAACAATTTTTGGTTTCTTGGGGTTAGGGGAGAGTGGACCATCACTCTCAAGGATGTTCACAGGATTTTGGGTGTTCCTGCGACCAACATGCGATTGACATTAGACAGTATGAGATCGATAGTTAGATCTAGGAGTGGGGGAACATACATGGGAGATGACATGCCACTTAATATGGTGCCAAATAGGGCATAAAATTAATTTCTATTACCTTCACACCTATCCCCACCCTACACAAAGCCATCATTAGTATTTTGGCTTCACATTTGGTGGGAGATAAGAGCGGGGACAAACTCGTGTACTGTTGGGCTCCCATTATTCAGGTTATTGAGTAGTATGGGAGGATCTAGGCTTGGGGTGTGGACATTCTTGGAGCCACATATCATGACTTATACCATGTTTTCAGGCTCTAGGGGAAGTCCCTAAGCCACCCTACATTGGTTATGAGCTAGGTCTATGAGAGGATCATCCCCTACTAGAGGGGAGTTAGCATATCAGCTCCGGGGGATATCAAAGCCACGAGGTGGACAATCATGGCCTCTCTAAGAGGGGAACATCATCCCATCACTACATTGACCACATATGAATTAATTGTGAGGCCATACTAGGATATGATTGGGTTATGGGGTGATGATGGAACTATACCGATTTCTTGTGGTAGTATGACGTAGTTAGTAGATAGAAAATCTAGGGTGGGGGTCCACCCTATTGACAGAGTCCATTAGCAATTCAGGATTCCATATGATGATGCACTTCCTGCCATTCCTATTATTTATCATGGCATCAGAGAGGATCATGGATGCCCTAAGGGCCTGCATGGTTGGAAAATTTTTACACTTGGGTTACCTATCATTGTAAAGGCTATCCTAGTTCCTAGAGCACCACTATCCTTCCTCCAGATTGAGGCCACACCCACTCACAATGGGGAGGAGGAGGAGGAGGCCCACATAGATACAAAGACTGAGACTGAGGGCAAGACCGACAAGGAGATGGGTGAGGAGGTCGGAGAGGAGACTGCTCATGATAGTGAGGGGGTTAGTGACATGGAGTGGTGAGTCACAAAGGATATATCTATTATAGAGAGAGCAGAGGGGGATAGAGAGAAGGAGACTCCCGTTTCTGAGGATCCACTTTCTCATGAGGGAGGTGATGATGAGTAGTCAGTGATAGGCCAACACATCACCTCAGGAGAGGGTGAGGCTTAGCAGGTGCTTGCAATAGCTCCACCACCACCAGCTGCACTAGTCAACCCTTACTATATGCCAAGAGATCCGAGTATGTAGATACTATTATCTCGACTCTATTACTTAGAATTATTAGTGAATTGCACATTGTGTTTTTTTTTTTGAGTTTTTAATAATTTTCTAACTCACCATTTTTTTATTTTACTTTTGTAGCCACTAATGATGGATGGCGAGATTTTATTCATTGAATCTTGACCAACCCATTACTCGTTCACATGGGGAAGACTAGAGAGGATATTCTTGTGGACATGGCGTAACCATTGCAGGCCGGTCGTCACACTATTTTTTTGCACTGGTTTTAGGAGCCACAGAGATTATTTCTGATACGAGGACTGAGCTTTCCACATTTCAGTTAGCTAATCGGAGACAACAATGGAATCACTCTCATAGTGAGGCCACGACTAGTTCAAGATCACATGGTCACTCTCATCACTTAGTGCATGGAGGCTCACATTCACGCCATAGGAGTCATGGACATGTTCCTTCTTAGGGGTTCTATAGGGAGGGATAGGCCATAGGACTTTATTATTTCAATGTCATTTTGTGAGACATAGATATGATTTTTTTATTGCATGCTCATTGCAAGTGTTTTGACCACACCTAGAGTGTGACAACATTATATATAGACTTGACTTATTATGGATATATATACAGATACTTCTTTTTGTTTCAGTCATTCTTGTGTAAGATATGACTCATTGATGGTTTATTTCACTTGTGTATTCTTAGATGCTCAGAATTTCCAATGTTTTACATAATTTTTGGATGCATGCTATGGATGATGATATGCTAACAAAATGATTTCTTTTTGTTGTTTTGTTTCATATGATGCTAATAAAAACACAATGTAATGTCAAAACTTTGGTTTTTCAAGCAACATTTGATACCTCTAATTTAGTTGGAAAATTATGATGAATGTGATATGATAAGAAAATGAAAACACACCACTTCTAACTTCACGTAACTAGTAAGATGTGAGGGATCATCACTGAGAGCTAAAAGGGATGTGAGTTGTATGGTTTTTTAATGAATCAAATTGATGAGAAAAAGATAATATTTTGACAGAAATCCAATTAGGAACCTTCAACCTAACTCTGCACACAGTTTACTACATAGTCTAGAGTGTGATTTACTTGTAAGTTTATCTAGACTTAGATCCATAGATGGCCACTCAATTGACAAAATCTGGTTTTAAGGTTTTAACTCTTTTGGAACATACACATCTAATTCACTTTTTGGGGATTTTAAGATTTCAAATCACTTTTTATTAAATGAATTTCTTACAACTTACTAACTTATTTAAAGAGACCCCATATACCTTGCTTCATGCTACCAGTAAAAAGCATGGGCTCATCACCAAGGATAAGATATAGGCAAGTAAGGGCACTCCCCCCCTTTCCTAACCTCACACTACTAGTAAGAAGCATGAACTCATCACTGAAGATTGGTGGGGAAAGGAAGTGTAGTTTTATTTGTAAAAGAAATATTTTTGCATTTATTTGATTTGACTTGTTCATTTTTTTTGTAGATTTTTAAATTACTGGTAGCACCTCCATTAGAAAGAGGGAAATGGAAGAAGAATGGGAAAATTTGAATATGCATTGATTTTTGGGACATAAACAAGGCATGCCCCAAGGATGATTTCCTGATACCTTCCATCAATGTTTTCATGGATGCAGCAACTGGATATGAGTTGTTGTCACTCATGGATGGTTTCTTGGGTTACATTTAGATTAAGATCTCTTATGAGGATAAGAAAAAGACAAATTTCACTACTCCTTAAGGTACCTATTACTATGTGGTCATGTCATTCGGTCTTAAGAATACTGGTGCTACCCATCAATGAGAAATGACCTATATATTCCATGATCTTATTCACAAGATTGTGGAATCATATGTTGATGATCTTCTAGCTAAGGCCAAGAAGCACTACGATCACCCTGAGGTGCTTTGCATCATCCTCTCTCGTCTCATTGAATACGATGTCACACTAAATATAGAGAAGTGTGTATTTGGAGTGACGGGAGGGAAATTTTTGGATTACATCATCTCTTCACGAGGGATTGATGTAGATCTAGAAAAAATTGGATCAATATTAGAGATGACTCCACCCAAAAATGATTCAGGCATCCGGTCCTTTCTTGGAAATATCAAAGCAATCTGCAAATTCATACCTGATTTAACTTGTATTATTCATCCTATCAACAATTTGTTAAAGAAGGATTGTTATAGCATCTGGATGACTGAGTTTTACAAGACATTTGAATTGGTCAAGCATTTCCTATTATCATCACCCACACTCATGCCGCCTTAAGGTAAGGTAGATTATCCTTTCATCTTGTAGTCTCAAGCTACAAACATCTCTCTTTCTTGCATGTTAGCACAAGAAGATGATGATAAATGTGAACGTGCAGTTTACTTCATTATTCACACCTTGCTAGACTATGAGATGAGTTATACGTAGGTAGAAAAGGAATGCCTTGCTATAGTGTTTGCAATGAAATGGTTAAGGAATTATATGCTTAACCAAGAAATGTGGGTAATTGTCAAGACCGACCATATTTGAACATTTCTAATGTAGGGTTCCTTGTCCAAGAAAGTTGGATGCTTTATGACCCTAACGGGTGAATTCAAGTTAACCTTTTTAATCAAAAGTCCATCAAATGCCAAATCATTGTAGATTGGATGGTAGAAAACCCATTAGATGGTGGAGATCTAGTAGACTTTGATTTCCCCTATGACTGTGTATACTACATTGAAAGCATGCCTCTCATTATTGTGTGTCCATGGTATTCAGACTATTGATGATTATATTTGTGGATGAACCGTTAGAGTCATGGGATACATTAGGGAAGTGGGATGATGCTCCCTAACATAACCTCCAAATTTAAAATAAGTTGGCTCTTCTCTATGGTGTGAGGTAAAGGTTAGAGGAAAAATGATACAAAGCACAAAACTGACAAAGGTGATGCACCGAAACTAATCTTAAAAGACACAGAGATACATCCTGGGGAACTGCTTGAAATAGTCAAAGAAAATTTAGCATGGTCTACTATTTTTAGATGTATCTTGGATTGTCAGAGATCGAGAAGGTGTAAAACATAACAATATGTAGATGATAGATGTATATAGAAAACCCAAGGGCATATAACACTATATATCTTCAAAATTATCTCAAAATTACCAGCAATGAAAGATACAAAATATTGAAAGCTAAAATGCACAGAACAAGAACTCTTTATTCTTAGAGAAAATAATACATAAGGATGATATGGCAAAAATTACAACTTCCTTCTACAACAGAGTCTTGTTAAGGCTAGCTAATATAATAACTAAGCCTAGAATCCCTTTTCATAGCTCTAGTATGTTTTCTTTTTTAATTCCCTCATTGCTTGCTTGGTTATTGATCTGAACATTTCTATATAGATCCCTTTGGCTCTTGCTTCAATGTACATAGTAAAATCTTCCACCGATAGCATTTAATTTTCTTACAAGATCTTTCATTTTTTTGGTCAAGATCTCAACTGCCTGTTGGTGATACTTACGATTGCCTTTAATTCATCCAACTTGTGCTCCTTTGGTTGGTGTTTATTCCATATCTGCTATGTGGAGGTCATGCACTTGTTTGAGGGATTTTCCAGGGGTGTTGTCTTCAAAACTATGCCTAAGTGACGCATAGAGAGCATGTGTTTCTACTATAATATTGAATTTTAAGCCCGAATGGGCAACTTTATCGTGCCTAAGACACATGGGAAATGTGGTGAAAGTTTTAGAACACTCCTTCGCTTCATGCCCTGGTGCACCAAAGGGACACATGGACATCTTCCACGTTCAACTTCATACTTAGTCAAATTTAGGCTCAAGAGAGCAAAAAGATCTAGGACTAGAGCAACAAAAGACGGTAGCCAATAAAAGAGTCTTATAGAAAAAAAACTCTACAGTTATGGTGACTGTTGGTGTGTTTTATTTTCCACATCATTAGGTAAGTCATCTAACTTAGGTGAGATTGTAGGTCCACATGTCATTTAGGGGTCATTATGAGATTCTCTAACGTGTCAGTGTGTCATATGCATCATTAGGGAGTTACACTTCTATTCTGGGAATGTAACTCCCCCTCTCCACTCGAGTTGTCATGATTGCAACACGGGGGGTTACTCAACACCTCCTATATGTACACCCCTTTTGGATCTATGAGATAGAGGAGAGTTTTTTGGCTTATCGAGGTTCTGCCTGTTTTTTGAATCCTTGCACACACATTCGGTTGATGCTCGCTCCTCTCAAGATCTCTTCACCCTACCATTCACACATCTATTGATGTGCACGTCGTGCGTCATGATCCTCGCTTTTGGGTTTTGAACCATCTTACATGGTATCAGAGTAGATCTTGTGGATTTGTGCAATCTTCAGTGTTGATCGTGCATTTTTCAGCTTCTAGCATGATATTTATATTCTCATGTGTGTGTGTCGTAATGGTTATTCCTATTGTGCATTTATTTCATTGATTTCGGGCATCCTTCATTTTCGGGTTTGTCTTGTGGGTTTGAGTTTGTGTTTGGACTTGGACCACTCGTTCTTCACTTTATTCAAGCTTCATCTTGAATTTTGGTTGTCATAAGCACGGTTTTCATTTCTCCCAGTGACCTGTACTCTTTTCTTGTGTTGGCACTTCTGCATATTGGTCGGTTGGAGGCTAGCCTCCCCAGTTGGCATTTCTGTCAGAATTTTCATGTTCCTGCTCGTGGCTTTGACTGGTACTCGTGGATTTTACTGAGTGTCTCTACCACTATGCCACCTTCTCACCGTTCTATGCATTCCACTCCACAGTGACCCCTCCAACGACTCCCTCTACTTGTGATTTTTCTAACTAGTGGTTCTTTTCCTTGCTCTACTTGTAGATCTTACTTCTGCTGAGTCGTGGTTCCCTTTTCCACTGTGATTTTCTTGCCATGGCCTTGCCTTGACTCCTTTAGCTCTTTAGGTTTCACTACTAGCTTAGTCTACCTGTGTGTGGATGTTTTTACTCATAGTGGATTTTCCTTGGATCAACTCGTGCTTCGATCCTGTGACTGGTGCGTGTGTTTTCTGAGGTGTCTCTTGTTTGACCCTACTCGTGGATTCTTCAGACTTGGCACTACTTTGGTTGCTCCCTCCAACCAACCCACCTCTGCATCCCTTCACCAAGCTCACCTACACCACCGGTCATTGGTTTCTAGCTTGGCATTGACTCCTCCAACGTGGACCACCTGTGTTGAACCTGCACAACTCGAGCCTACACAGTTACACAACTATTTCACCCGATCCTGCATGCGGCCGCTCCAACTCCACCTAGACACCTCTGAAGTCTTGAAAAGGTAGTTACAGTCAACTCGTGGCTTCATTTACAGTCACACTGACCAATCTCCCAGTGACTTGGTGCATTAATCGTGGACTCCATAGCTGCTACCAACTCGCCAACGAGGTCCAGCCACACAACAGCTCGGTGCCACATGGATTGACAACGCATAACATGGGCCCACACCCTTTTAGACATTGTTTGGTGGTAAAAAAAACCCTCTTTTTTAATGTTTTATGGAAAAAACATTTATTTCATGGCATTATAATTTTAAGGCTGTAATTTTCTTGTAATCATGCCCTTCCTACGTGTGTCGAAGATGGAGGGTGAGGTTCGAGATTGGCAGGAGGATAATCCCCCCTCGCAAGAAAAACAACCCCTACCTGAAATTTGATGCCATTTCCAATGAGTACCCACACGACACCCTTTGCACCCATTTAGGGCACTTTTTTAATCCATTTGCAGGACTTATTGGCATTTTCCATCAGTTGCGGGAATCATTTTCTTGCTATAAATTTTGATTCGCTACTCAGTTTTGAGAGCTTCTTTAGTCAAAGTTGCATGATTTTTTACACATTACGTGATGACATTGTCATTTTTATAAATGCACTACTTTATAAAGTGCCACATTCTAGGGGGGTTCACTAGTACTCTTGGGTTTTCACACGTAGACGCATTATCGGCCGAGTCTGACGTCTTGCTTTTGTGCACCTTGCACCTTTGATTCCGCATCATGGAGAGTTCTCTTTCCAGAAGTTATCATCATAGGATTTCTTTACAGCCTCTGCCACTTCTTACTGGGAGAGAGAACTATTAATCTTGATGTGCTTCCATGGACTGTTATTTCACTCACGAGGGTCTTTCACCCTTCTTACTTGGGTGATTTTCTACACCCAGTAATCATCATCATCTGGAGGACTTCCTTGACACTTGCGACCATGTTTTTGGTCACATGATGATGCATGTCTCCCGATCTCTCTGGTTTCATGTGGTAGACTCAGATCCACCCCACCGTGTCTGGATCATTCTTCAGTCCCTCTATGGAGACCCTTCACATACTACCACCGTTGTTTCTACTGCTGATCCAGTTATCTCCTCTTGTTCTTCATGTGATGATAGTTCCATTGACACAGACTCACTTGGTTCTACTTCCGATGACGAGGATTGTGCACCCAGTTATGATGTCGAGAGTACTACAGAGGACTCTTCTCCTGCTTCTCTCACTATTTCAGAGAGTGTTGACAAATCCCACATCTCATCAAATATCGAGTAGTATCCTATTCATTCTCATACAGTCATCACACCCACCTCTTTTCCACCTTTAGTGTGTGAGGCCCCTTCCACTCCTCTACCTTCATGGGATGACTCATACCTATCTGACATCACTCTTTTGTTTGTTGAGCCCCCTCATTGGGAGGAGTATCTTCCTGACCTCAGTCATCTTTTCACAAAGTAACTCATGATGCACTACATGTTCTTCATCCATCTACAGGTATTTCAGAGGATTTCATCATCTCCGTTGTTGGGAGTGCCCCTTCTGGGACTTACCACTTCCAATTTTTTGGAGACCCTCATTGATCCACCCTTACTTGTGGATCCATTTTCTATTGTGGATGTTTTGTTACCTTCACATCAGTTGGACATCATTTCGACCCGGTGTTCACCCTTCATACTCTAACAGTTTTGCACTTGTGACATTACCTTCGGTTCCTTGGCTCTCACTTGCTAGACCTATGTCACACTTTCATGGACCAGACTCAGAGTTCTTCGTGTTGCTACCTTCAGTTTCCTTTGCGGAGTGGGCAGACTTCCAACATGTCATTTTTTTCCTTCCTAAGGGCAGGCACATAGTTTGGTGTGGATGGCTCTTCTTCAGTCTAGAGGTAGAGAATCTCATCATCAACATTCTTCTAGGAGACTTCCTAGAGCTGCAGAGTTCAGATCCATCCACGGAATCTTCTGCATTCCTCTCATCTCCCTCTTCTTCTCTATTCTTCTTCTTTCCGATAGTTTGCCTCTTTGTACATGGGTACCTTTACAGGCTCGTCTATGGCCAGGACCCATCTTTGACATCTTTCTTATATTAGAGAGTGTTTTGTTCTCTTGTGGTGTATGTTTTTCCCACTGGGTTTTCCTTCACTTCTTGGGACTTCTTTTTATGCATGGGTACCTCATCAAACTTTGGGTCAGGACCCATTTCTTGTTTCTGACTTGCCACCTCATCCTAAGTTACGATGAAGGGGGGGTGTTGGTGTGTTTTATTTTCCACATCATTAGGTGAGTCATCTCACTTAGGTGAGATCGTAGGTCCACATGTCATTTAGGGGTCATTATGAGATTCTCTTACGCATTAGTGCATCATATGTGTCATTAGGGAGTTACACTTCTATTTTGGGAATGCAACTCCCCCTCTCCACTCGAGTTGTCATGATTGCAGCACTGGGGGTTACTCAACACCTCCTATATGTAGACCCCTTTTAGATATATGAGTTAGAGGAGAGTTTTGTGGCTTATTGAGGTTCTGATTATTTTTTGAATCCTTGCACACACATTCAGTTGATGCTTGGTCCTCCCAAGATCTCTTCACACTACCGTTCACACATCTGTTGATGTGCATGTCGTACCTCATGATCCTCACTTTTGGGTTTTGAACCCTCTTACAGTGACTCACCAAGGGATTCCCTACTAGTCATGAAAGGATCTAAAAATCCTCTTGGCCTCAAAATTCAAAAATTTTCTTATGAAATGCCTCTCAAAGTTGTTGTAAATAAGTCTAATATCTGAGCCATTCCACCTCTGTAGGGTAGGTTCTTCGTTGCAAGGCTTAGAAAGCTCGATCCATCTCGATTATCTCCTTGTTAGAATTTTTTTTGAGACTCTACACTACTGCATATAAACGGAACTCCAATTATACTATTGGGTTCAAGATGGCTTCCACCTCAGTGACATTGGAACTCTCTTTTAAAGACTAAAAGATAGTCTTATATTTCCATTTGGTGATCAAGAGCTGTTGAATTTGGTCCTTTGATAGGAATTTAGAGTCATCGAGGAAGGGGGAGGGAAATCCTAACTGGACTAATTTTTTTATGCTGTTCTTCCGCTCTTTGATCCCCTATTAGAGATGGGTCAAGAGATTCTGGCATTTGATGGATGCTTTGTTGCAGCTCAGGATCTCATTGATTTTTGTAGCAATCATCTACCTATCAGTGATTCATGCCCCTTGTAGGGTGGATTCGGAAGCGTAAGTTTCTGAAACAACAGTAATGATTCAAAGACCTTGGCAACTATAACATTGCTAATGGTGGAGGCTGTGGTGTCCACATTTGAGCATAACCCTTTTTCATAAGATATAAATCCAAGTGTGGGGGCTAGATTCATTTCTGTGGTGGAAATTCAGTCACAACAAGAGGCATATGGCTCCTGCATTAATGCTACAATTCCCCCTTTTTGGGGTTGTTGTCCCAATTTATGGGTAAAGTCCTTGACCAAGTCCTCAGATGATTTCAACCTTATCTAGAGGTTTCCCTTTTCTACCTTGACGGTGCGTAATTTTCTTGGATCATAGCCACCTCTGCCTTCCTTGAATCAACCTCCTTTTGGAGGGATCCTTTCTCATGTGAGAGATAATTGGTCGAGGCCTTAGATGTGGTTTATTTAGCTTCCACTTGAGAAGCCACAGGGAATTCTTGTGACAAAGATTCCTTCAATTCCTTGTGGATTTGTTTGATCTCCTTGCCTTTTCCTTTAATCTCATCTTGTTGGTTGGCCATGGTTGCTTCTTCCCTACGGAGGATAGATTGTGCCTTTCTCAGCTGGTTGCTAAGCTTAAGGTAGTCTATCATGACTAAGACCATAGTTTCATTCATTAACTCAACCTTATCCTGAGGCAAAAAATCTAAGAGATCAACCATGACAATGATGATATAATATTCATCAGCCTGAATCTGTTCCATAGGTTTGGATACTTGGGGGAATAGTTACGTGATGGTCAAGGAGCTCTATTGATGGTCATATAATAAGAACATCTGCTTCATTTCTCCTACCAACATTTCCTTCTTCTTTTTCTTTTCCCTTATTTTATCTTGGGCTACCTTATTAGTTTTAGCTTGACTCAGAAACTTTGAGGGAGAAGGGAAAAACCCACTCATGAATGGGAACCCCAGTGGCAGACCATATGGAATTGTAACTTATGGTTGAGGCATTACAGTTACTAGAACCAAAGAAGGGTATGTCACCATGCGAGGGGAGAAAGTTAGGATGGTGGAGGGAGGTTGAGGTAAAAGAGGGGCTTCGAGTAGAAAGAGATTTTGAGATGGGGTTAATGATAAGGGGATACCCCTTGTAGGGGAAAATGGTGGTGGAGGAGGGGATAAAAAGGGATCCTTGAGAGGAGACACAAAGGTAATGGTAGACTTTAACTTTTTACACGGGGGGCTTGACATTGATTACTCCATAGGTTCCCCACACTGGGAAATTGATGTGATATGTGGTGTGGATGTATGAACCGAAGGACCTTGCTGAGAAATGGAGGGCAGAGGTGGTACTGGAAATTGCTATTGGGAGGGACCACAAGACTCTATGGTCGATCTCACAGGCTGCTCTGAGGTGATTGTCACAATGTCCTCACTCTCCACATTAGATTCATGGTCTGCATCCCAAAACTACTCCCATTTCTCATCACTGGATACACCATAAAAATTGAGGGTGGTTTGTCTGATATTTTTCCTATACTTCCAATAGGCTTCAATATTTTTCACACTCCAATCTTTCTTACGCAGGGACGCTCTGAGTCCTTTTAACATAGTGAGGGTGGGATCATACTTGTTCTTAAATGGGTAGAATGAATCCCATTAGAGAATTGGAATGTCATTGAGCTCAACGAATATGTCAGGTGACTTTTCTTGAGGGGACCACTTTTTTTCAAAAAAATTCTTGGGCTCGTGCTTGTAGGAGTTCAGGACCTTGTTTCGAACTAGAGTTGTGGCCATTGTCCCATCCAGGTCATACCTCCATGAGTCTTAAATTAGGGTGAAGATGTAGGAAGCCATATTTTGTGTGAGGCTATGCTCTACCTTTATTTTAATCACAGTAATTCCTCCCTCACTCAAGGGGATGTCAAAAAGTGCCTTCTTTTTTTGACCGAATCTGAATTCAATATCTAGGAGTACCAACTTCCTAGATATCTCAAGACCCACCACCCATTTCATGAGGACCCTTGAGAGCATAAAGGATTTGTCTAAAAAACCATGCAACCAAATCATCGAATGCCCTACCCCAAAAAAATAAACACAAAGGTGTATGGGATCTGCAAGGATATACTAGAAAAATCTATTCATTCTGTTGTTGACCCCTTTCAGGTTAAATTCGAGCAAGAGGGGATCCACAAAAGAATTAAAAATTTAATATACATCTGATGAAAAAGAAAGTACATGAGTCCAAGAGGAAACTAGAATTATCTTTTGGGGATCAAAATCCACATCTCATAGAGTCAGATTCATGAACTGGCTAAGCTACTGGGAATTCTGATATAGAATAAGGTGGAACAAATATGAAGAATACCTAAAGGTGGAGTTTATTAGGAACCTAGTGGGCTTCTCACAAATAGATTCCACAATGACTTCAACGAAGTCGAAGTGGTACGCCTGCTCTTTACTTATGGACCTAATTCTGAACAAGGCCACCATCTATCAATCTTGGACGTTCATGTCTGAATCTTGGCCAAAAATGAATGTCAGCATGGAAAATACATCTTGTGAATTTTCCATAATTGACTTCAAGGTAATGGGGAATCCTGCGGTTCCCGAACTGCCTAAATCTTTCTACGTTAACTCCATATTAAGAAATGAATATTTATTCTGACACTAAGCCCAGATGCTTTGGAGCCTGACCATATAATAGAAACTGTGTGTTGGGTCATAAATTAGAGCCAACATATCCGTGACAACTTGAGGTGTAATTACCAATTTTATGTTCCCACCCTGGATGGTATTGGTGTCAGAGTCAAAA
Source organism: Taxus chinensis (assembly GCA_019776745.2). Taxonomy (NCBI): domain Eukaryota; kingdom Viridiplantae; phylum Streptophyta; class Pinopsida; order Cupressales; family Taxaceae; genus Taxus; species Taxus chinensis. The sequence continues at coordinate 214,578,406 of CM034149.1, forward strand.
TAACCCACACACATTTGTATGATCTTTGGGTATGGGTGCATGAGAGGCACCATATATTGGGTGAGTGTCATGCTCCATATTCTTGAGCCAAAAGTTTCAAAATTTCCCAATTTAAGAAACCTGGCGTAGGTTACCTCTCTCAGAGCATTAGGATTCTTATTGAGAATAAGGTCGAAGACGTCATCAAAAAATTTAGAAACCATAGAAAGGTCACTAGAATGAGACTCCTCATCAAGGAACCTCAACCTTGGTTGAAGAGGGCGTGGGGGCACAAGTTTTCCTGCATAAGAATTCACTTGTGGTGTGGATTTGGAAGTCACCATGGTAGTTTTTAGGACTAGGAGAAGGCTCTGATTCTTTTACTTCGAGACTTGGAGACTAATTGGAAGACTCTAGCTTTTGAAATGAACATGTTGGAAACTCCCATCTATCTTAAATATCTGATTTAACTTGTAGAGTAACAACTTGTGCGTATATAGAGTCACACCACATAATGGTCACTTTTTTAATTAATGACCCTAAGCACTGAACTCTACGCTTTTTGAGATATTCTATATCAATTCTCAATGTTTTTACCTCAAATATCTTAGGAGGACGTTGGATCATTAATTTCAGGAAAAATTAGGAAGGTGCATTCCCTCCGAAACTTCAAAAAGAGGAAAGGCGGATTTGTGAGGGACACATGTCTGAGACACTTATGAAAGGGAAAAAACAAAACTATACATATGATACAATATTAAAAAAAAAAGAGACTCAAAGGAAAGGTTTTAAATGAATCCCGTTTACCGAAATCGTCAAGGGGTCACCTTCCATGGTTTCAAGTTCTAAAGCATTGTTCTTTTTACACGCATTTATTTTGAAGGGTCCCGTCTATAAGGGGTTGAACTTTCCATGATTTCCAAGCTTAGCGGCCCTTGCATCCCATTTCAAAATGGTAGTACCAACTTGGAATTTTGGTTTCGAGGTCTTTCGATCGAACCAAGTTTTCACCACCTACTGGTGGCTGATCATTACTTCATTAGCATCCTCCCATTTCTCTTGGATATCTACTAACTTAGCAAGTCTCACTTACATCGCCCCATTTTCCTTTATCTCAATTTGTTTTTATAATTGGCATCACAACGCTTTTTCCATAGACTATCTCATATGGCGAGGCTTTCAGAATCTGTTTAGGTGTGATTCGATCAGCCCATAAGGTTGTTTTGATATGTTCATGCCATAGCCTCTTATGCTCATTTCCCATTCTTTTTATGAGCCTGATCATGTTCTTGTTAGTGGAATCTCCCAGACCATTTCCTTATGGGTAATAATTGGAGGATGTTTTCAGATATATCCCATGATTTACAACGAATTCAAATACTTTGGCCCCAAACAAGGCCTTATCATTATCTGATATAATAGTGTGGGGGGGTCTGATGCATGTAGTGATATCATGTAGAAGTCTCAAGATCACGTTCTCAGTGGCCTCTTTCAATGGAACTTCCTCCAACCATCAGGTGAAGTAATCGGTTGTGGTGAGGTTCCACTTGTGCCCATTGCTCAAAGTAAGGTTGATCATTCTGATGAAGTCTAGACCCCATTCTGTAAATAGTTCCTCAATTAGGATGGGGTTAAGAGGTAATGTTGCTTTCCTCCAAAAACCTGTATAAACTTGAAAAACCTTACATTTATTTGTCTCTTCTTGATTTTAAGTGAACAAGATCGGCCAAAAGTATCTTTCTTGTAGGATTTATATGGATTTGGTTTGGGAAGAAAAATGGCCTCTTGATCTCCCATGGTGTAACTTGTGTAAGAATCCTTCAACTTCTTCATTCTCCAGGCACTTTAGCAGGATTTTATTAAAGTTCCCTTTGAAAAGGAAATCAACAATCATGGTGAAATTGGATCCTTGTTTCCTAAAGTACCTCCTATCCAAAACCTAGCTACCTGATTCACTTTCTTGGATATAGAGTATCTCGTCGGGCTCGTCGTTAATCAGGGGCATGGGGTCTTATGTTAAATAGTGACATAGGCCCCTTCCCCATACTAGCTTTGTAGGTTTTACCTCAATGTCATATTCGAGGATCTTAGTGATCCAGTTAGCTCTTTTATTTGTTATCTCACCCTCTGTTATATATTATTTGATGCTAGAGTGTGCCTCCATAACTTGGATTTTACTATGAGTGACGCAGTGCTTGAATTTCTTCAGACCCTTAACTATATCATAAGATTGTGTTTCTACAAAGTTATACCTTATTTCATAGTCATGAAGAGTTTTTGAGAAGAAGGCGATAATATTTTATTCTCCTTGATACTCTCCCTTCTATGTCAACACAGATGTTATGCTATGTTTACCACCGTATACATACATGATGAAATCCTCTGAGAAGTAAGGGTTGCATAGTACCAAGGTGGATGTGATGGCTCCTTTGATTACTTCAAAGACTTGATGATATTCAGCGGTCCATTTGAAGTTAAGGTCCTTCTTGAGAATTAGCGTGATCGGTAGGATCATTCCGAAAAAGTATGAAATGAACTTGCTGATAAAATTGATCTTTCTTAAGAAATATTGGACCACTTTTTTATTGACTAGTAAGGGCTGTCCCAGAATGGCTTCAACCGTTTCTGGATCAATAGAGATTCCTTCCTTTGAAACAATGTCTCCCAGGAGTTTTCCCTGGGGTACTCTGAAAACACATTTCCTTGGGTTCAGAGAGATCCCAAATTCTTGGCATTTCTTGAATACAGATTCCAAGGCATCAAAATGACCCTTCGCTATCTTGGTAAACACTGTGAGATCATCTAGGTATATATGAATTACCTTATTGATCATTGCTCCAAACATGGATTCCATGGCTCTTTGAAAGGTAGCTCCAGCGTCTGTGAGTCCAAATGGAATTTTTACATATGTAAAGGTTCCCCATTTTGTCATGAAAGTGGTCTTATGTTGGTGGCTTTCTACGAGCCATATCTGGTTATAGCTTGAAAAACCATCCAGTAGAGAGAACCTTTCCGAGCTTGCAATTGTTTGTAATATCTACTCCATGGAGGGTGAAGAGTATCGATCCTTTAGGGACACTCTATTTATGTCTCTAAAATCTACATAGAGTTGAATTTCTCTGTTTCTTATTCCTTACTAGGACTAGGTTAGAGACCCACATTGTGTGCTTGCTAGGAAAGATTATTTTGGCCTCTAGGATTTTTCTCAGTTCCTTAGCCATGAGGGATTCTATTTTTAGGGTCACAGGCCTATGTTTCTAGCTTCCTCTCATTAGTCACTTCTAGCTTGATATAATCCTCCTTTAGTACTGAAAAATTCCTTCGATCTAAACTAGCGTCAATAAAATCAAAAAGGATTTCTAGTATTATTAACCCTTTTGGAAGTTTGTTTGTCTTCAACTGAATAATCTAATCTCCATAAGCTTTTTCAATCTTGGGTTGGACTTGGTTCGCAAACTGGTCAAATTACTGGAGGAAGTGTATAATCTACTAGACGCTATTAAAACTTGCCAATGATTGATGCTATCAGGTATAGAAGGGTGGATGATCAATTTTATGGTACTGGGATGGATTACAATCTTATTAATGCCATCCTATCAACCTCTATATTTTTATCTCAAAAGATAACCTTGATATTAAAGGCTTTGAAATATTCGTTGAGATCCCACACCCTATGTTGATAGGACCTCATTCTTGTATTTTTTTTGTGGAAATTTTCCTTGCCTGTGTTACTGCCAACTCCGAGTCACCAAAGACTCTCAATTGTTTGATGCCTTCCTTTCGTGTCGTGGCCAAGCCATGTACTAAGGCCTCATACTCTACTTCGTTACTGGTACAGGAGAACTAGAAGCAAAATTTCTAGAGTATCTTATTTCTGTTTGGGGATAACAAACATATTCCAGATCCCAAGCCATTTTTGCTTTCATCCCCATAGAAATGTAGGGTCCATATCTGGGATCTCTTACGGGATTCCCTTCTCTTTTATCCTCTTCTTTTACCACCTTTGGAATCGTGGAGTCCTCGTTGAAAATGACGTAAGTAACCAAACCATTCGAATTGAATTTCTCAAAGGGATCTCTTAGGGGAAGGTTGGCTAAATGATCACTGATTTTAAGATTACACTCCTCTGTATATGATTCCTCTTCTCTGGTGATCATAGCGTGGGAAGCCTCAAAACCTAAGACCGCTCGGTCCATTATATGTTCCTTGGAAAGGGGTTCTAATAATAGCTTCATCTTAGACTCATAATTGGTTCGCAGAATCAGATGGGACCAATCAAGAGACATATAACCTCTTATTTTAGCTATGAAATCATGGGAGAGATGCAGTCCAAAGACTGGTGGAACATCAATTACTACTATATCCTGTGGAACGGTTAGTTTCAGGAATGAATAAAGATGCAATGGGAGCCCCTTTATAGCTCCTATGGTTTGGACTGATTTTCCATCCAGTTGTATGACTCCTTTCTTTAAGGGCTCATATTCAATTCCCAAGGCATATGTGATTGCTTTGGGCATGATTGTAGTGCTTACACCAGAGTCTATCATGGAGTTATGTAATAATTTCCTACCTATGATAAGAGTTATAAAAAAGAAATAGGGCCTTGGTTTTTTTGGAATTAGGGTAAAGTGAGGGTTTTAGAAGGTCCCACAACCTTTTACAAAAATCCCATCTGGTTAAATAATGTGGTGAAAATTACATTAGAGATACGCAAGAAGATTTGAAAAAAAACTGAACAACTAAACAAAACAGAACAAAAGGCATAACAAAAAGTACAAATGATCATAAGATATTTTTCAACTCTTTAACAATATTCTTAACATATATAGAACAAGAATTTTTGGCCAACATATTAGCCAGGGAAATCAATTCAATGCAATCTTTGTTAATAACAGTCATGGTATTGTCAGCATAAGCTTCCTAAGCCTTCAAGAAATTGAAGGCCCTCTGAAGTTTAGAAAGGATAGAGGACACCAAATCCACCTGAATATCCTTGGTCGGTAGATTACCATCAATTGGAATTTCAACATTTGCCCTCGAGTTATTCCTTGTCTGGGAATCTTCACCTTTAGGTTGAGCATTATTTAACACATCATGGTGAATGGTTTCACTGTCTGTCATTTTAGCTTCATCAGTCCTAGGATGGAAAATCTATACATCAATGAGCAACTCCTCTTCCATATCCACAAGTTCGGAATATGGGGAGTTCAGATACAAAGCAACTAACCCCAGTAGAGAATTAGAGAGAAGAATATTTGAGTTGGAGATAAGAGTACCAATAGCAAGGAAGTCAAGACAAGGATGACAGGGAGAATGGGGAGGGGAGGTGGTGACCTCAGGGGAAAAACACACCTTCGAAATAAAAATCAACAATGGAGACCTCTGAATCAGAATTGGAGATAACTTGCAGATGATGATGATGGCTGGAGGAGGGGTGGGAAGTAGGAGAAGGAAGAGGAGATGAGGTGGGGGTGTGGTGGGATTTTCCATTTTTAACAGGAAAGTGAAAAAGTTCCGTGGGGGAGGAAATGAATTGAAAGAGCATAGACAAGAGGAATTTATGTAGAATAGGGCTTTTTCCCTCCCTGGCTAGATTGATTAAGTTCTCCGAAGACTGATATAAAAATACATAAAGGTTGATTCTCTTACCCCATTGTAGGTGAGAAAGGATGAAGTGAGGCCTGTAAACTAGTTTATAGTACCCGTCTATTGTAAAGTAGCGCATAATAACTTTGGACACTCTGTTCTAGGGGGGATTCAGGGATTCTCTCACATAGCTGGAAAGATATTTGGTCTAGTTTTCACCCTTATTGATGAATTCTTGGAGCTCTACCTTCAATGACCTCTTGAAGTAAACTGCCCTTGAAGCCAGAAAAATAGTCATTGAGGTAATTGTGTTAGACAAAATGGTGAAGAAGGTGTTGCCAATTTGAACCCTTCCCCTCGACTAGGTGGACCCCATAAGAGACAGTGACCAAATAAGATGAAATTATTTTCAAGAAGGTAGTGATGTCATTTTCTTTTAAAATATCCCAAACTTCTTCATCTTCCTGCAACTCAGCATGAGATACTGGTTTGATGCACTTGAGCTTACCACCCATGTTAATTTTCCGGTGGAAATACACTGAAGTGATATGTACAAGACTAAATTTAAATAACGTATTTTCTTTTTTCAAGGCTTCCACGTCAAGTGTCCACCTGTACTTGTCATGATTATGATGTGAAAAGGCACATCTTAACTCCATATTTTCCTGAGTGGTATTATGTCCTCCACACATGCCTAAACCATTTGGGTGTCTCATCATCATAATGGAGTAATTATGAGCACCGCCATCGTAAATAATGTCATCCTTATTAGTAATTTTGTTGACATTAGGAGCAACATAAACTGACCATAAGAGGCTAACTAGAAAATTAACAATCATTATGGATGATTTGAAGGAGATCATTAGGAAAATTTCCTAACCAATTTTGTTGATTATTGTGGAGGACACTAATATTAGCTAGGTGGTCAGCCGCCTTATTCCCTTCCCTGTAAACATGTTGAAACTTGATTTCCTGGAAGTTATTTTGGAGGATGCGAATGACAAAAATAATATTCTTGATAGTTCATTGGCATGGGTCCTATGAATTTAGGATATTTATTATGTTGAGTGAGTCACTTTCAATAATAAGAGGGCCATTTCCAATTTGGAGAGTAAGTTCAAGACCCTTAAGAATAGCTAAAGCTTCAGCTCTGTGATTAGACCCAACACTAAAATTTGTTGCAGTAGCAACAAGAGGGGTGCCAATGTTATTACTAATAATCTCACCCCATTCGAGTTCCCAGGGTTTCCTTTAGAGGCACCATCCATGTTTAGCTTAATCCATCCGGGAGGGGGAGGGAACGACCATACTTAAGGACAAGCCAAGGCAAAGGGTTTAGCCTTGAACTGAATCACAAGCTATTGATGCCAATTCTTGTTGTCACAAAATTGAAATTTTTGCTGATATTTCTTCTAGAGGAAGCTATTAAGGTTGTCTTGGAAGAGCATAGTGATACTTTTGGCAGCCTAAGTAGGATCCATGTTTTTTTCTTTGAAAATTCTCATGTTTATTTCCTTCCAAATACCCCAAAGGCCATGTGGGAGGATAAGCTTCCAAGCAAGGGAGAGGATCAGGTGTGAAAAGGGGGAATACCATTGATTAAGGGAAACTTGAAGGGATTAAGGGAAAATCTAAAAAACTCCCAAATTTTCCAGGAACCAATTCTAAATAGCTTGGGAGAAGGGACAATGGAGAAGATGGGAGGAGGATTCCAAAGCATTACAATAGAGAACACAACTAGTAGGAAGAGAGAATCCTATTCTTTTAATATTTTCCTCGATAGGAAAGCATTCATGAATGAGAGCCAGGTAAAAAATCCAATTGTAGTAATAATCTCTTTAGGCCAAATGTTTCGAAGAGGATGGCCATAACTGGTTCGATGCTTGGAATCATAAGCAACTTTAACAGTGAAGGAACCATAAGAAGATAAAGGCCAAATACGATCATAACCAGGCAAGGAGAAAGGAATATATTGGGAGGAGAGGGAGGATCTTAAGATTTGTAAACATTGACTATGAGTTTCACTGATTCCTGACCAGTCTAGAATATGCCAAGAGGGAACCAAATTAGATAACCTCCAATATCCATTCACTTTCTTTCCATGATGATTGATGAGGGGTTTTTTGATAACATCCCAAACAGGGTCCTGACATAGAGTTTTATTCATAATCCACCAATCTTTCTAGAAATTGATTTGAATTCCATTTCCCAGTCTCCATTTGGTGCCAATGCGCAAAATAGGGAGAGAGATAATTATTGAGTTCCAAATGGAAGAACCACATGGAAGAGAGGAAAGAAAGAAGTCCTCTGAGTGAGTCAAATATTTGGATATTAATAGCTACACCCAATGAGAATTTCCATAAGCCACTTCCAAACCAATCTTAGCCAGCAAGGGTTCTTTCATATAAACAATACGTCAAAGCCCTAGACCTCCCAATTTAGTCGGCTTACAAACATCATTCCAAGAGATTAAATAGATCCTCTTCTTGTCTTCCGATCTAGACCAGAGGAATATTTTTTGAATTCTTTCAATTGCATTAATCATTGAAGAGGGAATTTTAAGCAAGGACATGAAATAAATAGGTAGAATTTGTAGTGTATATTTTATCAATTAGAGTTTCTCTTCCTAGCTTAGAAGAGCTCATTTCCAAGCAACGAACTTCTTCTAGTATCTTTCGATAGCTGGGTTCCACAGACTTTTAATTTGTTTTCCCTTGAAAATAGAAATGCCCATATAGGAGGAAGGAAAGTCCACTATATTGCAACCAAAGATATCAAAAATCCTCCTTTGTGTTTGTGGTGGAGTGTTTATAAAGGATATGCCACTTTTAGTGAAGTTAATCATTTGCTGAGAGGCTAATTGGTAGTTTTCCAATATTTATTTTAGATCTCTAGCCTCGACCACCGAAGTAACACTCAAGAGAAGAGTGTCATCTGAAAAATGACTATGGGTAGCAGTAGGGAACAATTGGTGATTTTGATGCTTGAGATATCATCCTGGCTCTTGGCTACCTCTAATGCTCTGCCAAGGGTATCCACCATTAAAAAAAGAGAGGAAAGGTGACAGATGGTATCCTTGTCTTATACCTCTTTTGTTTTTGAAGAATCCAATCGAGATGCTATTTATGAGGATATAAAAACAAGGGGTAGTAATACAAGATAAATTCCAACTACACCATTGGCTCCCAAATCCAAAACTTTGCAACACACGAATGAGAAAAGTCCAACTCACTCTATTAAAATATTTTTCTATATCTATTTTGAGTATCATCCCCACTTACTTTGCATGACGAGCTGAGTGAATGGCTTCATGAACCCTAATTATACCTCCCTGAATAATATGACCACTAATGAAAATATTATGTTGCAAAGAGATGAGATCATTTATAAGTGGTTTTAATCTAGTAGCCAACATCTTGGTGATGATCTTGTAGGAAGTGTTGCAGAGACTAATTGGCCAGAAGTTAGAAACATATTTGGAACCAAGATATTTCGGGGCAAAAGAAATGAAATTGTTATTCCATTCTTTCATAAGAGAATTGCTAAGATGGAATTCATTCACTGCTTTAAAAAGGTCTTGTTTGATGATTTCCTAGAAAATTTGGAAAAAGGATGCAGGTAATCCATCAGGGCTATGAGCTTTAGCCCCTTTCATAGTGAATACAACTTTGTGTATTTTCTCATTTAGTATTTCAGTCACCCTTCTCAAGCCACAGAGCTCTTGATCTTTTCCTCCAATAGGACTCTTCTTCTTTCAAGGTGTTATGGTATTCACTTAGAAGATTGATTTCTTGTTTATGAAGTTGCTCCATTTTACCTTCTGCCCCAACATGAGAAAATAAGTTTGCAAGTTCCTGAGTCATCTTTTTCTTGCGTAGCTTGATGCTACTAAACACTTTCACCTTCCATAGTTTAAGTTGATTTTTTATTTCTTTAAGCTTACTGGAGAACTTAAACATTTTATAGCCATGTATATTAATATCCCACCAACTCTTGATAAGAGGGTCTAACTAGTTATTTTCAAGCTAGACAAACTCAAATATGAAGGGTGGGTTTTTGGTATGTAGCTTAGTGTTGGCACATAACAATAGAGGGATATGATCTGAAGCCACTCTAGATAAACTGCTGAGAAAAAATTCAGGATATAGTGAGATCCAATATATTGATCTCATCGCCCTATCAAGTTTGCTTTGGATATGGTTCCTACCAATTATGTGGTTAGACCAAGTGAAAGAGGCCCCATGTAGGTCTATATCTAAGAGTTCTTCACAGCATAAGAAGTCAGCAAGTGCATCCATGCTGGAGGGACTAGCAGGGGCTCCTCCCTATTTTTCTGAGGGGTAGAGAGTACTGTTGAAATCTCCTATGATTAGAACAGGGAGATTGTCGTAGCTTCTTATGAAATTTGAAATATCTTGCCAATTTTTTCATGATGTGTCTAGATCAGGGGCATGAACATTGATGCAGATCCAATTAGAATCAAAGCCCAATTCTCAGAAGAGAAAGCCCAAGAAATTGGGATACTTTAAAAGGAAATTTCCCTTTAGATCATTAGGATTCCAGAGAGTGCATAAACCACCTGAATTATCGTAGAAGTGTTGGGTCACAAAGGATGCGGTAGAAATTTTTTTCAAAAGATTGTCATCATTTTAAAGTTTGGTTTCCTATAGGATAATGATAGCAAGAGAATGGTTAAATTTCATATCCTTGAGGACTCTCTATTTTTCCAGAGATTTGAGACCTCTGATGTTCCATGAGATTACTTTCATTTTTTGGATTTGGATTTTCTCCCCTTAACCATGGGGATGATACGTTGGGTTCCTTGCACCATGTTCAAAGCTGATTCTTGTTGAATCTTAAAACTACCTGGGATACGCCCATAGATTTTCTCAGTGCCTATATTAGGTTTCTTACTACTGCTTCTAGTTTGTTGAAGATTATTAATATCATTGGAGGTATGAGTGGATGGGGAAAGTGGAGAATCAAAGAGAGGAAGGGAAGGAGGAATGGGGGAGAGGGATCCAATAGGAAGGATCCCATAGGAAAGGATTAGAAGAGGGGGAAGGGTGAAAATCCCCCTAGTGGAGAGGGTAGGTGGGGATGGAGGAGTGGAGGAAGAAGGCAACGGGACCTTTGAATCCACCTCAGAAGAAGATAGAGGAAGGGGAACCAGGGGAAACAAAAGGGAAAACAACCAAAGACGAGGGAAGGGGGGAAACACAAGGAACCTCAGTGGGAAGGAAAACTAAGGAAGAAGGGAGTAGGGGGCAAGAGGAGCTTTCGTGGGAATATCAAGAATGATTTCACCTTCCTCAAGGATAGTAAATGGGTTAGATGTAGAGATGAAAGGAGCCTCTTCAGGGATCACTTTTGGTACATATTTCCCTTTTTCTTAGGGGAAGCTTCAGGGATTTTTGATTTAGGTTGTGTCTTAGTGGGACAACCAGGTGCTCTATGTCCAATACTTTTGTAGATGGAACACGCTTATGGAACATATTCATATTCAATCGGTTGTGTCCAAACTACAAAACCTGAGAGAAGATCAATCAGTTTTGGAAGTGGATAACTAACATCAGCATTGACACATAAACGAGGATGATTATATCTAGTTTTGGCTTTTGTGTCCTAATCAATTGCTATAAGAGAGCCCATAGATTGAGCAATACCTTATATAACCGTTGGATCCCAAAACTCTAGAGGAAGGTCTGGGAGGTGTATCGAGATTAGAGCATGTGTCATGGTTTCAGTTAGTGGATTAAAGATAGGAGTCCATTTTTGAATGTAGAAATCTTGCCTGCCAAAGAACCAAAAACTACCGAGAAGTTCCCGAGAAAAGTATTCTTTAAAGCTGAATGAAAAGAGGATGAATCCATTTGGAATGGCGGAAATCTCTAGGGAACCACAAGGGGTCTGTTTCATACGTGCCCATTTTTTGATATCTTCGAGAGGAGGTTTGGGGCCCATCAGCTTGCCCACCAAAGGCAAGTCCCTAGAAGTAGCAGTCGTCACAATGATGTGAGAGGGGATATGAAGAGAAAGAGTCCCTTTAGAAATGATAGGAGACAAATTCTCTGTATGGGGAGAAGAGGTGGACCCTTCCACCACATTTTTTTATGTCTGGGGGTAAGGCTGAGGCAAAAATCCCTCATAGGCCATAGAGTGGGACTCTCAATCTAGACCAGAGGGGTCCAACATTTGAGCAAGCACCAGAGGTCATAGAAATTTCAAATTTCAATGGGCGGGAATGTTAGCCGAACCTTTATTTTGCTTGAAGAGAAATTTTACAACTAGATGATTTCAGGACTTAGTTTACTTACTTCTCTGTACTGATTTAATAACACTACCCCTGTTAGGGATCAAATCACTTTTACCCATTCCTTCTCTTTCCCAGTGGTGGTTATGTCACCATTTGATTCAAGTGTTTATTGGAGTAACTTCTTTTTCTCTGGGATGCCTATAAGATCCCATAAGGATGTGTTAGATGACACTTTCTTGATTTGTTGAACCACATTAATTGGTCCAGGCGATGATGTCTTGGACGATGACTAGTGTTTTATTCCTTCAACCATGGGATGGAGGACACTCTGATTATTGACAGTTCTCAGAGCTTCTTTTACGACCATCGGTGGTGAGATTGTGATGGTTGGAGGCTCTTTTTGCCTCTCGTTAGTCGTACTTGGGATAAGAATGTCCATCTCTATCATATTTTTTTTGAAGTGAGTGTTGTAATTAAATTGAACAAGATTGGAAGAAGTTGCCTCATTTGTAAATAGAAATTCCTCTCCTTCTACCCAATAGAAAATCATGTGCTCTGGTGTGATCTTTGCCTCCTATTCTAGGGACATCTCTTGAATTTGCACAACAGAGGCTTCATTTTGGACTCCAGTGGACTTTTAAGGTCTCAATGCATTAATATCATATCCTTCCCTTGCTCTTTATCTGGCTACCTTTTGTTGAAAATTTCCTTAGGGATTGTCTCTTGGCATGTGCAAAATATTAGAGGGGAAGCACCATGCATTGGGATCTTCTGCCAAATTGTTTTTCCCAAGTACCATTTCTCTTCTGCTATTGGGTGGGATAGTTTGGAGTGGTGTTGTCACCAGGACAAGCTGGTTAGACGACTACGTAGATGAAGGTCTCTGAGTATCCAATGTTGAGAGGGATATGTAGGCTTTCCACCCTGATAGATTTGATAATTTGGTCTTGGGTAAGCACTCTGATTCCTTTTAAAATTTACTTTCTCGTTAGAGAAGTTTCTGAGGATATTTTTTACTTCATCCATTTTGGGAGAAGAGGATGATGACGATGTAGTGAGAATTGATGCCAGATGAGAGGATGGGTAACTATACACGTATGAGCTAGGGTAGAGCTCGAGACCTGTGCTTGTGGAAGGGGAGTTATTTTGGGGTACATTGGCAATGAGGCTCTAAGGGGAAGCTTCCCGACATCTATTAAATTATTCTCGGCTTGGATCGCAATATCATATGCTTTTGGTAAAGAGTCCCCTCCTAATGATTGAATCATCACAAAAATTTCTGAATTCAGATCTTTTAAGTAAAAAACAATAGCCATACCTGTAGGTGGCCTCACTAGAATGAGAATCCTTTTCCATGTTTTGTGAAATATGGTGTTAAAATCAGTCATAAGCTCTTGTAGACCCTTCTTGATGTTGATAAGTTATTGTAGGAGTGAGGATATATCCCCTTTCTCACTGAATCTTGCTACCAATACATTTCCCATTTGGTCCCAAGTTCCAATAGAATTAGGAGTTAGAGATCGGTATCAATCCAGAGCCTTCCCCTTAAGGAAATAAACTAACAACTGTAAGGTGACATCTTGTTCCATGATATAATGTACTGCACATATTTCCACTACGTCCTAGAGGTGTTCCTCTGGAGTTTTGAATTATTCTCCGCTAAATTTGGGTAGCGCATTATCCAGAGTAAGATTCCACACCACCGGGGGTGTGGGTAGGATGGGTGGACTCCCTTGATTCCATGAAACAAACTTCCTTGGGGGTTGAGCTTAGAAATGGGCCATTAAAGCAGGTCTGAGGATTCTTGTTAATTGTAAGAAGGGCCTACCTAGTAGAGGTGTTGAGAGATTATGGTTTAGAGGAGACTGAGACCTCTGAATCTTTCTACCTCTTTTGTTGTGGGGTGGAGATAAATGTAATTATTCAAACACACCTTCTTCTCTTGTCCTTTCTCTTGTTCACATTACTATTATAAACTAGAGAATACCAAACTCAATAGTGCTAAAATAAGTAGATTTTTGATGGTGGAACATCAAGATGAGTAGGTGTTTGTGTCCCACTAGGCATGCTAGGAAAACTATTGATGATTATCTTTGCGGATGAACCATCAGAGTCATGGAATAACTTAGGGAATTGGGACAATGATCCCTAATATAACCTCCATATTTTAAAGAAGCTCACTCTTCTCTATGGTGTGAGGTAAAGGTTAGAGGAAAAATGAAACAAAGCACAAAAATGACAAAGGCGATGCACCTAAACTGATTTTAAAAGATGCACAAATAGATCCCGAGGAACTGCTTGAAATATACGAAGAGCGTTTAACATGGTCTACTATTTTTAGAAGTATCTTAGATTATCAAAGACTGAGAAGGTGTAAAACATAACAATATGTAAATGATAGATGCATATAGAAAATGCAAGGGCATATAACACGATAGATCCTCAAAATTATCTAAAAAACACCAAAAATGAAACATAAAAGACACAAAATATTGAAAGCTAAAATGCATAGAACAAGAACTCTTTATTTATAGAGAAAATAATACATAAGGTCGACATGACACATATTACAACTTCCTTCTACAACAAAGTCTTGTTAAGGCTAGCCAATACAAAAACTAAGCCTATAATCCCTTTTTGTAACTCTTGTATGTTTTCTTTTTTTATTCTCTCCTTCCTTGCTTGGTTTTGGATCAAAATATTCATTTATAATATCCCTTTGGATCTCGTTTCAATGTCTAGAATCAGATCTTCCACTGACAACATTTAATTTTCTTACAAGATCTTTCATTTTTTTGGGCAAGATCTAAATTGCATGTTGGTGATACCTACGATTGCCTTTAATTCATCTAGCTTGCTCTCCTTCAGTTGGTGGTGATTCCATATTTTCCATGTGGAGGTCATGCACTTTTTTGAGGGAATTTCTTGGGGATTTTTATTCAAAACTACACCTAAGTGATTCATAGAGAGCATGCATTTCTACTACACTCTTGACTTTTCAACCTGCATGGGCAACTTTATTGATCCTGAGACACTGGTTAATGTGGCACAAGTTTGAGAAAAGTCCTCTACTTCATGACCCAGGTGCACCAAAGGGACACGTGGACATGTTTCACTTTCAACTTCTTACTTAGTTGAATTTAGGCTCAAGTGAACAAAAAGAACAAGGTCCAGGGCAACAAAAGATGGTGGTCGATAAAATAATCTTATAGAAAAAGAAATCTACACAAACATTGTTAATTTTATTATGGACCGCGCCTACCCTAAGGGGGAAACCTCACAACAGAGAAGATGACTATGTATCATAGCTGCCAAATATGGGATTATAGAACAAGTGCTTTAGCAGAGGTGCTACAAGTGGGTTTGAAGAAGTGGAAGCTTCATGGTCATTGTTTCCCACTAGGTTACCATTGTTTTTTCCGTGGGGGTTTAATTTTTTGTTGTAAAGACACATAGGAAAAGGGTAGCTAAAGATCCTAAGAGGAGTGTTTTGAGGGGAAACAGGCCCTATGCTAGCATTTTGTGTTGACGCCATAGGATTTTCCAAGAACATCTTGATGAAGAGTTTCCTTTGCTCCTGTTGTCATGAAAATGTGCAGCAGGAAAATTTCCAATTTTGAAGCATGAAAATGATACCCCTATGTCAAATTTTTCAAATTTTACCTTTCCAAGACACCCCAGATCTAACTCTCCTTAACACCAAGCCTTACTCAGTCCATGTAATGGTCCTCAATTATATATCCATCCAATTCCCCTAGGTGATTTAGGAAATAAAATTCAGTCCCCCTAGGTGATTTTAGGAGCTTTTGGAGAATGTAAAAATTTGAGTGGTTTTGGGAAGGGCTACCACTGACCTTCTCGGGACTAATTCACCCCTTGGAGCAGAAAAGAGGATAAAAAATCAACATGGAGATGAATTCAAGTTCTAGCAACATCCATGAATTATCTTTTGAGAGTTTGGAAAGTTCCATAGGTTTTGGAGGCGATTCAATGAAAGTGGGTTTTCGGGCCTAAAGGAACAAACACCGCGAAGGAGTGCCTGAGCTTCAATAAAATATTCTAGGAGATTCATGAATATTCAAGAGGCTATAAAAGTACCTATGGAAGGTATTTTTCATGCCCTAAATGGTGGAAAAAATGATACATCGTGAAACATCATACACTTCCGTAGGCAACTCACTCTTCTAGCGCATAATTGGTGGTCCCGAGAAAGAAGGGGAAATTTGGAGGTGATGTATTAATAATTGAGGCTTAAAATCATCACCATTCAACTCCATTTTTTCTTTTCAGTAAAATTCATATAAAATTTCACCTCTAAACTCATTCGAGAGCTCAAGATATCTCTGTTGCAAGTTGGGGCCAAGGTAAGAGTTCTCACAGTTAGCCATTTTTCAAGTGGACATGTGTCTACACCAATAGCCTGGAGGGATTTCATGTCTGTTTATTTCCTTTAGAAAAGGTTAATAAGGGACATTAAAATGTTAACAACCCCTTTTAGCCTCTAGAACACCAATATGACCTCTCGCATTGCCAGTTAAGCCCCCATGGGCTAGTTTGAGCCTTACCTCTCTCTGCACTAATGATAACCAAGTGTCGCAACCAGGCACGAAGTGGAAATATTTGTCCCTTTAATCCCTTTAGAAAATGGAAAAAAATTCACTGAGCCCCAGATATTCTTTTTGGTTCTCCGTACACTCGAAACTCAACCACCAAGTGCTTCCCTCAAGCTCCCTCACTCAAACGCTCAGCTAGTCAGATCTCGCCAAGTGTCACAATTAGGCACGATGGGGAATTTCACATCCCTTTAGAAAAGGGACATAAGGGACACAAAAATTCACCAAACCCTCATTCTTTCTTTTTTGAATGCATAAATCCAGGGCTTAGCCATTTCTACATCTCAATTCGTCTCCCCACACCTTCATACCCTGCCAGAACTCTGACAAAATTTCTTCAGACATCCCAACCTCCATTGCTACACTCAATCAGCTCCGCAAAACCTTCCTCACACTAAAAACAAAAGGATATCAGAAGAGAAGAGGATCAGAAAGACAAAGAACGATAAAGAATGAAAAAATGGTGAAGAAACAATTTTTTTCGAAGAAACCCGCGAAGTCACCTGACAAAGATTCATTCATATCTTTTGAAACGTTCAATAGATTGAGACAAAAAAATTTGTAGACCTCCTTATTTTCAAAGGTTGTCATGATGAAATAGAAAAATGGTAAAATGATGTTGTAGATTATTTTCTACAATGAAAATTTATTTTGGTGCCCTAGCTCTCATTTGTCGTATTTTTCACCTATTTAACGGTCGGATCGAGCTAAAAACTTGCACACATACTCCAAATGAAAAAAATATCACAATAGAGTTAATTTAATCATGATCGTAGGTAAAAACTAGACCTACAAATTTTGATCTCCATTAATGGCCGCCATGACAACTCCATGCCCGAAGCCACTACCAGGTGAAAATTTGGTTTTTTATTTTCAAGCTTTCTAGTATGCAAAATCAAGTGAAATTCAGAGGATAATATCATGACGATGAGATGAGTCTAAAAATATGTGCTCCTTTGAAAACCAAGCATAGAAAATCTACTTTCCAAAAATAGTATGTTTTGTTATACATACTTTCTATGTTTGGAAAGTCATCATCAAAAGTGGTTGTGGCGAAGATAGTGTGCATCCAAGATAACCCAGAAGTTAGAATGATTTTCTAGAGCAGAAAATAGAAAAAATGAATGCTTACTAAAAATAGCAAGTTGTTTACTAAAAATAGTAAGTCACCCAAGAAGTGGTCGAGGTGAAGGCAGTGTGCACAGGAGTGAATGAAGAAGTTACATCACATCAGGATGGTCAAGAAGAGGTAAAAATAACCTCTTACTAAAATTAGTAAGTCTCTCATTTGGGCACTTGTTATTAATGGTAAGTCACACTCAAAGGGAAGTTTTGGCATAATGGGATATAGAGGAATGATCATTCGGGTCAACATCCTCATTTGGTATCATCATATACATTTCTCATAGGGCATTTGAGATCTATCTCAAGGAACTCAACAATGTCTTTTGACACTCACTTCATGGTTCTGGGCATAGGTATAACATGTGTAGGGTGGAAGTTGCAGTCATTGGTGAAACAAGTTCATTCAACTTGACAAGATTGGTTATGAGCTCCTATCTCTTTGGAAAGGATTTTAATGAGTCAATTTTCATGGTTACCAGTGAAGTCATTTAACAAGTGTTTTTGAACACTTAACTCAATGTTTCCTTAAACCATCCAAAGGAGATTCTCAGGGTGCAAATAGTTTAGGGATTCAAAGATCATCACATTAGGACATTCCATCAAACCATCTGGAAGGAACTGTGAACTTCATCGGAGGTGGGTATTTCATTGTCAACATCATTCTTCCCCCCTTCTTCCTTCTCTCTATCCTCTCTTTCTCCCCCAACTTTTTCTCTCTTCAAATGTTCTAATCCTTCATTGGTGTTTGCACTTTTGATATGATTTTAATTTATTTGAAAAAACAACTTTAGAAACATAATGTAAATTAAGTCACCTTGATTATATAAAAGGGACTTAATATTTTCTTAGGAATATCAAGAGTTTAAAGTTATAAAAAGGCATATGAAGTGTCATTAGGAAGATGAAGAGGCATCTATCTTCTATAAATTGTAATGAGCCCCTCATTTTGGCTTCTTCTTAGCTGGTTTTTGATTTGTAATCTCATGAGAGAACAATTCTTGTGAAGGAACAAAGAGATAGCTGAAATTATTCTATTTTCCCACTCTTGCATTCATCTATTCTTTCTATGTACAATTTACGCTTGAGAATCAATACAAGAAGAAGGAGTTTATAACCTTTTTTGACTGAGGGATTTACTGATTCTTTGTGCTCATAAGTCCTAATTGGTCTTGTTGTCATTTGCAAGGTTATTTCTTCTTAAATTTAATGTGTGTTGGAACTTTCTAATTAATGGGTGTGGGACTCTGATTTTCTACCCATGGCATTAATCCCCTCCTCTGTTTTTCTCACTCCCTTTCCTTTCTCTCGCAAAGTACACTCTAGCAAGAAATTGCTAGCTCTGCCATAGGGTCAGTGGAATGCCCCTGTTGGATCCCTGGTCAAAATACCACCACATAAATCACTTCTCATGTGCATGTAAACACAAAAGTTGCATTATTTAAGTAGAGGGACTTTGACTCCCAGAGCGTTCGCAAGAAATCCATAGGTTTTTCCACCCGAAATTTTTTATCACCAATAGGTCCTCTAGTAGGAACTATATAAACTTGTTACAGTCACGATAAGTTCTAGCATCACGCCTTTAGACCCTATGTAAACTACAATAAAGGTCAAGATCATAATCCCGAGGTATTTGATTTGCATTTTGTTACAGTCCAAAGTTCTGATTGTTGTTTAACTTTTTAATGTTGTAGTTAAAGTTCACAGGACTTTTATCTTTGTTTTGATATTGAATTTGATACCCATTTGGGTATTGATTGGGGCCATGAGCTTTAAATTGTTGTGGAGGTGGAGGATGGTTGAAATCAACTGCGTTAATGGAAGGAGTGAAATTTCTACTCCTTTGATTGTTTCCATTCACATTGTTATTGGAATTGTTTATGCTTGAAGTGTTAACAACATTTGGCTTCTTGTCTTGATCAGTTACACCGTCTATTGTAACACCATGATTTTTATTTAGGACCTTAGGAACTTGATTTTTGTTGCAATTTTTGGGGTAATTTGAATTACCTTATTAGGGAGTGATCAGTCTCCCATTTGAACCATGTGTCTTTCAACCGATGTCTATTGCCACTTGATCAATGTGGAGATCACCCTATAGTACCTCTTCATATCTCCTAAGGGGGGAAATTTTGGACTTCTTCCTTTAATTCCTGGTTAAGGGAATGAAGGAATAGATCACAAATCTCCATCTGATCCATAGTGAGAGCTTTCACCAAAGATTAGAGGACTTTCCGCCACCTATAAATGAAATGGGTAGCATATTCTTTATGGTCTTGTTTATGTGAAGGAATTTCCTTATTCCTGTTCTTAACAATTTGCTTATGTCAAACGCATTTATGAACACAAATACGAGTTGCTTAACGGATTGTATAGAGGCTTTAGGTATCCTATAATAGCAATCAAGAGTGATCCCTTTAAGGGTCTTTGGAAATATCTTAGCTACAAATGCATCCCATGGGAGTAACTCTATTACAATAGTTCCATATGCTTTAATATGCACATTTAGGTCTCCCTACCCTTTAAAATTTGGAAATTCGAGAAGTGATCATGGAATCATTACACTTCAGATGGTAAAATCAAGGGGCTCCTTAAGATATTCAGCATATGTGTGCAACGCAATGGATTGCACCATAGACGACCCTAGATGGGGAGGTGGAGGAGGCATAGGAGATTGATATGGTGTAGTGTAAACATTCATAGGGGCATAAGGGATCCCTATAGGCTGAACATATGAACCAAGAAAATAATATATGTCCACCTGTGGTGATTTGGAATATATGTGCAAATATAAGGGAACACTATTTTGGTACAGAGTGGTAGGAACAATACAAGGGAATGCCACATTTCTAGTTAGGATGGTATTCAAGAACGCACTTCCAGCTGGTGCCTGTTAAGGGTATCTGTATGAAGTGTGAGGGGGCATACCTAACATGTCTGATCAAGTGAGGAGATATTTGGGGCTAGGAACACCTATGTAAACTGAAGGAGGTGATGGTGTAGAAGGAACATAACCAATATTTTGAGCATGGTAAGGGATCTTCCCTTACCCAGAAAAAGGTGAAACATAAGATGACTGGGAAAGTTCCAACTCCCTAACTCTATCTACTAGCATAGAAATTACATCGCCTAAAGATGGTGTTGTATTTTTTTTAGCATATTTTGTGCCTTGTTAGGAGGTAGAGGTACTTGATGTCTTGCTACAAATTGTTCTCTTGTAGGCCACCCCTCTTTGGGTATATTTCCCATTACAGGGAGGGGTAGTAGTAATGTTTTGAAGCAGGACATTAGCATACTCTTACATCCTTTCCAAGGATTTTTCCATGGCATTGAAGCACTCTTGGCTTCAAGAGAAGTGTGCCATGAGTTTGTCATTAGAAGAGAGGTAGGAAGTGAAGGGATCAAACTGCATGTTGACCTAGGGTTAGGACAAGACCCGAGGATTGAAACTTTGTTATCAAGTGAATGTCGTATTGTTTTAGTTGGAGAACTTAGGTTGGTCAATATCCTCAATCCTGACAGATGAATGACTCTTGGCACATTTTGAAAGAGGAGTGTATGGTGAAGGTAAGTTAGAAGATTAATTGTCAACCCACCCTAATAATGAGGGTGACTGTGATATTCTGATTTGGTGGTAATAAGCCTTAAGGCCTAAAATAGGTCTGTTGTAATCCTGACCTGACATATTCAGGGGGTATATGAATACCTGCAGAATAATAGGAGAGGATAAGGATGGATGAAATAAAAGAACGAAATCGAAAATGAAAAATAACTATTTGATTCACATTGGGTTCACCAATTTTGTACACCTAAAAATCAACACGTGACCTTCAAGGGCACACGACCTCCCAAGGTCATGCTGAGAAACCCGATGTAGGATGGATAATGGAAATATGGTAGAGAAATGGGATGAAGATGATAAAAAAAGCTATTGGGGTAATCTAATATCATCTACGGGCACTAATGGAATTTTCTCGTCAAGGATAATAAAGGCCTCTCTAACTTGAATGGGTCTAATGCACTGGTCGGAAATAATAGCCACATGAAGACTCCAATCAATGTCGAACTTTGTGAAAATCCTCTCAACTGGTTGTGGGATCCATGGAAAGTAACCTATGGGTACCTCATAAGGGTCTCTGGATAATGTCATGGAATTAAGAGAGCGAGGCTATGAATCCACAAGATCTAGGGTTGGTTAGCTAGAGTGGTCTAAAAATCATAAGATTTGTTGGCCTCAAAGTTCAAGACATTAAATTTTGTAATGATATCAAGTGGTGTTGGTGATGTTCTAAAGACTAAGGCTCTCAAGCCTATGTTAATGTCTATGAGAAGTTTGGGTTTGTTTGGTTAGGGGACCCTAGGATCACAACCATTTGTTCTTGGCTATTGTGGTACTTGAATGGTCATGTGTGAATTTGTGTAAATTAATTATGAAAGAAAAAAACAATCTAATATAAATAAATAAGAACTAAACTATGTTTTTGTATTTTCCAATATAGAAGAAATGAAGCAATATAAACAATCTAATGTAATTTAAACTAATCTTTTTGTATATTTTGATATTTCTAGAATAAAACAAAAGAAGTGAAGAAATGAAGAAATTACTTCTAAAATAACTAAAATAAACTAATAAAATAAATATTTGGATGTAACTATTTATCTATGCAGCTGTATATCTAATCTAATCTAATAAAATAAAGATTTTTCCAAAATGTAATTGTGGACGTGAATCCTCTATTCTGCCTTAGAGGAATGGGAAGAAATCAAAGCTTATAAGAAGATTTTCTTTCCCTACAACTTCCCCAACAAAAGTAAATAATGATTCAATGGAATTTTTACAAATGAAATGATATTGCAGTTGATTCTAAATTAATGTAGAAGATTTCCTCCAGAGAAAATTCCCTTGCAAATCCAAAGGGATAGGCAGGGAAACAACCTATCACCATAAGCTTTTCAAAACAAATGGAAGTTACAATATTGATCTATCTATTTGCAATAATTGAAATGGAAATGATTTGCTACTCTAGTAAGTAATGTGTATACAAATTCAAAATAAACAATTGAATAAATAAGGAAATTTAATTATAACCCCAACCTAGAATTCGCAGTGCTGAGGCAAAGCCAGTTGTGGTTTACTCTTGTTTCTTCTCAGTTATCTTCTCCAATCTTCAATGTTCATGAGATTCCATAAAGCTGGGAATGCAAAAGAAGTAAAGAAAAAGGTGTTGTAGAAATGGTAGCTTGTAAGTGGTCTGGTAGCAATGCAGGTAGAAGAAGAAGAACGCAAGAGAATAGTTCTTGATTGTGTAGTCTCTAACAAAATTTCAACATCATAACAATGCAATACACAATAAAAATCTCTGGCCCTTTTCTTCAGAAGAAACGTTGGTTTTATAGAACATAGGTTGGGAAATGGTCTAACCGATTTAGCAGTAATGGAATGCCACATCACAACAAGGAGGGGCATTTTAAATATCAATCAACAATTAGAAGTGGAAGAGGAGGTCGATATAAATCAGTCAAGCTTAGAATCAGCCAAATTGAATAATAAATGTGCCTTACAAGTGAATTCAAGTGAGTTAACATGCATCCAAATCATGCCTATGAAGTCTTGGTCAATTCGCACGGAACCACTAGTCTGCACAGGGTGGTAGCTACACAATCGCTGCTTAGGGAAGAACGGAGGTTGCGCAATCACCGCCTAAGTAGACCGTAATTTGCGTAACTGTTGCCTGACCTGACTGGATGTTGCTTAATGTTAGGCCAAAAACTAAGGAAAAATAATGCAGAAAGCTAAAGGAAAGCAGGAAATGGGTAAGTAATGTTTTCTAGGCTACAAATATGAACTGCAAAGAGAGAAAGTGGCTTGAACACCTTTGGAAAAGATATGAATCATCATTGGGTAATTTTGAACCATTTTCGACAATGTAGCACGTGAAAATTTGGGTGTGTACAGTACCCAAATATAATTATACTCTAGAGTACATATAGAAAGAAGAGATAATAAGAAGGTCCTCTAATAAGTGTGTTGATGATGTGATCCTCTACATCAATACTGAAGAGAATATGCCTGCATCAAATAATGTTTCTTCCCTTGGGAAGGACAAAAAATAAGCATTAGATGTAGGTCCACTCCACGAATGAAGAAGAATCCAGCAGCATTCTAAAATATGACTTTGATCTACAACTAGAAGGTGACATAGGTCTGGAAATAGAGTGCACAAGATACAAAGGTAATTCTATAACTCTGTGTGTGTGTGTGTCAGAGAGAGAATAAGGTGGGAGCCCAATGAAACCTTGGAAAGGTGTCCATAAGAAAATGTGGATTGTGAAGAATCTCTGAATGGGTGGAAGTGAAAAGTTTCCCTAGGGAAGAAATCCTAACATGAGAGATAGATAGGTCCTTTAAGATGTGTGATGGCTCAAACAGAGCATGCAATGCAACACATGAAGTAGGAGGAGAATATTTTTGTGGAGAACTACTGGAAGGACAAGAGAAGCAATATGGAACTCAAGGAAAGCAACAAGTGTATGGAGGGTGTTGTCAATTGATAAATCAAGATGTGAGGGAGCACAAGGGTAAATGGTCACATTTGTCTCAAAGAAAGGGTCTCTAATGGAACACAAGTAAGAAGAGTTAATTTAAGCATGAACATGGTCAAAAATGAGATCTATAGTGGCAGCAGTAGTGTGAGTGGTATAAAAAGAAAGGTCCTAGTGTGGACAGTCAACAAGGGACTCCCAAGAATCAACATATATAGAGGAACACTTAACAATATAAGGGATGTGAGAAGGAGGAGAATCCATGGAGGCACAAGAGTGGTATAGGGAAGCGTCACTCTCAAATGGTGAAGCAGTATCACCATGAAATTTTTGGATAATGGACCAGGTAGTGAAAGGCCACTCAGTATGTTGGAACAAATGTTGGGGATAAACTATATAACAATGTTACACAGATCTATAATTAGATAAAGCATACAAGTAATGAATGCGTAAATAACCAGAAGATAAAATAAACATGAGAAAAATAACACCAAATTTAGCGTGGTTCACTTAGTGTGGGCTACGTCCACCAAAAAATGGCCAATATTATTATTCAGTGCTTTACAAAGGAAATACAATGAATATTTGTTGTCTTCCCAACACCTCACTCAGTTACTCTTTCTTGCTCACCCAGAAAAATAACATGTAAACAATTGTTATTTTCTTCTCTCATACCCTCATACAATGCATACATGCATATATATTTATTCTAGGAAACTAATTATGATTTTACAATCAATGCTTTTCCCTCACTCAGCTACTCTTTCTTGCTTACCAAGAAAAATAACATGGAAACAATTGTTATTTTCTTCTCTCATACCCTCGTACAATGCATACATGCATATATATTTATTCTAGTAAACTAATTATGATTTTACAATCAATAAATAATCTTTAAAGAAATATATTTATTCTATTTATCATTAAAGAACAAAAGTACCATCGCATAGGTGACTGGTGTCGGTCCCTTCTTGACCAATGTCGGTCATGTCCTGACTGATGAAAGTTATACCATAACTGATGCCGGTCATCCCCTAATCGATGTCGATCACTCTCAAAACCAATAACATGTAAAAGTAAGTTTCTTTTGAAACAATTAAGCTCCATACTCAATAATATCCTACTTGGAGATCAATCGCTGCACTGTATTGTACACCACCATCCTTGGTTCCTTTTCCTTGGATTGTTTCTTCCTCTTCAATTCTCAAACTCGAAGACCAATAGAAGTAGAGTGAAGCTCCAACTTCTCCCTTACCTATGGCTTTGTTAGCATATCCGCAGGGTTCTCATCCATATGGATTTTCTCTAACTCCAGTTGCCCATCCTCCAACACCTACCATATGAAGTGATACCTCAATTGAATGTGTTTTTTTCTTGAATGAAATGCTAAGTTATTTTCCAGATGAATCATGCTTTGACTATTACTGTATAATTTGTTATCCTCTTTCTCCTTACCCAACTCTTTCATGAACCTACTCATCCATATCATCTCCTTGCTAGATTATGTAGTTGCAACATACTCTGCCTCTATTAGTAGACAAAGAAACAACCTTATGCAATCTTGAAATCCAACTAACTATCATTCCACCTACTGTGAAAACATATCTAGTAGTGCTCCTCTAGCCATCCAAATATCCAACCATATCTGAATCAACATAACCACGTAAAGAAGTATATGAACCTCCATATCAAAACTCCATGCCGGATGCCCCTCTCAAATACCTGAGAATCCATTAGACTGTTTTCCAATTTTCTTTACCTGGATTAGCCATAAACCTACTCACAACTCCCATAGCTTGTGCAATGTATGGTCTAGTACAAACCATGGCATACATAAGACTTCCTACTGCTGAAGCATAGGGAACATGTGCCATGTACTCAAACTCCTCATGTAATAAAGGGCATTGATCTTTTCTCAATTTGAAGTGTCCAACCATAGGTGTACTAACATGTTTTGAATTTTGTGTGTTAAACATTTCCAACACCTTATTGATATAAGCCTCCTGAGACAAATACAACTTCTTGTTTTTCCTATCTCAATGAATTTGCATGCCAAGTATTTTCTTTGCAGCTCCTAAATATTTCATTACAAATGTGTGAGCTAACCTTTCTTTAAGTTTACCAATGTCCTGCATACTAGATCTTGCAATCATCATATCATCCACATACAGGAATGAAATAACATAGCTTCCATTTTCAAGATTCTTAAAATAAACACAATGGTCATATTCAAATCTCATATAACCATGCTCATGCATAAGACCATCAAATCTCAAATACCATTACCTTGGAGCTTGCTTGAGCCCATATAGGATCTTTTTCAATCTGCACACAAGTTTTTCCTTACCCTTTACTTCGTAACCAAGCAGCTGCTGCATATAAATCTCTTCCTATAAATCACCATGAAGAAAATCCATCTTAACATCAAGCTATTCCAAATGAAAATATTTTATTTCAACCAAAATTAGAATAGTACAAATAGAAGTCATCTTAACTACAGGAGAAAAAATCTTATCAAATTCAATACTTGCTTTCTATGCAAATCCCTTTACCACAAGCCTCGCGTTGTACCTTTTCAGTCCACCCTCTTCTTCCTTGATTTTGTAAACCCATTTTTTCTGTAGATTTTTCTTACCTGATGGAAACTTGACTAAATCCCATGTCTAATTTTGTTCCAAGGAGTCCATCTCCTCATCCATGCCATGCTCCCACTGCTCGTGAGTATCTACCTGCATTGCTTCTTCAAATTTTTCTGGTTCACCACTATCAGTTAATAATAAATAAGAAAAGGAAGGCAAAAATCTCTCTAGAGGTCTACTTACTCTTTGTGACCTTCTTACTGAGATCTAGGTTGTCTGGGGCTCATTCAATGCATGTTGCACATTCATGTCAATCTTTTTCAATGACTGACACCGATCACTTGTATCCAACCGTGGTTCTGTAACCGACCATGGTTCTTCTGTCTATCAAATGACTACAATTTCCTTACTGACATCAGTTCTAGGAGTATCGACACTGGTTCTTGTAGCTATCTTATCTAAACCTGATCCTATCTGTGGATGTCAATTATCCTGACTGACATTGATTTTTGTAGAACCGACGTCGGTGTCTATGGATGTTGGCTTTAGGTCTGGAAACTGATTTTCCTTCAAAATATCCTCAACATGTTCATGTTTAGGCACCAAAACCTTATCCATGTACATTATTTTTTCATTCCAATCAACATCACAACTCCTAACAATCTTAGAATCTTCTAAATCCTAAAATCGATATCCGAAATACCAGAGCCATAACCAATGAAAGTACATTTCTTAGATTTAGCATCCAACTTTCTCCTATTTTCTCTACCAACATGCATAAAATATTCTAAGCCAAAAACTCTAAGAAAAGAAAACTCTAGCTCTTTTCCAGATCAAGCTTCTTCTATTATTCCACCATCTAGTGTTGTTGAAGGCCTGTGGTTGATCAAGTACATCATTTTATCCATTTCTTTTGCCCAAAAATTCAAAGGCAAGCTGATATGTATCCTCGTGCTTCTAGCACATTCTATGATTGTTTTGTTCATTCTTTCTGCAACTCCATTTTCCTGTGGAGTTCTAGGAACTGTTCTTTCTCTTCGTATTCCATTCTATGAACAATAATCATTGAAATCCTTGTTTCAGTACTCACCACCCTTATCAGATCTAAGGCACTTCTATTTTAAGTTTGTTTCATTTTCTATAAGAGCTTTCCACCATTTAAAAGTATCAAAAACATCATATTTATGCTTAATACAATAGATCCATACCTTCTTTGTGGCTTCATCAATGAAAGTCACATAATATTGGGATCCTCCAAAGGAGCTACCTGAGCTGGTCCCCACACATCTGAGTGTACAAGCTCCAATTTCTGCTCCTTCTTTGTTAACCCAACCTTGATAAATCTCACTCTCTTTTGCTTTCCAAATATTCAATGCTCACAAAATTCAAAATCTAACTATTTTAAATCTGATAACTTACCCTTAACCTTTAATATTTCATTCCTTTTTCACTCATATGGCCTAGCCAATTATGCCACATGGTTGCATATGAATCTATAGTAAATAGCATAGAAAAGGAATTTGTGACACATGTAGATAGATATAAAGTTCCTAACAACCATCACTAACCACATCATTAAGGATTACACTAACCACATCATCAAATTTCAAACCTTTAGAAGAAGTCATTGTATTACTAATAACCATTACCAAGTTATCCCAACTATATAGCAAAGAGCATAAGAATAAAAGTGATTTCACTTCATCATCAAATGGAAATTTTACTGATTTTAATTGATTTACAATATACTAGAAATCATTCAAATGATTAGATACAGATTCACCTTCTTGCATCTTAGAATTAAACAATTTTTTCATCAAATAAACCTTATTTGAGGCACTAGGAGTTTCATACAAATTTGCTACATATTTCATTAAATCTATCGTGGTTTTTAAATATATGAAATTCGAAGCCCTTGATGTTGTCAGGCTCAATCTTCTAGATCCGAAAGCCTTTCTATCAAGAACCTTCCATTCTTCATCAGTCATCGTCTTTTGTTTTCCATGCTCATCCAATGGTAAGTATAGATCTTTTTGATACAAATAATCCTCCATGTGCATCTTCCATAGTTTATAATTATGACCGTCAATTTTTTCTACTAAGTATTTACTATCTTCTTCCATTTCTCTACTCCCACTCAATCAGAAAACCCTTTGTGAGTAAATCCTGTCAATACACAAACCCTCCAAACAAAGCTCTGATAACAGTTGTTAGGGATAAACCATATAAAAGTGTTACACAGATCTATAATCAGATAAAGCATACAAGTAATGAATGCGGAAATAACCAGAAGATAAAATAAACAAGAGAAAGATAACACCAGATTTAACTTGGTACACCCAGTGTGGGCTACGTCCACCAAAAAATGACCAATATTATTATTCTATGCTTTACAGAGGAAATACAATGAAGATCTGCTATCTTCCCAACACCTCACAGAGTGTTCAATGTTTTTCCTTCACTCAGCTACTCTATCTTTCTCACCAAGAAAACTAACATGTAAACAATTGCTATTTTCTTCTCTCATACCCTCATACAATGCATACATGCATATATATCTATTCTAGGAAACTAGCTATGCTTTTACAATCAATAAATCATCTTTAAAGAAAGAAATTTATTCTATTTCTCATTAAATAACAAAAGCACCATCACACAAGTGACCGATGTCGATCCCTACCTGACCGATGTCGGTCATGTCCTAACCGATGTCGGTTATATTCTGACCAATGTCGGTCATCCCCTGACTGATGTTGGTCACTGTCAAAACTAGTAACATGTAAAATAAAGTTTCTTGTGAAGAAATTAAGATCCATACTCAATAAAAAAACATTATATATCCCTATAAATAGTAAGACTGAGAAGGCCATAGACCTCATTAGTGCAATTAAACCACTCATCCTTCTGTAGAGGCTCGAGAGGCTCAGGAATGAGATCATGGAGGTAGGGAAACAAACCATGTACAATGTAGTGTATGATGATGCATTCCTTCCATGTAAAATATTTCTCAGGATCAAGCAAAAAAATAGAACGATGGAAATCCATATTCTAAGTAAACCCATGAAAATATCCTAGATGGCACTTTATAACTTAGTGTGAAAATTACAAGTGCAATGACCCCCCCCAGAATGCGGAACTTTATAATGTAGTGTGTTTACAAAAATTAAAATCTCATCATATAGTGTACGAAAAATCATGCAATTTTGACTAAGGAAGCACTCAAAACTGAGCAACTGGTCAAATGTTGTGACAAAAAAAAATCCTACAACTGATGAAAAATCCAATAAGCCCTACAAATGGATTGAAAAAGTTCCCAAAACACATGTTAAGGGGTCTTATTTTTACTTGATGTAAATGACATCAAATTTAAGACAGGTTTTATCTTGCTTATGAGGGGGGATTAGCCTCCTGCCAACCCCAGACCTCGCCCTCCATCTTTGAAATTCTTAGGAAGGGCACAGATTAACAAGAAAAATAAATCCAAAATTATTACAATGCCAAGAAGAATTATTTTTCACCTTAAAACATTAAAAATGTATGGGCTAGAGCAGGGTTAACCGAGTTGTTGAGAGGACCAATGCACCAAGTCACGGGTCAATATTGTCGAGTTAACAACCGAGTTGGGCCAATGCTCTGAGCCAAGTTATGCAAGGATTTCTGAGTTGATAATGCTGCGTCAATAAGTCTGTAGAGTTACCATGTGTTGATGTGAGGTTGTGCCAAGGTGCTGAGGGTTATACACACCATGATTGAATCCAAACATATGATTTGTGTCGAGAAGACTGTGAATAGGTGCATGGATATTGTAACATGGCAGGGTGGGAGATAAAGCCATGTGTCTATGTGTGTATTCATGTAACAGACCGAACAGACAAGTAATGACGGTTCACCATGGAAGGATTCTGGTGCAAAGTTCCAGGTGTGTAACAGTTGAGAAGAATAACCATCAGGAGAGACAGATATCCCACACAAACTGAGCACAAGTTAATACATCAACAAAAGGAAGAAACCTGAAGATGGAGCACATGGACTAGGGAATTGATACAGGTAGTGGGCTCTCCATGGAATGTGTAATGTGAATGCAATAGAATGGATACAATAGTGTAGAAATCAACTGGTCAAGAATCCATATGCTGGTTTGTGAGGGAAAAATAAAGAACGTGTGGTGGATAATCACGAGGCAACATTCCAAACCAATGCACGAGCCCACGTTGGATCAAGAAAACATGACCATTCATATTTTTAGGTGGTGATGATTTGGCTGAGATGTAGCATGCAGACAAGTTAAGAACACCAATACAAAATTCGGTGGCACATTGCAAGAATGAGTTGATTAAGCAGAGTGAGTCATCCAACTAGGCAAGTAGCGAATGCATAACAGTTGTAGACATCTAAAATGTCGACATGGTTAATTACAATTTGCCTATCCCACAAATATCCCAACATCACCCATTTAATAATTAATCACAAGAGTCATTATCAGCATTATTCCATTTTATCATATTTACTCATTTATCATTTCATCATTAATCCTTTAAATCCATTATTACATCACATTTCATCATTAATCTTTTAATCCATCATTATATCATATTATCTTATTTTAATCCCCATTAACATTTTATAGGAATTTAATATTCCTACATCTCACCTACCACATACCCTACACATCCCTACACCTAGCCTTTCCATCAAATCACATCCATAATCATATTTATTTAACCTAATCTAATCCTAATATAATCACATCCTCACACCTCTAAATATAGAGGCTTCTATTTCTAGAAGCCTCTCTAAAATTCCCTCCATTTAAAAATTCAAATAAACCTCTCACCCTCCATTGAATATTCTTTCAAATTCTAGAATCCCCCAACTCTAGAATCCTTCATCCTCACATGAATCATCCAATATTGATCTAAATCCAACATGGCTTCATCTTAGCCATTGAATCCTCCACCCTCAAACTCTAAATTTGAAATCTCATCTACCATGAGAGCTAGTTTTTTAAGCTTAGAACATATTGGGAATCCATAGTCAAAATTTTCCATTTTTATCACTCAATCTATCCATCCATTCTATCAATTCATCTTCAATCATCACTCTATCATTACTTCAATCCAATCCTTCATCCCTCATCAAGAAATCAAAGGTAAAATCAAGGGGAGGTGCTTCCCAAGTGTCTACAAAATTTGAAGCATCCAACAAGCAATCCAAGATCAAATCCACCACATCAAAGGATCAGTTGTGAAATCTTATAGTTAAATGCAGGTATTATATTCTCCTTCCTTTCCATCTTTCTCTATCTGAGGTAGCAATTAGAAGTCTTATTTTAGGAATTAGTTTGGTTAATTTATTATTTTGCATTTGCATATTAACACCTATTTTTTTTCTTACAGCGGTAGAGTGGGAGCATGAGATAATGCAGAATCTTGTTTCATGTAGATATTGCTCGATGCATGAGCCAATGTAGATTAATGCAAAAAACAATGAATTAATGGAAGAAAAACCAGAGATTTGAATACCATTGCAATGAGCAAAGAGAATACCTAAGCCCAACCGAGTTGAGATAATGTCAAAACGGTGGGCGAGTGTTAGATAAGTAGCCAAGGTATTGTGGGCGATCATTTTGGACAGCTTGGTTCCCAGCTCGGCGAGCTGGGGACGAGTTGGTCCTTTAAAAACATCCCTCAAACCTTTCAACCACTAAAACCTCTACACCTCAACTTGTAATATTTTTTTGGTCTTAAACACAACAAACACTAGTAAGGAGAACAACCCAACACACAAACCAACCACAAAAATCCCTTGAAAATGAAAGTAAAGCATAAGGTGGATTTGAGAATTTGCACATGAAACTATAAGGTGGTGACTAGTAAGAAACCAAAATGAGTAGCACAATTCCAATCCCTGAGATCTGATACCATGATAGAGAGAGGAAGGATGAAGACCTGAAGGGAATTTATGTGCATCAAGGAGTTTCACTCAACCAATATGATGTAGATGAAAGTTTCAAGTAAAAATTCAACTATGAGAGAAATGTGCATGCATTAAGGGAAATAAGACTCCAAATGGAATGCTCATAGATCAAGAGGACATGTGTACATATAGGGGAGTGTTGAGTAACTCCCATGCATCTAATGATGTCTCCATGATGGAGAAGAGGATTTCATTTTTGAAAGGGGAATGTAACTCCTATGACACAAACTTACACATATGATAGATTCCATGAGGGAATCTATCATAACAAATATGACACATGTGATCCATGCTCACATCTAAGTGAGATAACTAACATGGTGAGGTGGAAATACACCTAATAAATAAATAAAAGGTGAAAAAATACCACTCACACCAACAATAGTAGTTCCATGACACAAAAATGTTTTGATTCTTTGAAGGGTTACATCTGTCATAAGATTATTATATTCAAAAGAGAATGTTTGACTAAAGTCCTGTTGAACGCATCCCCAATTATGTGTTTCTCTTCTCTTTCTTGATGGAAATACCAAATTTTTAGTAAGGTGCCAATGTTTCTGGAAATATATGCACCCACCATTTTTATATATTTATTGTATTTTCCGAGCCTCAATACATCCATGAATGTGTAGTTACATACATTATTCTACGTAATAATGTGGTCAATTCTTTGCTAACTTATTGTCTAATGTAAATTGTGCTTTCATCATACCTTTTACTTCGATCCACTTTAGATTATTTAACGTGTGAAATGCACCATGATGCTATAATTTATTTTAGGGAATAGTTCAGTGTACTGATACTCATTTCTTATTGAGGTACATATTTTTTAAATTCATCAAAAATGCACTTAGATTAGAGTTCCCAAACAACTAAGGGGTTATTTTTTCTTATACCTACACCATTATCATTTGGTTTGACTCCATGTTCTCTATGCATCTAGTGATTCATGCCTTCATATGAGTCTACCCTAATAGAGGATGAAATTTCCCATGGTATATGGATTTATCCAGTTGGTTGAGTAAAGTCCTTATTATTCATTACAAATTCATATAACTATGATATTTATGATTTATTTGGGGACCAAATATTGTATCAAGATTCTTCATTTGTGAATGGAGTCTTGGTATGAATTTTACTAAAGATATTCATATTTGTGAACTCCTCTATTTTTACCTCTATGTTATATTCCAGAGTTTTAGTCTTTTCTTTATGTCCTAATTTAAACCAACTTTTAGCATCATGTACATATGAAAACATTGGTTCTTTTGGAAGTGTGTAAGGCTTATGTTAAACCTTATTCATTGGGATGATAATAATAGAGTCATTAAGATGTGCTTCCATCTGATTGGTTACTGTATTGATTATCATGTTTCCTTCATATACCCACTTCTTTCCTATCAACATTAGGAAATGTGTTTCATTATTTTTCATATCAATTACCTCAAAAATCCCTTTCAAAATTAAGTGTACTACCCATATCTAAACATCCTTTAATCAACCCATTGGGTCTACTGTTCCATAGTCTACAGGGCTGAGAATAACAATAATATATGCCAAAATGAGAGTTCCCATAGCATCCCAGGTGGATCTCAACATCATATTTTCTATGCTTCCAAATTCAAACACTGTATATTTTATCTCGTAACCTCCCAAAATTCTATTCAATTGGGTGTCCACATCCCATGGTTTTTTATTATTTATGTACCATATTAGTTTTTCTATTTGAACTACTCCACCTGAGAAACTTTCTAATAGATATATGGAAAGTTAGGTATGTTTTGGGAAATATCCTCATTTTCAGGACATTTACTATGTTCAAGAGATCATATAGAGTTGTAATAAATCCTTGTTTTAATATTCTCATCATATTCTTATAAATTTATGCTTTAGATTCCCCCATATTTTGTGCATTGACATATCTATTTTTTATTGAGTGGAGCAATCATTTAGCTTCTTCAAGTAATTATTTTTCCTGTTTTGGGTCCAGGTAGGTGTCCTTATACACATGTCAAATTTGGGGCTCCATAGGGATCTACACATGCTTCAATTCTTGTTACTTCCTTTGTGTTGTAGTAATATCTTATAAACTGGTAGTTTCTATGGGCACCATATTGATCATTTTGAAATTTCGTAATTATTTTTCCTTTATTTTCTTCTCCAACATGGGACAATATTCTATTTTATGTTGTGCATGCATCCTACAATATGTGAAAAATACTTCATGCTCAAGATTCAACAAAAAATTCCACACAATGTGGTTTAGATCTCTGTAAATATAGTAAATTAATCCTTATCTTTATGGTTAAAGTCCCATCCTCATTTTCTAGTAACCACCTTGATATCCTCCTTGTTGCACACCATAAGGTCTCTATGGGGAATTTCATCCTTAGTTTTGAACTTGATAACTTCTATAGTTTTCTTATGGTGCTGGTATGTTCCATTCTAGAGAATGTTATGGTGAAGGAGGTGTAAATCCTATGCTATTTTGAGGATATGGTAGAGCCCAAATCATATTAGCTTATGGAGATTGAGATATCCATTGTTGGTTTGTTTATGGTGAATAAGTATCCCAATATGCAATTGGTCATGGAGAGGTAGTAATTTATACTTCTATAATTGTCAGTTGTGACTTAGTGGTCGATTGGTTTTGTATTGTGAACACATTCCTAGTAACTCCCTCGTTCAAATCCATCAAATCCACATAATATTTCGCTTCATAGTTCATATCCTTACAACAAGTACACAACACATTCTGAGGATATCTAATATAGTGTTGTAGCAAGTAGAAAATGGCAAGAGAATGGTCCCATAATTTTCATATGTCACAATATTTTTCTGATCCCCATAGTTTTGTCTTATTAAAATCATTATTGTGATGTCCTTCATCTTTGAACCTAGCACACAATATGGTGAGCCTAGGTTTCTTTCCTTCTTGTAGTTCCTCTAATTTGTGCATTATTGCATCCAATTTTCTTACTATTTTATAGTTAGAGGTACTACTTTCACCATAATTGTCAATCTTTTCTACCCAAATAACCAATTCAATGGCCTCTAATTTATTTTGAAACTTTTTTTGTGCAATTGCAAACCTAATCTTATTATGTAATCCTTCTACAAAGTAGGTAGCCTTGTTTGGTTCATCAAAATTAAAATTGGACTTGTTTATTACATCAAAGAACCTCATATAATACTCAATGACCATTTCTCCTGTCTTTTGATTTATCTCCTTTAAGTCCTAAAAAATTTCCCCTACACACTTCTTCCTTTTGAATTCACTAGTTAAAGTATTGCATGCATTCTACAAAGATTTCACACTCAATTGTATTCAATATATAAACTCTTAGGATCTTCCATGTAATGTTCCTATAAGTTCAAACTTCATTTTGTTCTCATATGCAACTCCTTTTTCCCCCAACACATATCACAAGTTAAGAGGTAATATTTGGGGTCAGGAGTCCCATCATAAGGTTGCAAACTTGCAAAAGGATTAGGAATCTAGGCCATATTTCCTTCTAGTCTTAATTTATATCTTGGTTGACCTTACATAGTATTATAAATCAAGATCTATCATGGGTTCAATTGTGTTCTTGTCTAATTGGTACTTATAATAGTAATTATGTTAGCCTCACTAGATTCTATTTTTTTGTTTTTCAAAATATTCATATTCTAGAATGTTAACCTTGTATTTTGGACTTATAGGAATATGGTTATTTTCTTCACCACTACTTTCATAATTTCCTCTAAATGTGATCTTGTGTAATAGAAAACTACACAATGAAAATTATATATCATGGGAAATTTCTTCTACTCTTATCTCTAGAGATTTTGATTACAACCTTGCTTATTCTATATATAGCTATCTCAATCTCCTTCATAATCCTAACAAGATTTCAAATTGTTTCAAAAATACCACATGATCAATTCCCTATCTAATGCTATGGACATATATCCTATAAGAGGGGTATTATCATCCTCAACGGGCCTTGGTTGATCCTATTTTATTTCTCCCCTACAGTATAATGATTTAATCTAATTTGAATTAAATCTTACTTCAGAGTAACTTACTATAACAAATGATATTCAGATAATTAAATACAGTAACATGCAAGTAATAATCATTCAAATATATAAAACCCTGATCAAATGAGAGAGGGATGATGACTTAGCTAATTCTATATAACCTAGGAGTGATCAGGATTGTGTATCTACTAGAAAAGGCTCAAAATAGTGTCGTAATGGCTTGTTAAGGGATCCAGAACTTAGGACTACTATGGACAGAAGCACCTACAGGAGGACAAAAGCACCATAAGAACTAGTGACCATTCTGGTCACTTACAACTAGGTCAATGTTCATTATCTGGTATTTTATGGGTCAGAAGGTCTTCTCTTCTAATCATTCTTTACATCTTCGGTTTCACTGTTATATTTTTGATCGCACCTATAACCTACATAACAAATGACTATCTATACATACTCAAAAACCACATCAAATATAATAGAAAAGGTGAATAATTAGGAGTCAAACTGACCCCAAAAGTCACCCGAAGAGTGAACTTATGACCAAGCGCTACACTACATATCAGAATCCATGTAGTTCTGTGTGTGTGTGTGTGTGTGTGTGTGTATTCATGTCTCGTGGCATAGGTTTCCCTTGTGTAAGTTACATGATAATAGTGGGCTAGATTTAGATTATCCTAAATATGTAAAATGTTTTCTATAGAATAGAATGAAATCCCCTCCTATACAATGTATGCATACCAATGCAACCCTTTTCCCTTGTATGAATGTGATAGATGTATGATTTGCAATGTCCTTGTTCCTTTTGTGCAAGCTTAAGTGGTGATAAAAAATGCTTATAATTATCGGTCCCTTATTTGAAAGAAGTAACTAAGTATATATATGATTCCCTTATTTGAATTTCATAATTAACAATTGAAAGGTTGACCCAAAGTATTAAAATGTAACCAAGAAGCAAAAATGGACCCATAAGAGTAAGAATTAGAAAGAGAGGGACATGAGTACCCATGAGGGACAGGAGCGTCTAGGCACTTCTATCCTGACTGGGTGCTAGTGTCTGAGGCCATAAAAAGGTAAATTAGTCAAGTGTTATAATAAATGTAAGATGTGTAAATTAAAGTGCAAGAGATAAAGCAACCAAAAGGTAAATAGGATTTTTCAACCACTAATTTCTTGCTTAGGAATCAAGTATACATTAGTATGCTTTAGGACCTAAAAATGTACCCAAGCGCATAGATTTTGTGTCTAAAAATAAGGTTTCTAGAGTTTTACAATATTATGGTCCCTATGATATTTTTTTGGGTTATAGTTTCATATATTTTATAAATTTACCTCTAACTACTTTTATCTGTCTCTCTTCAGCTTTTGTCTCTTATTCCTCAGTTTCCTTCTCGGATTCACAATCGGTGATCACACCTTGTTTCTCAATCTCTTTATCACTTTGAAAATCCCCTAGGTTTCTTCACGAGGCTCCTTTCCTCCTTACAAGATAAATTTCCCTACCTTATCCCTACTCATAGTTGGCTTTTTCCTACCTACATAATGACTATAATCTTCCCATATATTGTGTTGTCTAGATTTTATCTATATCTTTTCAATCTTTCTTTTTTATTCTCTTTTCTTCTTTCTATACCCTTCATGATTCCTCTTTAGTTTTGGTACCTTCATCTTCCCCTTCTAGGATTACATCCTTTTAGTGCATGATTGCCTACTCCATACTGCACGAAATTGGCACCATGGCATTTTTAATGGTTAACATCTTGACTAAAAATGGTAGTTGTTTTGAAAAAATTTACTCTTAATCCCAATAGAAAACATGCTTCCATTAAATAAAAAGAATAAAAAAATTTGGACAACAGTTTAAGTTACATACCCATCAATAGTGGTTTTAATTCAATGGTCAACAACATAGGTCCAAGGAATATCCAATTTATGTAAATATTCAACTTTATTCGATGTCCACTTGTATTCATATTTTTTCTCATGTCTAAAGAAGTAGAATTCTAACCGAGATAACAAGTAAGCTAATTGTTCAAGGATATTAGACCAAAACAATCATGAATGTCTCCATAAATATGGTCTAGATGAATATTTTTAGTAGGGATTCCCATCGAAATCTTTTCAAAATTCACAAATTGTTTCATCTTTTCTCACAACCACCTTTCTAAATCTCTTTACCTTGGTATTTATCACAACATTTTGGGGTCCTAAAAATAGAACCATTGTTAGTAGAGGTTCTTGGATCATGGCTTCATAACATGCAACTTGTTGTATTATACACTAAGTCATAGGTGTCTAAAAATAAACTAAGCCTCATGATTTACAATAAAACAAAAATCAACAAGGAGAGATCAAGAATAGGAAAACATAAAATAATTGAAATTACTTGTAATTTCAATATGAACACATAAAATGGAAAGAACCTAAAATAGTTTACTATCGGGAAAAAATATCAACCTTATGTGTAATGTGCTTACATAGTTTTATACATAACATGGATGTTGAGGTACTAGTCATTTTAACTTCTTGTACATCAAGAGGCTTCTCCTATTCTCTATCTATCTTATGTTATACATTCTACAATTTTTCTTATCTAAAATTATGCTTATACGAGAGGTTTGTGTAATCATGCAAACTATGTCCATGTCATATTTCTAAGTCATTTTACACTCCAACATTTATAATGATAACAAGCCACCAAAAAGGAAAAAATCTTAAAGACAACATCATAAGACACACTAAGCTAGTAGTATATGGTACCTAATAGGATAATTCACAAGCTTATATGAAAAGAAAAAATTTAAATATGAAATGAACACATTTTTGTAGACACTAAAATCTATACAAAACCATTATTACGTAATGATTTTATTATACTTATATGTGTGTGAGTTCTGAACAATGAAACCAGATCTTAGTGGCATGAGTTTTTGCTCCTCCATTGTTTATTGCTTGATTTGAACTAGTATCTCACTATTTTACCTCTTTGATTTGATTTTAAGTTATTTTACATATATCTTTGACAGTATCCATTCATTGTTATTTTATATTTAAACTTGTTCCAAGACTATACAATAGGGTCTGCAATTTACTATGTTCCTAATCCATGTTATATGGTCCTATCCCCCTTTAATTTGTGGTTGTAATCTCATTATGGGCCCATTTGTTACTCTTTTGTCTTAGAATCATATGTTATATGTCATCCTTTCCCACCACTAAGGTCCAAATTTCAAAGTAAGAACACATATATACAAGTCCATTATATGCATTTAAAAACCTAACAATCACTTATATATCTACCACATACTGAGATAAAGACGCAAGAGATACATCTAGACATTACATATACAACATAGGTGCGAATAAATATGAATTTTGCATTTTCACACAAGGTTTATATTAGGATGAACTAGCACATCCCACTATCAGTTTGGAAGCATAAGGGCCACCCTAGGTGAAGGGATAGTTGTATGCACCTTTGCAAAAATCACTATGAGAAATACATTGATTCTAAAATGTAGTGCATCGATCAGTGACTCAAAATGGGGTGACTACCAAGGTCAATTTGATTAAATAATTTACATAATTTATTTTTATATCTAATGAGTGTTTGAGCATGTTACAAGATAACAAGGTTTATTTTTTAGGTACATGTTCAAAATATAGGGTTACAAGTGGATATAAACATACAAAAGTGTAAAATAAATGACAACAAAGGAACCCACAAAAAATGAGTCTCTAAGGAGCTAATGGTCTAAGATAGTAGGGAAGCATCAGTTTGTATAATCTGGTCCTAATCCTTTTATACGGTCCTACCTAGAGTGCATTTTCAAAGAACAGTTGATATGGGTTCATCCACAATACTATATAGTTCCCAATTCTGGTGGTGACATAGTTTGAAACATGTATGATATTAGCTAAGTCATTCCTCTAACCTATCTTGTAATTTTAATTAATCTATTAGTTTGGCATGCTTGCAATTATCCTAGTTTTCATTACAAATATGTAAATGAATTTATAATTCCATAGCTTGTAATAAATAGTGTTCAATTATATTAATAACCAACTATAATTGATTATCAACTCTAAACTAAATCAAAATTTTAATTAGGGTTAATACAAATTTCAATGGACCATTTCTTACAAGGAAGATTGTACTAGTTCTAGTCGAAGGTGACGGTGTTATGAATAATATGAATGTTTTCAGTCCATGTCATTGAATTGAATGTGGCTATATAAATGCAAAAAAAATCCTGTGAAAGTAAAACATCACATTTTTTATCACTGATATTTGCAAAGTTGAGGGATTTTAATTTGATAATGGTGCTAACTTCTTTAGACAGGTGAGAAACAATAATATTTTAATTTCACCCGTTGGGGCCAACATTTATGAGTCTAGTTGGAAAGAATGAGAAACATTAGTGATAAATACAAGAAGTTAAGATTTCCTAGGATGGACCAAAAATGATGTCATAGATGAGCCCTAGGTTGAGATCCTGATAGCTTACTCAAATTATAACTTGATTTCTATCATTACCCACACTCCTATGAGATGGACCTTAAGAATTTGAAAAATTAAATATATCCTTCAAGACCTTTGGTTGTTTTTTCCAATGATATTGTGTGTGTGCGCGCGCACGCACGCAGGTGTGTGTGTGTGCATGGGTGTGTGTACACGTGCGAGCGCGTGCGCACGCACACGTGCGTGTGTGTGTGTGTGTCTGTGTGTGTGTGTGTGTCTGTGTGTGTCTGTGTGTCTGTGTGTGTCTTTGTGTGTCTGTGTCTGTGTCTGTGTCTGTGTCTGTGTCTATGTCTGTGTGTCTATGTGTGTCTGTGTGTGTGTTTGTGTGTGTCTATGTCTGTGTCTGTGTGTCTATGTCTTACACATTTATCATGATGATGGGAACT
Source organism: Taxus chinensis (assembly GCA_019776745.2). Taxonomy (NCBI): domain Eukaryota; kingdom Viridiplantae; phylum Streptophyta; class Pinopsida; order Cupressales; family Taxaceae; genus Taxus; species Taxus chinensis. The sequence continues at coordinate 214,619,988 of CM034149.1, forward strand.
CTAATATGATTCGGACATGAATTGCTCCTTCAGATATAACTATCATAATTTCTTTTAAATAGTTCATGGGATTCCTCAAAGTATACTTATAACACTAGTCGTGTAAATTTTGACTATCACTCTTAAGAGTCAATCTATATACGTTTTTCTCTTATATAATATTTATGAGACTTATCATTCATGTATTAGACCTTCATTAATGGTATTTAGGTACTTTTCTTATTGTTCTAAAACATTTTTTTCATCTCCCTTTACTAACTCTTGACTTATTCAAGGATAAATTCATACATCATCTTCTAGAACTATCATACTCTTTTTGAATCACTATATTTTAATGCACTATACATATTTATAAGGGGTTAAATTTCAAAATCAAAACAACTTTCCTTGCTTTAGACATCTATCATGCAACCACATCATTAACTATGAAGTTACCTTCAAAGTGCTTCAAGATTAATAGGACTATGCTTTTCCTTCCATGTTCTTAGATTGTATTACAACTATGTCATTGACTATAAATACCATGTTTCTCCCTTTTGCACATGAATTATCATTCAAACAATAAACTTCTTTGATATCAAGAACAACATAAAAAATTTAAAACATGAAATTGCTTTCATGCATATGTCAAATCACCATCTATGTTTCTTGTTTCAATAGTAGATATAACAAAATCATTGTATGTACAAAAAAATAAAGGAATTAATAGTTTTTTTTTCCACAGCTTTAAATGATATCCCATTTCTTTTCCAACCTATTACGCTCAATCACTTGAGATAAGATGCCTATTTCTTCTTATAAACTCAATTTCCATTTATTCTCACTATTGTCTAGTATCTTAACACAATTCTCAAACAAAGCTAGCACAATATTTCCTCATTTGAATTCATCACATTACAATGAATTTTTACATAGAAACTAGTTAGGGACTCAATTAATCAAGATCCTTCCTCCTTTCATAATACATTGTCTTCACCTAATCTAAGTACAGTCTATTGGGTTTGATTTTAGACATATTTATGTCCAAAATTCACAAAACTACATTCCACAAGCCACTGTCAAGTTTTTTAAATACCCTTTTTCACATATTTGAATCTACAAAAGTCTTAGATCTTGATTCTTCAAAGAATTTAAACAGTTCACAATTCATACTCATTAATAAGGTCTCTAGCGGATTATTCACCACTTCCAAGACTATCAACTGTAGATCACATTGCAGACATCAATCAATCTAAAACCACTTGCAACATAAATTACACTCCCTATAGGTAACATCTTCCCAATTTTAGCTTATGAGACTTAGTAACAACACATATATAAATAATTTAGTACAAACCCCTAGTTAAGGGTTTGTAGTAGCCCGGTAGGAAAAGAATGGACTTATCTTTATTTTTGGAGCTATTCATGATCCAATTCATACTGGAGAAGATATGTAATACTTTTATAAATGTTTTTTTTAGTGATTTTGGCTTGGAGATGCTTCTATATTCCTGTACAATAAGCTTTTCCCTGGAAATACAACACAGTTAAGGGAAACTAATGCAAATCTCAAAGATATTTTCAAGATATCATGAGAATTTAGCCTCTACTTCATTTATACACATCAGTCCACTCTAATACAACTCAAAAGAAGGAAAACCCTTGATAAAATCTAAACATTTCTTCTTAAAGAAACAAAACATAGTCTTCTATGTAAAAAAAATGGCTACTAGAGGCTTATTTCATTAAGAAATCTCTTGTTCAACCTACAAATACTTTCTCAAATAACTCTATTAGCCTCCATTTATTGTAATTTCACCCTCCTAATCCTAATGGATCTAACTCCATGATAGAACAATTTTTCAAAGCTTGGAAGTTGTTGAAATAACCTCTCAATTCTTCTCAACATCTAACACTTGGTCAACTTTTTCTTATCTAGCCTTTTCCAATGTAGTATTATCCATATTTGTAGTTTGTTGAGGAGTATTTGAAATTTACAATTTATGGAAATATTCCAAATCATGTTCACAAAATTTAAGGACCCTTGACCACATCCTTTATAGGAAAATTTTGAAACTTTTCCTATTAGAGGGAAAATCCAAACTATACTTCTTCAACCTATTTAAGAACGAATGAAGCTTCAATGACTCTTTATTGTCTCTAAAAATCCTCTTAAATACCCTCACACTATGAATGCATAAAAATTTTCATATTTACATTATGTACATATTCTAGATCCTGATACTCCTTCATCAAAGCCTTTCATAGGTTGATGTGGCTTGATTCGTTGTCCAAGGTAATGTAGACACCAATCTTCCTAGACATCATCCTAGGATATAGAGTTCATGTTAGAAATAGATTCATCAGGCTCTCACAACTTTCATTGGAGTTGATTCCTTTGTATATAATTAACATCTTGGTCCCTAGCACTCACCACTAGTGGTAAAGTGAACCATCTATGTAAATCAACATGTTATTGAGATCAATAATCATGGGGGAGTCTTACTCCTTAGTGCTCACTTAAAGGGTCATGTTGGTGAAATAATTTATCACAAGATAAAGTTAGGGATTTTCACCAATGCTCTGGGACTAGGTCCCTCTTCTTAGGAATGGGGAATCTCCGCTTATTGAAAACATGAAATATATACACTACTCTAACAATCATTTGTGGCCTTTTGACTGAGGATCACACATGAATACTCTACTAAACTTGTGTGAAAAAAGGAGGTGGAATAAAGGTGTTTGTATGGAGAGAAGGGCGAAAGTGAGAAAGATGTTTTCCAAAATAAATAACAAGATGATTTTATTGACATAAAACCATAATATTCCTAAGTTAACAATGAAAAGACAACATGACAAGGAAAGAGGAACAAAACACAAATAATCCAATTTTATTTGCATAATGTTACACAAGTGACCATACTCATGGAGTAAAGTTTAGATGGAGAGGAAAACATAAGACAAGGAGAAATAAGAATTGTAGTTTCTTGATTGTAGTAAGAAAATGAGAGCTATCTATTAAGAAAAACTAACCCCTTGGAATGGAGAAGTTGTTTCTATTTACAGCTTTACAATCTATCTCTTCATCTACCCCCGACATGACCTTTCATAGTCCCACCACTTGTGACATTTCATATTCCTCTAGGAAATAAAAATAATCCCCTTTCTTATTATTGAAAAGTGGACTCTTATATTGAAAAATTACAATGGTCACTTAAGTGAAGATGACAAAAGAGCAATAAATTACAATTTATAATAGATAATTAGAAAGTATAGAGAGAGGATAGATGCATAATGAATAAGGATGAAGAAGCTCAAAGTTTCTTTGTAGAGATGAACTCCAATGAGCTCCTAATCCTTTGAAAACTCTCTGAACTTGATGAAGCCTCCTAGTGCACTCAATCTTTCCCAAACCTCCTCTTTGGGGATTTCTATGAATGATCAACTTCCACAACCCGATCATGTAATCTTCCAATATCTAAAACATTACCATGTGCTTATGATATTTCTTGAATTTGATACACCTAGTGTTCATACTAAGACAACTTTCTCGCATGGGGTGATCTTGGCGATCTTGTCACCAAATGACCATGGTGACCTATGAGACACGATGGAGTACAAGACCAAATCCTTTGATCTGATATGGGTGAATGATATAAAATCAATAAATAATGCTTCCAAATTTTTATCAATCCATTTGATGAGATGAGAATCACTTTGAGACAAAATTTAGGGAATCGAGAGGGCTTCCCTTCCGCCTGAGCCATAATTCAACTAAAAGTGCATAGTGTGAAATCATGAATCTGTCAAGTTATTATGAAGATCTACATTTTTTTAAACATATCTAGGTTCTCTTTCATTGGCATGATAGGATCAACATCCTTGTTTCTCAACCAAAATACTAAAACTTACTATTTTTATTAATCCTTATATTGAGAAGTCCATTTTAGTTACCTGTTCCTTAATTTGGTACTTTTTAACTTCTCTGATATTCAAGGGGAAATGGAAACTTTGAGAATGAATTGTTTGCAACAATTGCTATCTATAGCATTGAGGCTTAGGAAGGATTGTAACTGATTTTAGAAGTGATTCTTCCTAGTGTTGTCATGGAATGAAATTATCCTCAAAAGTTTTAATTTTGCTAGGTGATGCTTTTCTCCAAATTTCAAAGGATTTCATTCATTAGGTTTTTGTAGATCTAAAAAATGAGTTTTTTATGGCTGAATACTTCAAATGGATGTAGAAAATGATAAAGAGAATCAATGGTAGCACGTATTTACTCTTCTTAAAGGAATTTTTCAAGGAAGATAAAAATCTCATGGAAAACAAACATGGGGTTTGGGAGATGCGAGCACAAGAAGGCTTTGGCATGAAGGATGTCAAAAGAAGTTTTGGCAGAAAAACAAAATACTAAAAGCAATTGATGCAAGGAAATAACAAAAATGAGCTCAAAATGGTTAAGTGTTGCATTAAAATGGTTTTCCCTTTTCAAAATTATTTTCCCTCCCATTTACACACCTTAAGTCAACTTAGACTCAAATCAGCTCAACCTGGGTCAAGTGGAGGTTAGAGGTGTGGTTGCACCCTAAAAGCTAGGGTGAAAAGGGAAAATGGACATCCACATCTCAAAAATCCAAAATGGGTGAAGCTCTCACGAGGGGCCAAATTTGGTGAAAAATGTGAGTTGTTAGCATGTTTATAACACCTGAGTTGTCACTTTTAAGTGATGAAAAGTTTACCTCCATAGGGGGAGCACATTTTTGTGTCCCCCATGGCCCCTTAGTAGTTTTGAAAAGGGTAAAAATGGACATCACACATTCAAAAGGAATCCACAGGTCATCCATTCATGAAAAAGTGGTCAAAAGTCAAAAAAGTGATTTTATAACACCTTTTGACCACTTAAGTTGTCACTTGAGGAAAAATAACACTCAAAAAGGGAGTGAAATTTGGTTTCCCCCATCTCCCCTTTCACTGGAGAAAAATTGGAAAAATTTACATCAAGCCTCCAAAACCCTACACAAGCTTCTTGGAATATCGATTTCATTAAACACAACATGAAAATAGACTAAGGAGTGGATTTTCGGGCCCAAGAGAAAGACATAGAGTTTGGATGGCCAACCTTATGTGATTTTAACTCAAAAGGACCCAATGAGTCCATTACCACAATTTTTAAGACCCAATTCAACTTGAAATTTTCCTTTTCAGTCCACTTTCCAATTTTCCCCATGCATGTGCGCCAATAAATTGAGTTACCACCAAAGTCTAGAATGAGTATGAAAACATTTAGCATATAAACCATAAGGAGAGTAAAATGTAATCTAATTTTACCTTTTTAAGGCTTACAAATATTCCCGAGGTGTTTGAAACCATTTGAGAAAGTTCCACCTTATAGAAAGACTCTTATGTTGCATCGATGGATAGTTTTTTCCATTTCTATATTCCCAAGTTCTATTTTGACTATTGTATCGTGAAGTAGGATCTTTAAGATTTCCAATTCCTGGGCTATGATCTCTCAATAGTTCATAGGACTCTTGAAACCCTTCGAATAAGGTGACTAGCTCCTTTGGAACATGCATTCCCCAGTGTTGTGCCTAAAAAAACCTGATTTTTACTAACTTGTTCATGACCTCAATTATATCTAAAAACTTTACCTAAACTACATTATATCACTTCATTTTTCTCCCACACATCTCTTATATGATTTGAATATTACCTTAAGCTTATGAGGGGTGTCATCCTATGACAAAAAGACCAAAAATAACCCTTTTGAAGCCTCCGAGAGCATTGTTCTTTCATAGGTGTCAGTAACTTCAAGAGTTAAGCTAGGTAAACTTATATGCACATGAAACACACTTGAAAATCATGTTAACATCTTCCTCTTGACCAAAATGAGGGTTAACTAGATGAAATGTTGGTCGAAGGAAATTTTTACATTTATCGAGAAAGGGAACTTCAAGTGTGGGTTTGGTTATCATGACCAAAATATAAAATTTTGTATGCTAGACATTTAGCATGACAATAGTTGGATGTAGCTCGAGGAATTGTTTTGGATTGGAAAAAGGATAAACTAAGAAAGGATGAATCTCGGTTATCTCATGGGGAATCATACCATTGCCTTATCCATTGGGAAAATAAATTCACATAGTACACAAGAGAACAATAGAAACAAGAACAAAAAAACACATGACGGAAAGGGAAACACACCACACAATAGGGAAAACAACCTAAATCACCCATGGTACATGCGGGGCACAAACCACTTTCATTGTATTACATTTTCTCCTTTGGATGTTACTCGTGCACGAGTAACACCGAATGATGTTGTTCCAAAAATACATTGAGTGGTTCAATGAGGTAAGACCCCTTCCTCAAATTTTTAAGAAGGTAAGGTGTTGTGGGAGGTCTCTATGTACCTGAAAAGGAAAAGAATGCATGTATCCTCTTGAGAAATTTAGCATGAATCCTCTTGCAACTGAAGATCAATATGAATAGCTCATTTTTTTCACAGCTCTCAAATTCCATTTCGGGTTTTCAATCCATTTTTATATTCATTCATGCTTATGATTTAACATTTTTCATTTTATCACTATGACAAGATTGATTTTTTATCATTACATGCTCACCATGTTCACCACTATCCTTGTGCTCTCCATTGGGTAACTGCTCATGATTTGTCATTTTCTTCATGATTGTTATTTTTGTGAGATGATTCTTGATAGACAATTTGAATTTTTCAACATCATCATATACCTCTTGTTAATTTATGTTCAATGACCACTCTAGATGTTTCTATTTCACACATGCTAACTCATTATTAACCTTGATATCACTTTTTGTGGAGGTACGATCCTCATGAATGAATACATCCACATGAGATAAAAACATTTCCTTTTCCTTTCGCTCATCATGAATACAATCTTCTTCAAAAAATGGGAAGGAGGACTCATCTTAACATTCATACTCATCAACCGATGTTTCACAAGGGACATTGAGCTCCTCCATTTGTTTTATTTTGTTATTGAAAATTTGCACATCAAATGAAGAATCAAAATTAGACTCATACTTATCTTGCATATTCATAACATAGGTCAGGATTTTAATACTGAGTTGAGGGTCTTAAGGTCCTTCTGCAACCTTTAAAATATCTTTCATAGGTTCCTTCTTCAAAGTGGACCCATGCTCACCTTCACATTCATTTGAGAAAACTTCACATCGGATCTTGGGGATATGATTAGAAACCTACAAATCATATGGCTATAACTCATTTTAAACATTATTTTTCTCATGATCCACATTTCTTATCATTTTGGGGTTTCCTTCTCGCAACTCAAGGCATATCTGATCTTAATTATTTTCAAATAGAGAAACAATATCCATGTTGAATGGGAAGGTCACACCTTCCAATTCAGGATCCATAAAATCATCCTCATGTTCTTTGACTGGTTCCATCACCTTTGGGAACTCTTCCATCAAGATAGGAAGTTCAACATTTTCTTATGAAGTTATGAAATAGTTACAACCTCTTAAATCTTGATACACAATGTCCTCCCTCTGGTCATTTTCCATTTGAAAAATATATTTAATCTTTCTTATCGGAAGTAGCTTCTTCATGGTACCTTTTATTGGTATGGTGACATATGATGAATCCCTCTTTATATCTCCATGAATAACTTTGTAGAATCTTTGGACAAATAACACCCTGTATGTAGTTGGAATGTCTTCCACTAGTATTTTGACATTGACCTTCTTATCGGGAAAGTCCACAAGTGCTACTTGAGAATTTTTAACTTGACCAATGGGAGGTACTTATTTGATCTCCATGGAATGGTAGTGACCAACAATAGGGACAAGGGTGAGACCAAGATCATGTGAAACTTTTGCAAGCATGAAGTTATCTGAGGCACTAGAGTCAACCATTCATGTATTAAATTTATATCCATTGACCAAAGAGGAGAGGTAGATGGGTTCAATTTTTCCAGAAGAGGATAATGTGTGTTGCTCATCAAAAAAGGACTTTGAGAAGAACAATAGTCAGGGGACAAAAAGTCCCCCCTCTTTAATGGGAAAGGTTCCCTTATTCAAGAGCAAAACCAATTTACATATGTACAGGGCATAGTTTTACTACAGGAACTTGGATATCATGAAATCGTTTTGAAAATATATCATCGACACAAAAGTACAGAGGAATGAAGATGTAGAAATGGGCAGAAAAACATTCTCTAGAATTATAGATGAAAAAATAATTTCTTACGCATGCCAGAATATAACGAATTGCAATAAGACCATTTGTACTTGAATAAATGAGATGCAATTGAAAAAGACACACATTTCCATAAATAACATCTACAAGAACGCAAATCTTTATGACATAATGCAGACAAATGATCTAACAATATTCAATAGATAGCTACGAATAAAAGAATCAGATGGACAAAGAAAGAAGATCCTTTTGTATTGATTGCTTTACTATTTCATACACTTTCAAAAATGAGCCACGTTTCCCCCTTTAAAATGGTAAAGAGAGACCATTATATAGTTTTACAATCAGTTACCTTCGGTAACTACTTCTTTTAATTAATGCTTAGTTAAAGGGATGCTTAACGCAAAACCCCAACTAATTACAATAAATTTGAGATGAGGAAATAAACAAGGGAGAAAATTCGGGAGGAGAAGACAAGTGTTCATCATTGAGAAGGGCCCACTGATTTAAGGATCCGCTGTCTAAACCTTTTTAACGCCTCTGCTATGTCTCTGCCACATGGAACTAATGTGTTGGTAGCAGACTGAGTCCAAAATCTGAGACAGTTCTCCATCTCTTTGTTGAATTCGACGTGTGTATGGTAATCTTTACTTGCTTCTTCATTAGCAAACTAGAGAGAGCAAATTTCCTTTACCTTTTCCTTGGTGATAGAATCCTCTCTAAACAGATTTTCCTCGACAAAAGATCTGAATTGGGTTTTAATTTCCTGCAGGGAGAGAGGCACACCTGAGGTCTCATCATGGAGGTGGCAATGGATATCCTTAAAAGTAGATACCACCAAAGTCTTGAAGGCCTCACCCTTCTGCCAACTATTTCTCAATTCTCCCAAAGCCTCCTCCAACACCTTGATTTTCCATTCCACACTATATACCCATGATTTTGACAAATTATCTTTTGCATCATCAAAGACCTTGCTTGCCATTAAGATATTTTCATCAGTCTACCCCATGAGGCAAAGGTCTATTATACAACTGCTCCAGAGTTTGAGCTCTTTATCTATATTTCCAATGGTGGAGGAGAGTTTCTGTTGCAGATTATTTACCTTCTCATTGAGTTTGAAGGCTTCACTAATGACATTCAACCCTGCAACAAGCATATCATCCACCATGGCCTCCATGGCCCTTCCATAGATGGAGTATCTGTGTATATCTTTGATACTCTGGACTTCATCTTGACTGAGGGTCACAGGTGGTGGAAGAGTAGTCAGTGGGGTGGGGTCTAAAACTTTATCTTTGGACAGCAGTGACTTGATAAAACTTGCAAGAACCTGAGCCTGCTCTTCCAGTTGTTCTATGGTTTGTTGCCCTTTTTCCACTCTCCCAATGACCCTGGTGACTGTTTCTTGAAGATTGTGAATCTCACCTTCAGGGGTGGAATTTCCCATGGGGATCCTCGAGAGCTCTAGATCAGATGCTTGCAAATCATGTTCTGGCTTGTCAACCTTGGGCTTGGCTATCTCCAGGAATTTTTGGCCCTAAGCACCAGATATTATTCTTGAGGTGGTCATGGCCTTCTTGGTAGGATTAGGAGGGGTAGTTCCCAATAAGGCCGCCACAGCATCAAAGTTGGGTCCCGAGACTCGAGAGGAAGACTTCCTCTTCCTACTGTCAATGAAAGGTTGCACCCATGAGAAAGAGGAGGAGGAAGAAGAAGGCGGGGCAATAGGACCGAGAGAAAGAGAACTCATGGCACTCAAAGTGTGCATTGCTATTGTCTCTAGTTGGGATATGAGTGGGGCACTTGAGGCTTCTGGTACAGAGGAGTCAATGGTGCTCGGAAGCTCAGTGCTTTGAACTTCCTTCTCTTTATCCATTGGGGATTCTGGAACTCCCACAGAGACTGGCACTTCACTCTCTTCACTTTCACTAAGAATGATAATGTTCTCTGGTCCTGAGGGCAATTTTGAATGCTTCATCAGGGGATCTTCTTCAACAGGATCCTTCTTGACCTCCTTGATTTTCTTCTGATATACTTGGGTGGATGAGGAAGGAGTGGAGGATGTAGGCCCTTTAGTTGATGAGGCAGGAGGAGTCTGTACAGGTGCTTCCGAACTGGGTGTCTGTGCCTCCTTTCTTGGTGTTGAGGTGTCCTTGGAGGAGGACTCACCTGAATTCCTTCTAAGCTCACGAACTCTCCTGTCAAACCAGATTTTGGTTCTTACTAGGACAGGGGCTAGGATTTCAGCCAGATCATCCTTCTCCTTTTTGAACCAATCCAAGTCCTCCAAGGGAGTGTTCTTGATCAAGGTATCATATTCATAGGATAACAAGTCGGAGTTGTCATCCTGAAGCCCTTTAGGAATTTGATATAGGTTAAGCTCCTGAATCAGTTGAAGAGAAAACCTGTCATAATGTCTCCTCCTTGCCTCAAAATCATCAACACAGTCAGCCCAATAGTCTTCTGTGTCTGCCCTATGATGGTAATTGATTCTGAGATTATGTTCAATAAATTTCTTCAAGTCAAAACAAGTTCTAGGCCTGAAGAAATGGATAGTGATGGGAGCTAGGGCTCTCTCTATGTTTTGTGCATCCAGAGCCATTTTGCAGGTGTAGTTTCCCAAGGATATGGGGAAGTGCAGACCAGTGATTTTCTTATCCTTGCAGGTTTTTTGTAACTTGTCTAATTGCCTACATATCTTGATCAAGGCCATTTTATCATTACAAAACATAGGGAGCTTGAGAGGGGTGCTCTCATAGCTTGCTAGCCTGATATAGGAGAATTTTCTGAACTGGATGAAGTAGGCACCGTATTTCGCTATTAGGCTCATGGCTTCATCAGAGAACCTCCTTGCAGTGTCACTCTCCAGAAGTCTTACAATGTACATGGTGAAAGCATCATTCACCCTCCTGAAGTTGCGATTACTAGTGTCCAAGGTGAATTGAGGGTAGTAAGCATATATAGGATCACCTTTATGAGCATCAATATATGTGAAGCCAAACCATTGCCTTGATGCTGCTAGGGTATACATCAAATAAGAAGTCATGTAAAAATTCTTGGTTTGTTATACATTGGACAGCTATTCTGCCAAGTTCATGCTGATGATTTCTACCCAGTTGATGTTCTGAGTACCCTCACACACCATGTTGATAAGTGGGCACATCCAAAAATGGAACTCGTTGGTAGAATGACCCGAGCTAATAAGATTATAAAATCTGATAGCTCCTCATTGAAATTGGTGTGAAACAGAGCTTTGGATAGACGGGACGCCCCCTTTTTAGGGTTTTTAATCCAAGACTTCACCACCCTCACCTTGTATTTTTCACTATCTTGGTTGAAGAGTGGTTGTGCCTGGTTCTGGGAGATGACTATAGAATTATCCATTTCAAGAATCCTTAGGGTAGCACCAATGGTGGCAGTGTCAAGCTTGGCGATGAGCTCTCCATGCACATTCGTTAGTTCATTCGAGTCGGGATTGAAGTGAGCACCGCAGGTGAGTACCGTGTCGACACATTACACTGAAATCAAGAAACCAGTAGCATATGCCAAGCCACTATCATTAATCATTTGTGCCATAGGAGAGGGATTCGGGTCTGTCAACCTAGTCCAAAAATCTCCAAAGTCCAGGTGACGAACTTCACTGTCTCCGATATCGGGAACGGCAGACTCGAGCGGCGAAACATGCTCCTGACCTTGTAACTTAATCTTCATGTTGATAGCAACTCAAAAAAACAAATTCATAGCCTGAATTTTTGATGAAATTGTAGGGGGGAATGGGTACGCACACAGAAATTTCGATTACAAGGGTATGAGCAATTGATAACAAGAAAGCAGTGTGCAAAAATGCGTAGGGGGTAGCTTATTAAATAGCCATTTAGGAGAGAGAAAGGGAATAAATGTGCATTAAATACACATCTACCAATTTAAAAAGTAAGATATTCGGGAAGAGTAGAAAAAATAGCCCGGATGGCCTTTGGTTCATTTGGGACATGCAGGATGCGAAAGAGCAACTCGGCCGATGAGGGCAACACGGGGACAGAATGCACAAATGCTTTCGGGACATAAGGGATGAAATTACGCGAAGTGAGTGATGTGGCCAATGCGGGCGATAGGTGAACAAAGAGCCTTAGCGAACTTGAAACATTTGGAACAAAAAATTCTGACGGGCCCGCGAGAAAATAGATTTTCGGGTAAAGTGGTCGATCGGCGAACAGGGAGCCCGAATGAACTTGGGACACATGGGACAAAAATGTCCAACAGACCCGCAAATCACACAAATGACTCCAAAAACGTAGATTTTCAAACTCCTTGACTTTTCCCCTTTAACAGAACAACAGAAAAAGGCGTTAACTCAAGAATTTTCAAATTTGAATTTTCTCAAAAGAGGGGAAATTTTGTAGAGGACAACAGCTGGCTCCTTTTGGGGATGACTTGGCTAAAGTCTAAAGGAATGAGACAAGGAAATAATTCTCAAAAAATCTAGGGGAAGCAGATCAGTGCCTTATCCATTCGGAAATGGAGTCAAAAGCAAACCAATACAGAAGACAACACCAAACAACACACCAAAACAAGAAAAATGAAAGGGAAACGCACACACACACGCTATACATAATATACAAAGGACTTCCTAATCACCTATGACTTAAACAATTTCAGGTACTGCCCACTATAAGGAAGTGGGAGGGAAGAACCATCCATATAATCAAGGTAAAAATAATTCTCACCAGCAAAGTGCCTGATCCTGAAAGGTCCGAGCCAAAGAGAATCAAACTTGCCATGACTGCCACGAGGTTCATACCTTTTATCCCACAGCAAAACAATGTCCCCAACTTTGAAATCCCTGGACCTAGACTTTTTATCAAACAAGGCCTTTACTTTCTGTTGGTGAGCAAATATTCTATCAGTGACCCTTAACCTATCCTCATTCAATTTATGAAGGTACATGATCCTTTTATCCAAAGAATCATTGAAACTGGTGTCTTCAATGGCCTTCATTAAATGCAAGGCTGGTAGTTCCACTATTACTGGCAATTGAGCTTCCACTCCATATACTACTTGAAAAGGAGACATCCCAATGGCTCTTTTAGGTGTGATCCTATCTGCCCAAAGAGCATCATAGAGTTTCTTGTGCCAGTTCCTCTGAGATTCGTTAACTAATTTCCTTATTATAGCCACCAGATTTTTGTTTGTCGATTCTGCTTGTCCATTCCCCTAAGGATAATAATCCGAGGAGTGAGCCAGGGAGATGCCATATCCATAACAAAAATCCATCATCTCAGTTGAAGAAAAATTTGAAGCATTATCGTCACGATCTTGTTTGGCACACCAAACCTCACCAAGATATTTTCTTTGATAAAATTGCATACTACTTCTGAAGTGGTACTCTTCACTGGAATGGCTTCTACCCACTTAGTAAAATAATCTGTGGCAGTTAATACGTGGGTGTGACCAGCACTAGAAGAGGGATTAAGTGTTCCAATGAAATCTAAACCCCATTGTTGAAAAGGCTCTTTGATCACAACTGGTTTAAGGGGCAAAGAAGCCAACTTGGGTCTACCCATGAAGGTTTGACAAGCTTCGCATTTATCAATCCACTTTGATGCATCTTTGAACAAGGTAGGCCAATAATATCCTACACGGAGAATCTTATGAGTAGTGACAGTTGATGAGTAATGCCCTCCACACGCCTGATTATGGAAAGCTGAAAGCAATTTCCTCCACTGTTCCTTGTCCACACATTTTAGAAATTTCCATCTAGCCCTCGTTTGAACAAGGCATTCTCCCACAACACATATTGGGCTGACCTTAACTTAATAACTCTCCTCTCTTTGGTGGTCAAATGAGAGGGACATTCTCCATATGTGAGAAAGTGTGCGATATCAGCATACCATTCATCAATTGAGCCAAGAAATAGAATGGTAGGAAGATCAACTTTATCCTTGGGTAACTCATGTCTAGCTCCCTCAGCGATGAGTTCACACAGGCCTTTTCCACGGATGAGCTTGGTTGGTCTGATGTCAATGTCATATTCTTGGACCTTGGCCACCTAGTTCCCTCTCTTGGATCCAAACTCCTGTTGTGTGAGAATGGACTTGATGGTTGTGTCAGGTACAAATACTGTGGAGTGAGAGTTAAGAATGTAAAAATGAAACTGCTTGACAACTTTAACCACTGCGAAAGCATGTTTCTCCATTATGGTGTATTTTAACTCATGATTTTTTAGAATGTAGCTCATAAATGCAATTGGGAGTTCATGATCATTAGAATCTTCTTGAGTCAAAACAACAGCCAGGGTGTTATCTGTGGCATAGCAATAGATAATAAAATCTTTGCTGAAATCTGGACATGCTAAGATGGGAGTTTTAGCAATAGCCTTTTTAATACCTTCAAAGCTTCTTTACCTTCAGGAGACCAGCCAAATGTCTATTTTCCCTTCATCATTTGAGAGATATTCAAGGTTAGCTCTATGAAATCAGGGATGAATCTTCTCAGGAAGTTAATCTTACCAAAGAAAGAATGCACTCCCTTCTTGCTGGTTGGAAGGGGAATCTGCTGAATAGCTTGAACTCGCTCAGGATCAATTTTTATACCATCTTTAGAGACAACATGCCCTAACAATTTTCCCTCTGTGACACAAAAGATAGATTTCTTAGGATTTAAAGAGATCCCATGTTTTCTACATTTCAAAAGAACTGTTTCCAGGTGCTTAAAATGATCTGCCCTTAATTTGGAAAATACAGTCAAGTCATCAAGGTACACGACAATACACTTCCCTTTTAAACTTCTAAAGGCCAAGTCCATAGCTCTCTGGAAAGTGGCACTGGCATTAATGAGCCCAAAAGGCATCCTCTTATAGGAAAAGGTACCCCAAGGGGTAGTGAAGGTCATCTTGTGTTGATCTGCAGTATTAACTTCTACCTAATTATATCCTGAAAAGCCATCAAGCATAGACAACATTTTAGACCCCGTCACAGATTGTAAGACTTGATCCATCATGGGCAAAGGATAGTTGTCCTTTAAAGATGCTTGATTCAGATTTCTGAAGTCAACACAGATATGAATCTCACCATTTTTCTTTCTAACAGGTACAATATTGGTAATCCATGTTGAATGGTGGATAGGAAAAATAATTTTGGCTTTTAATAGCTTCTGTATTTCCTGAAAAATAGTGTCAGCTATCTTAGGATTGTATTGCCTTTGTTTCTTCCTGAAAGGCTTAATCCCAGGTTTGAGAGGGATGAAATGTTGCATCTCCTTGGGTTGAAAAGCTTTTAGATCCTCATAAGAATAAGCAAGAACATCTTTATACTCCCTTAAAAGATTAATTACTTTCTTCTTTTCTTCCAGCGTGCAACATTTCCCAATGTTCACGAGTTTAGGGTCAATGGAACTCCCAATATTAGTTTTATCATACTCAGCTGATTGTTGTGATCCAGTAGAAGCTTTAGACTTCACATACCTGTCATGCTTATCAAACAATTCTTCTAAACTCACCAGTCCCTTTGGAATCTTGTTCCCTTTGAGTTTGATACATCCATCTTGATCCATCTCTTCTTCATTGACATCTTCCTTATTGGAAGGCACACTTTCACGAGGAAAATTGTCACTTCCCTCAAAGTACAACTGTTCAAAGTTATCCCTGAGTTCTAAGAAAGAAAGAAAATGTTGATCGTCATTGAAAACTTGCCAATTACTTGCATTATCAGGTACACTGGGCCTATGGATCATTTCAATGGTAAACCTATCTTGAGAGAAGTCAGGATGAGGTATCAGCAATGACCCTGAGACTGCTAGTGAATCAGCCCTGGTATTCTTCTCCCTAGGCACTGCTTCAATGGAGAAGGCATCAAGAAATTTGATGGAGTCCCACACCTGATTCCTGTAATGTTTCAACCTTCTATTCTTTACCTGGAAAAGGTTTCTAACTTGCTTGACAATTAGCTTCGCGTCTCCACGAGCTAGAAGATTCTTCACATTTTTTTCTTTTGCCACATTAAGCCTAAGAATGAGATCTTCATACTCTGTTGTATTATTACTATTTTCAAACTGTAACTTGAATGAGAAAGGACAAACCTTTCCCTCAGGAGACATTAATACTACACCAGCTCCATAACCAGCTAAGGAACAACTTCCATCAAACTCTAATATCCAAACACCATTAGGATCCTTAAGTGATCTTTTGGGAAGTTGGATCTCCTCTAGAGACATAATCATATAGTTGCCATGCCCCATATCCTCATAAAGTATTTGTGCTTTGGGATCATCTATTTTTTGTACAATATACTCAGACTGCTTCTTAGGCAACAACTTCTTCATTTTCCCATTAACAGGTATGAGGGCATGTGACCAATCCATTTGAATTTCTCCTCCCACATCTTTACAGAAGTTCCTACTTAGCAGCATTCCATATGAAGGAGGAATGTCTGCTACTAGGATAGTAGCCAAAACCTTCTTCTCAGGAAAAGTAGCAAAAGCTACTTGTGCATCCTTAATTCTTCCGACTAGGGGCACTTCCTTACTCTCCATAGAATAACAAGACCCATAAGTGCATGTGAGAGTTAGGCCTAAGGCATGGGCTACTTTGGTAGGCATTACATTGTCTGATGCCCCTGAGTCTATGATGCAGTTGTTGAGTCTATGGCCGGCTATAAGGAGAGTCACATAGAATGGTTTGATCTTGTCATTGGGTGAGGTGACAGCGGCTACCAGATTGGGTTGTGGTGCAGAAGATGGAGTGGGTAAAAGGCCTTTAGAGGTAGTTTTGGAATGGGAATTGACAAAGTGAACCATTTTGGCAAAATCCTTGGGATGGGTTTGATAGTACTCAGCCTCTGAGATTTGAACCTTGGTCTTTTTTAAGTGATCAATGATATCGAAAGACCCAAAAGTGGATGAGCTATCATTGCTTGGAACCTTAGGCTTATTAGTTTTAGGAGTTGAAGGAGAAGTAACTTTAGTATCAGAATTGGTAGGACTCACCTTTGGTGTGGACGTAATGGGGATAGGAGATCCTCTTTTTGCAATTATAGGGATAGTCGTCGGATGCTCCTTGGATCTTTTGGTAGGCTGCATCACTTTCTCCTTTTTGTTTGTCTGCTCTCGAGTCATGACAGTGTATGATTCACTATTCATGTCTGCTACTACTTCATCATAATCATCTTCTTCATCAACACCTTCAGTAGTGAAGAAATTAACTCAAGATCCCTCAAGTTCCTCTACTTCTTCATCGACCTCTTTGACAAATTCTTCACAATCTTCACTAACCTCTTCATCCTCTGGCTCTTCAACTTCACAGGTTGCATTAACAGGGACTTTAATAGGTGGTCCTTCAAGTGCTAGCCTTGTCTGAGAAGCAGGAAAATGATTTCTGGGCTGAAAACTCCTCCTTGGAATATCTGCATAGGGGGCGTGCTGGGCCAATTGTTTCTTAATGGCGATGAGATCATTTGCAAGTTTTTGTACTAATGGATCAGTATTAGGCCCAGGAGTGGAAGAGGAGGAAGGAAAAGACCTAGATTTAGAAGGGTCTCTTCTCAACTTCCCAAACATGATTAAATCATCTTCAACACTAACAGCAAGAGCTTGATCCTCGGCCAATGTTGCAAGATTAGCTCTCCTCAATGCATAACTAACTTCAGGAAATTGGGCATTCAGGAAGAAGCACTTTTGAATTTGATCTACAGGTTGAGTGTCAGGTGGGATTTTGTTAATCAATTTGTTGAATCGAGCCACAAATTCTCTCATGGGCTCTTGTGATTCCTTCTTTATTTGAGAAATTTGGGCCAGCAAAGCATGCACATCTTCTTCCGGTTTGAAACTATTCTCAAACCTTGCCCTCATGGTGTTCTAGCTAGTGATAGCCCCAGCCGGAAGGTGATAAAACCAATCAGCTGCATTATCTTGCAAGGTCTCAACAAAAAGCCTCACTAAGACATCTTCATGTTCAACTCCCAGAACTCCACATGCAACTATGAAGGTCATGATATGTACCTTGCCATCACCTCTGAACTTGGGAAAGTTCTTCCGGTTACCTCTAGGTAACTCAGGTAAAGGTTGAGGAAGGGCGAGAGGCCCAACACGATTACCCCAAGGCAATGGTACCGCCATTTTTGGAAAAATGGCTTGAAGGGGAACTAAAACACCAGCAAGAATCAGAGCATGGAGATTAGGACTAAGTTGCTCTGAAGGAATACCACCCGCAGGGGTTCTACTTTTGACAGGAGGAGTGCTTGTTGAACAAGCTCTTCTATTTCTTCCTGTTGAAGGGAAAGGAAAACCTTCTGTTGTTCCAAAAGCTAAAACTGAGAATCTTAAATACCATGGGCCCTTCTCCCGCGAGTAAAATGTGGAGTCACAAGATCAAAAGGTGAACAATAAATGGTTATGGAACTGGAATATGTCAAGAAACGCTCCCCAGCGGAGTCACCAAAAAACTATTGGTCGTCAAAAAAGGACTTCGAGAAGAACAACAGTCATGGGACAAAAAGTCCCTCCTCTTTAATGGGAGAGGTTCCCTTACTCAAGAGAAAAACCAATTTACATATGTACAGGGCATAGTTTTACTGCAGAAACTTGGATATCATGAAAGCGTTTTGAAAATAGATCATCAATACAAAAGTACAGAGGAATGAAGATGTAGAAATGGGTAGAAAAGCATTCTCCAGAATTATAGATGACAAAATAATTCCTTACGCATGCCAGAATATAATGAATTGGAATAAGACCATTTGTACTTGAATAAATGAGATGCAATTGAAAAAGACACACAGTTCCATAAATAACATCTACAAGAATGCAAAGCTTCTTGACATAATGTAGACAAATGATCTAACAATATTCAACAGATAGCCACGAATAAAATAATCAGATGGACAAAGAAAGAAGATCCTTTTGTATTGATTGCTTTACTATTTCATACACTTTTAAAAATGAGCCAAGTTTCCCCCTTTAAAATGGCAAAGAGAGACCATTATATAGTTTTACAAATCAGTTACCTTCAGTAACTACTTCTTTTAATTAATGTTTAGTTAAAGGGATGCTTAACGCAAAACCCCAACTAATTACAATAAATCTGAGATGAGGAAAGAAAGAAGGGAGAAAAGTTAGGAGGAGAAGACAAGTGTTCATGATTGAGAAGGGCCCACTGATTTAAGGATCCACTGTCTAAACCTTTTTAACGCCTCTACTATGTCCCTGCCATGTGGAACTAATGTGTTGGTAGTTGACTGAGTCCAAAATCTGAGACATTTCTCCATCTCTTTGTCAAATTCGATGTGTGTATGATAATATTTACTTGCTTCTTCAATAGCAGACTGGAGAGAGTAGATTTCCTTTACCTTTTCCTTAGTGATAGAATCCTCTCTGAACAGATTTTCCTCGACAAAAGCTCTGAATTGGGTTTTAATTTCCTGCAGGGAGAGAGGCACACCTGAGGTCTCATCATGGAGGTGGCAATGGATATCCTTAAAAGCAGATACCACCAAAGTCTTGAAGGCCTCACCCTTCTGCCAGCTATTTCTCAATTCTCCCAAAGCCTCCTCCAGCACCTTGATTTTCCATTCCACACTATATACCCATGATTTTGACAAATTATCTTTTGCATCATCAAAGACCTTGCTTTCCATTAAGATATTTTCATCAGTCTGCCCCATGAGGCGAAGGTCTACTATACAGCTGCTCCAGAGTTTGAGCTCTTTATCTATATTTCCAATGGTGGAGGAGAGTTTCTGTTGCAAATTATTTACCTTCTCATTGAGTTTGAAGGCTTCACTAATGAAATTCAACCCTGCAACGAGCATATCATCCACCATGGCCTCCATGGCCCTTCCATAGATGGAGTATCTGTGTATATCTTTGATACTCTGGACTTTGTCTTGACTGAGGGTCATAGGTGGTGGAAAAGTAGTCAGTGGGGTGGGGTCTAAAACTTTATCTTTGGACAGCAGTGACTTGATAAAACTTGCAAGAACCTGAGCCTACTCTTCCAGTTGTTCTATGGTTTGTTGTCCTTTTTCCACTCTCCTAATGACCCTGGTGACTGTTTCTTGAAGATTGTGAATCTCACCTTCAGGGGTGGACTCTCCCATGGGGATCCTCGAGAGCTCTAGATCAGATGCTTGCAAATCCTGTTCTGGCTTGTCAACCTTGGGCTTGGCTATCTCCAGGAATTGTTGGCCCTGAGCATCAGATACTATTCTTGAGGTGGTCCTGGCCTTCTTGGTAGGAGTAGGAGGGGTAGTGCCCAATAAGGCCACCACAGCATCAAAGTTGGGTCCCGAGACTCGAGAGGAAGACTTCCTCTTCCTACTATCAACGAAAGGTTGTACCCATGGAAAAGAGGAGGAGGAAGAAGAAGGCAGGGCAAGAGGACCGAGAGAAAGAGAACTCATGGCACTCAAAGTGTGCACTACTGTTGTCTCTAGTTGGGATATGAGTGGGGCACTTGAGGCTTTTGGTACAAAGGAGTCAATGGTACTCGGAAGCTCAGTGCTTTGAAGTTCCTTCTCTTTATCCATTGGGGCTTCGGGAATGCCCACGGAGACTAGCACTTCACTCTCTTTGCTTTCACTGAGAACAATAATGTTCTCTGGTCCTGAGGGAAATTTTGAATGCTTCATCAGGGGATCTTCTTCAATAGGCTCCTTCTTGACCTCTTTGATTTTCTTCTGATATACTTGGGTGGATGAGGAAGGAGTGGAGGATGTAGGCCCTTTAGTTGACGAGGCAGGAGTAGTCTTTACAGGTGCTTCCAAACTGGGTGTCTGTGCCTTCTTTCTTGGTGTTGAGGTATCCTTGGAGGAGGACTCACCTGAATGCCTTCTAAGCTCACGAACTCTCCTGTCAAACCAGATTTTGGTTCTTACTAGGACAGGGGCTAGGATTTCAGCCAGATCATCCTTCTCCTTTTTGAACCAATCCAAGTCCTCCAAGGGAGTGTGCTTGATCAAGGTATCATATTCATAGGATAACAAGTCAAAGTTGTCATCCTGAAGCCCTTCAGAAATTTGATATAGGTTAAGCTCCTGAATCAATTGAAGAGAAAACCTGCCATAATGTCTCCTCCTTGCCTCAAAATCATCAACACAGTCAGCCCAATAGTCTTTTGTGTCTGCCCTATGATGGTAATTTATTCTGAGATTATGTTCAATAAATTTCTTCAAGTCAAAACAAGTTCTGGGCCTGAAGAAATGGACAGTGATGGGAGCTAGGGCTCTCTCTATGTTTTGTGCATCCAGATCCGTTTTGCAGGTGTAGTTTCCCAAGGACATGGGGAAGTGCAGACCAGTGATTTTCTTATCCCTGCAAGTTCTATGTAACTTTTCCAATTGTCTAAATATCTCGATCGAGGCCATTTTATCGTTACAGAACATAGGGAGCTTTAGAGGGGTGCTCTCATAGCCTGCTAACCTGATATAGGAGAATTTTCTGAACTGGATGAATTAGTCACCGTATTTCACTATTAGGCTCATAGCTTCATCAGAGAACCTCCTTGCAGTGTCACTCTCCAGAAGTCTTACAATGTACATGGTGAAAGCATCATTCACCCTCCTGAAGTTGCGATTACTAGTGTCCAGGGTGAATTGAGGGCAGTAAGCATATATAGGATCACCTTTATGAGCATCAATATATGTGAAGCCAAACCATTGCCTTGATGCTGCTAGGGTATACATCAGATAAGAAGTCATGTAAAACTTCTTGGTTTTTGTACATTGGACAACTATTCTGCCAAGTTCATGTTGATGATTTCTGCCCAGTTGATGTTCTGAGTACCCTCACACACCATGTTGATAAGTGGGCACATCCAAAAATGGAACTCGTTGGTAGAGGGTAAGCCCATGACCTGAGCTAATAAGATTATAAAATCTGACAGCTCCTCATTGAAATCGGTGCGAAACAGAGCTTTGGATAGACGGTACGCCCCCTTTTTAGGGTTTTTAAGCCAAGACTTCACCACCCTCACCTTGTATTTTTCACTGTCTTGGTCGAAGAGCACCTTTTCCTTGTTCTGGGAGATGACTATAGAATTATCCATTTTAGGAATCCTTAGGGCAGTGCCAATTATGGTAGCATCAAACTTGGCGATGAGCTCTCCATGCACATTCGTTAGTTCGTTCGAGTTGGGATTGAAGTGAGCACCGCAGGTGAGCACCGTGTCAGCACATTGCACTGAAATCAGGAAACCAGCGGCATACGCCAAGCCACTATCGTTAATCATTTGTGCCATAGGAGAGGGATTCGGGTCTGTCAACCTAGTCCAGAAATCTCCAAAGTCCAGGTGACGAACTTCACTGTCTCTAATATCGGGAATGGCAGACTCGAGCGGTGAAACATGCTCCTGACCTTGGAACTTAATCTTCATGTTGATAGCAACTCGAAAAAACAAAGTCACAGCCTGAATTTTTGATGAAATTGCAGGGGGGAATGGGTACGCGCATAGAAATTTTGATTGCGAGGGTATGAGCAATTGATAACGAGAAAGCAGTGTGCAAAAATGCATAGGGGGTAGCTTATTAAATAGCCATTTAGGAGAGAGAAAGGGAATAAATGTGCATTAAATACACATCTACCAATTTAAAAAGTAAGATATTCAGGAAGAGTGGGAAAAAATAGCTCGGATGGCCTTTGGTTCATTTGGGACACGCGGGACGCGAAAGAGCGACTCGGCCGATGCGGGTGATGCGGGACAGAATGCACAAATTCTTTCGAGACATGAGGGACAAAAGTACACAAAGTGAGTGATGCGGACGACATGGGCGATAGGTGAGCAGTGAGCCTTAGTAAACTTGAAACATTTGGAATAAAAAGTTCCTACGGGTCTGCGAGAAAATAAATTTTTAGGTAAAGCGGCCGATCGGAGAACAGGGAGCCCGAATGAACTTGGGACACATGGGACAAAATTGTTTGACAGACCCGCAAATCACACAAATGACTCCAAAAAAGTAGATTTTCAAACTCCTTGACTTTTCCCGTTTAACAGAACAACAAAAAAAGGCGTTAACTCAAGAATTTTCAAATTTGTATTTTCTCTAAAGAGGGGAAATTTTGAGAGGACAACAATGTGGAGGTAAGAAGGTTATGAGATGCAGCATTGTTGAGAGCAGGAAGTGACTCTTTTGCAACGAGGTTTGTGGAACATGAATTTGACTTACTTCATGGACAAGTTTATCAAATTGCTTGGGATGAGTTCTTAAATACTCAAATTCATAAATTTTGATCTTGGACTTCTTAATGTGTTCAATTATGTCAAAATGAGACTCAAAGGAGGGTGAAGGTGTAGATGTAGTAAAAAGGGGTTGACTACTTCTTGGAATGGAATTGATACAATTTTTATTCATATCATTACATTTACATACATAAATGGGGGGAGAACTTTGACAAGGTGAGGTAGACTTACCTATATTGGAAGATGGAGATGCCAACAATGATCCTCCTTTTGTTATTATTTTTCTGTAGAGTCACCACTTGAGTATCTTTGAATTTGGCAAGAATTATCCCTATCTTGAGCCTTCGAATGGGTGATCATCAAATAAGAATGAATATTCATATCAACAATGGTTTCATCATCTTCATCATTTGGAGAAGGGGTATATCCACAAAAAACAATGTTTCCAATAGGGTCAATCTCATCAATGGCCAAAATTTCCTCATCATTTTGTCTTCAATTTGAGCTTTATCATACTCTTCTTTGGGCCTTTCTTCACATGTGTCATTAACAGGAGGTGCTTCAAGAGATAATATTCTTTGTCCTCCACCTATTATTTTTCTATTCCAATTTTGATTTTGATTTGGATAACCTCCCTTTAGAAAGGTGGTTTGTGCAAGTTTCTTCTTCAATGAAATCACATCATTAGACAATTTTTGAACAAGAGAATTAGTGGCACCTTCTTTAGAGGTTCCACCCTTTTGCTCACCATTTGGATTCTTCACTTTCCTAGACTAATCATATCATCTTCTACTTCAATGGCATATTCTTGGGAATTTTTAAGAGTTTGAGGTTGAGCTCTCTGTAGGATAAATCCAACCTCGAGAAATTGTGCATTTAAGAAGAATATAATTTTGTTATCATTAGATGGTGAATCTTCCACAAGTATTCTTTTCAACAATTGGTTGAATCAGGTCAGAAAGTCTCTCATGATTTCATTTGATTCTTTCTTCATTTAGATCAATTGAACAAGAAGATCTTGAGAGTCTTCAGATGATTTAAATCTTGCTTTAAACCTGGTTCTCATATCACCCCAATTTGTGATGGATCTAGAGGGCAAGAGGTAGAACCATTCAGCTAATTTCTCTTAAAGTGACTCCATGAACAACCTTACTGAAACATATTCATGTTCAACTCCAAGAAATCCACATGCAGTGATGAAATATGCAATACATTCTTTAGGAATTTGAGTGCCATCACCTTTGAATTTGGCACAATTTTTGCGGGATCCCTTCAGCAATTCATGGAGAGGTGGTCTAAGAGAAAGTGAACCATTATTCCTTCCCCGTGTTGAGGTTCTTCCCTTTCTTCTTCAAATTCTTCTTTTGGAGGAAGAATAACTAGTGGTGGTGTAATTGGAGATTTAGGAGAAGTATTAATTGGATTTCCTAATGTATCACTTGATCTACCAATAGAGATGATGATTGAGAAAAGTAATAGGATTATCTTGGATCTAACCTTGTTGTATTTGAAGAGATTAAAAATTTGTATCAACAATACCTCTCAATCTATCCAATATGGTGTATCTTTTCAGCTAACTTGTGAGAAAACATACAACAAGAATGTGAAAGGATACAACTGAAAATGACAGTGGCTTTTAAGCATCAAGTTTCATTTTTTTAAAGATTTATTTTTTACTTTTTACTGTTTATGGATTTTTTCTATATATGATTTTTAGGAGTTTTTGGATCGTTATAAGGTGCAGGACATCAAAATATTCCATGTGATGGGCACCAAAAACTATTGGCAAAATAATTTGTCACAAGGGAAAATTAGGGGTTTTCACCAACACTCTGGGACTAGGTCCCTCTATTTAGGAATCGGGTAGCTCCATTTATTGAAAATAGGAAATATATAAACTGCTCTAACCATCGTGGATAATCTTTTGACAAGTGATCACACATGAATACTCCACTAAACCCATGTGCAAAAAGGAGGTGGAGGAATGGTGTCTATGGAGAGAGGGGAGAAAGTAAGAAGGGGGTTTTACTCAATGAATAGAAATATGAGTTTATTAACATAAAACCAAAATATTCCTTAGTTAATAATGAGATGACACCATGACAAGGAAGGAGGGATAAAACAAAAGTAAATCCAAGTTTATTTGCATAATATTGCACAAGTAACCATGCTCATGGAGTAAAGTTGAGATGGAGAGAAAAACATAAGAAAGGAGATAGAAGAAGTGTAGTTTCTTGCTTGTAATAAGACAATGAGAGCTATCAACCAAGAAAATCTAACCCCTTGGAATGGAGAATCCGATCCATTTTATAGCTTTACAATATGTCTCTTCATCTACCCCCCACAAAACCTTTCATTGTCCCACCATTTGTGACCTTTCATATTCCTCTAGGAGAAAATGAGATTTTTACAATGAAAAATTACAATGGTTGCTTAATTGAATAGGACAAAAGAGCCATAAATTACAATTTACAAATAATTAGAAAGTTCAAAGAGAGAGAATGGAGAGAGGAGATATGTGGAATGAAGAAGGATGAAGAAGATATAAGTTTCTTTGTAGATATGCACTCCAATGAACTCCTGATCCTTTGAAAACTATTTCAACTTCATGAAGCCTCCTAGTGCACTCAGTCTTTCCCAAACCTCTTATTTAGGGATTCCTCTGAATGATCAACCTCCATAGCCTAAACATGTACTCTTCCAATCTCTAAAACATCGTCATGTCCCTATGATCTCACTTCCATTTGATACACCTAGTCTTCATAATGAGACAACTTTCTCACACGGGATGATCTTGGTGAGCGTGTCATCAAATGGCCATGGGGACCTACGAGACACAATGGAGTACAAGACCTAATCCTTTGATCTAAGATGGGTGAAGAAGAGATATCAAATGAAGAATTCTTCCAAATTTTGATCAATACATCCGATGAGATGAGAATCACTTTGAGACCAAATTTAGGGAACCGAAAGGGTTTCCCTTCTGCCTTAGCCATAATTCAACTGAAAGTGCATAGTGCAAAATCATAAATATGTCAAGTCACTATGAAGCTCTACATTATTTTAAACATATTCAGCTTCTCTTTCATCAACATGAGAGGATCAACATCCTTGTTTCCTAACCAACATCTCAACACTTACTATTTTTAGTAAGCCTTATTTTGAGAAGTCCATTTTAGTTACGATTTACTTAATTTGGAACTTTTGAGTTTCCCTAATGTTCAAGGGAAAATGGAAACTATGAGAATGAATTGTTTGCAACACTTACTATTTATAGTAGTGAGGCTTAAAAAGGCTTACTATTTTTAGAAGTGAGTCTTCCCGGTGTTGGAATGGAATGAAATTAGTCTCAAAAGTTTTTGTTTCGCAATGTGAGGCTTTGATCCAAATTTCAAAGGATTTCAATCACCATGTTTTTATAGATATGAAAAATGAGATTTTATGGATGAATATTTCAAATGGTTGTAGAAAATGATACAGAGCATCAATGGAGACATGTAAATACTCTTCTTAAAGGCATTTTTTCAAGGAAGTTACAATTAAATCTCATGGAAAACAGACACGGGGTTTGGGAGATATGAGCACAAGAATGTTTTTGCATGGAGGATGTCTGGAGAATTTTTTGTAGCATAATAACATACCAGAAGCAATAGAGGAGAGGAGATAACAAAAATGATCTCAAAAATGGTTAAGTGTTGTATTCATATGGTTTTCCCCCTTTCAAAATTGTTTTCCCTCCCATTTGCACACCTTAACTCAACTTACACTCAAATTACCTCGACTTAGGTCAAGGGGAGGTTAGAGGTGTGGTTGCACATTAAAAAAGGGGGGTGATGTGAATCCAGCTGCAAGAGGTTGAAATACCTCCAAAAACACACATAAACAGCTTTGCAAATAAAACCAGGAGTTTCAAAATAGCTTACTTCTCATTCTGGAATTCACACTGATCTATTACATCATTACAATTCTCCTTTTATTTCAAGACTACTCTAAAACCCTAAAATGTCGAAAAACCCTAAAATGCCAAAAAACCCTAAAATGCAAAACAACTCGGATTGACCCAAAAATTTGCGTGCCAAATATGCATTCATAAATTAGGGCTCACGCAAAATTTAGACTTATTCTGACAAGCACAACAAAAGTTATTAAAGTTCTAAGACCTAGTCAAAAGCGGAAAAAACATTCAAAGCCAATTTTAGGCCACTAGATGACGGAATCAAAATGAGCACAACCTTGCAAGAAAAGTTGACCCCGGCATATTACTAATGTATATCTACCACCTTGTAAAATTTCAGGACAATCCAACGGTCGGATCAAAAGTTATGGCCTCTGCAAGTTATGCTCCCGCATCATTCTCCCCTGGCTGAAAAGAATTCAGCTCTTGCGAATTCTGTTGACGGAACTCATCTAATTTTTCACTGTCAATTTTCCTCCACTCCCACTCAGGAATCCAGGTGTTTTCTTCTTGGTGCAAACCTTCCCACTGTACCAAATATCTGTTGTAGCTCCCATGTCTAGTAGTGATTGTCTTTTGGTCCAAGACACGCATTACCCTTTCATTTTTCTTCTTCGGCATCTGTTGCTTCCAGTTTATTTCTTCCTCCTCTACAACATTTTCATCATGACCTAGAAACTTATATAAATTAGAAACATTAAAAACTGGTGAGATAGCAAAGTTTTCAGGTAGCTCCACCTTATAGGCATTATCACTCATTTTCTTCAGAATCCTACCTGGCCCAATCTTCTTATACTTGAGTTTATTATATGTACCCTTTGGAAACCTCTCTTTTCTAAGATGAACCATCACCATATCTCCTTCTTTGAATACACTTACTCTCCTACTAGCATCTGCAGCTGCTTTATATTGTGCATTACTCACTTTCATCTTTTCCCTCACTTCATCTTGCAGCTGTAGAATGTGTTCTGCAAATGCTTCTGCATCATCACTAGTTTTATCTTCCCCTGGTAGAACAATTAGATCTAGGACCCCCTTCGGATTCCTACCATATACAATCTGGAAAGAAGACCTCCCGTTGACCTGTTTACCGAGCTATTATAGGCAAACTCAGCTTGAGGTAAAGCTAAGTCCCATTGTTTTGGCTTTTCTCCAACTATACAACGTAGGAGATTTCCCAAGCTTCTGTTCACTACTTCCAGTCTGCCCATCAGTCTGGGGGTGATATGCACTATTGAACTGTAGCTTTTTCCCCATTTTCCTCCACAGAGTCTTCCAAAAGTGACTCAAAAACTTCATGTCCCGATCTGAAGTGATCGTTCTTGGAACTCCATGCAATCTAACCACTTCTGAAAAAAACAAATCTGCAACTTCCGGAAGCATCATTAGTTTGTTTTACAAGAAATGAAATGTGCTATATTAGAGAATCTATGAACCACGACAAATATAGAATCATTCCCTCGATGTGTGTTAGGAATCCCTAACACAAAATCCATTCTCAGATCAACCCATGGCCGTATAGGGACATGTAATGTCATATACAACCCAGTATTTTGTGCATGGCCCTTAGCCATTTGGCACACTCTACATCTTGCTACAATCCTGATTATGTCCCTCTTCACCTTTGGCCAATAATACTTTTCTACAACAAGAGAAATTGTCTTACTTATACCAAAGTGTCCAGCCAACCCTCCATTATGCAATTCTCTTATAATATTTTCTCTCATTGAACCAACAGGGATGCACAATTGTTTCCCCCTAAATAAATAACCATCCTGTATCAAATAATCAAAAGAATCACTAACTACTGTGGGCTCCTTAAGTTGTCTCACAACATCACCAAAATTTGGATCACCTTCATACAATTCCTTAACTGCCTCACACCCTACTACTTTATTTTTCATTATTGTTAAAAGGGATACAGACATAGTCAAGGCATCAACAACTTGATTCTACTTACCAGACTTATGCTTTAAAACAAAAGTATATTCTTGCAAAAATGAAACCCATTTTGCATGCCTACTATTTAGTTTCTTCTGTGTGTTTACATACCTCAAGGCTTCATGGTCAATGAAGAGTACAAATTCCTTTGCTACCAAGTAATGTCTCCAGTTCCTTAATGCCTGAACAATAGCATAAAATTCCACATCATAAGTAGAATATTTCCTCCTGACTTCATTTAGCTTTTCACTAAAGAATGCCACAGGTCATCCTTCTTGACTCAACACAGCTCCAATCCCAACATGTGAGGCATCACAGTCAACCTCAAAGACCTTGCTAAAATCTGGAAATACCAAAACAGGTGCTTCTGACACTTTCTTCTTCAACAATTCAAAACTATCTGTTGCTGCCTTGGTCCATACAAACTCCCTCCCTTTTGTACACTTTGTTATGGGTGCAACAATGCTACTGAAATTCCTGATGAACTTCCTATAAAAAGTTGCCAATCCATGAAAACTACGAACCTCTGTCACATTCCTTGGAATAGGCCATTCCAAATTGCCTTTACTTTTTCCTCATCCATCCTCACTCCATCCTCTGATATGACAAACCCCAAAAAAAACAAGACTCTTCTGAAGAAATCTACACTTCTTTAAGTTTGCATATAGACTCTCTTTACATAACAAGTCTAACACCAATTTCATATGTAACAAGTGTTCTTCCACTGTCTTACTGAATATCAAAATATCATCAAAATAGACAACAACAAACTTACCATTGTATTCTCAGAGTACTCTGTTCATCAGCCTCATGAATGTACTGGGTGCATTAGATAGCCCAAATGGCATCACCATCCACTCGTATAATCCATCTTTTGTTTTGAAAGTAGTTTTCCATTCATCCCCTTCACGGATTCAGATCTGGTAGTACCACTCTGCAGGTCAATCTTTCTAAAATATCAGGCCTCCCGCTAGCACATCCATCATATCATCCAATCTTGGAATTGGGAACCGATACTTAATTGTGATCTTGTTTATGGCTCTGTTGTCTACACACATTCTCCAGTCTCCATCTTTTTTTGGATTCAATAACGCTTGGAGTTGCACATGGACTCATGCTTTCTCTCACTAACCCTTTTTGTATTAGATCTATCACTTGTCTGTTCAACTCTTCACTCTGTGTCGGACTCATCCGATAGGCTGCTTGGTTTGGAAGGGCCGATCCTAGGATCAAATCAATATGGTGTTGAATATCTCGCTTTGGAGGTAACCCATCTGGTAGCTCAACTGGTATGACATCTTTGTATTCTTTTAGTATCTTTTATGCTGCAATAGGTATATTAAAGCCTTCTATTCTCCACCCTTCTTTGACATTAGTTCATAACACCATCCAACTTCTTCCATTTCTGTAACAAACTCTTTTGTAGCCAATAAGCCCTCACTCTTCTCTTCTTCCTTGAAGGGTAATAAGACCACCTTTACACCATCCTTCCAAAAGGTATATGTATTTTTCCCTCCATCATGTGTAACCTTTCTATCGTATTGCCAAGGCCTACCCAGTAATATATGACATGCATCCATTGGGATAACATCACACCACACCTCATCCTTGTAGGTATTCCCAATTGAAAACTTTATAAGGCATCTTTTATCTATGGTTACCTCATTCCCTTTCTTGAACCATGATATACGATAGTGATATGGGTGCTTCTCACATTTCAGATTGAGTTTATCAACCATTACAGTTGAAACCATAATTTCACAACTACCACCATCAATAATAATTTTACATACCTTTCCTCCAGAGGTGCATCTTGTTCGAAATATATTTGTTCGAACCCATGAATCAGCTCCACCAACGTCATCATGTTCTTTCTCCTTCCTTGGGACAATCATTCGATCCTCCTTATCATGAGGGTTTCACCCAAATTTGCAGCAACCTCCATTTCTTCTTCCTCTTCAACTTCAACTAAATTTACTCGTGGTTTTTCTCCTTGCCATCTATCTTGTGTAGGATAGTGTGGACACTCAAAAGCTTTGTGCCCCTCTTCACCACATCTGTAACATGTATATTTCCTTTGGGAGCTATTCCAGCCCCATCCTCCATTATAACCTCTTCCCCTCTGAAACCCCCTACCTCTTTGGTAGTTACCATGGATTTGACCAGAATCTTCATGCCCTTCTGTATTAGAGGATTCACCTTTTGTAGATTCAAATCTACCCCTGCCTCTCATTGGAGATGATGATGGACCTCTCTTCACACCTCTTCTAAAATTATTCCTCTTGTTCTTTTCCTCTGTCTTTAATGCAAGTTGATAAGCATCATCTAGGCTATGGATCTGGAGCATACTCAGCTCATCTTGTATGGTGTAACTCAACCCATTTATGTACCGTGTAGCCTTTTGTTCTTCAGACTCTCCCTATTCCACCCTGATTGATAACTTGTAAAATTCATTAGTATACTCCTCAATGTTGAGATCCTTCTGCCTTAGGTTTTGGAACCTTCGAAAGAGTGTCTGAGCATAATCTACAGGAAGAAACTTTTCTTTCAGCTTCTTTACCATTTTATTCTAGTTTTGGATCTTGCCCTTTTCATTTCTTTGTCTTTCATTTTGTAGGTGATCCCACCAGATCAATGCATGTCTGGCCAACTTAGTGCATTGAAACTTAACCTTTCTTCTCCTCTGAAAGGGTTTTCCACTCAAATAATTTTTCCATGCGATTTAACCAGTCAATCAACTCCTCTGGTCGTAACCCTCCACCATAATCAGGAACATTAATCTTGATGTCGTCATTCTTTCCCTCTAAAGCCTTGATCAATCTCTCCTCAAATGGTCTCTCATTCAAGGTTTCTTCATCTCTCTCATTTTCTTCTTCATCTCCTCCTTCATTCATTAATGGAGGCTCTTCTTCAATATCACTATCTGGTTCTGCATCCCCATTTGCATGTCTCCTTCTAAGGCGGGTAACTTCTCCCGTGAGCTCAACAACTTGTCTCTGTAGATCCTACATATGCCTATTCATCTAGGCATAACCTCCCCTCCCACGTCTAGCCATGGTTATATAAAATAGAGGTAAAAATTACACATAAAAATGTAATATGTTACCTTAACTATTTCCGCAAGATCAAAATCTTGCTTTGATACCAATTGATGTGAATCCAGCTGCAAGAGGTTGAAATACCTCCAAAAACACACATAAACAACTTTGTAAATAAAAACCAGGAGTTTCAAAATAGCTTACTTCTCATTCTGGAATCCACACTAATATTTTACATCATTACAATTCTCCTTTTATTTCAAGATACTCTAAAACCCTAAAATGTCGAAAAAACCCTAAAATGCCAAAAAACCCTACTATGCAAAACAACTCGGATGGGCCCCAAAATTTGCGTGCCAAATATTCCTTCATAAATTAGGGCTCACGCAAAATTTTGACTTATTCTAACAAGCACAACAAAAGTTATTAAAGTTCTAAGACCTAGTCAAAAGCGGAAAAAACATTCGGAGCCAATTTTAGGCCACTAGATGAAGGAATCCGGGCCCAAAAACGTGCCAAAATGAGCA
Organism: Taxus chinensis; assembly: GCA_019776745.2. Classification (NCBI taxonomy): domain Eukaryota; kingdom Viridiplantae; phylum Streptophyta; class Pinopsida; order Cupressales; family Taxaceae; genus Taxus; species Taxus chinensis. The sequence continues at coordinate 214,652,788 of CM034149.1, forward strand.
CAACCTTGTAGGAAAAGTTGACCCCAGCATAGTACTAATGTATATCTACCACCCTGTAAAATTTCAGGACGATCCAACGGTCGGATCAAAAGTTATGGCCTCTGCAAGTTATGCTCCCGCATCAGGGGGGAAAGTGGATAAAGGGACATCCAAATCTCCAAGACGTGCCATGGGTGAAGCTCCCATGAGGGGGGGAAATTTGGTGGAAAATGTGAGTTGTTAACATGTTTCTAACACTCGAGTTATCACTTTTGAGTGATGAAAAGTTACCTCCATAGAGGGAGAACATTTTGTGTCCCCCATGTCCCCTTAGAAGTTAGGAAAAAGTGAAAAAGGGACACCACACGTTCATATGGCCACCATGGGTCATCTAATCATGAAAAGATGTCAAAAGTTAAAAAAAATGAGTTTATAACACCTTCTAACCACTTAAGTTGTCACTTTACGTGATGAAACATAACACTCAATGGGGGAGCACACTTTTGTGTCCCCCATGTCCCCTTACAGTAAGTGAAAAAAAATAAAAAGGGACATTAAGTCTCCAAAACCCCACCCAAGCTTCTTAGAATGTTAATATCATCTAACGCAACATGAAAATAGACTAAGGAGTGGATTTTCGAGCCTGGGAGAAAGACATGGAGTTTAGAGGGCCAAACTTATATGATTTTGATTTTAAAGGACCCAATGAGTCCATTTCCACAATTTTCAAGACCTGGTTCAGCTTTCAATTTTTCTTTTCATTTTTCTTTTCACTTTTTCCCATGCATGTGCACTAGTAAGTTGAGTTGTCACCAAAGTACATAATTAATATAAAAAAATTCAACAATGGATGATAAAGAGAGTACAATTTAATTCAGCTTCACCTTTGGTTAGTATTCTAACTCTTCCCTAGATGTATGAAACCCTTTAAGCAAGTTCCACCTAGTAGAAAGACTCTTGTGTTGCACTAATGGAAAGTTTTCCGTATTTTAATATTCCCATAATTCTATTTTAATTATTACACTGTGAAGTAGGTTTTTTCATATTTCCTATTCCTAGGATATGAGTTCCAAACACTTCACAAGGCTCCAGAAACCCTTCGAACAAGGTGACTGGCTCCTTTGAAACATGTATTCCCCAGTGTCGTGCTAAAAAAGACCCAATTTTGCTTAACTTGTTCTTGACCTCAATTATCTCTACAGAATTTCCCTAAACTTCCTTAGATCACTTAATTTCTCTCCCACACATGTTTTGGATGGTTTTAATCTTCCCTAATAAAAAGACCAAAAATAGCCCTTTTGAAGTCTTCAAGAGCATTGTTCTTTCATAGATCTCAGTAACTTCAAGAATCAAGCCAGGTAAAATTATGTGCAAATGAAACACACTTGAAAATCATGGTAGCGCATTCGTCTCAACTAGAATGAGGGTGACATGGTTGAAATGTTGGCTGAAGGAAAGGTTTACATTGATTGGGAAACATAATTTCAAGTGCGGGTTTGGTTATGATGACCAACATTTTAGATTTTGCATGCTAGACATTTCACATGACAATAGGTCACTATCCATGACACAATGTAGGACAATCTAACCACATACAAGATGTTATTACTTATCAAGGACACATAGAATGCCTCTTTCTATTGCCATGAATGCCCATACTTGTAACGTTTTCAGTGTCATGATTTCAGTGTCGTGATTTATAAGAAACGCAACAAAAATCAAACAACTTTATTTTCATCTCAGTACATTACAAATCTCTACAGACTAGACACTTTCAAAATCAATGGCTTACACTTAATTCAACATCAATGCATTTTACATAGGAAATAAGGATGCTATGTTTTCTTGACAATCTTCAATAACAACTTGGGTTAATCTAATAGAAGAAATGCCTATTAGCATAACTAGAAAATTCCTTTAGGAATAGTTATTTGATTGGCAAGGATGATGCTCATTTGATAAGGTATAAAATTATAATTGCCCTTAAATTGCAAAGTACATGGGGATGTGATATTGTTAGGAAACTAGTGCTCCAGCTGGGTGAAAATAATAGTGTGTGGAGATTGTTATGTGAGTAACAATCTCATTAGTTTGCATGTGAGTGACTACATGGAATATTAGAGATATTAATATGGACATATTTTTGTTGTGCCCAATATGTGAGTTGTTAGGAGGTTGAACCAAACTCATCTAAATAGGAGAGGATAGATTTTTGGGGCATCAAATAGTTAGGAGAATCTCCCTAAATATAGAAGATACAACTAATATATATGTGTATTATGTTTTAAGTGATATGTTTATTTTAACTATTTTGAACTCATGCTCACTAGATATGCGGTAAAACCCACATTTTGTATCAGAGTAGGTTTCCTCTAAGACCTCATTAACCTTCACTCCACCCATGCTTTGTTTCATCAGATAGACTAAAAGAATAGGTTAGCAGAGACCGCAGACCTCCCAACAACCATGTTACCTTTGTTTGTGCTCATCCATTTGGTGTAATTATAGAATCTCAAATTTGGCAATCTATCATTCTGACATTGCTAGTTGTGACTATGCTTTTTGGAAAAACACACCCATATCATATCCCCACTTAGTACATCTCGTTATCTCTCTTCTTACTTGTTTATTCCAACGCACTGATGTGTCAACAACTTTTTGAATATAAATCCATAAAATCATGCCTTAACCTATGCCCACCGTTATGCAACTTTTATATTTCATCCACCATTTCCTTATCCAAAACTATACGGTAAGGCCAAGATGTGGAATCCAATCTTGGTCAAATTGTGTAGTCTTGGAACGACACATCTTCCAACTCTACTTTCAAATGCATTATCTTTTTGGGTCTATTCATCTTCCTAGGTCGACCTTTACATGATAAATTACCTTTATATCCCTATATAAGAAAGTTATCATCGCCTTATTTACACACTTGGAAAGCATATAGCGAATCACTTGGCACACTCATTGCAATACATATAAAAGGCGCCCAAGACTCCCGAAATCTTCCTAAAGATGATGCACATCCATTAGGGAAACCACTACTACAGTTCTAAAGCAATCAACTAGGTCAAGGAGTCTAACTTCCCTCACTTCAAAGAACATCAAGATAACTATCAAGAGTACAATCTTGTCAAGCACGTTCAAAGCAGTTCAAGTTGCTCACTAGTTGCATTCATATAGATATTACAAGGTAGGTAGAGAACAACGTATGGCTTGAGGCCTCTTAAGAGTAATGCCAATGTAAGTAGTCCATGGATTGCACTTGAACCCAAATGCTAACCTTGTTACAAGGTCTCCTATGTATGGTTAGGGTTTGCAATTTTATCATTTGATTACAAATGGTTTTGGGAGTCGATACTCAAGTTTTTACTGTGAAACCCTTTTGTAGGCTGTCGAAGGATAGAGAAATTTGCAAAACCCCACATTATGTAGATCCAAGGCTATATACGAAGTCTTGGACCATAAAACCATTCATGGCATACTTTTATGGTCCTAAACGAGGTAATCTCCGAGTTATAGTTTTTCGTAATGAAGCATTTTCAGCCTATGCACTCTCAGCTTCTCTAGTCTGTGCACCCATATCTCTCATGTAGCTAAGTACATATTTTATCATGTGTCATCTAGCTTGTAGCATATTATAATCACTAGTTGCAAGTACCAATACGTTATTATCATATCCTATAATTAATTTTAGAAGTTAATTAATTATAATAACTTCCAAGTTCAAACCTTACATTTTGTTTTATTGTTGTGCATTCCATAACATATATAGATATCATCAAATCTTAAAAAGAGTGTAAACAATGTCACACCATGTTACTAATAGGCTAACATTGCTTTGGGGATGGCCTAACTATAAGACACTCTTAAAATGCCCTAATTTTAGAATTGTGAGCAAGATTTACGAAACCGTAAATTTGATTATCAAATTCATCAAATAGATTCAACCTGCAACATATTTATAAGAACCGTATAATTTTGATTAATGAAAAATATAGTTTCAAGGATTGAAAAATATTTTGAGAGTTTAAACCAATTTCATTATTTGATATGTTGTTTCTAAATTGTCCATCTCACTAGAAAATTCTGATTATATTTATGTAGAATATTTGTGGAACCCCTCCTATCTATTTGTTTTACTTTACAGGATTTAATTTGATTTTGCTCTTAATAGTGGTCCCTTTATAATTAATTGCACTTTTAATTTGAGTATAAATGCAATGCATTTATCATGTAATTTTCCACTTTCATCTGTCATGATTCTTGAAGCAAAGACTGTTTAAATTGCTAATTAACACACAATGATCTTTGATTGGTAAAAATAGGCGCCTTATTTCTCAACGTATCTATTGACACATTCATTGTAAAGGTAATGGCAAATCCTAATATTAAAAAATTGAGCGTGTGGGTTATAGTGGTCCAGTACCGTATGATAAATCATTGTGGTCGCTAATTGTTCGATTTGGGAAACTAGCTGTGGAATCTTCTTGACTGATTTTACAAAAACTCGTAGGCATGTGTTAGGACTGGGATTACCTTCACATCTTGCCTACACCTTCAAATCCACGTGATACCCTTTCCATGTGATTGCATCTAGCAATCCATTTTATCGGCGCCTTTCCTTTTCTCTTTTGATCACGTTCTTTCTTACTGTTCATTGCATCAACCATGGTATAAAATGTAGTCTAGTGCACAACTCCATATCGGCCAATTATATGTAATTGGAAATACCCAAGTTAGGTTCTTGTATTCAGCATTATTGTGCTTAATTTGGAGCAGTTTGTCAAGGTATAAAGTTGTTTAGAGAAAGTCTGCAGGTTTAAGATTTGTCACAATTTTACCAGTCCAAGTTATAAGAGGTTTAGCCCCCATAATGATGGGCATAAAATTGGAAAGCTGTCCATTGAGAGCAATGAGTTACTAGAAGCATCGAGAAGAATAACTTGCACCAACAAGGTCTACCTTAGTCATTGGTGTCTCCTGCTTGGAAGGAATTGCAAATGCCTTCTACCTCATCTCCTATTTGGTGATGGGACCCACGAAGATTTTTCTCATGGAGCAACCAACATAGTCCAAATGGTGGTTTCAATATGCTACTTTATCTTCCTTCATAAAGCTTCTGTTTAATATGTTGGTTTTTTTGAATTTGCGGGCTGTGGGGGAGCTTTTTCTAGAAGGACTGAATGAGAGCGGATTCGCAGCACAATGAACACCAAGAGGATACTACAATCCGCTATAATCTAGTAAGCATTAGATTATTAAATCACCTGTTACAATCCTTAAGATGATAAATCACAGAGTGTCAATCCTAAATTTACACCTTTGATATGAATGTGGATTAGATCTTTACCATAAATGACACCATTAGTTAGTGACCCCTAACAAGCGTCTACCTTTGGAAATTAATTGTGTTAGGTATGTCCTTGAGAACACGATCTTAAACACGAGGTGGGATATTGGACGGGACCCTATAATCAGAAGAAAGTGCTGATTGCCTTACTCTTGAAAGATCCTTGAGATGCTTAATAAGCGCTTCATTCCTTGTATTGCAGAGAGCTTCGATATGCAAAGGGGATTAGCACTCTAAGGCTCCCACATCCACCACTATTACATCTCCTCAGATCTACCTTTGACAAAGTGAAATGATGGCCACTAGCATTATTAGGTCTTCAGATTTATATGCTCATGCTTGATTAGGTTGCAACAGGGGATAACCATACTCCCCATCCTCGGTTAACGCTCTAAAATGTTTGAACATAAATTCTAACTACAAAATAACCATGCGTACATCAGAAATAATTTCATGAAATGTCAGTCTTTTCGTTAGAGTACAATAGGCAGCGAACATGATTTCAATGACTCATTTTTCGACAGCGCTGGAATACTGGTAGTAATAAGAAATCACGTTGTGCAAACATGTGCCTTTTAGTTGAATCATGGTGGTTATCGTAATAACGTATGCCTTATGGTGTAGACGACCACAGATTAAATGATATGTAACCTATTTTTTTATCAACTACAAAATCTGAACAGAGAGTCTTCCAATTTACTGATGTTCGCACATTGACCAGCAACTGCAACATGTACTTATATAATTGGGTACATAGATTCTTCGAAACCAATTAGTGTTCACTTTATGAATACTTTTATTAAGTCTGATCAATGTAGTCATAACTGCACCGGCAATTTATGAATGTAGTTTTATAACACAAACGATGGGTGAAATGCCGTCGTCGAGTTTGAGTTTATCACAGGATTTCACATATAACTGCATCCTTCACATGTTTGAATAATTTTCATGTGTGTTCTTCCACGATGAGATAAAAAGAAAAATATTAAGAAGTTTCAAATTTCATATTTTATTTTAGATAACCCCTAAGATATTGCAATTGGACTCTCCATAATTTTATAGAAACCAATAGCCTCTGCAAGAAGTGTAGTCACATCCATTCTTAATTACAAAGATTATGAATGCAGGAACTGTTAAAATTTTAGTTTAAACACTCCAGATGGCACATCTGGTAAAACTCCTCCCATCATTCCATGCTTCAGCTAAATAATATCTTTAAATTTAAATGAGATAGCATGCCAAACAAGATCTGGCTCTATGTTACAAGACAATACAAGGTTAAGATAACGGATTAAATTAGCAATTGCACAGCTAAATTGTCTTCCAGTAATAATATAATAGATCAATTCAAATTCTCATAAAAATGTTATATTACATAAAATATTTTGTAGATAATTCACGTGGCAGCAATTGCAACATGGTCTTCTCATACTATAAACATAATAATTATTCAAGTACTATATGCATCTAATTGTGTTCTTCTTTTTAAAAAATAAAGAGATAGATTTGAGAAGGAAAACATTTTCAAATGCCAACTTTATTTTAGATAGCCTTAAGATATAAAATTGAACTCTCCACAAATTTAAGAAGCTAATAGCTAACAAAACTAGTGACTCTCAATCTTAATCAAATGTAGTGTAAGAATTCATAATTTGTTCAAAGGATGTATATGTCAACATCTTTGGCAAAATCAAAGCATATCTATAACGTATTTTTTCAAATAATCCTTTAAATTAAAATAGATAATACAACTCAATTGTTTTCCACTGAGAGTATATAAGATTAATATACTAGACAATAAAAATATAATATAATAAATCAGAATACTAATTACAAAATTGAATCATTTGATAGACCAATATAACTTCATATCAAGATTTTTGTATAAACTAAAACATTGCATAATTAAAATATCTCTTAAATTGGAGAACTTATAGATATTAAATACCATATGTGGTGGGTCCTACCCTCTCTTAACAACATTACCTTCATAAAAGAAAAAGAAAACTTTAAGCGCACAAGAGTATAGAAGAAGTAGGCCACAACATCCAAAGATATCATAAGAGTAATTAGGCTTGATTATTTAGTATGATTTGCTACATTAAAGTGAAAATGACCGAATCATCCTTTAACATTTTGATTTATGAAGTCAATACTCCTACTAAATCTTTAGATCTTGTGCTCCACTTTTGTATACCCATGTGTGCTTAGAATTTGTTAATGAATTTAATGTTGTTAAGAGAGACGACAAAGTTTATATAGGAACTGTAAAGTGGTTATCGGGTCAATTTCTCTCCATAAATCATGATTTATGTATGTTTAGTACTTATTTATATGGATTGTGTGATTAGTGGAGAGAGTGGAGCCCACCATTATGTGCATGCCGATTATGTCCAGTAATATTGATGTATGTTAATGATTCTTTTTCTATCCAAGTTTTATGATGCCATCAATTCCATAGCTTTATGCTATGTTTGGAACACTTATAGGATAATTTATTCAACTACGTGCACGTCTTTCCATCCTTTTGACCACTTCTAAGATAAAAATAGTGATTTACGATCAAAAAATACATTAAATTATCATGTATGATTCTTACAACATATCAAAAATGTCACAATATTCTTGAACTAGATCATACAAAATTATTTGTCACCACACCATTTAACAATTTATGTCACCCCTAGGGAATAAAACATATTGTGAACCCATTGGATAAAGATAGCGGAGCTCTGTAAATTTTACGGTGCTTCACTTTTCTAGAACTGATGCTCATTGTTTATTCCATATCAAGCCAACTCTTTGTTGTGTTGCAAAGTCAAGATCTCCCCTGGTGAGAAAGGACTACTATTCAGAGGAAACCTGAATTCAGTTATGGCACATCACCTATATTAAGGCCACTGGTAAGGCGAATTCAACAGATGTGCCAGTTCTGGTTATACATAACTATGTGCTGTATATGGTGAAATCAAATACCTAGCTACCAATGTAAAAACAATGCAGGGTTTAAAAAATACAAAGCAAGCAATACCACTAAATTGTTTACATTTATAAATCTCATTCAAGTTTACCTGCAAATGCATGCGTTTGATGCCACAAATAACCTTAAAGGGGTCTTCTTGTGCAAAGAAATAAGCCAAGATGTGAAAATTTCAAGCCCTGATCTATATTTATTTATCTGTTGCTCCTTAAACCAGGCTTCTCTTTAAAAAAACATGAAAACACGGTACCTGAGGATGATCGAATTCACATTGGCAATCTTTTTTGGTAAGACTTATGCAGTGATGATAATCCGCTTTCATAATTTTTCCACCACTATTAACCTCTGTAAGCATCCTGCAGAAATGAGGATTCAGCATATGGCTTGACATACTTCTCGAAGAAACCTTCCTCTGTCATCTTAACTAAGTTAGGAAAACTGGGTGAATTCTTGAGCACTGCCATGGATTTCAATGCCTCAACTACTCTAAACCGGGGAATCAACCTCGCTTTCAAACTATATGTCAACAACTCCGGGTACTTGACAATATCACTCAATGTTAGCCCTGCAGAATCGACTAAAAAATCGAAATTGCGCTTTGTTTTTTCCCTGGAAGATGCCAGTATCCTAGGCATCCGCCTGCACAAAAGCAACACTTGCTCTTCTGAAAACCCTAAACTGCACAAATGCTGCAGTTTTTGTTGTAAGAGATCCTCTTTCAGCCCGGTAATCGAACTCAAAGCAAGTGCAAACATAGGAGAGCCCTTGGTGTACCCAAAAGCCTCCACCTGCTTAAATAATCTCAATATGGTTTCCTCTGAAATTAATAGCAACCCGGGAACAGTGCCCAGCAGTAGTGACAAACCCTCGCCCCTGTAACCACACGTTTCCAGAAATGAAATTGAAGGTTTAAGCTTATTCTCAATACTGAGATTGAAAAGCCTTGAATTCAAGGAAATGAGTTTGGCCATATCCTTTTCCCTCATGAAAGTTTTAAGGAATTCAAGCTTGGGTTTTATGTTTTTATCGGGGTTTAGAAGAAGCATCCTAGGGTTGTACATGACAACTTTTCGAATTCGGGGAGGGCTCAAGCCATAGTCGTGGAGTAACTGTAATGCTTGTTCCACATTGAGCGTTCCTTTTGATTGAGGAAAGTTATTGCATTGTTTGAAAACATTTGCTATGTTTTCCTCTGTGAAGCCATATTTATTAATGAGAAGTTGTATAACAGCACCCCTGTCTGATGTGGGTGTCGCTGCAATCTTTTTACAGCAAATGGAAAGTTTTGTGGGGTACAATGCAAATGGAAACCTGCGATGACGATGAGATATGAATGGAAATTCAATCCTTGTGGGCGGCTTCAATACGAACTGATTCGCCATTGTATAAGCAAATTTGCAATTTTAAGAAGAACAATTCAAACAATTTCTAGTGTGGAAAAATCACCAGAAAATTGTAGTGGAATGAGGTCGGATTAGGGTTTGCCAGGGAATCCGTCACCTGTATCACGACATAATGTTCTGGTTCTTTGAGCCGTACAACTTATGCTGCACCATCCACCAGGCATAAATTTAGACAATACATTAAAATAAAATTGTTGAAAAAGATAAATTAGAGTTCCACGTGTCATTAATATTAGATTTGAAATCGGCCCAATGTTGATTGTTCGTATACTCAAATTAAAATTATCCTTCAATTTTTTCGAGGGGGAGTTCTTAGGGTTTTTTAGGCTCTGCGATTTTTGCGCTGTGAATGCTCGGCTTGTTGTACGCCGCCATAGCGTCACACCACCGATCTTATGATCCAGGCGGGAATATCTGCATTAATTTTGTATTGATTGCCTCCCCGCCCCTTGGGCAGTTTATATAATGACCACCTCCTCGGGCCATGCATCTATTGATGTTGGTCTTAACGCAGGAGCTCTGGACAACAATGGCACCGAAAAGAGCGAGGAAATTCGTTCTGAAGGTATTCGACGAGGTAAGGATTCTGATACTCCTTCCCTCGATATTGTGCTTGATTTACCTGCGTTTGATAAAGCATGCAACTGGTTTGAATCTTTTTCTCTTGTTGCTTACTTTGTGGGCCGAGTTCCCCCGGAAGGCATCCTCCGTCAATGGATTCATAACCATTGGCAACCCCATGGCGTCAAAGTTGAGGGAGTTCAGAATATGACCAAGGGTTTTTTTCTGTTTCACTTTGCTAATGCTGAGCATTGCAAAGTTGTTGTCAACCATGGTCCCTGGTTTATTCGTAACACCCTTGTGGTGTTCTCCCACTGGACTCGGGACTTTCAAGTCTCCGAGCAAGCCAAACTCAAGATTCCTGTTTGGATTGAATTTCCAGGTCTGTCGTTGCCTCTATGGGGTTTTATTGACCAGCTTGTCAAACCCTTGGGTCGTCTCATCTGCCATGAACAACCCAAATTTTACTCAGCTCGACCCCAAAAATGGGTCTGTGTGGAAATTGATCTCTCAAAGGACCTTAAGGATACCCTCGACATCCAGGTGGGGGATACACGCTTTGCACAGAAGGTGCTTTACATTAACCTGCCCAACACCTGCTTCTGGTGCCAATCCGCCGATCATATGATCAAGGATTGTCCCCTCATGACACAAAACTCACCGGCTGTTGTTGAAAAGCCCCCAACCGACCCTAAATCCAACACCCCCCCTTCTGATGGATGGACCACCATCACTGGCCGTAAACCTTCGGCTCGCAATAAACCCCAAGCTGCCACTTATAAACCGGTGAATGCCTCTACTTCTTCTCCTGTGAAGCCGTCCACTGCGACCCTTCCCAAGCCCTCATCTGTCATCTCCTAGACTCCGCAAGCTGCTATTGTCATCATTTCCCACCCATCGGTACCTATTTCTACACACCCCTCGCTTCCCCAACCCTTGAGCCTCATGAATAACATTGCCAGTGGTTCAGCTGTTCCGACAGAGAGAAAATCAGCCTTACGTCGTTCACGAAGTCCCTCCCCTCCTTCTGATGAGGAGTTTTCACAGAGACCTCACCGGTAGTTTGAGCTTGGAGACTATTTGCATGGGAATACACGGCAAGTCACTTTTTCTAACCATTTTGGAGCGTTAACAAGCCTCGAGGAGGAAACCATGCACCTTGATAGTTCTCCATGATAGTTTACTCATGGAATGTCAGGGGGCTCACTAATCTGACTCGCAGATATCTTGTCAGAGACAGTTGTAAGTATTTTAAAAATTTTCAGGTTTTGTGTTTGTAGGAAGTCAAAATCACTGGCTTCCACCTTTCTTCTGCTATGCGTACCATCTGGCCTGGTTCTCTCTACCAGATGTTAGCGCATGATAATGGTCGAGGTGGTGTTGTCACTCTTTTAAGTCCTGACCTCACCTCCAATATCATATCGTGGGGCTCTGACCCCACCCATCGGGTGGTGTGGACCCTTTTTGATTTTGACGGTCATATTCTTGGGCTGGCAAACATTTATGCTTCCAATGATGCTTCGGAGTGCACTTTCTTTTGGCGGTGGCTAACTGATCACTTGCCTTCTGCTACCTGGCTTCTCTGTGGTGATTTCAACATGGTGGAATCTCCCGTAAGACAAATTGGGCAGGCTTCCTATGCATTGGTGTGCTGGGGAGCGTGAAGCCTGGTTTTACTTGGGCAATAAGCTCTGTTTATTTGATCCCAACCATCGCAAGCACTCAAATTCTGCCACTCTATGGTTCACATGGTCTAACTTTCGAGCTGGCAATGATAGAGTGTATAAACACCTTGACAGAGCTCTGCTTTTAGAACAACAATGGTTCTCTTTTGATGCTTCACACAGCCTCCCGGTCTCGGTAGTGGATACTGCTTTGGTCTCTGACCATAAGCCTATTTTCTTTGGGCTCCAATGGAACTTTCAGTGTCCCAAGCCCAAATCCACTCAGTTCTACTTGAATACGTCTCATCTTTCTCATCCTAAGACTTTGGATTACATCAGACGTATTTGGAATCTTGATCCAAGACCGGTTGATGGGATTGGCTGGATTGATTGGTGGTCTCATGCCATCACTCGCACCACTACTTTTCTTCAGCTTTATGGGAAACAGGCTGTTTTTTTTCCGAAAAATGCTCATGAAGCCTCTCATATTGAATACTCGAGAGCTATTCAAGAGCTTAATCTGTCTCCCTTTAACACCCACATTCAAGTGCAGGCTGCTCATTGGAAGCATAAACTACAGATTGAGGAGCACTATAAGGTTAGAGGAGCTCAAGTTCGAGCCAGACTTCACGGGCTCAGAATTGGCGATAGAGTTACTAAAGAGTTTTTTGCTTCTCTTAAATCTAATCAAACTCTTACCAAAATCAAAGCAATCAAGGAAGGTAATCAAAGGCTTAACCTTTTACCTGACATTCTGCAAGCTTTTGTGCATCACTGCCACACTGTGTTCGCTTCCCAGCCTGCTACTCTGGCTCGTGATGCTGCTCTCCTCCAATGTATTGAGGTTGTTCCCTACAAGCTTTCTGAAAGTCAACGTGTTGCCTGCGATCGGCCTCTCACGCTTGATGATTTGAAGGAAGCTGCTCTTCATATGGCTTCTGATAAAGCCCCTGGGGTTGATGGTTTTCCCTGTGAGTTCTACCAGGATTTGTGGCCCACTATTGGTCTGGATCTCTACCAGGTCTATCTGGAAGCTATGTCCTCCAACACTCTGGGAGCTCTGATCAACCAAGGTAACATCAAATTCATACCTAAGACTGGTGATCCAGAACTTATCACCAACTGGCGGCCAATCACTCTACTCAATGTCTCATACAAGATTATTGCCAAAGCTCTTGCTAACAAGCTTACAAACCTATTGCCTTTGATCATCAGGAGTGAACAAACCGGCTTTATTAAAAATAGATATATCTTGGACAACATTATTGCAGTTTGGGAGGGCATGGAATATGCACGCTAGACTTCTCAGCTGGCTCTGTTTGTCAAAATTTATTTTGAGAAATCCTATGACAGAGTTGAGTGGCCTTTCATTCTTGCCATGCTGCAGGCTATTGGCTTCAGACCTCAGTTCATCCGCTCTATTAATATGCTCTTCCAAGATGTTGGTGCTTGTATTATTATCAATGGTCAACAGTCTGAGCGGTTTTCTCTTCATCCTTCCATCCGACAAGGTTACCCTCTTACTCCTTCTCTTTATGTCATTGTTGCTGAAGGTCTCAGCTATTTTCTTGCTAAAGCTGCTCATGTTGGTTTAGTCCAAGGCATTCAACTGCCTTCTTCTCCTCAGCAGCTGATTAATGGTCATTTCGCTGATGATTCTTTTCTCACCGTGGTTGAGTCTGAGGCTTCTATTTCTAATGCTATGCAATGTCTTGACACCTTTTGTCTTGCTTTGGGTTCTGCCATTCAATGGAAAAAAACACAATGCTACAGGCAAGTAGTGGGTCCCAAACCTCCTTGGTTAGAGGGATTTCAATGGCTCTGGATTGAACCTGGCGTTCAGTTTAAATTTCTTGGCATCCCCTTTGCCTTCATGGCTTCCCCTACTGACCTTTGGGATTATGTGATTCAACGAGTTGAAAAAAAAAATCTCCTTTTGGCTCACCAAGCATCTATCTCTTGCTGGCAAATTTCAAGTTTGTTCCAAGGTTCTAGCTGCCACTCATGTCTACTATTCCTCCTGTTGGGCTCCTTCTAAGGCTACTTACCATCGGTTGGAAAAAATTCTGAGTGAATTTCTTTGGGCCAACTCTGAGGGGAACCATGGTTTTCACAAGGTTGCTTGGGATGTTTGTTGTACGCCCAAAAACACCCGTGGTCTTGGCCTTATCAACATACAATTGCAAGGGGTTGCTCTTACCACCAAATGGATTCTTCACAGCCTTGAAGGTGAGGAATCTTGGAAAATTCTACTCAGGCATTGTATATCTCAAGGGTCTCCTCTTAATTGGAAGGCATGGCAGGGTCTGAACTACTATTCTTTATTGCTTTGCCCTGTTCCTATTAAAATTGGTGGTTCTTTTGTGGCTAAAAGTATTTGGAAATCCTGGGAGCTCCTCAAACCCCACCTGCTTTGGCAGGGTGATGGTTTCTGAAATGGGCTCTCTCTCAACTCTCTCAGCTTATGGTGGAACCCAGTTTTTCAATATTAGGACAAACCTCTTGCTCTTTCAGTGCAGTTTAAGGGTATGCGTCTTTTCAGAAAAGGAGTTAAGTTTATTCAGGACCTTTTCTGTCCTACCACCAGGGATTGGCTTCCATGGATCAGCCTAAAAGCTAAATTTTCTCTTCATGACAATGATAAACAAGCCATTTCTCTAATACAAGAGCTCATACCTGGTGATTATTTGCATAAAATTGGTGTTCATACGCAGTGCCCGTGGTGGTTTGACTGGCATTGGCCCGCTGCCACCCCCTTCAGAAATTACAAACCTCGAGTGGGCTACAAGCTTCTTGCTTAGAAGCAGCTCCCTCTCAATAAGCTCAATTCTCGTTGGAGCTTGCATTCCACTCATTTTGGTTGGAAACAACGTTTTCAGGTTGTTTGGGCCATTCCTATAGAGCCCAAAGTTGCTCACTTCCTTTGGTGTATTCTCCACCAAGGGCTTCCTGTGGGCAAATGTCTCATTCTTATGGGAGCTCCTCCATTGCGCTGCCCTTTCTGCAACCACATTGAGACTCTTCTTCATCTTTTTTGGTTCTGCCCCCATGCTCAGTCTGCTTGGCGCTGGATTCATACCCTTTTTGAACCTTTTCTGCCCACGTTCTTTACGTGGAAAATGGTTCTTCTGGGGGACTCGGCCTTTGTTCCTGCAAAATTTTACAACATTTGGCATTCTTTTCGGGCTACTATTTTATATCACATCTGGAAAACTAGAAATTCAGCTATTTTTAACAAAGAGACAGTGGATAGAACTTTTATTATTTCTAACAAACTTCTTATTATCTCCAATGTCTCGCTTTAGATCCAAGTTCAAGCGGAGAAAGTCCACATTGAGGTGGAACACCTGCAGACCCTGCTGGATCACTGGGGAAGCGCCCCTTGCACTGTCAGTCGTGTTCTGCCTGATTCTCCTCATCGCCGCTCCCATTCACAAGGTCACCGCTCTCATTCCCGTCGGCGACACAATTTTGATCGGGGTTGTGGGCGGCAGAGCGCCTCCCCTCATCGGCGGGGTCCTTCTCCGCCTCCTTCTTGGGCTCCTCCCGCTCCAGGGGTGTTTGGCTGGCAGGGTGGTGGCAGTTCTGGGTGGTAGGCGCCTGATCACCCCAAGTTTCCTTGGCTCTCCTTAGCCATCTCGCCCAACCAGCGGGGCAATGAGGAGGAGCAACCATAGACTGATGGCTGGGCGCCGATTACTGACACCCCTGCCAACCCTCCTGGTGGGTGGGGTGACCGTCCGAAGAGCCCCCCGCAATCACCTCCTGCCTCCATGTTCGCCACCGCCGCCTAGCTCCATGCTTGGCTTGGTTTCTGCAAATTTTGCTCCGACTTTTTTTGATTGATAAGCTTATCTTGATATGATTATGTAATATGTGCCACTCGTAGCCTTTTAATGGCTACTTTTACTCTGCATTTGGGGTGTGATCTTTTCCACCCGATTTTGTATGATTAGCATTGTACATTTCATCATTATTATATGGATATGCTTTTCAATCAAAAATAAAATAAAATTATCCTTTAAAAAAATGGTTATGAGGTTGTATTTGTATATTCATCAACAAAACTTTAAATTTGATATTATTTATATGTTTTTTAGGCTTTATCTTTTTTTATCAAGCACATTAATTATTTGTGAAAAAATTATAAATGTGCATAAGAAGTCAAATAAGCATTACTATTGGTACCACCTTTATATTATATTAACAAATAATATAAAGTGTTACATAGTAAGGGGTGGCCCGTAGTGAACACGGTTCAAAGTTCAGCATATCAGTACAAAAAAGGCCACGAAGGATACAAAAAATAAATGGCCACAAGGCCAACAAAGAACAACCATGAGGGCAGCAAGAATGACCATGAGGGCGAAACAAAACTGACCAAAAAAGTGACTATATTAAGTCACGCAACAACAACATTAGGAGGTGGTGGTGGATCATATCTCGACGGAAACAAGTCAAGTGTTTTAGGCTCATCAGCAGGGGGTCAACCATCCAACCATCCTAATCTGACATTTGCATATTGAGCGGAACCATAATTCCCCAACCATGAGGAGGCAACCCACCAAATACAGGCGCTCCCCCAGGGGGAGAACCCTAGTTTGAAGAGCTGGTGGAAACTTTTCCTCATGCAGGAGGACTCCAATTAGGCCTAAAAGAGGAAGGCTAGGGTGAGCCCCCAGAGGAGAAGGCCAAGCACTCTGAGAGTGGCTATGAGAGCGGTTGCGATGTTTGGGAGGCGAAGCTGGCAGAGGAGGGCACATATTGACGTCTAGAGGGACCCAGCTCATGGTACAAGGCGCACTGCCCCAATGATTGAGCAATTGTTGAAAGTGAGCAAATTCCAAAGCCACTTTTTGAGCCTAAGCTTAGATCTGCATGCACACAAAATAAATAATCATCACCTTTTTCGTTAACAGAAAGTTCTAAAGTGGGCTTACATTGCTGAAAAAACCATTATTGTAATGCCCGCAAAACCAACGTTCTAGGAACACGTTAAAACCTTAAAACTTGACACGAAAAGTGCGGCTAATTTTTTTTTTGTTATAGGTTAAAAGGTTACAAGGGTGTCAACCCCTAGTGTTCATTAAATTAATTTTCACCAATAATCTCAACTTTACAATTGATCGACCAGGTCTAGTTAAATGATTAAATATTCTTACTTTACCTCTAAGGTCGATTAATTAAAAATCACTTAAGAAGGTGCCATAATTTAACTTACTTAGTTAAGTGTTTTCTCCTTTTTAATTAATATTCAAACCCAAGATGGTTAGCCTCATACTTAGTTATTTTAGTTTCATAATCCTAATAGCTTAATGTCCATTTCATTAATTTCCTAAAACATACTTGGAACTTATAATGACTTTGTACATCAAGGCCATTAAATGGCCCCATCCACCCATCTACAAATACCTTAAAATTTATTTTAAACATTTATAAAATTCATTCCCACCAAAAAAATGTAGGTTTGATCCTCAACCCTTGGATCAATCCAATTGTGGCCACTAGATCCTAGGGTTCCAAACTAACCCTAAAATTCCTTATGCATTCTTATTAAATCATTTTCTTTACCCTATTCTTCTCATTTGGTCACTTTCTTTCTTGTTTAATTTTGCAGGTTGGAGAAATGGAACCCATGGGAGTAAGGAAGGAGAAACTATGGAGGAATATACAAACTCAAGCTTAGTGTAGTTTAGTTTAAAGATTTATAATTTGTAAATTCTTTCCTTCCAAGATTGAAGGGGTTTCCACTCCAAATCTGGAGTTATTCCATAGTTATTTGTATTTTGGGTTGTCTATTTGGGGCAAACCTTACCTCCATGAATATCAATGAGAATGAGTACTTTTAATTTAACAGTTGTAGATTTATTTTCTTTAAACAATAAAATTTATCCATTATTTGTTTGTTGGAGGTTTTCTCATAACTTTTACAAGCTTAAAATTTTAATTAGACCAAGTTAAAGTTTACACAGGTATGGAATTATGTTTTTCCGCCACCAGTGACAGAACCGCCGCCCTACCTAGGTGATGAATCACTTACTGTCGCCTTTCCTGAGTAGTGGTTCTAAGACCACCGCCTTGCATGAGCAGCGGTTACGGGACCACCTCTCTGCACAGGGTGACGGTCATGTTCCTTAAAAACAGAACCATCAAACCCGAAAATTTTCTAAAAAAAAAATTTACTAGGGTGTTCTACAGGTCATTCTGAACTTTGTTTTATGTCTAAAGTTTTCATTTACAAAATCATGTTCTCAAAATCATGTGCGACCAGTTTGCTAATAAATAACCACCCATTTTGGCGGTGAAATCTCATGATAAGCAAATGGCAAAGAGAGGAGGCAGATCGATGACCAATATGTCCTGTGTGAATGAAAAACTGGGACATGCGTGGACGGTGAGTTGTAGCCCTTTAATGATCCCAACAGTCTTGACTGCCATGCCATCAAACTGAACTAATCCTTTTGAAATTGGGGTATATGAAATCCCCAACACGTCTGCAATCTGCTTAGGCATGACAGAACTATTGGCCCCAAAATCGATCATGCAATTATGAACCAAATGATTGCCGATGATTAGAGAGATGTAAAATGGCGGTGGCTTATATGCTTTGGGAATCCCTTTTGTCTCCGGTTGACATAGACTGGTTGATATGGATGCTCCATGACTTGATGGTTTATCAGTAGTGCCAAAACTATTCAAAGCTTCTCGTAGTAAATTCCGCTGAGACGGTATTGAAAGCGCATCCCACATGGTAATGCTCAAATTAGTCTTTTTCATCTGCTCTATGATACTGGTATTGCCCCTACCTTGCTGATGCTCTTCTAGGCGTTAGTATCTTCTTTTGGAAAATGTTTATTCGGCACCGTCACAACTACAGGTCCATTACTCTTTGGAGATTGTCTTGTGGATACTTCTAGTGATTTCCTCCCTGCATCTTTATCTGTCACTGGTTGTGTTTGAGGACGTGAGGTAGATGCCTGATCAACTTTAGAACTTTGCAGTTCTATTGCCCTCTTTTTGGAATGTGTATTTGAAGCCACCGAGGAGGCATCGACATTTAGTCCACAAAAATCATCAGATTTCTAATTTACTAATGTGGTTTCTTCAGTGGTTTGAGCTTGATTATCTTGGGTTGTTGTCTTAACTATTGATTCTGATGGGCTGGATATATTTTGGACCATGAGAGCCTGACTCAAAACTCCATTTGGGAAAAGATTCTGATTGTGGGGTTGGGAAAAAGGATAACACCACTCATAATCTTGTATGACATTGTTTTGAACAAGAACTATGGCTCTAGAAGAACTGGTAGCAGAAGGATTTTGGGAATTCAAAGGTTTAATATTTGCAGCTTGGCTTATGGTTTGGTTCTGTGACTGACCATGTTTCCTTGAAAGGGAGAATGGTTTGTTTGATATTGGGATTGGAAGGTGCAAGTATATTGGGACTGTTGCCTCTTCATCACCACAATTTCGTTCATGAAAGTTTGCAACAGTGACTTTACCTCAGCCAGGTCATTAGTAGGGTTGGACGCAGGTGTAGTTGCTGAATTTGAAAGCTACCAGAATTGGTGACAAGAGCTGGCTATTGGCCTGCGAGTTTTGTAAACATAGGCATAGGAATCCTAGGGGCAATTTTACCTACTTGAATTAGGCAATTATCAGCTATGACAACAACTTCATAGATGTCCAGAACAATATTACCTCCCATTGATTGAATCAGGACAACAACATCACTATTCAACGCTTGCAAATAATGTAGGAAAGCGCTTTGTGGAGATGGACGTACAAGAGCTAGAATTCACTTCCAATTTTTGTCAAAGTGTAGATTGAAATCACTCATATATTCTTGGGGAGATCTTTTGATGGTATGGAATTGTTCCACAAGTGATAAATGATCACTTTTATCTTCAAACTACTTACAAAACTTAGTGCCCAATTCATTCCATGTAGTAATCAAACCAGCGTTTAAGATCTTGAACCATTGAAGTGCCCTTCCTTTAAAAGAAGTAGCAAGAATTTGAACTGCTACATTATCTTCTGTGATACTGTGAACTGCGCAAATGCTTGCTACATCCAGTATGTGTTCCCGAGGGGAAATATTAGTTTCACCATTAAAAAATGGCAAACTTTTAAGTGCGGCTACTGGTATAGCATCTCTTTATGCCAACTACCAAGGGGATGCTAGCGTTAAAAGGAGGACAAGCATTTACCACCATTGTGAATCTATGTGGATTATACCTTGGTAGAGGAAAGCATCCATCAGGTGGAGTTGAATGCCCTCTACGAGGAAAATCCACAGATGCGGTGACTAAAGGACTTCTACCTCTTCTTCTTGGCAGAGAAAATGAAAGCTCTGTATGCTGATAATTTCCCTGCCTTGAAGAAGCTCTTCTATGAATCCTTTGCATAAGTTGATATACTAAACACTGTTGTCACAAAATCACTGCACCCTCCTAATGGCCTGAAAATGAATCACGACATTCGGTGTGATAGTGACACATGGGATCATCTCTCAAGCTGTGGGACTTAGAATAGAGATGAACCTCCGGAGAGAGGCCGGCTTCCTTTGTTTAAACTAGATGCTCTAACTCTTCATGGGATTAAGGAGAAATTGTAAAGAAATAAATCCTAAACTAGAAGTGGTGATGCACCAAAGAGTAGGGATGTTCAACTTTTGGAAGGGTTATTGTGAGTGAGATGCTAGCATCCTAAATCACTTTCACCTATTGTAACTAGAAAGGGTACGAGTACCACAAACTAGAAACACATGTTCCTTTGTTAAACTTATACAAAAGAGAAAGGACACGATTTGGTTCAGATACACAGATAACTTTATTGGAAAAATTAACACAAGCACATCTTAAGCACCCACTTTACGCAAAATAAAGATAACGTAACTTCTAATCAACAACAGGAAAGGTACAATCACAGCTGAAGAGAAAATAACCACATCACTTTATCTTGGCATACAGTAAATAATCTGAAGCAAAGGCAAGTTACTCAAACATACTAAGGAATCACATTCACAAAGCATGTAATAAATAATTATTTCACACAGTAATTCAGACTTTCAAATGGCAGAGTGTAATTCTGAATAAAATTAAAAGGGACTTCACAAATATCTGAAAATACTCTTCCAAGCTTGAAGAGTAAAATCACCAAAATCTCGAAATTGTATATCTATGAACTCTAAGCATTCATCTATTTATAAGTTCCTTAGGCTGAGCCATTACAGCTGGGCCCTTAACTAACATTTTACTAAAAATAGAAATGTCATTAAATTAAGGGAACAAGCTCCCATGAAAATAGCAAAACTGTTGCAAGGGTTTGACCGAGTCAACCCTACAACTCTGAACGATCTGGAACTCGAATTTGTCCTTCCATGGCCGCTCAATCCTGATTTGGCTCTACAACTTGTTCATTTTTTTCTAGCTCCTCCTGGCTTTCCTTCCATACAGCCAGTCTTTGATTGTATTCGATTTTGTGTTTAATTATTCCCTAGATCTCTTCATCTTCAGGTCCACATGCGTAGTGACTTACTACGTATGCTATCTTGATTTCTCTAGTAATTGGGGCTAGTATTATTTTCATATTGAAAACAACCTTGGACATCCTTCCTATGAAGTTCTAGCATAAGACCATTCTATCGATGGAATCAGAATTGAAAGTTCTTGTGACATCATCATCCCGCTTCACCAAGTCTTTGAAGTTTTCCTGAATCTATTCTTCAGGGAGGGCATCGATACTCTCATTGAAGAATTTACAATGAGCAATATCAAATTCTTCTGATATGTCATTCAAGGCATCTGTGATTTCTAATCGCTTGTCGTCAAATTTTTTAATCAAATCCTATAACACCTAGCACCTGAACTCCATATCCTTCTGATATTCAACCAACTTTGAGGCATCATCAATCACCCCTTCCTGAAGAAGAAATTTAGAACCCACTACCCTAACCTCTTCCCATGTTGCTAGATTCAGATTTAGATTGTTGTTTTCCTCAGAGAAAGCCTCATCCATCTTCTGAATAGTTATCCTTGTGTCCTGCAAATCATTATAGATTTCCACAACTTCCTTGATCAAAGGATTTTCTTCCTGCAGTATTCGTTCAATCCACCCATTTACTGATCTCCCTTTCTGGCCAAGTTTCTCAAGCTCGTGATAAGAGAAGTCATCAATAGAAGCTGAAACTGCTAAGGCCGTAGTAGATGAGGACTCAGTAGATGAAATGGGCTGTGTAACTCTCCGTAACAAAGATGTGAGTTGTTCGACCTTAGCCTTTAGCTCATCTTTCGTAGCTTTATCCTTGTCATATTTTTCCATCAGGGCCCCCAGAGCAGTGTGAACATCTTGTTTGGCCCCCTCATGAGTGGCCTTTCCCAATGAAAATCTAGAAATCTGATAATCTGCAGCCATGATTGTTTCCTTGGTTTTTCCCTCAGCAGGAGTAGCGACCTCTATCACCCATTCTCCAGATGAATTTACTGTCAGATTTGACATGGTCCTTGGTCTCTTGGCCTGTCTTTTGGGTGTTTGCTCCAAGATGCTGAGATCTATGACATCTCCTAGAGGCACCTTCTTTTTCTGCTTGGGGGTCTGCCTGAATAGCCACTCTGGAATAGTTGATAATGAAGAAGATGGAGCGGTAGATGTGATACTTAAGGTCTGAGTTGAGGCAAGGGTACTGGGAACATTCATGGGTGTCTGGATAGAAGTGGCAATGATGGATGGGGTGGATGTTAGCACAATAGTGGGAATTGATACAATGGTATTGGAAGATGGAATGGCAGAAAAAGGAAGTGATAAAGGAAATGGAGGAGGGAAGGGTGATCCAATATTCTCTCCAACCGAGAGAGCTGGAAGGGATGAGAATACTTGGGCCATAGAAGGAGATGGGAAAGATGAAATGCTGGCAGAAGTGGGAGGAACTGATAGAGGAAGGGACGATGGAAGAGAAGAAGGAAGTGATGGACCTTGTGAACAATCAGGAGAATCGCTGACCACAATCACATCCGCCGCAGTCTTGGCTATAGGTGTTGCCTGAGAAACAGGAGTTTGAGGAAGAGATGAACTTCCAACAACAAATGAAATTTTCCTTGGTACTGTGGGGGTCTTCTGAGTCGACCGCTTTCCCTTTGTGGGTGTTGTTGGGTTTAGGACTGGTGGGGCTGCTGTATTTGTAACTTGCTCAACTCCTTTGGGTTTGATCCCAAAAGTAGCCAACCACCTGTAGGTCCTTTGAAGAATGGGACCCACTCTATCTTTTGTATTGGAGCATTCCTCTTGATACCAATCGATCCATGGAAGTGGTTGATTGGAAACATCTTCGGTCTTATATGCTTCGTCCAATACTTCACCGTCATCTTGCAAATCTACCGGGATCTCAGCTATCCCATACTGGTGAATTTCATCTAAGTCCAATCTTTCATAATCTCTTTGTTGGATGATATACTCATCCCGACAATGAATCCAGATGTCTTCTAGTTGAGATGTATGGGAAGTTGAATGTCCTGTCTTGCTGAACTTTCCCAAGTAGTCGAAGTTGGTTCTTGGATGAAAAGTCTGCAGGGTTATGTCGGCCATCTCTGCATCGACATTCTTGGCTTTGTGAATGTTCAGACAAGTGTACCTGCCAATTGAAATCAGAAAATGCACTCCTGCCTTGTGGTGCTTGTTTTGGATCCAATGGTAATCCAACAGTTGCCGAACCAGCTCCAGTAGAACCCATTTGTCCGTAGGACACCTTGGCAATTTTCTAGGGGCACCAACGAAACCCGGAATTCGAATGTAGGTGAAAGTGGGAAATTGGAGATAGATGGCTCCCCATTCCCATACTTCTTTGAAGGCTTCATCAGAAATTCTTCTGATTGTACAACTCTTTGTCAAAGTGGTAGAGGATGACTGTGAAGAAAGCATCGCTGACCCTTTGAAAGTGCTTGCATCCCTCACTCAGAGTGAGCTGGGGGTAGAAGTCATAAATCTGGGATGTGCTCCGAATGCCCTTGGTATTTAGTCTGGGAAAATCTCCCATGGCAGTGGCAGCGTAGACCAGGAATGATGTCATGTAGAATGATTTTGTGGTTGACACTCTACCCAACTGATAGCAGATGGAGCTACTGATATCTCTCCCCACCTGATAAGCTCCTTGTTCTTCTTGATAGTTGCAATGTATAAAAACATCCACTCTTGGAATTCCTTGGCAACTGGGAGGCCTAAAACTCGGCTTAGTAGTATGATTATGTCATTGACTTCCTGGATGAAGTCTGCCCTGTACAAGGTTTTTGGCAACTTGGCCATGCTCTTGGCCAAGTAGCTTTTCATGACAATCTTTGTACATGAATCAACATCCTTGTTCCAATGTTCTACTATGATTTTAGGTGAAATAGTGGTGTAGTATTGAACGTTAGGTAGCCTGAGAAGATCTTCAAAGAAATCAGGATCTAGGCGAATGACCACCTTATCATCATCATCCTTAACTGACATAGAATCTGCATCGAAGTGGGCAGCTGCAGCTAGAACAAACTCAGGACAATGCATTGAAGCAGGAAAACCAGCCGCAAGGACAAGCCCACTGTCATAAATTGCCTGCATCCATGGCTTTTTGTTAGGAGCCTTTACTCTGCTCCAGAAATCTGGGAAGTCAATCTATCCTAATTTAGTATCCCCTATGTTGCCTAGATCAAACAATAGGCAAGACTGAGGAGCAACTCCAAGGAATGAATATTTCATCTTCTCTTTCTCTTTTGAAGTAGAAGTAGACATGAAGTTCTGGATTTTGGAAGCCGAAGAAGGAAAAAATATGAAATTCTGCAGGATGAAAATCTCCTGAAAGAAATCTCCGAAGTCACAATCTCTGAAAGTCTGAAATGCCAAGTTCCGAAAGTCTGAAAATAAAAACACCGAAATAAATGTCGAAATGAGAGTATTCAAAATTCCAAAATGAAAACCTCTGAAAGAAAGTTTTCTGAAGTGATTTTCCCAAACAAAAGTTTTTCTCTGAAATGGAAATTCCCGAAGTGAGTTTCTCTGAAACTCCAAAGTGATTTTCCCGAAGAAAAAAGTGATTTTCTCTGAAGAAATTTGATTTTCTCCAAATTCCTGCAAGTGAACTTTCCGAAAGTGATTTTCCCCAAAGTCCGAAGTGATTTTCTTGAAGTGAGTTTCCCGAAAACACTTCTCTGAAAAAGACAAACTAGCAACTCTGCAAAAACTTGAGATCTACCTCGAGATGATTTTGTGAATAACTTGAAAAACTGGAGATAACTCAAAAATGAAAACATGGTGAATGGGAAGTCCATTATTAAAAAAACACATGAAGAAACAAAAAGGAAAGAAAATGGGAAGACGAGAACAAAAAGAAAATCTAAAACCAAAAAGAAATAACAAAAATAACATACCTTGAAAAAGGATGTCGAAAAGGACAAGAAAAGGGAATGTCAGAGATATTTGTCAGGTGAAAATGACCGTAGAAAATTGAGTTTAAATAGAAAACCCTGACATTTATGGAAAAAATCTGATCCGTACGGGGTTGGTGAAGAAATAAATGCTCAGAAAAACTCTGAAGTTCTGAAACCCGAAAACCTGAAAGTCTGAAAATTTGGAAATTCGGGATTTCAGACTTCGGGGAAATTGGAAACAAAATGTGAATTGGTGATGAAAAGTTCCGAAACCTGAAAGTCCAAAAATTTGGAATTTCGGACTTTGGAAAAAATGAAACCAAAACACCAAATGTTTGAAAGAAAGCTCTGAATTCTGAAAACCCAAAAACCCAAAAATTCAAACTTTCAGACTTTCGGACTTCGAAAAAACTTCCAAAATGAAAACTCTGAAAATCTGAAATCTAACAATTAGACTCTAAGACTTGGAAATTCATTGTATAGGGGATCTCTTAAAAAAAATTGTCCGACCTCATTTGACTTATCTTTCAGGGTAAGTTAAATTGCTAACATTTTTGGTGACCTCCAGGGAAAACTTACCTGCTAAGCTTTCTAGACCAGTAGCTTTAAGCAAAACATTGGGCAAAGGAGTCCCTAAACAACAAAAACAAAAGAAGAAAAAGAAGCAAAAGAAAATGGATGAATGATGTGCAAAGCACTTGGAGGAAAGACAAAACACTATACATGGTGGAACAATCTCAAAAGCAAGCCTTGAGATGTATCCCATTCACATGAATGGGTAATTCTTCTCCATTGAGTCTGGATAGATGAAAGGAATTCACCTCTTTACAACTTGTGACAATATAGGGCCCACTCCAGAGGGCGTCAAACTTGGCATGCCTACCTGGTTTAGCTCGGTCTTCATCCCACTTAAGGACTAACTCTCCTTCCCTGAATGATCTGTCTGAAGCTTTCTTATCAAAGGATTTTTTGACCTGGGTCTGATGATGTGTGAGTGTATGCATAGTTGTATTCTGAGTCTCTTCTAACTCCATGAGTTCAGCAAATCTCACTGTTAAGGCATCATCTTCCATAACCTCAAGCCGATAGGCCAAGTCTAAGGAAGGTATTTCCAATGAAAGCGGGAGTTTTGCTTCCCATCCGTATACCATTACGAAAGGTGAAACCCCAATGGCCTTCTTAGGTGTTATTCGATCAGCCCATAGAGTGACCTTAAGCTGAGTATGCCAGGTCCTTTTATTTGCTTCCATCGTGCGCTTGATGATCCTTATCAAATTCTTGTTGCTAGATTCGGCCAACCCATTTCCTTGCGGGTAGTAGTTGGATGAAGTCTTGAGGTAGACCCCATTCTTGACTACCCATTCACTTACCTTCATCCCGAGGAACGCCATTGCATTGTCAGAGATAACAGTAAATGGAATACCGAATCTTGTCATGATATTTTCTAAAAATTCAAGAACAACCTTTTCATTGCTTTCCTTCAAAGCCATTGCTTCTGTCCAGCGAGTGAAATAATCTGTAGCAGTAAGAACCCATTTATGCCCTTCACTGGATGGAGGATTAATCATACCAATAAAGTCCAATCCCCACTGAACAAAAGGTTGATCTACCTGAATGGGATGCAACGGAAGTGCTGCCAGCCTCTGTTTACCCACAAAGAGAGCACATTCCTTACATTTTCTTACCCAAAAATGAGCATCTTTGAACAAGTCTGGCCAGTGATAACCGGCCCGCATGATCTTGGTAGCCATCATTCGTGCTGAATAATGCCCTCCCGAAAGGCCATTGTGAAACTCCTCCAATATCTTGCTTACCTGTTCTGGCTTGATGCAGCGTAGGAGGATGCCATTCAAATCCTTTCGAAAGAGAACATTATCCACCACAATGTATGGAATAGACTGGAGGTGGAAAGTGCGTCATTGAACCTTATCCATATTTGGAGGATATACCCCAAAGAGGAGGAAATTTTACATCTTAGTCAACCAATCAACCTGATCATTTTCACCATCAGTATTGAGGAGCACAACATCTTTGTCCTCTTTAGTTTCCATGTCTGCAGCCAATTGTTGGCATAACCCCTTGCCTCTGACAAGCTTAGTGACTTTGATGTATACATCGTACTCCATTACTTTCGTGATCCACCCAACACGTTTCTCATTCATTTCTTTATTCAACAAAAATTCTTTAACGTCGAGGTGAGAAACCATCAAATGCACCTTGTTATTGGACAACATGTGCCTAAATTTTTTTAGAGCTTGAATGACTGCAAAGACCTACTTTTTGATGAATGAATATTTGAGCTCGTACTCCTTGAGAGACTGACTGAAGAAGGAAATTGGTTGCTCCATCAGATCATCATTCTGCTGAGTTAGAATCCCTGAAATGCTTTCCTGTCCTGCGAAGGCGTAGAGAATGAAGTCTTTATCGAACTTAGGATTCACCAATGTGGGTGCCTATGAAATGGCTGTTTTGATAGCCTCAAAACTTTCTCTTCCTTCCTTTGTCCATGAAAATGGAATATTATTTTTTAACATGGTTGTAAGTGGCTTGGCCATTGTTGCAAATTGGGGAATGAATCTTCGTACGAAATTAATGGTTCCCAGGAAGCTCTGGAGACCCTTCTTGTGACTCGGAAGAGATAGGGACATAATTGACTGGATTCTGGCTGGATCAATGGACAGTCCTTCTGCAGAGATGATATGTCCTAGCAACTTTCCCTCTTGAACTACAAAAATACACTTCTTAGGATTCAATGAGACCCCAAAGTCTCTGCATCTTTGGAAAACCTTTCGTAGATGTGCAATATGATCCTCAGCATGCTTGGAATAGATAGTTATGTCATCGAGGTAAACCAAGATAATATTGTTGATAAGCCCTTTGAATGCCATATCCATAGCTCTCTGGAAAGTAGCCCCTGCATTGGATAGCCTGAATGGCATCTTGTTGTAAGCATAAGTGCCCCATTTAGTAGTAAATGTTGTCTTGAATTGATCAGATTCTTGGACCCGAATTTGATTATACCCTGAATATCCATCAAGTAAAGAAAACCTTTGGGCCCCCTGATACTGTTTGAAGAATCTGTTCCATTGATGGTAGAGGGTAGTGATCTTTTAGCGAGGCGTGATTCAAATCCCTGAAGTCCACGCACAATTGAATTTCACCATTCTTCTTTCTTACAAGTACCAGATTGGCCACCCATGATGAATGTTTGATGGGAAAAATTATGCAGGCTTCAATGAGCTTTGTTAGTTCCTTCCGCATTAATGGCTCAATTCGGGGGTTGATCGGCCTCTGCTTTTGACGAACTGGCTTAGAACTTGGGTCCAGTTCAATAGTATGTTGTGCTAGGCCTGGATCAAAACCATGCAGGTCCTTATAACTCCAAGCGAAGATGTCATGGTATTCTTGACACAACTCAGTGAAGGCTTTCTTTTCTTGATTAGTGCACACTTTTCCAATCTTCAGAAATTTCTCGCTAGCTACCTCAACCTCCTCAAAATCTTCTTCTTTGATTGTCATGTTAGTGCCCTACCGCTTGACCTGATCATCTGTGTCAAAAATGGATTCGAGAGTGACTAGGCCTTTTGGTAACTTATTTCCTTTCAACTGGATGACTTGATCACCATAGGATTTCTGAAATTTATCTTGATGTTTGACTGCAAACTCTGCTTCTTGTTGTAGGAAGAGGACAATTTGTTCATCGCTGTCGAACACTTGCCAACTACTCACATTATTGGGTACTGCAGGACAAACTACCATTTTGATGATTTGTTGTCTTTCCTCCATGATATCAACAGGTATGTCATATTGTGAGCCCACCATGGCCAGCCTATCAGCATCTTGATTCTGACTTCTAGGAATTGCATGAATTCCAAAAGCCTCAAAATCTTCAATTAGATCCCAAACTCAATTTTTGTATGATCTTAGAAGATCATTCTTGGATGCACTGTGCACCGTTACTTGATGAACAACCAACTCACTATCTCCAAACATAGTCAGAGCCTTGATTCCCCTCTTTTGAGCCAGTTGGATCCCTTGCACTAGGGCTTCGTACTCAGCAACATTGTTGGTGCAACTAAACTGCAATCAGAAGGATGAGAAATATTTATCTCCTTTTGGAGAGATCAACATAACTC
Organism: Taxus chinensis; assembly: GCA_019776745.2. NCBI lineage: Eukaryota > Viridiplantae > Streptophyta > Pinopsida > Cupressales > Taxaceae > Taxus > Taxus chinensis. The sequence continues at coordinate 214,682,263 of CM034149.1, forward strand.
CTGCACCGGATCCATTTTTGCTCCTTGAGCCATCAAAGAAGAGTTGCCATAGTCCCTCGGAATCACTGGGTGCTTTGACCAATTGCGGTACAATCACACCTTCCTCATGTACACAGTATGTTCCCAATCCAGTCTCTTCTAAAAATAGCAGACCAGACTCTTCATTTGCCAGCAAATTGTCATACGGGTCATATTGGTGATCTGTACTTACTTCATCAAGGACTGTGTCAGGAACCTCCTCTATGAGAGTAGTTAGTTCATGGTCTGCATCTTCCTCTTCAGGTTCACCAATGGCGTAATTTCCATTTATAGGCTTGACTGTGTATGGTTCCACATGGTTGTGGCAAATGGGTTCAACTCTTATAGTCACCTTTGTCCCATACTGAGTTCTCAAAATCATGTGTGACCAGTCTGCTGATAAATAACCACCCATTTTGGCGGTGAAATCTCATGATAAGAAAATGGCAAAGAGAGGAGGGAGATCGATGACCGATATGTCCTGTGTGAATGAAAAACTGGGACATGCGTGGATGGTGAGTTGTAGCCCTTTAATGATCCCAACAGTCTTGACTGCCATGCCATCCAACTGAACTACTCCTTTTGAAATTGGGGTATATGAAATCCCCAACACGTCTGCAATCTGCTTAGGCATGACAGAACTACTGGCCCCAGAATCGATCATGTAATTATGAACCAAATGATTACCGATGATTAGAGAGATGTAAAATGGCGGTGGCTTATTTGCTCTGGGAATCCCTTTTGTCTCTGGTTGACATAGATTGGTTGATATGGATGCTCCATGACTCGATGGTTTATCAGTAGTGCCAAAACTATTCAAAGCTTCTCATAGCAAATTCCGCTGAGATGGTATTGAAAGTGCATCCCACATGGTAACGCTCAAATTAGTCTTTTTCATCTGCTCTATGATACTGAACGGTATTGCCCCTACCTTGCTGATGCTCTTCTAGGCGTTAGTATCTTCTTTTGGAAAATGTTTATTCGGCACCGTCACAACTGCAGGTCCATTACTCTTTGGAGATTGGCTTGTGGATACTTCTGGTGATTTCCTCCCTACATATTTATATGTCACTGGTTGTGTTTGAGGATGTGAAGCAGATGCTTGTTCATCTTTAGAACTTTGTGGTTCTATTGCCCTCTTTTTGGAACACGTATTTGAAGCCACCGAGGAGGCGTCGACATTTAGTCCACAAAAATCATCAGATTGCCAATTTACTAATGTGGTTTCTTCAGTGATTGGAGTCTGATTATCTTGGGTTATTGTCTCAACTATTGATTCTAATGGGCTGGATATACTTTGGACCATGAGAGCCTAACTCAAAACTCCATTTGGGAAAATATTTTGATTGTGGAGTTGGGAACAAGGATAACACCACTCATAATCTTGGATGAGATTGTTTTGAACGGGAACTATGGCTCTAGAAGAACTGGTAGCAGAAGGATTTTGGGAATTCAAAGGTTTAATATTTGCAGCTTGGCTTATGGTTTGGTTCTGTGACTGACTATTTCCTTGAAAGGGAGAATGGTTCGTTTGATATTGAGATTGGAAGGGGCGAGTATATTGGGACTGCTGCCTCTTCATTGCCACAAGTTCATTCCCAAAAGTTTGCAACAGTGACTTCACCTCAGCCAGGTCATTAGCAGGGTTGGACGTAGGTGTGGTTGCTGAATTCGAAGCTACCGGAATTGGCGCAAGAGCTGGCTGTTGGCCTGCGAGTTCTGCAAACATAGGCATAGGAGGCCTAGGGGCAATTTTACCTACTTGAATTAGGCAATTCTTCAGCTGTGACAACAATGTCATAGATGTCAGGAACAATATTGCCTCCCATTGATTGAATCAGGACAACAATATCACTATTCAATGCTCACAAATAATATAGGAAAGTGCTTTGTGGAGATGGACGTACAAGAGCCAGAATCCGCTTCCAAGTTTTGTCGAAGCGAAGATTGAAATCACTCATATATTCTTGAGGAGATATTTTGATGGTATGGAATTGTTCCACAAGGGATAAATGATCACTTTTGTCTTCGAACTACTTGCAAAACTTGGTGCCCAACTCATTCCATGTAGTAATCAAACCAGCGTTTAAGCTCCTGAACCATTGAAGTGCCCTTCCTTTAAAAGAAGTAGCAAGAAGTCGAACTGCTATGTTATCTTCTGTGATACTGTGAACTACGCAAATGCTTGCTACGTCCAGTATGTGTTCCCGAGGGGAAATATTAGTTTCACCATTAAAAAATGGCAAACTTTTAAGGGCGGCTGCTGGTATAGCGTCTCTCTGTGCCAACTGCAAGGGGCTGCTAGCATTAAAAGGAGGACAAGCATTTTCAGCCATTGTGAATCTACGTGGATTATACCTTGGTAGAGGAAAACATCCGTCAGGTGGATTTGAATGCCCCCTACGAGGAAAAGCCACAGGTGCGGCAACTGAAGGACTTCTACCTCTTCTTCTTGGAGGAGATAATGAAAGCTCTGTATGCTGATAATTTCCCTGCCTTGAAGAAGCTCTTGTATGAATCCTTTGCATAAGTTGATATACTGAACTTTGAAATCCAGAGATATGGAGTCACCAAGTACTTAGATTGATAAAAATGAGAAGAGAAGTACCAACTCTGTCCCACCGGGCATGCCAAAAATTGTTGTCACAAAATCACTGCACCCTCCTAATGGCCTGAAAATGAATCATGACATTCGGTGTGATAGTGACACATGGGATCATCTCTCAAGCTGTGGGACTTAGACTAGAGATGAACCTCCGGAGAGAGGCCGGCTTCCTTTGTTTAAACTAGATGCTCTAACTCTATACTAATGCTTCATGGGATTAAGGAGAGAAATTGCAAAGAAATAAATCCTAAACTAGAAGTGGTGATGCACCAAAGAGCAGGGATGTTCAACTTTTGGAAGGGTTATTGTGAGTGAGATGCTAGCATCCTAAATCACTTTCACCTATTGTAACTAGAAAGGGTACGAGTACCACAAACTAGAAACACACGTTCCTTTGTTAAACTTATACAAAAGAGAAAGGACACGATTTGGTTCAGATACACAGATAACTTTATTGGAAAAATTAACACAAGCACATCTTAAGCACCCATTTTACGCAAAATAAAGATAACATAACTTCTAATCAACAGCAGGAAAGGTACAATCATAGCTGAAGAGAAAATAACCACATCACTTTATCTTGGCATACAGTAAATAATCTGAAGCAAAGGCAAGTTACTCAAACATACTAAGGAATCACATTCACAAAGCATGTAATAAATAATTATTTCACACAGTAATTGAGACTTTCAAATGGCAGAGTGTAATTCTGAATAAAATTAAAAGGGACTTCACAAATATCTGAAAATACTCTTCCAAGCTTGAAGAGTAAAATCACCAAAATCTCGAAATTGTATATCTCTATGAACTCTAAGCATTCATCTATTTATAAGTTCCTTAGGCTGAGCCATTACAACTGGGCCCTTAACTAACATTTTACTAAAAATAGAAATGTCATTAAATTAAGGGAACAAGCTCCCATGAAAATAGCAAAACTGTTGCAAGGGTTTGACCGAGTCAACCCTACAACTCTGACTGATCTGGAGCTCAAATTTTTCCTTCCATGGCCGCTCAATCCTGATTTGGCTCTACAACTTGTTCATTTTTTTCGAGCTCCTCCTAGCTTTCCTTCCATACAGCCAGTCTTTGATTGTATTCGAAAAAATGTTTGATTATTCCCTGGATTTCTTCATCTTCAGGTCCACATGCATAGTGACTTACTACATCTGTTGTCTCGATCTCTCTGGTAATTCAGGCTGGTATTCTTTTCAGCTTGAAAATGACCTTGGACATCCTTCCTATGAAGTTCTGGCACAAGACCATTCTATCAATGGAATCAGAATTGAAAGTTCTTGTGACATCATCATCCCACTTCACCAAGTCTTTGAAGTTTTCCTGAATTTGTTCTTCAGGAAGGCATCGATACTCTCATTGAAGAATTTACAATGAGCAATATCAAATTCTTCTGATATGTCATTCAAGGCATCTGTGATTTCTAATCACTTGTCGTCCAAATTTTTAATCAAGTCTTGTAACACCTGGCACCTGAACTCCATAGCCTTCTGATATTCAAACAACTTTGAGGCATCATCAATCACCCCTTCCTAAAGAAGCAAGTCAGAATCCACTGCCCTAACCTCTTCCCATGTTGCTAGATTCAGATTCAGATTGTTGCTTTCCTCAGAGAAAGCCTCATCCATCTTCTGAATAGTTATCCTTGCATCCTGCAAATCATTATAGATTTCCACAGCTTCCTTGATCAAAGGATTTGCTTCCTGTAGTATTCATTCAATCCACCCATTTACTGATCTCCCTTTCTGGCCAAGTTTCTCAAGCTCGTGATAAGAGAAGTCATCAATAGAAGCTGAAACTGCTAAGGCCATAGTAGATGAGGACTCAGTAGATGAAATGGGTTGTGTAACTCTCCGTAACAAAGATGTGAGTTGTTCGACCTTAGCCTTTAGCTCATCTTTCGTAGCTTTATCCTTGTCATATTTTTCCATCAGGGCCCCCAGAGCAGTGTGAACATCCTGTTTGGCCCCCTCATGAGTGGCCTTTCCCAATGAAAATCTTGAAATTTGATAATCTACAGCCGTGATTGTTTCCTTGGTTTTCCCTCAGCAGGAGTAGTGACCTCTATCACCCGTTCTCTAGATGAATTTACTGTCAGATTTGACATGGTCCTTGGTCTCTTGGCCTGTCTTTTGGGTGTTTGCTCCAAGATGCTGAGATCCATGACATCTCCTAGAGGCACCTTCTTTTTCTGCTTGGGGGTCTGCCTAAATAGCCACTCTGGAATAGCTGATAATGAAGAAGATGGAGCAGTAGATGTGATATTTAAGGTCTGAGTTGAGGCAAGGGTACTGGGAACATTCATGGGTGTCTGGATAGAAGTGACAATGATGGATGGGGTGGATGTTAGCACAACAGTGGGAATTGATACAACGATATTGGAAGATGGAATGGCAGAAACATGAAGTGATAAAGGAAATGGAGGAGGGAAGGGTGATCCAATATTCTCTCTAACCAAGAGAGCTGGAAGGGATGAGAATACTTTGGCCATAAAAGGAGATGAGAAAGATGAATTACTGGTAGAAGGGGGAGGGACTGATAGAGGAAGGGACGATGGAAGAGAAGAAGGAAGTGATGGACCTTGTGAACAATCAAGAGAATCGTTGACCACAATCACATCTGCTGCAGTCTTGGCTATAGGTATTGCCTGAGAAATAAGAGTTTGAGGAAGAGATGAACTTCCAACAACAAATGAAATTTTCCTTGGTACTGTGGGGGTATTTTGAGTCGAACCGCTTTCCCTTTGTGGGTGCTTTTGGGTTTAGGACTGGTGGGGCTACTGTATTTGTAACCTGCTCAACTCCTTTGGGTTTGATCCCAAAAGTAGCCAACCACCTGTAGGTCCTTTGAAGAATGGGACCCGCTCTATCATTTGTATTGGAGCATTCCTCTTGATACCAATCAATCCATGGAAGTGGTTGATTGGCAACATCTTTAGTCTTATATGCTTCGTCCAATACTTCACCATCATCTTGCAAATCTGTCGGGATCTCAACTATCCCATACTGGTGAATTTCATCTACATCCAATCTTTCATAATCTCTTTGTCGGATGATATACTCATCCCGAACAATGAATCCAGATGTCTTCTAGTTGAGATGTATGGGAAGCTGAACGTCCTGTCTTGCCGAACTTTCCCAAGTAGTTGAAGTTGGTTCTTGGATGAAAATTCCGTAGGGTTACCTTGGCCATCTCTGCGTCGACATTCTTGGCTTTGTGAATATTCAGACAAGTGTACCTGTAAATCGAAATAGGAAAATGCACTCCTGCCTTGTGGCACTTGTTTTGGATCTGATGGTAATCCAACAGTTTCCGAACCAGCTCCAGTAGAACCCATTTGTCCATAGGACACCTTGACAATTTTCTAGGGGCACCAACAAAACCCAGAATTTGAATGTAGGTGAAAGTGGGAAATTGGAGATAGATGGCTCCCCATTCCTGTACTTCTTTAAAGGCTTCATCGAAAAATCTCTGATTGTACAACTCTTTGTCAAAGCAGTAGAGGATGACTACGAAGAAGGCATCACTGACCCTTCGAAAGTGCTTACATCCCTCACTCAGAGTGAGTTGGGGATAGAAGTCATAAATCTAGGATGTGCTTCGAATGCCCTTGGTATTTAGTTCGTAAAAATCTCCCGTGGCAGTGACAGTGTAGACTAGGAAGGATGTCATGTAGAATGATTTTGTGGTTGACACTCTGCCCAGCTGATAGCAGATGGAGCTACTGATATTCTCTCCCCACCTGATAAGCTCCTTGTTCTTCTTGATAGTGGAAATGTATAAAAAAATCCACTCTTGGAATTCCTTGGTAGTTGGGAGGCTTGAGACTCAGCTTAGCAGTATGATTATGTCATTGACTTCCTAGATCAAGTCTACCCTATACAAGGTTTTTGGCAACTTGGTCATGCTCTTGGCCAAGTAGCTTTTCATGACAATCTTTGTACATGAATCAACATCCTTGTTCCAATGTTCTACTGCGATTTTGGGTGAAATAGTGGCGTAGTCTTGAACGTCAGGTAGCCTAAGAAGATCTTCAAAGAAATCAGGATCTAGGCGAATGACCACCTTGTCATCATCATCCTTAACTGACATAGAATTTGCATCGAAGTGGGCAGCTGTAGCTAGAACAAATTCAGGACAATGCATTGAAGCAGGAAAACTAGCCACAAGGACAAGTCCGCTGTCATAAATTGCCTGCATCCATGGCTTTTTGTTAGGAGCCTTTACTCTGCTCCAGAAATCTAGGAAGTCAATCTGACCTAAGTTAGTATCCCCTATGTTACCTAGATTAGACGATAGGCAAGACTGAGGAGCAACTCCAAGGAATGAATATTTCATCTTCTCTTTCCCTTTTGAAGTAGAAGTAGACATGAAGTTCTGGATTTCGGAAGACGAAGAAGAAAAAACTCCTGAATTCTACAGGGTGAAAATCTCCGAAGTCACAATCTCCAAAAGTCTGAAACACCAAGTTCCGAAAGTCTGAAAGGAAAAATGCCGAAATAAATGCGAAAATGAGAGTATCCGAAATTTTGAAATGAAAACCTCTGAAAGAAATTTTTCCAGAAAAAATTATCCGAAATGGAAATTCCCGAAGTGAGTTTCCCTGAAACTCCGAAGTGATTTTCTTTAAAAAAAATTTCAAAAAACACTTTCTCTGAAATGATTTTCTCCAAAGTCCCGCAACTTTCGAAGTGAGTTTCTCCGAAGTGATTTTCTCTGAAGTGAGTTTCCCGAAAACACTTTCTCCAAACTAGCAACTCTGCAAAAACCTGAGATCTACCTCGAGATGATTTTGTGAATGACCTGAGAAATTGGAGATAACTCAAAAATAGAAACATGGTGAATGGAAAGTCCATTATTCGAAAATCACACAAAGAAATAAAAAGGAAAGAAAATGGGAAGACGAGAACAAAAAGAAAATCTAAAACCAAAAAGAAATAAAAAAATAACATACCTTGAAAAAGAACGTCGAAAGGGACAAGAAAAGGGAATGTCAGAGATATTTGTCAAGTGAAAATGATTGTAGAAAATCGAGTTTAAATAGAAAACCCTGACATTTATAGAAAAAATCCAATTCATACGGGGTTGGTGAAGAAATAAATGCTAAAAAAAAACTCCGAAGTTCCGAGACCAGAAAAACCCGAAAGTCTGAAAATTCGGGATTTCGGACTTCAGGGAAATTGGAAACAAAATGTGAATTGGTGATGAAAAGTTCTGAAACCCGCAAGTTCGAAAATTTGGAATTTCTAACTTTTGGAAAAAATGAAACCAAAACACCAAATGTTTGAAAGAAAACTCCGAATTTCCGAAACCCAAAAACTCCGAAAATTCAGACTTTCAGACTTTTGGACTTCAAAAAAACTTCCAAAACGAAAATTTTGAAAATCCCAAATCTAACAATTAGACTCTAAGACTTGGAAATTCATTGTACAGGGGATCTCTTAAAATTTTTTGTCTGAACTCATTTGACTTATCTTTCAGGGTAAGTTAAATTGCAAACACTAACTCCCACCGAAACCTATGTGTAAACTTGGCGAGCCAACAATAGCCAACATGCTCATCAGCCACCAATGTGGCAGCAAACAAAAGTGGCCCGAAGCCACTTAGTACTACTAGCTGCCCAAATTTTTAACCATATTACAATGCATTTCCCGGTAAATGTGGGACTAAGTCCCAACATAATAAAATATACGTCAATGGAGGTTAGGGGGATTGACCCCCTAAACACTTGTGTGCTAAAAAGAAAGTTCGTTGTTAGACCATAGGCGATGAAAAATTATGTATATGGGAGAGATGCTATATGAATAAGTGAAGCTAGCATATTTTGTAAGCTTAAAGGTATTTTTGAGAGTTTGAGACATTTAGTGGGAAATTTTCAAAATAAACCAAGGCAAAAATTGCAAGAAGTACACTATTACAATTGGGGAAGGCTATTATTTTCCTTGTACACAAAATTGTAAGTGTTTGAGGTATATTTTTAATAGATCGGTCTCTTTATTATGGATCTAGAGATGTAGGCTTCATGTTGAACTCCATTATCAATTGGTTGTGTCAATTTTTCTCTACATTGTCTGGTTATTATGTGTTTCAAAAGTCATCATGTAGTTTTTATTTAATTATTAAATTACAAAAACTTGTAATATTGAATTTAAATCCAAAAAATCTTATGTAAAGACATATTTTCAAGGTGTGTTTTCAAATTGCTTTTAATTACGGGTCACATGTTCCTAGGAATCTTTTGGTACAAAGGCTTAAAGATTTGGGCCTTCTTGAATTCATGATTTCCTTATTAATGAATTTCTATGAGGCAGTTGTTTGGAATATTCCTACCAATATAGGTTCTCATACTACATACAACATTAACAGTATCATAACTATGAAGCAATGTTATCCAATGTCACCCACACTCTTTGGGCTTCATATTGATGAGTTATAGAATCTTATCTCAAAAATTTTGGGTGATACATTTGGTTATATCTTTAGGATTTTATTTTTAAAAATGGAAGACATTGTTTTGCTATCAGACTCAATCACAAATCTTTAAAATCAATTTCATGTTTTGAGAATATTTTATTATCAAAATGACATTCAAACTTAAAATTTTCAAAGAAAAAACTTGTGGCATTCAATGTAACTATAAAGTACTTAACATTAGGATTTCTAATTAAGAATATTGATTCAATCCTTCATAATAATTCAAAACAATAAATTGTAGTCCTAAATTATGTTATTAGTTATAATTCAACCAAGACATTCTAAATTTGTAGAATACTAAAAGATTTCACCATTTTACAAGGTCTAGAGATGTGATAGTAATCTTAAACTATAAATGGGTTGTGTAGATTATCCTAAATGTGCATGTAAATTATAGGGACTTGAAGATAAGCTCTGGACACAATCACATGTGCCACACATGATTGCCTAGTGATTATGTCCTAGGGCACCCAATTTCGTCCTTTGTTATTATGACCTAAACACATAAGGGTCACATTTTGTTTGATCTCCACAAGTGTCACACTCTGATTCCCCTCCCACAACACCAAGGAATGTTAAGTCTTTCGGAAGGTAGTTAGGGAACGTGTAAGCACGGAAAACCTAGATAAAATCTCGTGCAAATGGGTGAGGCTCTACCTCTCTTCAAAATAAGGCACACATGCGAGAAGGTGCAATAGGTAGTTTAGTGTGGGTGTGTGAAATTCTTCTCCAATGTTTATTTCTTCTCCACTGGATCTCGACATCCTAATGATGTTCTCATGAATAGCTCAAGACAAAAGGAGAGTGAATGTTTATGATTTTGAGGGTGTTTGTTGGCACATTTTCATTTCTATGCAATGTGATAAACTAGTGGCTTATGGAATACATCATAAAGAAGTCAATTTTGGGGATTATGGAAGTACAAAAACTGATTATCATTTGTTCATAGCTTACTGAGTGTGTGAGATGATAAAACTAATATTGAAATATGAATATCACTTATAACCTAAACATACATTGCACAACGATTGTGGGTTACAAGCTTTAGTCCTAATACTAGCAATGTTGAAAAAAAAAAGGTACAAAAGAAAGTAGGGCATGGGATAAAGAGAATAAGTAGAAAATCTATGTCACTTGATCCAAATTATTTGAATGCTAAGGATCATGAAAACCATTCATATGCTCAGACCAATAAGTACTCTATCAAGACATGTATAGGTGCGAGATAATGAGGGGAAGGACTTAGAACACCAAGATGATTACACAATGTTGTTGGACGCGCCAGTTGCATTCTTTCATCTTCTAGCCACTAAATGAAGATATTTTATTCAATCAACAATGTAAATCCCTAACAATAATTCAAACTGAAGGAATCTTAGGCCAAGAACATGGATAAATAAGTGAGAAAAGGCAAGTGCAAATAAAACTCTAAGAAGCTTTTCTATTCCATATTCAAGGACCTTTACAGTGAAAGGTTTGGAGTGGGTGTTAATTTTCCAAATGCACATATGCCTTTGCATTTTAATTACAATGAAGGCATTCCAAATTGGATTAAAGGATGCCAAATTTGACAACTTTTGTATCAACCATAGTTTCACTGACATATTACTATTTTATTTTGTTCGTTCCGTCTCAATATTTGGCAAACCATGATTGAGACACGTAGATTCAGGTTCAATGACATGTTTACTTTTTCATGTTGTTGATGAAGATGAAGATCGTTCTCAGCTATAAATTCCTATATAAAGTTGGTTGGATCCTCATATGTTGCAGCTCCAACATCATATTAAATACCATATCTATGTTATTATTATTGTGTAGGATAATACATACGGTGTTGAAGATCTTTTAATATTAATTCTTCGTAAAATAATTGATTCCCAGATAATCGACCCCATATTTCCCTGTGCAATACCATCATGGTAGGTGAATTCATCGTCATCCCATTTGATGTTGCTGATTTGAAGTAGGTACACACATTTTTTACTTCTCGTCGCTCAAATCTTCCATTAATGGTTGTAACTGCATCCTCTCCAACATTGAAAATAAAAATATTTAAATCATGTTTGTATGATTGAATGCAAAATACTAAAAAAATGCTTCAGTTTTCTATTAAAAGTGCAAATTTAACTCATTTGAATAATGCAAGAGAGAGCGAGATGATAAAGTGGAGTACATATAGAAAATATTATTTAGGTGGGAAAAACTTAAGCTTGATACTATTTTAAAAGTAAATTGCACTCATGTGAATAATGTGAGTGAGATTCTGACAATAAAGTGGATTACATGTAGTAAATTTTATTTGTGCAGGAACAATGTGAGCTCTGGAACAAGTGTGTGACATCCAAATATTTAATTTCCACTTTTTTATTTCTAACTTTCCAGTCATGCATTTGTATTATGTAATTAGGTAAGTACCATCTAATCGAAAACCTTGAGACCATAAGAAAATAGAAAATCCCATTTTCCCCATATTTTCTCCAAAAAAAAAAAATACTTTCATTTTTGTAAGGTCCATTCATTAACACCATCTAACTTAAAGACAAGTTAATGGTGTTGATTGAGTGACCCATCCATGTGGCTAAAAAAGAAGCAATACAACATTTTTCTTAAGCTCAATATTATTTTTTATTAAGTTGACTCATGTTACTCAATAATTATTTCAACATATCTGCGCACCACCCTTGATATGGAAAATATATTAATAAAAATTTCTAGAAATATGTCACAATATCTTCCCAAATTTGTCACCTTTCAAATAAAAATTTATAAAACTAAAATAACCCACCAAAGTTATAATATTAAAAAGTGTCACGACCTACGTTTGAAATAAGTAACCTTTTGTAAAACATGCAGAGGACATCCACATATAAATAATTTCCTCTTTTGAAGAAGTAATAGTATTTTGGATACCGTGAAAAGGCAATGACCAACATTAATGCATTTTTCACATTTATCTTTTTTTTTAAAATCTTTGTCATCTTATATTTCTAATGTGTGGAAATAGTTTCCTATTTTGTGCCATAAGGATATCTCATGAACCACTTAATTATTAACTCTCTAAAATAACGTCAATATCATGTTTTCTAAGTTCAAACATCATATCTCATCCCCAAAATATTGCAATGAATGGACCCAGAATATTGTATTATTATTAATGTTGACCTACACACCCAAAGGCCTTTGAAGGAAATAAAAATAATTTTTCTTACTTTGGGTATTATTTTCCAATAAAGAAAATGTTGATGTATGATGAACTAACCTTATGATGAACTAACCTTAGAAAATATGTTGCACTCCAATGCACCATGATGGAAAAGTCGAATTATTCATTATGACTAGCAATCACACCTAGGAAATGTACTAGACATGTCGATAGGGAGGAATTGAAGAAGTTAAAGTTGAAGGATTAAAGGTGAAAAATTGGACAGGGGAAGATTCATGATGAATAATGGGATTGAGGGAGGATAATTTTTCAGGTTGGGTAATATTTTGAAGGGAAAAAAGACGATTCTCATTTTTATTCTTATCACTTTTTTCTTACCATGGCCACATCATCTATTTTATGTAATGTTTGTTGAACATTAAATTTGTCTTAATATCCGCCAACTTGAAAATCCATGCTTTTAATTGGATTTGCAATTGTTATGGACTATTGTAATCACATTATTATGTGTTTTGATAATGTAAGTGTGGAAGGTAAACACAATTGAAAATATGGTATATAATCCATGTAGTAGCACAAACTAAAGGGCCTAGAAATCCACAAATCCAATGACAATGTTGATTTAATTTTTTTTTGCTATGATATCTCTTAATATAGAGGATAAATTGGACAATGAGGATGATCTAGAGAGCATGGCAGGAAAGGGCATAAGTGTTTCGGGATCAAATATGTGTAAGATTAGTATCTATAGTAAGTGGTGAAGGAGACTCTACAAAGCCTCCGAATTTGGGGAGAATTTGGATGTCAAAGTCAATGGCTTGAGGCTTGGCCTCTTAGACACAAGTCATCGTGGTCCTTGTTGATGATTATCTTTGTGGATGAACTGTTAGAGTCATTGGATACCTCAGGTTAGTGAGACGTGTGCCCTACGGTAACCTCCATATTTTAAAGAAGATGACTCTTCTTTGTGGTGTGAGATGAGGGTCAGAAAGAATGAAACACAACACAAAACTTAACAAGAGCAATGCGTCGGAAAAAGAAGAAGTTAATCAAGAATCCGACTACCTGAAATGGGATACAGTGAGAAATAAAAAGGGTGGACGAAATGCACCACATGCCAAAGATAGTTTCACACATAATACCATTTTAAACCATTCAACATAGCTTCAAAAACCCGTATTGAACATTAGAAATATGCACATTATACTAACAACAAAATAAAGGCTATTAGATACAAGAAAAACATGCGAAGGATGGACAAAAATGCATCACAGGGCATATTATATTTCTCCAAAATGGTTCACAGTACAACAATCAACAGGTAAGAGGAAAGGAAATTCCATTACGAAGTTTCAGGAAGGAGGCTTGGGTCCCCAAATCATACCCCAAGCGGAGAAGAAAAATGGGCAGAAAGGAAAAATGACTAACTCTTGATCCTATTCCAATGAGCCTCTAGATTACAATATATAGAATGAGAAGAAGAGAATAGAACAATTTTGGAACCATCCTTTCAATCACTTGCCAGTTGTGATAAATGATATGAAGTGGAAAAAATGGATTTGTGAAATCTATCTCACACTGCCCCATGATTTGCCATCAAGGAATGAGATCCATACTCATTCAATAGATCCTTAACTACCTTACGACCAAATGCCTTGAAGCGGCCCCTTTTTAAAGGAATACCCCCTAAAATCTTCATTATATATCTAAATTTCTTGATTGCTATGCATCAGGCTCTGGGATATGATTCTAACGACACGTATTTTTGTAACATTTTTGTTAAGAAATGCCCTTTCGAGTGCAGGTGAACCATTTGAGTCTTTGTGGGTTTTCTCCTTCTACATGGAACTATGTATTAACTCCTCCGTTGAAGAGATAAGTTAATAACTTCTTCGACCTCCACTTTTGAAAGATCTGAGCATTTAAAACTTCTAGGTGGGCTTTATTACCACTTCACACGTGGCATTGACCTACCGCAAATATTTTGCAACCTTCCTTAGGCTTGGATTCCATTCGTTCTGAATTCCACATAGAAGCTAAGCGCATCCTTAGGGTCTCTGCTTTTCTTGCACCTTTTGAAATTGTGGTGAGCTAACACGCGGAATCTTCCACGGTTTCTTTTATTTTTCCTTGGGTTTGCAATGGGACTTATCATACATTAATACGAGGATCCTTTCCTTGGTGGGTCCCTCATCATTGAGTCCACGTGGAAGTCCTGTGGGGTTTTGATATTTCATTCCTCCCTTTCTATTTTTGGAACTACGTCGGGTTGACATATGACACCTTCCACGATTCTGTTACTTTGCCTTGAGTTGACTCGTCCTAGGCTCAGCTTTTTCACCATGATTTGGCTAGTCTTCCCCCATATCGCCGAAGGCTTGATTCCTTTCGCATTAGTCTGATATTCTCAAAACTATCTTGATTACTTATAGCAGGAATCTGCCTATTATCTAATTTCAGCGGGCGGTGGAGGAAATTAGATAACAGTTCTGGTGACTCACAGGTACTATTAGCATGCTAAATGGGATGAACCAGCTATCTGCATCTATTCATTGGGAATGGATTCCGCATTATGAGTTGGTCTGAACCTTGTTCTGGACTATTTGAAGTGTCATTTCTCTTCTGTAACTGCTAGTTGATCCTTAGCACTTTTTAACTCTCATAAGAAATAAGTGGGGGAAACATTTCTTCTAAGAAATAAGGATTCTCCTATGGGCTATAATGTTTAGGAATAGGGCCTTCCCATGGACAAGGTGCCCTGCATCCTATCTTGAATGCCTTCATTTGTGGTGTATCCCGAGATTGAACCACACCTACCTCCATTCTTTGGATCTTCTCTAGTAGACCATCATCCTCCATTTGAATGTAATCATCAAACGTGTACTTGTGCCCCTAATAAGTTCTATAGCCAAAATCAAGTTGGATTAGGGTTTGTCAGGGAATCCGTCACATGTATCACGACATAATGTTCGGGTTCCTTGAGCCATACAACTTATGCTGCACCATCCATCAGGCATAAATTTAGACAATACATTAAAATAAAATTGTTGAAAAACATAAATTAGAGTTCCACGTGTCATTAATATTAGATTTGAAATCAGCCCAATTTTGATTGTTCGTATACTCAAATTAAAATTATCCTTTAAAAAAATGGTTATGAGGTTGTATTTGTATATTCATCAACAATAATTTAAATTTGATATTATTGATATGTTTGTGAGTCTTGATCTTTTTTCCTCAAGCACATTAATTATTTGTGAAAAAATTATAAATGTGCATAAGAAGTCAAATAAGCATTACTATTGGAACCACCTTTATATTATATTAACAAATAATATAAAGTGTTACATAGTAAGGGGTGGCCCACAGTGAACACGGTTCAAATTCCAACATAGCAGCACAAAAAAGGCCACAAAGGCTACAAAAAACAAATGGCCACGAGGGCAATAAAGAACAACCACGAGGTCAACGAGAACGACCATGAGGGCAAAACAAAATCGACCAAAAAAGTGACTATATTAAGTCACGCAACAACAAAATTAGGAGGTGGCGGCGGATCATATCTCGGTGGAAAAAAGGCAATTGTTTTAGGCTCATCAGTGGGGGGGGGTGGGTCAACCATCCAACCATCCTAATATGACATATGCATATTGAGCGGAACCATAATCCCCCAACCAGAAGGAGGTGACCCACCAAATGTAGACGCTCCCCCAGGAGGAGAACCTTAGTTTGAAGAGTTGGCGACAACTTTTTCTCATGCAAGAGGACTCCAATTGGGCCTGAAAGAAGAAGGGCTAGGGTGATCCCACGAAGGAGAAGGTCAAGCACTATAAGAGTGGCTGTGAGAGCGGCTGCAACGTCTGGGAGGTAGAGCTAGAAGAGGAGGGCGCAGATCAACATCTGAAGGGACCCAACTCATGGTATAAGGCGCACTACCCCAATGATCGAGCAAATGTTGTAAGTGAACGAATCCCATAGCCACTTTTTGAGCCTGAGTTTGAATTTGCATGCACATAGAAGAAATAATCGCCACCTTTTCGTTAACAGAAATTTCTAGAGTGGGCTTACATTGCTAAAAAAACCATTATTCTTAGCCTTCCAAAGCTGAAAGAGAACAATCGAATGGAAACAAATTCCAAATGGAAGTAATGTAAGCAAGCCAGTTAGCATAATCTCCAAAAAAAGTAATCTTCTAGTTAAAAACCTTAGGATGAAAAGGCTAGAAAAGGGAGTGGATCCAGCGGCAAGCATTTTGAGCATGGGGACAGAACCAAAACACATTCTTAAAAGACTCTGGACGACCACAACAGAAGCATTTGGGTTTGGGGACGCCAATATGGCTTAACCACTCACCCAAAGGGAGGCCTTGGTAGATTTGACACCAGAGAAAGAAATTCAATTTAGGGTAGAACAGGGGATTCCAACCACGCTTGAGGCAGTTAAGCAAAGTGGTAGGAGAAGAATGCAAATTCCATCTGGTATTAAGCTTGTCAATGGCATGTGAAATAAGGGAAAGAAGTGAATAGATGACCCCCGAGTTATAATTAAGAAAAGGAATATCCAAATTCCATCTCCAATCCTTCCACCAATTAGAGGGCGGTTGTAGCCTAAGCTTGTGCAACATCACATCTGGCATTAGAGTATGAATTTTAAGCACGGAGAGAAAATCTGAGTTGGCTAGCTAAAATTTCTGTTTAAGTTCTGGCCAAGGGATCCAACCTCTTATGGAGACCAGATCCCTAATTGTCGATATGCCTTTCCTAGTAAGTCTCAGTACCTTGACATCAGGAAACTCCATTAGGGGCAAGCTGTCTGATGAGAAAATAGGCGACCACCAGATGTAATGAGCATTGAAGGAGAGGCTAGAGCGGAAGGCATCACCAACCCACCACATAAGATGCTTTACCGCCTCAAAAGCTTTCCAGATTCTCTTCATCGCGAAGGTACTAGGTATTTTAACATGTGTTGATGTGTACAGACAGAGCATCTCTCTTTGTGCCAAGTGGGTAATTCAAAGCATTCATAGTAACAAAGCTTGTCAAATAAGCATTAGACTATATATCATTCTAAAAAACTAGCACTTTACTATGGAGAAATTTTGGTGCACAATCAAAATTTAATCTATGGTATGCAATTGATATTTCTCAAGACATTTTCTTGATCATCATATCTCATGATCACTTCCAAAATCTAAGCTCTAATTTTGTATCCAAAATTTGTGACATCTAAAGACACTTTAAATGGGGAAGTCAAGGGTGCTATTTATAGTATTTGTTAAACCCTCTTTCCTACCATATGACACTTAACTAGTGTCTAGATGGATTCAACTCTCAAACTTTTAGAAGCTATGCTATGTGCTCCTCGTGTTTGATATATCCTTGATCATCTACAAGTTTTCTTTTTTGTTATGATCGGGCATACTTTGGATAAGCTTTTTGCTACATTTCTAGATGATTATATCTTTTAGTGGACATGGATAAACAACTTTGAGCTAAACAAGCAGGATTTAGGAAGAATCACTGAACTTGTAACTATATATTTGCTCTTGTTGCTATTATTATGGAAGCAAATACTAACACACGTAAAGTATATTGTTGGTTTGTAAGTATATTGTTGTTTTGTAGACTTTTGTAAAGCCTTACATACAATGCCAAGACACAATGGATTCACTAGGTAAACTTATGACTTATCATGTGTGTTCATAGGATACTAAAAGATACCCCTATTTCTAAAGTTAAATGTCAATATTCAATTAATAACACCCCTCCCCAATTCAACTTTTCAATTATAAAATACCCCTTATTTATCATATATCCAAACTACCCATTTTCTCTTTGATTTTTTTTTATCCCCCTTTATTTCCACCTCTCGTATTCAATATCTTACATTTTTACAAACTTTAATTATATTTCCACTCAAAACCTTGATGAAATTCATATCGGACTAAAAAATTTACAAACCCTAAGTATTTGTAATTTAATGTTTCTCTTTCATTTTTTTTATCTACATTTTTCACACTAATCAAATATTGTATAGTAATGTGAAGGGGTATGTGTGGATGCATTCTTGTTAGTTAAATTTACTAATATTCATGACATTCATTCTCTTAACAAAATTAAATCAAATGAAAAATATATACCTCAGCAATGGTAGTGTGAAGGATGCCCTAGCTATTGAGAGTAACGTGGTGTCATTAATCTTGAAAAACCAGTTGTTTCTCTAAGAATACACACTACAACTTTGAAAAACATGCAATGAAAATGATATGAATTTAAGGATTCTTCATCTTCCCCACAACTATTACTCTTCCCACCTTTGTACGGTTCCACATACCCTACCCTCAATATATTTTAAAAAAACATTTATACTTTAACCTTTTATACCCCTTTATATGGGGTAATATATTGGTTCTATTTTGACTAATATTTAATACCCCTATATGAACTCACGTGATAGGTGACATTTTAGTTTTTGAATCTCCCATGTTTATCTAGAAGATCATTATTGAGAAACACTGATCTATAATCTTACCTAAATATGTTGCAATCAGTTTCAATGCGTAAAGCTGGTCGAGATATTTCCGACGGTATGTTGAACATTGAAAACGGAGGTCGTATGCAAAAGTTATTGCACGCTGAAACTTTGGTCAAAATGGCAAAAATATGGGTTTGTGTGTAGGTTTAAGATGACATGGACTTGTGCACACTCACCATGTGGACTAATCAAAATACAAAAAGTGGCAATAAAAGGGTGTTTTGTGCCTACGGTCTTCGACACTCGTTATCAGATGGGTGGGGCCCGCTATTTACTGGCTAGGGGTGCTCAGCTAAGATCAACACACTCTTTCTATGGAGGGGTGCCTTTGCCTCCATTTCTTCATGTTACCACTATCAAGCTTCTGTATTTCAATGTCTTTGTTATTCACCACACTATGCGTGTGGGATCAAGTTCAGTGTAATTTTTACACTATTATTATGCATTGTTACTATGCTTTTAACTTTCCATCTCAACCTGCCAAGTCATCTAACTACCTCGGCCAACCTGCCCCTCAACATAGCCAAATCCCACACCACTCACAACCTCCAACCCGCTAACACATCACATATCTTGCACAACTCACCCAAACAAGCCACCCACCGAGTAGTCTAACTCCCACCGAAACCTATGTGTAAACTTGGCGAGCCAACAATAGCCAACATGCTCATCAGCCACCAACGTGGCAGCAAACAAAAGTAGCCCGAAGCCACTTAACACTATTGGCTGCCCTAATTTTTAACCATATTACAATGCATTTCCCGGTAAATGTGGGACTAAGTCCCAACATAGTAAAATATACGTCAATGGAGGTTAGGGGGATCGACCCCCTAAACACTTGTGTGTTAAAAAGAAAGTTCGTTGTTAGACCATAGACGATGAAAAAGTATATATAAGGGAGAGATGCTATATGAATAAGTGAAGCTGACATATTTTGTAAGCTTAGAGGTATTTTTGAGAGTTTGAAACATTTTGTGGGAAATTTTCAAAAGATACCAAGGCTAAAATTGCAGGAAGTACATTGTTACAGTTGGGAACGACTATTATTTGCCTTGTACACAAAATTGTAAGTGTTTGAGGTATGTTTTTAATACATCGGTCTCATTATTATGGATTTGGAGATGTAGGCTTCATGTCGAACTCCATTATCAATTGGCTGTGTGGAGATTGTTATGTGAGTAACAACCTCATTAGTTTGCATGTGAGTGACTACATAGAATATTATAGATATTAATATGGACATATATTTTTGTTGTGCCCAATATATGTGTTGTTAGAAGGTTGAACCAAACTCACCTAAATAAGAGAGGAGAAATTTTTGGGGGATCAAATAGTTAGGAGAATCTCCATAAATATAGAAGATACAACTAATATATATGTGTATTATGTTTTAAGTGATATGTTTATTTGAATTATGTTGAATTCATGATCACTAGATATGCGGTAAAACCCACATTTTGTATCAGAGTAGGTTTCCTCTAAGACCTCATTAACCTTCACTCCACCCATGCTTTGTTTCATCAGATAGACTAAAAGAATAGGCTAGCGGAGACCATATAACTCCCAACAACCTTGTTACCTTTGTTTGTGCTCATCCATTTGGTGTAATTATAGAAACTCAAATTTGGCAATCTATCATTATGACATTGCTAGTTGTGGCTATGCTTTTTGGAAAAACACACCCACATCATATCCCCACTTAGTACATCTCGTTATCTCTCTTCTCACTTGCTTATTCCAACACACTGATGTGTCACCAAATTTTTGAATATAAATTCATAAAATCATGCCTTAACCCATGCCCACCATTATGCAACTTTAATATTTCATCTACCATTTCCTTATCCAAAACTATACGGTAAAGCCAAGATGTGGAATCTAATCTTGGTCGAATTGTGTAGTCTTGGAACAACACATCTTCCAACTCTACTTTCAAATGCATTATCTTTTTTGGGTCTATTCATCTTCCTAGGACGGCCTTTACATGATAAATTACCTTTATATCCCTATATAAGCAAGTTATCATCGCCCTATTTACACACTTGGAAAGCATATAACAAATCACTTGGCACACTCATTACAATTACACAGAGAAAGCACCCAAGAATCCCCAAATATTCCCAAAGATGATGCACATCTATTAGGGAAACCACTACTATAGTTATGAAGCACTTAACCAAGTCAAGGAGTCATACTTCCCTCATTTCCAAGCAGTTAGATAGCCCTACTCAATGTCTTAGCAAGAGCACAATCATCTCAAGCATGTTCAACGTGATTCAAGTTAACTAGTTGCATTCATCTAGATATCACATGCTAGATGGAGAACTATGTATGGTTTGAGGGATTTTGAGCATTCGTCTTATGTATTAATATTTAAAAAAAATCAACATAAAAGTGTGTGGAAATGAACAAGCTAAGAAAGAGATAACAAGATGCATTGAGTGGGGATAAGATGTGGGTGTTTGTCTTAACAAAGGAGGACAGTCACAATTAACAATGCCAAAAAAGTAAATTGCCAAATTTGAGTGTCTACACCTCCTATTCTAAGTCCAAAGCCAAAAAATTGATACTTTTGAGAATTTACACATCCTTCATAAAATCGACATATCTTTGCAACCATAACTCTTAAACTAAAACTAGAACATGCATCACAACCATTGCGTCGCAAAGAACTTTATATTATATTGAAAACCCATCCAAAAAAATACAAAATTTGCTTATTTCTAGGCCGGTGGGATTGACATTGTCACTCATTTTCACACCTTACACCATGTTCATCCTCATTTTCCCTTTTTATAGACCTAATAAACCAATTCTCTTCCATTGACACACCTTATATCACTTCTAGGTTTTACGGTCCTAATTTAGTCTTTTCTTTATATGCTTGGTGAACCCAACCCGATCTTATTTTACAACCCTCATTCCTAGGTTTTTGGACCTACTTTAATTTTTCTTTATGGTTATCCATATATAACCTAGTCCTACTTATTTGCTATTGGACTCCTGACCTAGTCCTATTTGTTGGACATGTTTTGACACCCATTATTTACCCTCCATAAACTATACAAACTTGAGCTAGTCCTATTATTTGGACCCATCCTGCTATGAATTCTCTTTACATTATTTGTTCTTTCTTATTTTACTAATTTATCTTCTAACGTTGTCTCTTCAACATTGTAACATTTGAGTTCACTAAACAATCTTGTGTCCTCCGCACTCAAAATACAAGATTCACCATGTGTTCTAATTTGAAAGAAGGTAACATCACGAAGGTATATTCATTTAGTTTGAATTCAGATTTATTATTTCATTTATAGTAATTTCCCTTTTTGGTGTGTTATGTTTCTTTTCCAAAGACTATTTCATGCTAATTAACACACAATGATCTTTGATTGGTACATATATACACCTTATTTTTCACTAAGGATTTATCTTTGTAAAGGTGTTGGCGCATTGACCTCCTTGAGTGTGTGCCTTAAGGGGCGAGTACTTTATGACAAATCATTGTGGCACTAACCCTAGCTTGCCCTAGTGCGCCTTCCTCCTATTTTACAATCACTCTTTATCATTAGTACTATCACCTTCACATCTTATAACACCTTCAAATACCCTTCATACCCTTTCCATGTGTTTTCTCTAAATCCATTTTATCTCCTCCTCATTTACCTTTTATATGTTGTTTGTAGTTGATTGCATCAACCATGGTCGATGTAGTCTAGTAGACACTTGTTTTCGGCCAGCTAAATTGACTGGAGATGTTAGGTTATGTTCACTTATAAATAGGTGTAATTTGTCAAAGATATCATCTCATAATCTGCTCTACCTTCTCTCACAATTTTTCCTTAAAAATTTTAAGTGGTTCAAGATCTTAGTGGAACTTATACTTGGAAACATCATTGGAGCATTGAGTTGCTAGAAGCATCGAGAACAAAACTTGCACTAACAAGGTCTACCTTAGTCTTTGGAGTCCCCAACTTAGGTATGCCAAGGCCTTCTACCCATTCCTCTTGTGATCCACCCACGAAACTCTCTCACGAGCTACTACATATCCCAAATGCGGCTAATATGACAATGCTTTCATAAAGATTCTTCCAATATGTTGGTTTATTAGTTTTTGATAATGTATGTATCTTTTTCTATTATATTATTATTTCCTTCACAACATGCTTACCACCAAATGATATTACAACCCTTAATCTAGTTCTTGCTTATTGCCTTACTCTTACAATCCTTAAGATTTTAGTAAGACTTCACTCCTTCATTACAACTTTGATATGAATGTGGATTACTCTCTACTATATCCACCACTATTACACCCCTCAGCTCTACCTTTGACTAGTGTGTTGGCCCTAGAATGGTCTTCTACTTATATCCTCATCCATAGTATTGAAGAGGGGATAATCGTACTCCCCATCTTGGCTAACATATAAAATGTATAATAAATCTAACTACAAAATGACCATGGAATGAAAATAACAAAACAATCATCATAGAGTACAATAAATACCTCTCATTTCAATGCCATGAACAAAAAGGGCTGGATACTGGAGTAATAAGAAATCACTTTGTGCAACCATGTGCCTTTTAGTTGAATCATGTTTTTCAATACTCTCTGCCTTATGTGTGTCTCCACACATACATGGTTATCTGAGTAGTCACAACTACAAAATCTGAAAAAAAATAAAATGTCTTCCAATTTATTGATGTCCTACATTGACAGCAATGTAATATGTACCTTTTCATTGGGTTGTGTTTTTGACCAATTAGTGTTCCTTTTGTGTGTTCAACCAATTAGCGTTCCTTTTGTGTGCACCAGCAAAAATCCACTTTCAAATATTTTTGATGGGGAAAAGGTGGTTGAATTTGGCTTAACAGGATATCATGCTGCCCCTCAATCATGAATCTTAGTTTCCAACGTGACATACAAAATAACTCTTAAAAGGGCAAACTGATTTGATTGAACCCCTGGCTATTGCAATTGGAAAAACAGAGCCAATGCCTCTGCAAAAGGCCCATCATTGTAATTACAAAGATTCTAAATGCAGGCCTGTTTAAGTACAAGTTGAACCACTCCATATGGCACATCTGTTAAAACTCCTCCCATCATTCCTTGCTTCCACGGATTGTTGTCTTTCATCTACTGACATCCCATGCCAAACAAGATCTGGCTCCATGTTTCTCATTTATCTATGTCGAATAACAGTAATGTGATGAAGTTAACTGGTCTTTGGAGTCCTCGCTCATGGAAATACCAATACCTCCATTAAGAGTTGAAATAAGGTTTCCATCATTATGTGAAACAGTTTCCTTTATGCTACTGGAAAGTTTACTAATTTAGTTTTTAATGAAACATTCTCCTTTATATAACTCTATCTAAGGAGTTCCAGGTATCAAAAGAAATAAATTCCAACCAACTCATCCTCTAGTAAGTATACACACACTAAGCCGCTAGGGAACCTGCTGCTGAATAATCAATTAAAAAAAAATAGTGTTTCCACAATAGGCAACGAGACTCGCTGTGGAAACCAAAACTTCCATTCTTTTGCTTCCACAGAAGATGCCAAATGATGCTAAATTCTAATAATTTGAGTTATTACCTGATCCCTCGACCTTTATCATTCCGATCAAGGCATTTACAGTACCAACATCTAAAAATATCTGCTTTAAATTAATTTAAATGGGTTACCAAAGCTTCAAGACTGGTGTAATCTGGCAGCATGCTCGTGATGTTGTCAAGTTTCAGTTTTACACCTGTCAATTCCAATTGTTTAAAAACCGTCGAGCTATTTTCAGCAAGGTGATTTTGTGCCTAACCAACAATGGTTGCAGGGCAAACATCATCAAACAATTCAGGTGCCTCCGTTTTACTTTCTGATTCCGATATCGCATACATCTTTAATAGAACAGTCATGACTACAACAGAGAGATATTTTTATGTTTAAAATAAAACATGTTTCTCAGCAGGAAAAACAATTATTAGGTGAAACTTTAACATTGATAATGTATGTAGTTAATAATGGCTAGCTTCTGCCTACACTATCTTGAAGGTTACATTTGAAACACAGGATTGAGTTTGAAAGTTAAAAAATCCATCAATGAGTTAGAGGAAAACTGTAATTACTGGAATAATTTTTTGCAGTTGATGCAGAATTAGAAATTAACCCAAAAACAAAGCAAAAAGATCCATCACAACCGCAAAAAAGTTCTACAGAATATTGCAAGACACTAAAAGAAAATTGTGTAAGGTTTCAGAAGATTTGCCACCATAGAAAACAGAGTTTTGTTTTTTGAAAAAATTATTACCATAGAAGTAGGAGCAATCCATGGATAAAGACAAGTGCAGATGATTAAGGAATTTCAGGAAGCCAATCTAAACTAGATAACCTTATTGATAAATGATAGTAAAGCTGGTGCAAGTTTAGACCAAGTAGTGAGACATGAATTGATATAACAGTAATTGGAAAAAAATTAAGATGGAACTGATAGAAGAATCAGAGTGTTACAAAAATGTCATGAATTCGCAAACATACACCATCAGTGCTCTTCAAGTTGTGAGCATTCTCCTGCTAAGTGAAATGCATAACAGATTTAACCACATAATGACCACTGATGAGAACAATGGATCAGGCATCATAGAGCACAATGAAAGCCTCTCATTTCAATGCCATGAATTAAAAGAACTGGATACTGTAGTGAGGAGCAACTGATGCTCATTGTTTATTCCATATCAAGCCAACTCTTTGTTGTGTTGCAAAGTCAAGATCTCCCCTGGTGAGAAAGGACTACTATTCAGAGGAAACCTGAATTCAGTTATGGCACATCACCTATCTTAAGGCCACTGGTAAGGCGAATTCAACAGATGTGCCAGTTCTGGTTATACATAACAATGTGCTGTATATGGTGAAATCAAATACCTAGCTACCAATGTAAAAACAATGCAGGGTTTAAAAAATACAAAGCAAGCAATACCACTAAATTGTTTACATTTATAAATCTCATTCAAGTTTACCTGCAAATGCATGCCTTTGATGCCACAAATAACCTTAAAGGGGTCTTCTTGTGCAAAGAAATAAGCCAAGATGTGAAAATTTCAAGCCCTGATCTATATTTATTTATCTGTTGCTCCTTAAACCAGGCTTCTCTTTAAAAAAACATGAAAACACGGTACCTGAGGATGATCGAATTCACATTGGCAATCTTTTTTGGCAAGACTTATGCAGTGATGATAATCCCCTTTCATAATTTTTCCACCACTATTAACCTCTGTAAGCATCCTGCAGAAATGAGGATTCAGCATATGGCTTGACATACTTCTCGAAGAAACATTCCTCTGTCATCCTAACTATGTTTGGAAAACTGGGTGAATTCTTGAGCACTGCCATGGATTTCAATGCCTCAGCAACTCTAAACCGGGGAATCAACCTCGCTTTCAAACTATATGTCAACAAATCCGGGTACTTGACAATATCACTCAATGTAAGCCCTGCAGAATGGACTACAAAATCGAAATTGCGCTTTGTTTTTTCCCTGGAAGATGCCAGTATCCTAGGCATCCGCCTGCACAAAAGCAACACTTGCTCTTCTGAAAACCCTAAACTGCACAAATGCTGCAGTTTTTGTTGTAAGAGATCCTCTTTCAGCCCGGTAATCGAACTCAAAGCAAGTGCAAACATAGGAGAGCCCTTGGTGTACCCAAAAGCCTCCACCTGCTTAAATAATCTCAATATGGTTTCCTCTGAAATTGATAGCAACTCGGGAACAGTGCCCAGCAGTAGTGACAAACCCTCGCCCCTGTAACCACACGTTTCCAGAAATGAAATTGAAGGTTTAAGCTTATTCTCAATACTGAGATTGAAAAGCCTTGAATTCGAGGAAATGAGTTTGGCCATATCCTTTTCCCTCATGAAAGTTTTAAGGAATTCAAGCTTGGGTTTTATGTTTTTATCAGGGTTTAGAAGAAGCATCCTAGGGTTGTACATGACAACTTTTCGAATTCGGGGGGGGCTTAAGCCATAGTCATGGAGTAACTGTAATGCTTGTTCCACATGGAGCATTCCTTTTGATTGAGGAAAGTTATTGCATTGTTTGAAAACATTTGCTATGTTTTCCTCTGTGAAGCTGTATTTATTAATGAGAAGTTGTATAACAGCACCCCTGTCTGATGTGGGTGTCGCTGCAATCTTTTTACAGCAAATGGAAAGTTTTGTGGGGTACAATGCAAATGGAAACCTGCGATGACGATGAGATCTGAATGGATATTCAATCCTTGTGGGCGGCTTCAATACGAACTGATTTGCCATTATGTAAGCAAATTTGCAATTTTAAGAAGAACAATTCAAACAATTTCTAGTGCGGAAAAATCACCTGAAAATAGTAGTTCAAATTGTAGTGGAATGAGGTCGGATTAGGGTTTGCCAGGGAATCCGTCACCTGTATCACGACATAATGTTCTGGTTCTTTGAGCCGTACAACTTATGCTGCACCATCCACCAGGCATAAATTTAGACAATACATTAAAATAAAATTGTTGAAAAAGATAAATTACATTTGAAATCGGCCCAATGTTGATTGTCCGTATACTCAAATTAAAATTATCCTTTAAAAAAATGGTTATGAGGTTGTATTTGTATATTCGTCAACAATACTTTAAATTTGATATTATTGATATGTTTCTGAGTCTTGATCTTTTTTTCTCAAGCACATTAATTATTTGTGAAAAAATTATAAATGTGCATAAGAAGTCAAATAAGCATTACTATTGGAACCCCCTTTTATATTATATTAACAAATAATATAAAGTGTTACATAGTAAGGCGTGGCCCGCAGTGAACACAGTTCAAAGTTTAGCATAGCAGCACAAAAAAGGCCAAGAAGGCTACAAAAAATAAATGGCCACGAGGGCAACAAAGAACAACCATGAGGGCAACAAGAACAACCATGAGGGCGAAACAAAACCGACCAAAAAAGTGACTATATTAAGTCACGCAACATCAACATTAGGAGGTGGTGGTAGATCATATCTCGACGGAAAAAAGTCGAGTGTTTTAGGCTCATCAGCGGGGGGTCAACCATCTAGCCATCCTAATCTGACATTTACATATTGAGTGGAACCATAATCCCCCAACCAGGAGGAGGCAACCCACCAAATGCAGGCGCTCCCCCAGGGGGAGAATCCTAGTTTGAAGAGTTGGTGGCAACTTTTCCTCATGCAGGAGGACTCCAATCGGGCCCGGAAGAGGAAGGCTAGGGTGAGCCCGCAGAGGAGAAGGCCGAACACTCTGAGAGTGGCTACGACATCTGGGAAGCAGAGCTGGCAAAGGAGGGCGCATATTGACGTCTGGAGGGACCCAGCTCATGGTACAAAGCGCATTGCCCCAATGATCGAGCAATTATTGTAAGTGAGCAAATTCCAGAGCCACTTTTTGAGCCTGAGCTTGGATCTGCATGCACGCAAAAGAAATAATTGCCACCTTTTCGTTAACAGAAAGTTCTAGAGTGGGCTTACATTGCTGAAAAAACCATTATTGTAACGCCCACAAAAACGACGTTCTAGGAACACGTTAAAACCTTAAAACTTGACCCAAAAAGTGCGGCTAATTTTAATTTTTGTTATAGGTTAAAAGGTTACAAGGGTGTCAACCCCTAGTGTGCATTAAATTAATTTTCACCAATAATCTCAACTTTACAATTGATGGACCAGGTCTAGTTAAATGATTAAATATTCTTACTTTACCTCTAAGGTCGATTAATTAAAAATCAATTAAGAAGGTGTCATAATTTAACTTAGTTAAGTGTTTTCTCCTTTTTAATTAATATTCAAACCCAAGATGGTTAGCCGCATACTTAGTTATTTTAGTTTCATTATCCTAATAGCTTAATGTCCATTTCATTAATTTCCTAAAACATACTAGGAACTTATAATGACTTTGCACATCAAGGCCATTAAATGGCCCCATCCACCCATCTACACATACCTTAAATTTATTTTAAACAATTATAAAATTCATTCCCACCAAACAAATGTAGGATTGTGTTATCCCGTAAAATTGACAAGGGCAATTTTACAGGTAACCCTACCAAATTTTTGTTTCGGTCCCATGACGGAACCGAAAGTGTTCGGAATGATCTTAAGATCCCTTTTGGGAAATCCAGTTTTTTGAACTTAGTCATTTTTGGTCCCTTTTTGGCTGGGGTGCACCTTTTGTCTGTGTTACACACAGAATTAATCCATGCCCCCTTTTTTTTCCTTTGGCACACCCTTTAAAGTGTCGACACATGTTTTGGTGCGCCTTCCAATGATGCACCTTCCTTGCGTGCGCCAAGGTGGATGGGCCTTCATGTTGGCATATTAATTGTTGCGCTGTGTTTTGGTGCGCCAAAGGGCGCAAGAAATAGAGCGTGCTGACAGTCTTAAAATTGTGCCAAAGGCACACAGTAATCCCCATGTTGACATGTGTTTATCTGCGCCACAGTGCGCAAAGTTTTACGTGTCGACACGTGTTTTGGTGCACCCTCTTGTAAAAGTGGTTAGCACATTTATTACACCTTCACCTATATATAGGTGCATCCTGCCTTATCACTTTCACAATTGAAAACATGTGATTATTTTATTCCTCTGCACCTGTCAGCATGCCTGTCATCCTCGTGTCCCATTCGTAGACCCTGCTTCGTCTCTCACGTTCTATATATCCCAGGTAGGTGGTTCTTACTCCTCCTATGTTTTGTTTTGATTATTTGTAGGGTCGGAGGCAATGGATTTGTCAAACCCCCCCCCCCGCCTTTTTTGTTGTTCTTGTTGTCTTTCTCCCCTAAGCTCTTCCTCCTCTTTCCAGATCTACTGGTAAGGAGGGCTCTACCTCAAAAATCACTTGGATTCTACTTGTTGTGCCCCCTTCACCATCTGAATCCTTGAAGGAAATGGCCTAAAAACACAATCAGACCCATCAGGGAGAGAAGAAAAATTAACAATCCATTTTGGACTACTTTTTCCTCTTGGTGCATTCGCCACGCCTGTTACATAGCATACAGTTGCACCAAGAACGCACACTGATTCCCACTTGCAACATGAAAATTACCCGCGCCATGTGAAAATGAGTAAATACTAACAAATGGAACAGGCACATCCCCTCTTACGGCAACAAAAATTTCATGCAATCCTTCCCTGCGCCACGCCATAGTTCCCCTTTTGCGCACATAAATCCTATGTTACACACATCAACCCTACACCCTTCGGCACACCAAATTTCCATTTAACATGAAAAATATATGTGCCATGGGCACATCCTGTCCTCGTGTAACATGAAAATTATTTGCACTCAGTATAAAACACATGAATGGCATAGGCGCACTTCTTCTTACAGCAACAAAAATGTCATGTGTAGTATCCTTGCGCCCTGCACCCTTTGGCACTAATTTGTTCCTTGTAACACCCTTCTTCTATGTGCCATACTATTAACCCTGTAGCCTACAGTATCCTCGCGCCCTGTGCCCGGAGGCCTTAAAATTACTAACTCTTCATTCTGTCAATGCTTTAATGGAAGATCTGATGGCTAACATGGCTCTTTTGCGTTGGAATTCGCTCCTCCTTCTTACAAATTAGTAACTGAACTCAGATCCACATATGTCTACATCAAGCAAGTGACCAACCAAATCAAAGGGCAAAGCTAAACTTACAGAGGAAGAGATGAAGTACAAGTATCAGAGGGGTCAGAATGTCTGAGTCCTAGGGAGAATGTGACCTGGATATAAGAGACTTTGAGCTCGGTCACATTGACATGGAAGATTTCTGGGTCAGAACCAGGAGAGTCATGGGGAGTCCTTGGATGGAAAAACTAGTAGGCAGTGGACTGCATTTTGCTGGGGGGATCCCCGTCAGTGTAGTAAACAATGAATTCATGATGGTAGTGGCCCGCTTGCTACAACAAAGACATGAGGTGTGTCCAAAATGAAAAGGGCGAGGTCATGATCAACCTTACCGCCTGGCACTTCAAAATCATGCTTGGCATCCCTCACCACCAACATTTCATGGCCGTGAGCCAAGAGGACTGCATTAAGGCATGGGAGGATAATGAAGACCAATGCATGCAGCTGATGAATGAAGTGTATTTAAAGAACAAGAAGGTGGCAACCAGATGGCCACAGGTTATTCACCATAGCGACTTCTCCAAGGAACTGAGTGACACTATCACATTCCTGAGTAGAGTATTTGGGCTTTCTGACGCCCATTACTTTCACAAATGGATGCTTAGGTACTTTGAAACTATGAACAATAATGTACCAGATCAACGCTTCGAGTGGGCAGAGATCATAAGCAACACCATATCTGAGCAGCTCTAACAACCTCACCACAATGGGGAGGTTCTACATGAACTCCTACGTAGTTTATGCTGCAGCCTTAGAGAGGGATTATCCAGCATTGAGCCGATGTGGGGTTTGGCCCCAGGTGAGAATATATGAGTACTACCCAGAGCTGAAGATGGATAATAGCATCTCGCAGTTCACCAAAATCACCGATGCCTTTTTCTATGGCATCGTCTGCCTATTGAGGCCCAACATGACTCACGGTCAAACGACCAAGAGCATTGTCGCAGCAATAGAGAAGTGGGGGGCACTATTTACCCAATTTCCCACCTTCACCTATCTCAGAGCGGCCAACTTCTTGGGGGAGCCCACCAAATTGCCAAGATATGCTGGCCCCAAGCTGATCCTGTTGGAGCTGTCCAGACAGCTCATAACCTACCATGAGAAATGTTTGAAAAGAAAGAAGGGCGGAACTCCTTTCCCCCTTACAGTGGGCAGGTATACCTGTATTTCTCAACACAAATCCTGGGAGATGCTTGCCAAGCTAGAATTGCTCAATCTGAAGCACAACTTCCCGGTAAGACCCACTTTTGATCCAAGGAATTGCCTTCCCAAGGCAAAACTCGATCCTATTCACATTTCATAGATCGAGGACATTTATATCAACCTGTATCATGAGGTCGAGCTCAGAAGAAAGGACCATTCTCGCCTGGCCTTAGCAGAGATCATTCAGTACGGCGTGGCCATTGTCCCAAAAGGTTATCAAACTACCGATCAAGAAGTTGATCAGGTGTATCTTGACACGGATGGGGACAAATGGCCGTTTACTAAAATCGATAGAACCAAAGCGCCCCAGACCATTGAAGATAGGGTCAAAGAAACTCTGCGGTGGACAGAACACTGGTGCAGGATGAATGGCCTCATCTACCTCGGGGTAGATTTCACTATGTCCCCATTGAGAAACGCACCTGCCAGGCCAAAGCATCTGCCAAAGGGCAGAGGCAAAGACAAAGAGGGCGAACCGAGCTCCGCTCAAGAAGAGGCTCTTGAGAGTCCCCCTTCCACCGCACAAGAACAGGTTGTAAGCCTGTTATCTCCAGAGAAAGAAGCGACCGAAGATGTTCCGATAGGCACATCCCTTCAGGATGTTGCCACTGCTACAACTGCTGAGGTCCCTTCTGTCCCTTCTCCCTCTCCTCCTTCTCCTCCTCGTGTGACCCAAGCGACCATTCCTTTGGTCGTATCCTCTCCCCCATCTTCTACTGTTCCCCCCTCTTTGTCATCCATCTTCTCTTCTCTCGCGGAGCTGTCCCCCACTATTTCTTCTCTCATCTCTCATCTCCCTTCCATACCCTTGACTACCTCCCCTGCAGTATCCCTTCCTCCCTTGAGTACTTCATTGGCCTCTCTTTCAATGCCGCCACCAAGTGTCTCGATGCACTTTCCCTCCACTACTGCAGCTGCCCCCTCTTCCACTTCTGGTCCCACTCCCATAAGTCCAGTGTGGATCTCCCAGCATCTGAGCCAGCAAAAGAGAAAATTTCCTATCGCACTGATGAACTTCTCTGTCATCCCAGCAAAGGGGGCTAAGAAGCAAAAGCCTATAACCCGCTTCTCTCAGAGTGCATCGGGAGAAAGAGTAATGGAGATTGCATATCCCAATCCTTTAAAGGATAAAAAGGATCTATCTCTGATAGATTATACAGTTACCCAAGTCAAAATGGGAATGTCTTCTAAAAGCCTTTAGGGAGAGGCCCTATCTGCAGTCGATGCCCTTTGCAAGAAGCTCCAGGAAGCAAAGGAAGAGAAGAGGTTACTAAAAGAACAAAACAAACATCTTCTCCAAGCCCTGCAGAAAATGGGTAGTGCACCTCCTACAACTGCCACTGAAACTCCTGAGCCCCTGAGCCAGGATAAGATAAATGAATACGCCAAAATCGGTGAGCAGGGTATGGCAGTATCCGCCTAGAGAGACCAAATCCTCAAGGAAAATGAGGGAGTAATCGTCAAGTTCACCGAGTTGTATCAGAACATCTATCAGGTGAACAAAGATCTCCAGGCGATTGTAGGACTTACCTCTAAAGATTTGGACCATGCTAGGCTACAGCATGAGACCTTCTAGAAAATGCTCGATTGTTCAGTCGAAGATCTGGTCAAGTTTGGCGTCTTCGATCACCCCAGAGCGCCCAACAAAATCCTTTCTACTTTGGACTACCAGGTCGATCAGTTGGAGTTTGTCCTCAAAAAGATAGATAAAGTCAAAAAGGAAGCCTTGGAGGCTATGCCCCAGATGGAGAAAATCATCCTGAGAATGTCCCCAGGCTTGCTCACTCCTTCTTTCACCTTGAGGAAGGCAGACCAAACTATTCGGATCTTTAAGGAGATCGCCTCGCAAGGGTTAGGGCCAGAAGCCACTTTCGACACCGAATGCATCAACAACCTTCTGGCCTGTCGTGACTTTATAGGGTACCTGGTAGAGGCGGGAAATGAATATTCCAAGCTCCCAGAAAGGCTCGTGGATGAACGTGAAACTTGCGAAGTTATCAGTGATCGCCAGAAGGATCCTGCTCAGGATCAACTTCAGCCCATGATCAGCAAGTTCATGGAATATCGGGCCCAGTTTAACATCACTTCTCCCGAGCAACAACAGAAGCAAGACACTCCCTTTCGGCCGCGAGACGACGACGAATAGTCTCCTTCCTCTCGATCTTCTTTTTGTAAATATCTAAGAGTATGTTGGCACAAATGATGACATCATCCATGTTGCACCATGGGATGATGTCATCCACCAAGTTGCCAAAAGTCAACAGTTGACTTTTAGATATTTTGTAGATACTTTGTAATTAAGTCGTTGGTTTCTTTTTGTCTTCTCTCTTCTCCTTCTTCTATGTATACTTAGATGCTTGTTGTATTCAAAAAAATGGATACTTTTCAGATGAAAAATAGAAGTAAGAAGAAAAGACTTTGAGCTTTTTGTAACAGAAGGAAATATTAATACAATATTTAGACTTTGTGTTGAATACCTGTGTTATACATCAGAGCTTTCTTATGTTAGATCTGTATGTTTTTTCTGTTGAATCTACTTCTGCTTTATTGTCATTTATTCATCAGTATTGATTTGTTTGTCTATGTGAGTAAGTTCGGCTCTGTTTACTACCAGCCCAAAACATAGACCCTCCGACCTTTCTGCTTTGGAATTCATTTCTTTTCTCCCTTCAGATTTTTCCTATCTCCCTCCTCACTTCTTCCCCTTCTTCTTACAGTTGGAATTACCTCTACTGGGATGAGATCCCAACCCCCGAAGGCAGAATATTGTGAGACTTGCACATATTCCTGCCGGTAGAATAGCAATAAACCAGTTTCACTTTGCTGGCTCAAAGAGGGGCTATGCCCTGCACACTGTCGGCTCGTCTATCCATAGATCTGTCCACTCGAAAGACTTTCAGACCAACAGATTGATCCTCAACCCTTGGATCAATCCAATTGTGGCCACTAGATCCTAGGGTTCCAAACTAACCCTAAAATCCTTATGCATTTTTATTAAATCCCTTTCTTACCCTATTCTCCTCATTTGGTCTATTTTCCTTTGTTTAATTTGTAGGTTGGAGATATGGAAGCCATGGGAGCAAGGAAAGAAGGAACTATGGAGGAACCTGCCAAAACAAGCTTAGTTTAGTCTAGGTTCTTGTTTTATCACTTGCAATTTCATTCCTTCCAAGATTGAAGGGGTCTCCACTCCAAATCTAGAGTTATTACAAGCTATTTGTATTTTGTGTTCTCTTATTTGGGGCAAACCCTACCTCCATTAATATAAATGAGAAAGAGTGCTTTTAATTTACCATTTGTAGATTTATTTGATTTAAACTATAAGATTTAGTCATTGTTTGTTACTGGAGGTTTCCTCTAAATTTTACAAGATTAAAAAGTTGTGTTTTGACCAAGTTAAAATTTGCATAGGCACGGATTTACGTTTTCCGCATTCAGTGACAGAACCGCCGCCCAAAGCAGGTCAACGGTCCTGGGACTGCTGCCCCCCCTGGGTGACGATTCATGAACCTCCACCTTTCCTCGGCAGTGGTTCTGAGACCGCCACCTTGCCTGAAAGGTGGTTACAGGACCGCCGCTCTGCACATGGCGGCGGTCCTATTCCTTAGAAACATAACCATAAAACCTGAATTTTTTCTAAAAACAAAAGTCACGAGGGTGTTCTACAGATCATTCTGAACTTAATTTTTTATGTCTAAAGTTTCCATTTGCAAGATTTACTTCATCTATTCATTCCTTAGAAAAATTTACCCATTTTAATCATTTCTTATTTCAATAGTAACAACAATAATGCATCATTTTAACAAAATAATCTACTTAACATTTATCACAACAATATACTTCTTTCCATTTCCACTACAACTTATTAGTTCAAACAAATACTAACAACTTGGTTCTATATTCAAGTTTTCCAAGCATAAACCATTTTCATTCTTACAATTTCTAGATTCTTTCTTTTCTCTTCACAATACTAAAACTTCAAACAAAGATAATAAACTTTCTTTTCTATTTCAACAAGACTAACTTTACAACACAAATCTTTCTTTCTCTTTTTCAACATACAATACAACTTTAATATCCAATAATTGAATACAAATTTTCTTCACAAGATTAATACAATATCTTCCACCTAAAGCAGGAAATCATACAAGAATGAAAGCTAAAATGAAATACAATATTACAAGTTCCTCCACCCTAAGTGGAAATAACAATAAGGAAGTTTTATCACAAGGAAGGATTTCATAAGGACACCAACAATGCTCCAAGTTTCACATCACCAACAAAAGAGCTTCTTCATGTTTTTTCTTGATCCACAACAAAAAAAGGAAGAGGCAACACTCTCCATCCAACCAAAAATCCAATGAGGAGAATAAGATATCCTCCTCATTGGCCCCCGAGCCCCAACCACATTGCAATGAAAGGTGGATCCAACTCATGGCAACAAAACAAGCTTCCATTTCACAAAACCAAGTTTTCACAACCACACCAAAACACAAACAAACACAACTACAAACACAAGAAGGAAAAACAACGAAATATACAAAGCTTCAAAAAGTAAATCCAAAGGAGCAAGAACCTATCTGGAGGTCACTTATGCCTCCCAATGGGAAATACATTCCCACCTTAGAATCCTCCAATACACATCTCAAAAACCCCTACACACTCTTATTCCTCCCTCAAGATCCTCTTATACCTCCCACATTCTCTTATGCCTCCCTCATAAAAGAAACAGGAAAGAAATGCAAGCATTCCTTGTACAAGGTGGGGCACCCAACCCAATCTCCCTCCAAAGCAAAAGGTAAACTCTTATTCATCCCTGAATTAAATCTCCCCATAGTCTCCTCCCACTCCACACTTAGGCAATCTACCCACACCCAGCAAGAATTCCAAAAAAAACAATACTCAACACAAGCACATAAACACAAAAAAAAAATAACATAAGCAAGGTAAAGATCCTACCTTTCCATAGTATAGCTTGTTCCAAGAGTAAATATCTAAGCTCCTCAAAACCAAGAAAGCATCCATAAGTTCCAACAAATCCACAAGCACTCTCAAAAATCCTCTAACTCTCCCAAAAATTTCAAAAGCACAAAATGATGAAGTAACCCCCAAACAAGAAAAAGAACTTCAATAAATAGAAAAGGGAGAGAGGAGGATGATGTGGCTCCAACTAGGATGCCACCTCATTTCCTCTCCACTCCACATAACCCTTGTAAACCTCATATTCCACAGAAAAAAATTAATAATTGGTTGAAGAAAAGATAGTTTACTTACACACACAATCTAAGCCCACACCCCCAAGGACAAAATTAATTACAAGAAAGGAAGTGCAATAAATATTTTACCTTTTTATCTTCCCAAAACACCTAATGGGGTCTAATTTTTGACCCCCAAACCCATAGGTAGGGTTGGCATAGAAATTTAAGAGGTGTGGGACAAGTTTGACTTGTCCCACAAGCTTCCAAAATTGGCCTCTAAGGACAAATTTTAATTTCCATGGAGGAGTAGAGTGTACAACACTCTAGATCCCAAAGCACTCAACTTACAACACAAAATACAAGAGAAATCTACTCTAATAAATTAATTCCTTTGGTCACATCTTTAATTATTTTAGGAAAATATTTATTAACTTTAATAAGACACTTAGACCCATTAAGATAAAGGGGGAAAAACATACATCAAAATCTAAATAATTAAAACAAGTAAATTACATCACTCAAAGGAAACACATACTAACGGTAATAGAAGGAAAACTAAAACAAAAGAAAACACATGACCCCTTGGTCACAATTCTCCCCTAACCTATCAATAATTCTAACACACACACAATTACATGTTACCATGGTGACCCTTGTTGAATTCATCTAGAATTCCAATGTAGTTGGTCTCTAATCCCCCCGATGTTTGTTGTGAATAATTTTACCTACAAAACACATAAATACCTCCTTCAGCCATGTGGCCGCAGTAAAAACATCTATGATAAAATATGAAATATAATTCCTCAATCTTCTATATGTGAATCAAATATCCTCTAGGAAATTACGATGTCATTTACAATTTCTAGAAAAATTTCTATTCTACATTTCATCCATGTCAAAATGATCACAACATTAATCCTATTATGAAAGGTCTACTCAATATGACAAAATATAACATATGTCAGAAACATATATAAATAACCATGTCAATAGTATATCAACATCAATATAAAATGTCTCTAATAATCCACATGCATCATATATGAATCGAAATAAAAAAAAATCCAGTATCTCTAACATCCAATATCATGCTAAAACAAAAGCTACACTAATATCCATAAGTGTAGTCGACAGTATCGAAATCAATAATAAAAAAGGTGTCGAATGGAAGTGGGCACTACATCATTAATGAGCTTAACAATATCAACAACAACATCATCAAAATCATCAATCTCTACATAGAAGTATTGTTCAGAATTTTCTAGGAGTTTAGAACTAGATATGGAATGAGAATGGGAGGATATGGTAGGACTAGAGATGAGATTAGTATATGGAGCCTGATTAGAGGAAGTGAATAAAGGTGGAGGAATGGAAGTATAATTTAAAGACTCCCCAACATCATATGTATCAAGATAGTGCTACTTGGATAGGTTCACCTGAGGGAATGACCATGGAGGTGGCAGAGTCCATTTTCCAATACTTTAATGGTTCAGGATAAATTGTAATAGTATGCTCATAACCATCATAGATAAACTTGACACAATGATGGATAGTGGAGAGAACAACTTGTGTACCATGGATCCACGTTTTACCAAGGGGCAGATTGTATTGCAATGGGAGATACATTACATAAAAGAGGGTGAGAAGAGTGTGGGGGTTGACTTGCAACTCTAAAGTGATGGTATAAATACATACAAGAGTATTAGTGTCATATCCTTGGAAAAACGAAGTAGAATTTTCTATTTCACTATTAGAAATATGCAGTTTGGAATGTAAGGATAAATGAAAAATATTTAGTTTGGAGCCATTATCAATACATACACGCTTAATTTGGAAATCCTAATCATGATCCATGATAAGAAGAGGAGGAGAATGGTAGGAGAAGAATGAGAACAATCAGGAGTAATTTCCTTATTGAAAATGTTATAGAATTGGTGATATACTTGAATGAATGCATGAGATGAGTAAAAACTACTCGAGGAATCATTGCTTTGAATTTAATAGAGTGAATGACAACATCCAAGGATGATGGTAGTTAGGGGTGTGGCGCAATACATAAAATATAGACATAAGAGATTGGTTATTATTTAATTTTGAATGATATCATAGGGTTTATATGGATTAGCAAGTTGAGGAAGTTGTGTGCTAAAAGGAGGAGGAATAGAGGCAAGAAGATAGAAAGGTTTTAGAACACACACTTATACTAAGAGGGGGGTGAATCAATATAATAAAAAAAGTATTCATTTAACATAAACCATTCATAAAAGTAGAAAACGCATAAGATAAAATAGTTTCACAACATACGATTTACGTGGAAACTCTTTTAGGAGAAAAGCACGGAGAAAATACTATTTGGATCTACTCTCCAAATCTAGTCACACAATTAATTATTTTATAAATAGTATTCATAGGTAGCACCCTAATGGAGACACCAATTTCCAATGTTGAGCACCAACTCACTAGAGAAACCAATCCCCTGTGCCAAGTACAAACTCAACTCAATTCGTGAGGACCAACTCACTAGAAACACCAATCCCCAATTAAATGAGGCACTGACCTCAAAAATGCAAAGTTCCACCTATTGTAGTTGCTTCATCAACATGTTGATGGCAGTTAGATCATTCTTCATTTTTCTTGTTGTCTTCTCACACCCATACTCCACACATTGTTTATGTGATGCTTGTTTGTCCTTAAAAAATTAGCATGGTATCCTACTCGAGTTTTCTCTTCCTTCCCCTTTATGGCTTTTCTTGATATATCTTCACGAATTTCTTCTCTCTTCCTCTCTCATTCATTTTTTATATCTTTAAAAAATCGACATCATAATTTCGTGAACGGTAGATGAATTGACAATTAAATCCACTTATATAGTACATTCATCTCATGAAAGGATGTGACTTTTCCCAAGACACTGCGATATATATCAAGATTTGAATTATTCATCTTGATTCGTCCTTTGTAGAGTGAAAATTGAATATTTGACATTCATGTGAACTCTCCAGACTTCCCCTATTTTCTTTCGATCCCACGTCATTTCATGACCATCACAGACTATTTATAACTTTTGTGATAATCCTTGACTCCAAGGTCTTTCTCTTCATTCTGCAAAAATACTTGACTTTCGTTTCTTTCTCTTT
This sequence comes from Taxus chinensis, assembly GCA_019776745.2. Taxonomy (NCBI): domain Eukaryota; kingdom Viridiplantae; phylum Streptophyta; class Pinopsida; order Cupressales; family Taxaceae; genus Taxus; species Taxus chinensis. The sequence goes on from CM034149.1 coordinate 214,722,253, forward strand.
ATTGCATGGAAACTGTTGGCCTTCAACAACTTTCTCTTCATTGTGTGGCAATCGCTGACTTCAATGGCTTTCTCTTCTTATTGGCTAGCATTTAGGACCCGTGAAATACTATGATGTAATCCTTTAACATGTTAAGCACCATCAAATGAATTTAAACTCACAGAACACTACAAACCCCGATGAACACTACATAATATTTTCTTTTGATTTGATGCGCGGCATGCAAACATCAAATCAAATCATCTTTTTCTTAAGTGACACACTCTTGAAAACATGAATGATAGTATTTCTAACTTATGAGATACTTAACAACATTATTTTGACATCAATGACAACACTTCCAAAATCGATTCCCTATTGAATATGGTAGTAACAACATATATACGGATCTATAGAAGTATGTGTGTAGCGAGTTGAATGCTGCATAGTAACACGGATATTTTTTTTGGTTTTTTATTTCTACATTCATTAATTTCGATGTGTTGTGAAAGTGTTTTTAAGTTTTTAGTATTGCTCATAGAAGTATAATTTTTATAAAAGTCTCTTTGAATTTTTCTTCGCAAGCACAACATCATAACTTTCACCACCCTACTATCCTTGTACGGTTACATCTTTCCGGCATAAAGAAATAGATCATAGTTACAAAATGCGGTGGTTAGAACAATAATTTCTGAGTTTTTCAATTTTTTAATTCTATCGCAGAAAAACACAAAAACACGATTGTTTTTGTATACATCTAATAAAAGTTAATTTATTTAAATTAAATACACCAAACAAATATAATTTACTAGTATTTTTTATTAAATTTATCTTTGATATCCTCAGTTTAAGTTATAATTAACTTGATTTCGAACAATATTTTTGATCATTTATCTGTCATATGACTTTTTTAAATAGTAAGAGTTCTCATTGTTGTAAAATTATCTTTGAATTATTAAAAAATATTATGTAAATCAATTTTTTCAATTTGAATTTGAATTTTTTCAAATTGCTTTCAATTACGGGTCACATGTTCCTAGGAATATTTTGGTACAAAGGATTAAAGATTTGGGCCTTCTTGAATTAGTGATTTCCTTATTAATGAATTTCTATGAGGAAGTTGTTCGGAATATTCCTACCAATATAGGTACTCATACTACATACAACATTCACAATATCATAACTGTGAAACAAGGTTATCCAATCTCATGTACACTCTTTGGGCTCATATTGATGAGTTATAGAATCTTATCTCCAAAATTTTGTGTGACACATTTGGTTGTATCTTTAGAATTTGCTTTAAAAAAAATGGAAGACATTTTTTTGCTACCAGACTCAATCACAAATATTTAAAATCAACTGCATGTTTTGAGAATATTTTATGATCAAAATGACCTTCAAACTTAAAATTTTCAAAGAAAAAACTTGTGGCATTAATATAACTATAAAGTACTTAACATTAGGATTTCTAATTAAGAATATTGATTCAATACTCCATAATAATTGAAAAAAAAAATTGTAGTCCTAAATTATGTCATTAGTTATAATTCAACCAAGACATTCTAAATTTGTAGAATACTAAAATATTTCACCGTTTTACAAGGTCTAGAGATGTGATAGTAATATTAAACTATAAATGGGTTGTGTAGATTATCATAAATGTGTGTGTAAATTTTAGGGACTTGAAGATAAGCTTTGGACACAATCACATGTGTCACACATGATTGCCTTGTGATTCTGTCCTAGGGCACCCAATTTCATCCTTTGTTATTATGACCTAACACATAAGGGTCACATTTTGTTCGATCTCCACAAGTGTCACACTATGATTCCCATCCCACAACACCAAGGAATGTTAAGTCTTCCAGAAGGTAGTTAGGGCATGTGTAAGCATGGAAAACCTAGATAGAATCTCGTGCAAATGGGTGAGGCTCTACCTCTCTTCAAAATAAGGCACACGTGCGAGTAGGTGCAATAGGTAGTTTAGTGTGGGTGTGTGAAATTATTCTCCAATGTTCTTTCTTCTCCATTAGATCTCGACGTCCTAATGATGTTCTCATGAATAGCTCAAGAAAAAAGGAGAGTGAATGTTTATGATTTTGAGGGTGTTTGTTGGCACATTTTCATTTCTATGCAATGTGATAAACTAGTGGCTTATGGAATACATCATAAAGAAGTCAATTTTGGGGATTATGGAAGTAAAACAACTGATTATCATTTGTTCATAGCTTACTGAGTGTGCGAGATTATAAAACAAATATTGCAATATGAGTATCACTTATAACATAAACATACATTACACAATGATTGTGGGTTACAAGATTTAGTCCTAATACTAGCAATGTTGATCAAAAAGGTACAAAAGAAAGTAGGGCATGACATAAAGAGAGTAAGTAGAAAATCTATGTCGCTTGATCCAAATTATTCGAATGCTAAGGATCATGAAAACCATTCATATGCATAGACCAATAAGCACTCTATCAAGACATGTATAGGTGCAAGATAATGAGGGGAAGGACTTAGAACACAAAGATGATTACACAATGTTGTTGGACGTGCCAGTTGCATTCTTCGATATTCTAGCCACTAAATGAAGATATTTTATTCAATCAACAATGTAAATCCCTAACACTAATTCAAACTGAAGCAAGCTTAGGCCAAGAACATGGATAAACAAGTGAGAAAGAACAAGTGCAAATAAAACTCTAAGAAGCTTTTCTATTCCATATTCAAGGAATTTTACAGTGAAACGTTTGGAGTGGGTGTTAATTTTCCAAAAACACATATGCCTTTGCATTTTAATTACACCAAAGGCATTCCAAATCGGATTAAAGGATGCCAAATTTGACAACGTTTGTATCAACCACATTTTCATTGACATATTACTATTTTATTTTGTTTGTTCTGTCACAATATTTGGAAAACCATGATTGAGACAAGTAGATTTAGGTTCAATGACATGTTTACTTTTTCTTGTTGTTGATGAAGATGAAGATGAAGATATTTCTCAGCTATAAATTCCTATATAAATTTGGTTTGATCCTCATATGTTGCAGCTCCAACATCATATTAAATACCATATCTATGTTATTAGTATTGTGTAGCATAATACATATGGTGTTGGAGATCTTTTAATATTAATTCTTCGTAAAATAATTTTCCCAGATAATCAACCCCATATTTCCCTGTGCAATGCCATCATGGTAGGTGAATTCATCGTCATCCCATTTGATGTTGCTGATTTGAAGTAGGTACACACATTTTTTACTTCTCCTCGCTCAAATCTTCCATTAATGGTGGCAACTGCATCCTCTCCAATGGTGGCAATTGCATCCTCTCCAACATTGAAAATAAAAATATTCAAATCATGTTTGTATGATTGGATGCAAAAAACTAAAATATTCTTTAGTTTTCTATTAAAAGTGAAAATTTAACTCATTTGAATAATGCAAGAGAGAGCGAGATGATAAAGTGGAGTACATATAGAAAATATTATTTAGGTGGGAAAAACTTAAGCTTGATACTATTTTAAAAGTAAATTGCACTCATGCGAATAATATGAGTGAGATTCCGACAATAAATTGGATCACATATAGTAAATTTTATTTGTGCAGGAACAATTTGAGGTGTGGAACAAGTGTTTGACATCCAAATATTTAATTTCCACATTTTTATTTCCAACTTTCCATTTATGCATTTGTATTATGTAATTAGGTAAGTACCATCTAATCGAAAACCTTGACACCATAAAAAATAGAAAATCCCATTTTCCCCATATTTTCTCAAAAAAAATGTTTCTTTCATTTTTGTAAGGTGCATTCATTAACACCATCTAACTTAAGGACAAGTTAGTGGTGTTAACTGAGTGACCCATCCATGTGGCTAAAAAAGACGTAGTACAACATTATTCTTAAGCTCAATATTATTTTTTATTAAGTTGACTCATGTTACTCAATAATTATTTCAACATATCCGTGCACCACCCTTGATATGGAAAATAATTAATAAAAATTTCTAGAAATATGTCACAATATCTTCCCAAATTTGTCACATCTCAAATAAAAATTTAAAAAACTTAAACAACCCATCAAAGTTATAATATTAAAAAGTGTCACGACCTACATTTGAAATAAGTAACCTTTTGTAAACCATGTAGAGGACATCCACATATAAATAATTTCCTCTTTTGAAGAATAAGTAGTAGTATTTTGGATACTGTGAAAAGGCAATGACCAACATTGATGCATTTGTCACATTTATCTTTTTTAAAAAAATCTTTGTCATCTTATATTTCTAATGTGTGGAAATTGTTTCCTATTTTTTTCCACAAGGATATCTCATGAACCACTTAATTATTAACTCTCTAAAATAACGCCAATATCATGTTTTCTAAGTTCAAACATCATATCTCATCCCCAAAATATTGCAATGAATGGACCCATTACATTGTATTATTATTGATGTTGACCTACACACCCAAAGGCCTTTGAAGGAAATAAAAATAAAATTTCTTACTTTATGTATTATTTTCCAATTAAGAAAATGATGATGTATGATGAACTAACCTTATTCAACAAAGTATTTCACGCTTAGAAAGTCTGTTCCACTCCAATGCACCATGATGGAAAAGTCTAATTATTCATTATGACTAATAATCGCACCTAGGAAATGTACTAGACATGTCAATAGGGAGGAATTAAAGAAGTTAAAGTTGAAGGATTGAAGGTGAAACATTGGACAAGGGAAGAGTCATGATGAATAAGGGGATTGATGGAGGATAATTTTCAGGTTGGGGAATCTTTTGAAGGGAAAAATGATGATTCTCATTTTTATTCTTACAAGTCACATATGGAACACATGTCACTTGTTTATTACCATCGCCACATCATCTATTTTATGCAATGTTTGTTGAACATTAAATTTGTCTTAATATCCACCAACTTGAAAATCCATGATTTTAATTGGATTTGTAACTATTATGGACTATTGCAATCACATTATTATGTGTTTTAATAATGTAAGTGTGGAAGGTAAACAAAAAATGGTAAACACAATTGAAAATATGGTATATACTCCATGTAGTAGCACAAACTAAAGGGCCTAGAAATCCACAAATCCAATGACAATACTGATTTAATTTTTTTTTGCTATGATATCTCTTAATATAGAGGATAAATTAGACAATGAGGTGATTTGGGGAACATGGTGGGAAAGGGCATAAGTGTTTTGGGATCAAATATATGTAAGATTACTATCTATAGTAAGTGGTGAAGAAGACTCTACAAAGCCTCCGAAGTTGGGGAGAATTTGGATGTCAAAGTCAATGGCTTGACGCTTGGCCTCTTAGACACAAGTCATTGTGGTCCTTGTTGATGATTATCTTTGTGGATGAACCGTCAGAGTCATTGGATACCTCAGGTTAGTGAGACGTGTGCCCTAAGGTAACCTCTATATTTTAAAGAAGATGACTCTTCTCTGTGGTGTGAGATGAGGGTAAGAAAGAATGAAACAGAACACAAAACTTAACAAGAGCAATGCGTCGGAAAAAGAAGTTAATCAAGAATCTGTCTACCTAAAATGGGATATGGTGAGAAATGAAAAGGGTGGATGAAATGCACCACATGCTAAAGATATTTTCACACAGAATACCATTTTAAACCATTTAACACAACTTTAGAAACCTGTATTAAACATTAGAAATATGCACAGTATAATAAAAATGAAATAAAGGCTATTAGATACAATAAAAACATGCTAAGGATGGTAAAAAATGCATCATTGGGCATATTATATTTCTCCAAATTTGAGCACAATACAACAATCAACAGGTAAGAGGAAATAAAATTCCATTATAAAGTTTCAAGAAGGAGGCTTAGGTCCCCATATCATACCCCAAGTGGAGAAGAAATAGGGGTAGAGAGGAAAAATGACTAACTCTTGATTATTGTTCTTCAATGAGCCCCTAGATTACAATATATAGAATGAGAAGAATAGAAGAGAACAATTATTGAACCATCCTTTCAACCACTTTCCAGTTGTGATAAATGATATGAAGTGAAAAATATATATTTTTAAAATCTATCTCACACCTCCCCATGATCCACCATTAAGGAATGAGATCCATACTCATTCAATACATCCTTAACTACCTTACAATTGAATCCCTTGAAGTGGGATCATTTTTAAAGAATACCCCCTCAAATCTTCATTATATATCCCAATTTATCAATTGCTATGCATCAAACTCTGGGCTATGATTCCAAAAACACCTATTTTTGCACCATTTTGTTAAGAAATTCCCTTCTGAGTACAGGTGAACCATTTGATTCTCTACTGGTTTACTCCTTCCACATGGAACTCTGCATTAACTCCTTCGCTGAAGAGATAAGCTAGTAAATTTTTTTCCCTCCACTTTTGAAATATCTGAGTATTTAAAACTTCTAGGTGGTATTTATTACCACTTCACATGTGGCATTGACCTATCACCAATATTTTGCAACCTGCCTCAGGCTTGGATTCCATTCATGCTGAATTCAATGTAGAGGCTAAGTGCATCCCTAGGGTCTCTGCTTTTCTTGCACATTTTGAAATTGCGCTAAGCTAACATGTGGAACCTTATGTGGATCCTTTCATTTTTCCTTGAGTTTGCAATGGGACTTATTATACATTAATATGAGGATCCTTTCCTTGGTGGGCCCCTCTTCATCAACTCCACATGGAAGTCCCGCAGGGTTTTGAGATTTCATTCCTCCCTTTCTATTTTTATAACTATGTCAGGCCGACACGTGGCACCCTCCGCGAGTCCATTACCTTTTTCGAGTTGACTCGTTTTGGGCTCGGATTTTTCACCGTGATTTGGCTAAGTCTTCCCCCAAAATTACTGGAGGTTTGAATCCTTTCGTATTTAGTTCAAGACTCTCAAAACTACCTAGATTACTCACAGTAGGAATCTACTTGTTATCTAATTTTAGCGGGTGGTGGAGGAAATTAGATAATAGTCTGGTGACTCATAGGGGGTCATTAGCTTGCTAAAAGGGATGAACCAACCATTTGTGTCTATTCATTGGGCTTGGGGTCCATTGTGAAGGAACCTGAACCTTGATTCTAGAGTATACAGAAGTTTTGTTTCCTACTTCTGTAACCACTAGCTGATCCTTGAGCACTCTTCAAATATCATAAGAAGACTCTAATATTTGTTTTGTGAGAGTAGAAAATTATCTTATTTTAAATTGAATTTCACTTATTCTTGCATCATGAACTTTGGACGCTAAAGGATGGAGTGGATTTTGACTTGGAGCTACTACTTAATCTTTGTAGAGGTGTAGAGGGTTTACTGCAATTTGTTCTAGAGAGAGTCAACCGGATTGACTTCTCAATTAAATTTAGTTGTTCTACATTTTTTTGATTTGGAGTATGTAACTATTATAGGCAACTGTGAATCTCCCTGTTGTTTTTACTAGTGGGACTGATTTTGTACCATCGGAGCAATACAGAAAAGAGCTATATACAAAATGACAAATCATACATGCCTCAAGTGATACATGCACAGTGTATGAAAGAAATGCTTCTGCTGAAACAAAATCTACTCCTAATCCTACACTAACTAGATTTAGGAAAAGCTAAACAAAGTCAGAAACAGTAAAAGAGAAGTAGCTTCCCTTCCTTATAAAGTGTGGCCATGTAATTAATTTAGTAATGGATATGGACTACAATAAAATTGAAAAATTACCTTCCACTCTTCTACCCATGGTATCAAAAAACATAATGAATACCTCCTCAAGATATTTATCATTTGGTTGGAGGTGTTGTAGCTGATCCTTGGGGATTTTAATATTATCTTCATGCTCTGAAGTCAAAGCATGACCAATGTTGGCTTCTCCCTTGGCTCGGATGAGGCCAACCTTCATGATGGGGATTTCTTGTAGACTTTCATAAATGGATCTATTCACATGCTGATTTGGACTTTCACGTATGCTTCTACAAATAGTTGATACTCTTCCTTGATGACTGGTATAAAAGTGGTGTCATCCTTCTCTTCTTTTCCCTCCTCTTCCATAACAGATTTGTCAGAGAATACAGACTCTTTGATTGAAATAAAAAATCCTTTAATGATTATATATTCATTAAGAGCTTCTGGATTTGATTCAAGGGTAATGTCATGAGCAGTAGGTTGTTCTTGTTGGGGAAATGACGTAGATGTAAAGGTTTTGATTTTCATGTGAGCTCTTCTTCATCAAAATACTCCTCCAAGTCAGATAAGAAATCAAGATCATCTTCATCCTACTGTTCCAAGGTTTCTCCCTCTTACATGATGGTATTTGAGTCTACAAATTTTTTCTCATGCATAGCTTCATATTCAAATATGAAGCTCATGAGATCAAAATCTTCCAAAAACTCTAGTTTCTGGAGAGAATGAGTGGGAGACAGATATCTGAAATATCTAGTGTACTTGAATCATGATTTGAATCCTATAAATTAGATTCACTCATCCCTATGTGCTCTTATTCTTTTGGATCTGGAGTTGCTTCTTGTTCATATTGAGGGGATAACTGTTTGGAAGAAAAAGGGACAAAATAAATGAAGTGGGATGAAATGCTAGGAGATGGAGAAGGGAACTCAACATTTGGATCAGGTATTACATGATATAGCTTGGGAAGGGGGAAAGATGCAAAAATATTTGGTGATTGACTTACCCATTTACAAGGTTGTCTCACACTTTGCTCATATGTTTCAATTCCCTCAATCAACTTCATAAGTGGGGGAAGTATTTCTTCTAAGAAATCAATATTCTCCTACAGGCTATAGTGTCTAGGAATAGGGCCTTCCCATGGAAAAGGTGACCTACATCCTATCTCGAATGCCTTCATTTATGCTGTAGCCCGAGATTGAACCATGCCTACCTCCATTCTTTGGATATTCTCTAGTACATTAGCATCCTCCATTTGACTACAATTATCAAATGTGTACTCGTGTCCCTAATAGGTTTCGTAGCCAAACTGATCTTGGCATTTCTCATATGGGTAAACATAGTGATTTTGAACCTAGTTATATTACTCATTTAGAGAAGTCATGAAGCTCATTAGAGGCTGATGATACTTCTGAAAGTGTGAATTCCATTGCGGGAATGAATTCATGATTACACAACTTCAAAGAATGAAGGAAAATGAGAGTCATGGAAAGAAAGTTGAATGAGGATGGATGGGAGAAAGGTATGTAAAATTAGACAATGGGTTATTTGGATCATGTGGAGTCACCAAATGCACTTTGTGTGTGCCTCCGTAGGCTAAATCTCACCAAGAACACACCAACTTGATGAAATGAAATGACAAGATGCTTTGAACTGTCCCACTAGGCGTGCCAGGAAAATTGTTGACAATTATCTTGCGTAGATGAACCATCAGAGTCATCGGATACCTTCGTTTAGTGGGACGTGCACCCTTCTAGATTTTAAAGAAGCTGGATCTTCTCTATGGTGTGAGATGAGGGTCAGAAAAAATGAAACATAGCACAAAACTTAATGGGAGTGATACACCAGAAAATAAGGATTTAATCAAGAATCTGACTACCTGAAATGGGACATGGCAAGGAATGAAAAGGGTGGACGAAATGCACCATAGGCCAAAGATATATTCACACATAATACCATTTTAAATCATTTAGCACAACTTCTAAAACCTATAATTAACATTATAAATATGCATAAGTATACCAACAACGAAATAAAGGCTATTAGATACAATAAAAACATGCAAAGGATGGACAACAATGCATCATAGGGCATATTATATTGCTCCAAAATTGTACACATTACAACAATCAAAAGGTAAGAGGAAATAAAATGTCAGTATAAAGTTTTAGGAAGGAGGCTTGGGTCCCAAGATCGTACCCCAAGCGGAGACGAAATAGGGGTAGAGAGGAAAAATGAATAACTTTTGATTATTTTTCTTCAATGAGCCCCTAGATTACAATATATAGAATGAGAATAAGAGAAGAGAACAATTTCAGAACCACGCTTTCAACCACTTGCTAGTTGTGATAAATGATATGAAGTTACAGAAATTGATTTGTGAAATCTATCTCACACTGCCCCATGATTTGCCATTAAGGAATGAGAGCCATAATCATTCAATACATCCTTAACTACCTTACAACCGACTCCCTTTAAGTGGGATAATTTTTTAAGGAATACCCCCTCAAATATTCATTATATATCCTAATTTCTCGATTGCTATGTATCAGCTCTAGGCTATGATTCCCAATGACACCTAGTTTTGTACCATTTTGTTAAGAAATTACCTTCTGAGTTAGGTGAACCATTTGAGTCTTTGCAGGTTTTCTCCTTCCACATGGAAGTGTGCATTAGCTCCTCCACTGAAGATATAAGTCAATAACTTCTTCACCCTCCAATTTTCAAATATTTGAGAATTTAAAACTTCTAGGTGAGATTTATTACCACTTCACACGTGGTATTAACCCACTGCAAATATTTTGTAACTTGCCTCGGGCTTGGAGTCCATTCATGCCAAATTCCACATAGAGGCCAAGCACATCCTCAGGGTCTTTTCTTTTCTTCGATCTTTTGAAATTACACTAAGATGACACGTGGCACCTTCAACCGCTCCTTTTATTTTTCCTTGAGTTTATAATGGGACTCATCGTAAATTAATATGAGTATCGTTTCCTTAGCGGTCCCCTCCTCATTGAATAGATTTGGAAGTCCCACGGAGTTTTGAGATTTCATTCCTCCCTTTCTATTTTTAGAACTGCACCGGAGCTAACACATGGCACCCTCCATGAGTCCATTACCTTTTCTTAGTTGACTCGTTACGGGATCATTTTTTTCACCGTGATTTGGCTAGGTCTTCCTTGAAAATTTCTAGAGGCTTGACTCCTTTCGTATTTAGTTCGAGACTCTCAGAACTATCTAGATTACTCACAGTAGGATCCTTCTTGTTATCTAATTTCAGTGGGGTGGTGGAGGAAATTAGATAACATTCCCTTAGTTTTGTGTAAAGAGCTCATATTTAGAATTGGATTAGACATTTTGAAACTATTTTACCTCCTCTATTAGGCTTATACATTGTGGGAATAGTTAGGAGTTTTTGTGGGAATGATAGTGAGATCATTCACGACATCTTTTGGATTCATTTCATGTCTTCTAATTGTATATCGAGGGTGGAGATACCCAAAGTGCCAATATTTTGTCCCACAAGCTGTTGGTCGTTGTAAATAATTAAAATGTAAACCAATAATTGATAAATCCACCATTGCATTTTCAAAACATAAATTATAGAACTAAACACCATCACCTATATATACACACAATTTTTTTTTATCCATAAACAATATTGCAAAATATTGATTGTTGAAATGGTAATGTTAATAAGTAATTATGTCAATAACCATTTTTCTAGACTATATTGATGCAGGAAACTTTTGACAATGCAGAGATATTGGATAGCTCAATATTCTTTTTTCATTTCCATGTGGTCATATGTGTGTCAACCACATGAATTAGGTTCTCAAAGGCCCCACCAATTATTTTCACAGTCATGTGATCTAACCATCTATTGCACCAACTAATTTGTATCCAATGTTTTGAAGGAAAAATAAGTCATGGGTGGCAGGGCCTAACACCCTATCAAAATGTGCCATCTTAATTTTTTGTTTCATCTACTCATTGGTTATTAAACATGTGTCTTAAGGTAGAGGATAAATACAACTCTTTATAGAGTCATCAAGCTTTGACATTTAAAAATACATGTGGCGTGTAGAAGGTATAAGAGAGTGAGAAAAATTACGTGCTTGGATAAACCATGTCAAACATAGAATATATTTTCTCATTTAAATATCAACATTTGGTTTGTGTCATTTTCTTCCGCGAGACTAAATGATCATTATTGAGGCTCTCTCATGAATAATTTTAAGAGCTTATCATTCAGGATAGGTGGTCTCATTAGAGGATCCTATGTTCCTTCTTCCACTTTTGAATGCATCTTTTACTCTAATTCTTGCTTCATTCCCATATTCAAACCCATGTATAATGAATTCTTCATCTCTCCCTTGTGCTTCGCTTAGCTTCCTGTTTTCATTGAAGATTATACTTTCAAAAATCTTGACTTGATCCCTCAACTTTGAATTGCATTCAAATGTTTTTGCATCTAGTATCTCCTCGTGCCACTTACAAGATCATATGAGTTTGCTTCTTCCCTCAAATTGTATGCGGTGGTTAAACATTGAATTATTTGAATATCCAAATGACTAGATGATGTAGCCTACATGTGTCCCCATGCCTCGACATATGAATAAAAATATCTTATAGTTTTCCTCGACTGACATCCAAGAATTTAATAAATTCCATGAATTCAAATTTGTTAGCTCATTAATGGATTATAATCTTCAAATAAATCAACCAAATTATAATTATCAAAGTGATCAATCGAATTATAATAATAAAAATAAAATGTTCGCTATGTATAATGTTGGATAAGCTAGAGGATTTGTGTCACTGTTCTTTCATATATTATGTCATCATGATTGTTGATGATGGGAAACCATAATCATTACCTTAATCACTAAAGATAAAACCTATTAAAAAATGTACAAGAAATCGGTTACCAAAACCTACACCCTACACCCATTATCTCATTCAAAATATTGACACAAGTAACACTTGTTTCATATATGCTTAATTTTAAGAAATGGAATTTTCACATAGGTTCACCCTAACATTTTCCCACCCTTAGAATTCTCCTTCCTCAATATATTTCTTCATCACCCCTCTTCCTCCTTCAATATTTATCTCCCATAAGTTTAACTTCTTCAACACACCCCCTTTGGAATTTCCATCACACATTTCACGTACAATTTCTAATTTATGTTTGGTAATAATCATTTAAATAATACTATAACATTGTTCTTCTAGGCCTAAAATCCTCTACACATTTACACGAGACAATGAAAATATGCTCATGTCACCAATATGTAACCTAACCATTTGTATCTTTAGTGCTCATGTCACTAATCATAATCACCATCTTCTTTACTCAAGTTAGTGGTAGAGATAAATCCTAAATTTAAAAGTATTATTTTCCTGTCTAAATTGTAACATGCCATATCATTTAGGAATTTAAGCACCTCAACACGAACCATCATTTTAATCCAATATTAAATCTAAATTCATATTACATCCATAAAGTTCTCCCGAAAAATTATTAAACATCCACCAATGGAAAAAGTGCATATCTCCTTATCCATGAATTGTACCTTACAAGTCTTGTAGATAGCTATTCAATTTTAGAAGAAATAAATTGAATTTTATTACATCTTCTAACTTCTCAAATGTGTTTAACATCTAAGGAAGGTTAAAAACCAATTTCAATAATAAATATTTGGATATTGATTATTATTTAAATAGATTAAGAATGTATCTAATTAGGATTAATAATATGTTTAATCTACATGAGTCTATCAATTAGCATCCACTTATAATGAATATACCGTCAATAAATACTAGCAATCACATGTTAAATGTACGATGGAAATTCCAAAGGGGATATGTCGAAGGAGTCAAATTGGAGGGAGAGAAACAACATGAGAGGAACATGGGTGAAGAAGGATGCGTTTGAGGTTAGATAAGTATGAGGGTGGGAAAAATAGAATGGGGAAACAATGTTAAAGTCAACCCTCCAATAATATGATAAATGTTCTCAACTTCATACATGAGATTGTGATCAAACTATATAAATGAACCTAAAGGGTCCAAAATAAAAATTTGGGGAATCACAATAGGTTTATAGTTAAAAAACTAGGGTTGAAGCTATATTTTTGTATCTGTTTGCAACCCCCCTTTCTAGTTGTAAGCTCAATGATGTGGGAGCATAACTTCCAGAGACCACAACTTTTGATCCGACTGTTGGATCATCTTGAAATTTTCTAGGGTGGTAGATTTTTATTAGTAATATTCCATGACCAAAGTTTCAAGAAATATTAGATGAATTTTTGGCATATTTTTAGTGCCAAATTCCTTCGTCTAGTGATCTAAAATCAGCTCCAAACATTTTTTGGTTTTTTCTAGAACTTAGAGTTTTAATATCTTTTGCTATGTTTTATGTAATAAGACAAGATTTGGTGTACACCTTAATTTATGAAGGCATATTTTGTATGTAAAAATTGGGGTCCATCCAAGGTGCTTTACTTTTTAGGTTTTTTTTCACAGTTTAGGGTTTTCTTATAGATATTGGAAAATAAGAGGAAGATTGTAATGTTGTAAAATATTAGTGTGGATTCAGGAATGAGAAGATAAATATTTTGAAGCTTATGTAGTTTTAAAAATGTGTGTGTGTGTGTGTGTGTGTGTGTGTGTGTGTGTGTTTTAGAGGAATTTCAACATCTTGTAACTAGATCCACATCAATTAGTATGAGAACATGCTTTGGATCTTGCGGGAACGGTGAAGGAAATGTAACTTAGATTTTTTTGTGTGATTTATTACATCTATTTTATATAATCATGAATAGATGTGAGAGAGGAATTTATGCCTAGATTAATAGGCATATGAAGAAGCTATATAGACAAGTTGTTGAGCTCATAGGAGAAGTTACCCGCCTCAGACAAAGACATGTAAATGGGGATGTAGACCCAGATAGTGATACTGAAGAATTTCCTTCGTTAAGAAAAAAATGAGGTAATGAAAAAGAAAATGAGAGAGATGAAGAAATATTGAATGAGAGGCCATTTGAGGAGAGAATGATCCAATATATGGAGGGAAATAATGATAGTATTAATATTAATGTTCCTGATTATGGTGGAGGGTTATGACAAGAGGAGTTGATTGACTGGTTGAATCGTGTGGAAAAATTATTTGAGTGGAAGAATCTTTCAGAGGATAAAAAGGTTAATTTTTCATGCACTAAGTTTTTTGGACACACATTGATCCAGTGGGATCACCTACAAAATGAAATACAAAGGAAAGGAAATGGTAAGATCCGAAACTAGAATAAAATGGTGAAGAAATTGAAAGAAAAGTTTCTTCCTACAGATTATGCTCATACATTATTTTGAAGGTTTAAAAACCTAAGACATAAGGATCTCAACATAGAATAATATACCAATGAATTTTACTAGCTATCAATCTGGGTGGAATAAGGAGAGTTTGAAGAATAAAAGGATAAAATGTATGTAAATGGGTTGAGTTATACCATACAAGATGAATTGAGTATGCTTTGAATCCATAACGTGGATGATTTTTATCAACCCACATTAAAACTAGAAGAAAAGAACAAAAGGATTAAATTTATAATAGGAGTGAAGATAGGACCATTGTCATCTCCAATGAGAGGGAGGGGTAGATTTGATTCCATAAAAGGTGAATCCTCTAATGCAGAAGGGCACAAAGAATATATTCAAGACCACGGTAACTACCAAAGAGGTAGGGGTTTCAGGGAGGAAGAGGATATGGTGGAGGATGGGGTTGGAATAGCTCCCAAAGGCAATATACTTTTTACTGATGTGGTGAAGAAGGGTGTAGAGATTTTGAGTGTCTGCACTATCCTACTCAGGATAGATGGGAAGTAGAATAACCATGAGTAAACTTGGTTGAAGATGAAGAATAATATGAAATGGAGGTTGCTATAAAATTGGGTGAAACCCTCATGATAAGGATATAAATGATCATCCCAAGGAAGGATAGAGAACAAGATGGTAGTGATGGTGATTCTTGGCTGTATATAAATATCTTTGGAACAAGATGCACCTTTGGAGGGAAGGTATGTAAAATTATTATTGGTGGTGGTAGTTATGAAAATATGATCTCAACTGTGATGGTTGATAAACCCGGTCTAAAATGTGAGAAGCACATGCATCTTTATCACATATCATGGTTCAAGAAAGGGAACGGGGTAACCATATATAAAATATGCATAATAAAGTTTCTGATTGGGGATGAAGATACATGCACAAATTGTCAAAAAAAAATGATCTTCTATTCAACATACACACATGAATATTACATAGGATATTATATAGCCATAGAAATAAAAAACCAACTTCCTACTAAATAGGAAGTCAAAACAAGAATTAACTTGATAAAGAGAATCGAGTTTAACAAACAAAGAAGACAACCGAAATGATATAAAATAGTGCCACCAAATTTGAATGCGGCGCTGTCGTTGGTGACTGAAGAGAGGCGCTGATCACCCTCCATCATCCATTTCCTCTAACCTCTAGTATCATGCTGCTAGCTCATCCAAATTTGGATATGAATCTTAACAGTTTCCACATAGGGTTTATTTCTATATCTTCCCCCTCGCAATGTGAAATAGATTATTTTCTGGACGTTGGGTAACACCAAAAATGCGTCCGCAAGGATTTTGTTTTTCAAATTTTAATTTAATATTCAATTGATTAATCAATTACATACCAGCCATAATATATAGGCTAATGTTTCCTAAAAGATAGGAAACCACTTATCTAAACTATACGAGTTGTTTTAACAACTTGTAACAAGTACAAACTAATTGACTTGCAAATGACATGAGTTGTTATAATAACAACTCACATATAAACAATATACAACACAAATATAATTTCACACACTAATAATGTTTACACTAAATATAATTTCCTAACATTCACCCCCTTATTGTGAATATTATTAACTACTGATATCACCCCCTTAATGTGAACACTGGAAAAAGTGCACCATTGAACTGGAAAAAAATCATATGCCTCCACATACTTTTAGGTTTGCATACTGCTAGCTTGGATCTTGTGCACATGACCTATCCTGTTCACCATAGTGAATCCCTTACCAGATGATCACACTTCCACCAATACACCTACATACGTGAACTCAACAGTTCCCGCTTTCACTTCCAGTGAATTCTCTTTCACTGTCTGATTGATGAAGAAGTTTGATAGTTGAAGAACCTCAGTAGTCTTATTCTTCTCATGGTTTTTCTCATGATCCTTTTATTTTCTATCCCAAACTTGTTTACCTTTCTTAGCTTCTTTATATTGTCTTTTCTCATGTCCCACCCTATTGCATTTCTGAAAAAACAAAGGTGAAGCCTCATACTCGATCTTTTGTATCAAAGCCCCAAACTTCGATTGAATTTTGATCTTTTTTCTCAATAAGACTCTTAACATCTGACTTGTCTATCAATGGTATATTGTATTCCCCATTATTGGTTTGGGAAACTTGTATAACTGACTCTCTAGTCTTAAAGACAGTAGAGGCTAACAAATGAAACTTACTAATCTTGGAATATACTTCATTATATGACTTCTTAGGTAACTTCCACTCTGGTGTGGGACTAGACTCATCTATTATATCTATATCTGAGTTGACAGCAAAGACTTCAGAAAGATTAATCAGATCCTGATCTTCATTTTCAACAGAAGAGGTTCTGGGATTACTATCGGCCATTTTGGACTGGTACTTGACAAGTAATTGAGCAGGAGGTTAAATAAATCGGGCTTCAACCTATTTGCTGCGCCTGACACACGGCGACTTACTTTGACGGGAGCCTCACCAATTAACCTATCTGGTTGCTATGTACTTGTCTTCGCAGATGACAGATAACAAAACTTAAACACTTTCTGTGAAACCTTCAATCAAATTCTGACTGATAAATGTAAAGCCTTTTGCTCTGTATTTTTCAAATAGTCCTAAGATCTTTTGCTCGGCTTTGATAGACAAGTCAGATGTTAAGAGTCTTAAGAAGTAGAATACCTACTAGTTTGCACATGTAGGTTGTGTACAGATCGGGATAACCCCGTTGTTCCGTCGAGGTCTAAACGCCTCAATCCTCTGTTGTCTCATGGATCTTAGATTCGACAACTTTAAGGATTCTCTTTTGGCCGCAATCCAGACAGGCCTTCATAACGGCCCAATCTCATTCGAAGTCTACCCTAATTATCCAGTCTCCCTCACAAAAGATGATTTGTTGCAAGATGTGCTAAAGTTACACTTAGCTACTACAGGTTTGAATATGAGATCTGGATCATGTCCTCTAGCCATCCATTATAAGATTATCTACAGATTAGTAAACACCATGTACCCAACCGTCAAGCACGGTGTGTCCAAAGGCAGCAGCGTGGTGACACATGTCAATCTAGAGAGTCAGAAAATTGAACCAGAATTGATTTCATGGTCTGATATAAAGGTTCCAAAGGAATGGACTTTTTCCAAAAAATTCATACAGTCCTCCAAGCCCAAGCTTGAAAATGCAACGGCAGTCACAGAAAATAAGAATAATGTGACATTAAGTTTTAGGAGTAACTCCAATATTGATCTATCCAGAAAAGGTCTATCTAGAAGCAATTCTGTGTCTTCAAATTCATCATACTTCACAGTAGGTGAAAGCTCAAACACACAGAAGCCAGTGGAGTAGAACAAAGAAAAAACATTTCTCTGTAGTCACAGTTCACTTGTGCATGATCCGTCAACGGATTTTTTGTGGTGCTCAGACTGTGAGAAATTAGTTAGTCAGAGATATGCTCCTACAAATGGACCTACTATTAATATGGCATCTGTTAGTTCAAGTTCAAGTACTTCTTTGCCTATAACAGATCAGCATGAATTAATTTCTCCTGATCAAACCCAGAAAGTAGTTTTCTGGTATCAGAGGATAGTGAACAAAGAAATTGAGCCATCAGAAAGTTCAAAGATGCTCAATTGGACAAATAAAGCAGTAAAAGCAGTCCATGAAGAGGTTGTTTTAAATTCAGAGAAGATTGCCTCTTTAGAAAAAGTATTAAGAGCCATAGAGTTAAGAAAAAATGGTGATTCTACAGCTGCTCTTAAAATGTTAAATGATAGAGTAGATACTCTAGACAAATCAGTTAAAAGAGTAGAAACATTAGTACAACATAATCATAGAATTGTTTCTACAGAGCTTCAAGAAGCTATTTCTCAGAAAATAACTGATTTAGTACAACCACTGGTAGATCACACTACTAGTATCAAAAGTTTAGTTTCTACACAGTTGACACATACACAAGAATTAGTTGAAGCAAGTGTCTCGCATTTGCATGATGATAATGAAAAAACTCATCAAAAATTAGATGAGGTACAAGAATGTTTGTCAACTGAGCTACCTAGAATTCTTCCAAAGATACAAGAAGTCAATACAAAGGTGTCTGCACCTAAGGAAGGTGATTGGACGCGTGCAGCGTCATGGTCTGAGGTCACAGAATTAGCCAGTCCTTCAGTTAAGAAGTCCTATAAGGAGGTTCTTGAAGAATATAAACCTTTATTCTTTAAGGATAAACAAATCAATATGCTAAGGATAGAAGGATCTCAAGGTTCTCACCTTGAAAATCCTCAGTATGACACACCAGTGTTTGATGAACATATGGAAGAATCTACAGCAACAGGACCTAGTCCTTTACAAGGTATGACAAGGGTTCAAACCCTTCAACCTAACTTTTATAAGATAGAATGCAGAACAATTCCTGAGATTAAGGAAGTAGTGCATGCTATGATTGGATGGGGTAATACCCAATTAGAATCATATGGAAAATCTCCTAGGAATATAGCTGCAACACTTGCCAACGGATTTGTTGGTATACTAAAAGAATGGTGGGATTTACTCCCTAATAAAGAAATGATTTTACAAGCAGGCTACACTGGCCTTACTGCAGCAATCATCAAGGAATTTATTGGTAATATTGATGATGACAAGATGATGAATACAACAATGTTTCTCCGTGCTAGGTTATGTGATATGACAAGGGTAAAAGAGTATCAATGTTTTATGCAGAAGCTGTATTACAGCTCAGGTAATATCAATGATGAGACTATGCATCTCAGATACATTGAATCTTTTCCACCTTACTTTGCCACTCAATATAAGAAAGCAATGCATGGCATGAGAACTGCAGAATTGAGTTTTGGCGCTATTAATCAAATAATTGATCAGACAAATGCCAAACTCTGTAAAGATAAATGGGAGCGCAAACAGGCGCTCAAACATCAGAAAGCTTTAGGTACTGTCTTTTGTGAGCAGTACGCACTTGAACCGTTTGGATGTCCAGATCTGGAAATTTCTCCTCTCAGGCGCAAATCTTCTTGTAAAGATTGCTCTTTTTCGAAGGGGGAGGATGTCAGGTATAAAAAGAAAAAGAAGTATAAAAAGTATAAAAAATCCAGATTCAGAGATTCATTCAGACAGCCCAAGAAAAAGTTCAAGTTCAGAAGATATAAAAACATAGGTAAGCATAAAAGGTTTAAACCTACATGCTACATATGTAAAGGTGAGCACTATGCCAATAAGTGCCCACATAGAGACTCTGAAAAAGGCAAAGCTAAAGTAAATGCTTTAGCTGTAAGAGGCATAGATGAAGAAAATTATGCCTTAGTTTCAGATACTAACAGTTTCTCATCAGATATTTCTTACATGTCATTAGATGGTGAGCAGTGCAATTTTATACAGCAGGCATCAGAAGAAAGTGATAGCACAGATGATAGTGGATATAGTTCTATTCCATCATTTGCTAACTTTGCTATAAATATGGTGTCTAATTTTGCTCATCCAATGATTCCTCCCAGTGCAGAACTGTTAAGAAAACAACTTGAATGCTTCCAGTCAGAATATGATAGTTGTCCCCCATGGGACACTACTAGAAAAATGGCCCTGAGCAAAAAGCTCAGAGATATGCAAGATAGATACATCAGACAGCAAGAAGCTGAACAAAGCAAGTTGCAGGAACAAGCTGAAGCACAGTCTGATGAACCATATGAAGCCTTTCCAGTAAGACCGCCATTTCAGCAGCGGATCCGTCAACGACAAATCCCTACCAGAGGAAGGTCAGGCCCCTGGCAAGGAAGAGGAAGAGGTAGGAACATTCCTCCTCAAAGAAAATTTTCATTTCTGTTTCCTGAAGAACAAGCACAGTCTTCTGCAGGACATCCAGAGCCAGCAATAGATCCAGCTTCCATTGAAGTTTATAAAGCTTGGAGAAAAACCAGGCTTGAACTATTGGAAAAGGTAATTGCTAATGCAACAGAAGAATATACCAGGTTACTGGCAGAGGAAGAAAAAGAAAAGAAAGATTCTGAAGAAAACCTCGAAGACACCTACCAGCATATTGCAAGTCAAGGCAAAGAGCATTCAGAGGTATGTACAATTAGTTGTACACAGAATCCCTTTATTGCCATCACCATTTGCATACCTAATATTAAGCCATACATATTAGATGCAATGGTTGACACTGGAGCTGAAATAAGCTTACTCAGACAACATGCAATCCCTTCTGATTGTTGGGTTAAAACCCATACCAAGATAAGATTTGATAAAAGGGAAGTTGTCTGCAATTTTATGGCAAAAGTTTTAATCAACATTGAAGGAATTTCCATGGAAATAGAATTCTATCAGCATAACATGGAAAACTATGATTGCTTGTTAGGAGTAGATTTTCTGAAAGAATGCCATACTTTCAGTATATCTGAAAAACATATAACAATGTTCAACCCTCCTATCAAGATTCCCAGAAGGTACTCTTTTCAGTCCATAGTACCTTTACCAGAAAAGCACAAGGCAGTCAACAGTGTCTGGATCCATAAATCCATAGCCAACTGCCAGGTAAGCATTGAGGAAGTTGTATCTAAGATAAAAAAGAATATTTGCAGTGATAATCCTCACACTTTTGTGCATAGGAAAAAGCATACTTGTTCACTAGATCTGCAGCTTATAAAAGACTCAGAAGGAAGAGAGATTGTTCCTAAATTCAAAGCACACCACAGAGGTATGCCTCCTTCAGAGCGTAAAGAGTGCCATGAGGAAATCCAGAAGCTTCTTAGAGCAGGATTCATACAAGAATCAAATTCCCCATGGTCATGCGCAGCCTTTTATGTAAATAAAAGGAGTGAACAAATTAGAAACAAGAAAAGATTGGTGGTTGATTATAAACCACTGAACAAGTATATTGCAGCCATCCAGCACCCGATTCCTGCCAAAGATGATCTTCTCAGCAGAATCAGAGGATCAAAAGTCTACAGCAAATTTGATCTGAAGAGCGGATTCTGGCATATCTTCCTGAAGCCAGAAGACATGTTCAAGACAGCTTTTATTGTCCCAGGAGGACAATACGAATGGAAGGTTCTTCCATTTGGTCTAAAGACTGCTCCGTCTATATTCCAGAAAATCATGGACAAAATATTTGGTGAGTTAGCTGACTTTTTGATCATCTATATAGATGATATTCTTATTTTTTCAAAGTCACCTAAGGAGCATGTAGAACATTTAGAAAAAATTTATGAAGTTGTCTACAAAAATGGAATATGTCTTTCTCCAACAAAAATAGAGGTATTCAAGGAAGACATTGATTTCTTAGGGATAAAGATTAGTTCTGGTAATATAGAAATGCAGAAGCATGTGGTCAGTAAGATCCAGAACTTCCCTGATGAAATTCAGGATAAGCAGCAATTGCAGAGATTCTTAGGCTGTGTAAATTACATAGCTGGTTTTTACCAAAACATTGCTGCTGACAGAATTTTGTTGAACAAGCGCTTAAAGAAGAATGCTCCTGTTTGGAGCCAAGAGATGACTAGTGCAGTACAGAGAATCAAGAAACAAGTTCTTGATCTCCCACCTATGTCTTTACCAGGCTCAGGCATGAAGATAATAGAGTGCGATGCCAGTGACCAATACTGGGGTGCTGTATTGAAAGAAAAATGTGAAAATAATAAGGAGAAAATATACAGGTACGCATCAGGCGCATTCTAGGGTTCTGAAATGAATTATCATTCTTCACATAAAGAATTATTGGCAGCTAAAAAATCCATAAAAGCCTTCTTATTTTTTGTTCAAAATGAATCCTTTATACTTAGATCAGACCTGAAGGATTTTAAGAAAAGGCTAAATGGTGGTGATCCAGCCAATAAAGCTGCATTCAACAGGCTCCAGAGATGGGGTTTGTGGTTTGATAATTTTGAGTTCATTGTTGAGCACATTGCAGGAAAAGCCAATGCTTTAGCAGATTTTGCCAGCAGAGAATTAAATTCTGCTAAGGTGATGAATGTCACTCAAGTTATACATGAGCCTCAAGGTACTGTTTGGGATTACAGGCATTCCAAAGCACAGATTGACTCACTGATAGTCAATGACAATCAGATGTCTAGAGAAGCTCAAACACTCTTACTATCCAGAGATTATATCTCTGTAAATGAATATGCAATGTCAGAAACAGAATGCAGGTTCTTTGACCCAGAAATCCCAGGCAGATAGTTCCATACAGTTCAAGAGCCAATGGTGAAGTGTTGCCTACATTGGCAATGGAGGTCTGCATATACAACTGAACAACCAGATCATCTGCCAGTCGAAGGATTACGTCTCAGACAATTAATACCAAGAAAAGATACTCTTTGGAGATTCGAGTATTCCAGATTATGGACGGAAGAACACCCTCTCTACTTTGATCTATGCAACAGGATCCCTACAGTTGGAGACAGGAAGTATCTCTCTATGCATTTCAAATTCTTTTTTCAAAAATATCTTCCAACTAAACTTTCTGATTCTCCGCTTTTAAATGTACATCCTGACGTAGCTAGAAATGTATTGATACAATACAAAATACCTTGGTTTGTCAAGGTACATTACTATGTAAAGACTAACACTGTCAGGAACATGGTAGAGCGTCCAAATGCTACTCTATGGAGGCGTATTCTACTGCATCATACGATGGTTGTCAGACCACCTGTCCCAGGCCAAGATTTGAAAATCTTGGATCACTATTTATTCCCGACACGCCATCATCTTCAGCCAAATAATGATGGTACTACGCACATGTCCAGAGTATGGCTTGAAAGGATAGAAAGGAATCTTGAAGAAGCGCCAGAAAGATGTGACAGCACTACCTCGTCAGACGAAGATGCTCCGGGCCCTTCTGTCATGTTTGATAGTCCGTAATTTTTAGTGCGTCTGCCTTTGTCGGCCATTACGGCAGGCCTGTTGCCGTTTGTCTATAAAGTCGGTTGATAAGATTCGATCTTATCTTTTCTTTTGTCAGTGCGTGGTGGACCCATTTGCTTTAATAATTACTCCCGTGAGTGGGTTGTACTCACATGTGTGTCGGTCAGTGGAATCTTACCGGTAGTCGGTAGTTACGGTTTCCCCGTTTCCGGTTACTCCGGTTCCAGGTGAAAAGCTTTGGAAAATTCTATAAATACGACTTCTTCCATTTCATTCACTACACTTGGAACATGAAGAACGAAGGAAAACACTTGGAAGAGGAAAAACATTTGAAGATTAGTAGACATTAGGAGTCCAGACAGAGTCTAGTCCAGGCGTCGAAGTTTCAAAAGTTTCAGAAGTTTCAGAGTCTGTATATCAGAAGCTTGAATTCTGTAAGTCTATAATGTTTGATACAGTACATGTGTTGATTACTGTAAACGGTGATCATAAGCTTCTAATAATAGAGTCTTTCCATTCATTTGAAGAATATTATGAATGTGATGATGTCTTTGATGTCGTTGTAAGCATTATACATGAAATATTTGGAGACGAAGATATATGTATCTTGTTCATGTTCACTCTGTAAAAAGTTTTCAGAGTTTATATTAGAACTTTATATTAGAGCTTGCTGTGGTTGTTAAAATAAAGTTTGTAAAAGTGGTTTCAGAGCTTAGTGTTGTTATTAGTTGGTTGGGATTGTTAAGAATTGATCCTTCTATAAGATTATCACTAAAATAATCTCTTTTAGAATCAAAGGTATTTTGGAAATATTTATATCCCCAAATCAAGGTGCTTTTGTGGAAGGTAGATAGATTCTTCACAGTTTCATTATTATTCATGAAATTTTTCATTCTGTGGATGTATCCAAAAGGGAGGCCATGATGTTAAAAATTGATATGAACAAGGCTTATGATAGAGTGTCATGGATATTTCTTAGAATAATTTTGGAAAGATTGGGTTTTCATGATCATTTCATTAAACTTATAATGGAATGCATATCTACTCCAAAATACTCTATTCTTATTAATGGTAATTCTGAAGGTTTCTTTTCATTAGGGAGAGGATTAAGGTAGGGGGATGCACTTTCACCATTTCTTTATATTATTATGGCTGAAACTTTAGGCAGACTTTGTGCTGACTGTAAGCAAAGAAGGGAGATTAATGGATTAATCATATCAAATGGCCTAGATCCTATAGCTTTGCAATAGTTTGTGGATGATACTTTCCTTCTAGGTAAGGCAACTATTTCAGAAGATTTTTCTTTCAAGGATATTTTCAGGACTTTGAGGAGGCTATAGGTTAGCCTATCAATTTTTCATAAAAGATCAATTTTCCTTTTGAATGTGGATGAAGATATTCAGAATAGAGTTGTTGACGTTTTGGAATGTCTAATTAAAGTTCTATCAAGTTCTTATTTGGGTATGAGGATTTTTAAAGGGAGAATGGTTCTAGATAATTGGAACACTCTTGTTAGCAAATTTTTTTAAAAAATTAGCTTCATGGAAAGGGACTTTGTCATCTCATGCTGGGAAATTACAGTTGATCCAAAGTTCTTTACAGATCCTTGAGGTGTACTTTATGTCAATTTTCAAAATGCCAGCAAAGATCATAACTATTATCACTCAAATTTAGTGTAGGTTTCTTTGGTCAGGTATAAAAACTAAGGATATGCTTCCTTTAATGGTTTGTGATAAAGTTACCCTTCCAAAGAGTGTTGGTGGACTTGGGATGAAGGACATCAGAAGTATGAATATGGATTTAATGGCCAAAGTTGGGTTGAGGCTTGTGCATTAAGATGGATTATGGGATAAGATCCTAAAGGATAAATATTTGTATACTGATTAGGCCTCTTGTATTTCTAATGACATCCTTCCTGAAGGATCTTGTTTTTGGAATGGTTTGTGCAAATGTAGGAGTTTACTACTGAAAGGAAGTAAGTGGATGATAGGGGATGGTGTAAGGATTAAATTTTGGGATGACTAGTGGTTCTCTGATGAACCTTTAGTCAACCAAAGACACTGGAGAAACTTAGCTACTCACTTCAAATTGTTAATGGTAAGATTCCTCAGAGATTATTGGGTAAAAACAGATTGGGGATGGTCCTGGAAATCATTTGATTGGGAAGGAGAGGATGAGGAAGTCAAATAGGATATTAGAATTTTCAATGAAAATATTAGGGGACTATATATTCCTTCAATTCCAAAAGAGGATGCATTGATATGGTCATTGACAAAGGATGGTGAGTATTATGTTAGAACTAGTTATGGGGTGGCAAAAAATGTTCCCCCTCCAAATCCCTTCTGGAAAAATATCTAGGATAAAACTCTTATTCTGAAGGTAAATTTGTTCTTGTGGCATGTTATCCAAAATAAAATTCTTACTGTTGAAAATTTATAGGAAAAAGGTATGATGATACCGAATAGATGCATTCTCTGTAAAAATGCCAGTGAAACTGTTCAATATCTTTTTCTACAATGCCCTTTTTACCAAAGAGTCATTTACAATATTTTGAGAGTTTTTCAGGTCTCCTGGGTCTTTCTAGAGTCTTTTGCTGACTTGTATGTGCAATGGTTGAGCCCTTTCTCTTCCCTCAGCCTTTCAAAGGCATGGAGATTTGTTCTTCCTCATTTTTTACGGGGAATATGGCTGGAAAGGAACAATAGGATTTTTAAGGAAAAAAAAAAATCTCAATAAGGGTGGGGAGTGTCATTTTAGGGTCTTTGGTCAATAACATGTCTATTATTAAGATCAAAGGGCAAAGAGGATGCCCTAATCATGAAAAAGAGATTATTCAAGCTTTGCATATTAGTATGTTCAACAAAATACTATGTGGAAGAAAGTTGCTAGGGATAATTCAAAATGGGTGAATCCTATAAAGGGATGGATGAAAATCAATTTTGATGGAGCTGCTAAAGGTAGTTTTGGCTTAGCTGGTGTTGGTGGCATGATAATAAATGAGATGGGTTCCCTTGTATTAGCTTATGTTGAACCCATTGGAAATAAAACTAATAATTATGCTGAGGCTTATGTGGTCCTTAATGGTATAAAATGGGCCAAATATTTGCAAATTAAGAAGATTTATATTAAGGGTGAATCTTTATACACTATTAATGTTATGAAGGGGTTATCTAAAAACCAAGTTAGTATTAATTCGATGATTGAGGATGTTAGGGGCTTGTTAGCCAATTTTGAAGATATTCAAATTGAGCATGTGTACCAAGAATCTGACTCATGTGCGGACACGTTGGATAACTTTGGCGCTCAGGATCATAATAAAACTTTATGGCGGGATGACGTGGAATTTTGGGACAGTAATAAAGTAGTATTTAATGCTGAAAAATAGTGGTTTTATCAAGTGTGGGAATGTGATTCGAGTTATCCTTGCCATCATTTTTGTGTTGTTACGATAGCTCCGATCATTTATTTTATAGAAGGTTTGGATTTTTTGTGCACTTTCACAGTAGTTTTGTTTAGGTTTCATTTTCATATCCTCAAAATGGGTGGTAATAGGGTTAGGGTTTAACCATCTTCATGTTCTGGATTGGAAAGGGATACCGTAATTGGGGATATCTTAAAAAATGGAGGGATTAATCATTTTATTTAAAGGTTAAGAGGTTTCGACAAGAATATTTCAAAGGAATTTATTGTTGTGTGGGATAATGGTGTAGTGAGAATGCATGGTTTCAATATTCTAGTTTCTGAGGATATAATTGGTCGGCTCATTGATATGGATTGCAGTGGTAGTAAAGTTTTTAAGGATACAAAGAGGCTCCAGGATGAAGTTCGTACATTTCTTGAGGACGACGAGAAAATTTACTTTATGGAAGATGGAATAGCTTGAAAATAATTACCTGGAAGATGGTCTGAGGTATGTTTTTATATCATGAAGTATATAACACTGGACGACAAGTATATGAAGCTTCATTTGCAAAATTTTGTGCTGCTTAACCATTTCAGGAGGGGAATTAAGATGAGTATCCCCTTTTATTTGTATAATTCACTCCAATTGTCAGTCAGAGATTTCCAAGCTAAGAAAACCAAGGTTCCCGTTCATTAGGGTTTAATTCTTCTGTTAGTCAAAGTGGGAAGTCTGATTTCACAAACCAGGGGTGTTAGCATTAAGTTGGGAGAGCCTTGGGAAAATCATATTACTCTGGCGGATAGGGTAAAACTCAATAAAATGAAGGAAAAAGATAAAAAATAATTAGATGTAGCGATAACACTTCAAAATATGGTAGGGAAAAATTTGGAGGAGAACCCTAGGGAGGGGTTGATGGAGGGTAATTCTCTAATTAATTTCTTAGATAGTAAAATTGAGGCTCTGGAGGATACTGTATGCCAGGTTAAAGATGAAAATAGGAACCTGCTTAGGGGGGTGCAATGTTCAAATGTGGAGTTGGTTGTTCTGGGTCATAGGGTTGATGCTCTTCAAGGTATGGTTATTGTTGACAAAGGAAAGAGGATGTAACTCACCACTAGTAGCTCAGATGACAAGGAATACAACCAGAAGGAGTATGCTGGGCTAAGTTTGAGGATGAGAGGTAAATTTTTTTAGTGGGTCTTCTGCAGACTCTTTGCTAACCAATTTTTGGGTTTTTGTTTCGTGGTCTGTTCTGTTTTGGTCTCTGTCAGCTGGTTGTTTTTTGTATCGTTATTCTCGCTTTGGTCTAGTCAATCCCTTTTTGACTCGAGCATTTTTGACTAGTTTTTTATAGATACTTTTGTTATATGAGATTTACAATGTAATATCTTTCTTGTATATGGCCCTTGGAGCCTTTTCCAAACATTATATATCAAAAAAAAGTGGAGCACATGTAGTAATTATTATTTGCATAGGATCAATTTGAGTTGTGGAATAAGTGTTGGACATGAAGATATTTAATTTCCACATTTTTGTTTCCAACTCTCCATTCACGTCTTCATATTGTCTAACTAGGTAAATGTCGTCTAATAAAAAACCTCGACATCATAAAAAATAGAAAATCCCGTTTTCCCCATATTTTCTAAAAAAATGTTTCTTTCAGTTGTGTAAGGCTCATTTATCGATGCCATATAACTAAAAGAAAAGTTAATGACACTACCTAAGAAACCCCTCCATGTGGCTAAAAATGTTATTCTTAAGGTCAATCGTATTTTTTATTAAGTGGACTCATGTTACTCAAACCATATCCACGCACCACCTTTGACATAGAAAATATATTAATAAAAAATTCTAGAAATATGTCAAAATATATTCCCAAATTTGTCACCTCTCAAAAATAAAAAATCATAAAACTAAAACAACCCATCAAAGTTATATTATTAAAAAGTGTCACGACCTACGTTGGAAATAGGTAACCTTTTGTAAACCATGGAGATGCCATCCACATATAAATAATTTCCTCTTTTGAAGAAGAAGAAGTAGTATCTTGGATAATGTGAAAAAGGAAATGCCCAACATTAATGCATTTCCCACATTTAGATTTTTTGTCTTTGTCATCTTATATTCCTAATGTGTAGAAATTGTTGCCTATTTTATGCCACAAGGATATCTCATAACCACTTAATTATTATCTCTCTAAAACAACGTCAATATCAATTTTTTCTAAGTTCAAACATCATCTCTCATCCCCAAAATATTGCAATGAATGGACCCACTATAGTGTATGATTGTTGATGTTGAACTACACACCCAAAGGAATTTAAATACAATAAAAATAAAAATTCTTACTTTAGGTATTATTTTTCAATTAAGAAAATGATGATGTATGATGAACCAACTTTACCCAAAAAATTATTTCACACTTAGAAAACATGATTTTCTCCAATGCACCATGATGGAAAATTATAATTATTCATTATGACTAGCAATAACACCTGGGCGATGTAATAGACATGTCGATAGGGAGGAATTAAAGAAGTAAAATTTGAATAATTGAAGGTGAAACATTGGATAGGGGAAGAGTCATGATGAAAAAGGGATTGAGGGAGGAGAATTTTCAGGTTGGGGAATCTTTTGAAGGGAACAAAGGTGATTCTCATTTTTCTTCTGACAAGTCACATATGCACTGCATGTCACTTTTTCTTACCATTGTCACATCATCTATTTTATGCAATTTTTGTTGAACACTAAATTTGTCTTAATATCTGCCAACTTAAAAATCCATGTTTTTGATTGGATTTTTAGCTGTTATGGATTGTAGCAATCACATTGTTATGTGTTTTAATAATGTAAGTTCTGTGGAAGGTAAACAAAAAATGGTAAATACAATTGAAAATATGGTATATACCCCTTGTAGCAGCATGAACTAAAGGGCTTAGACATCCACAAATCCAATGAAAATGTTGATTTTTTTGTGCTATGATATCTCTTAATATAGAGGATAAGTTGGACAACGAGGATGATCTAGAGATTGTGATGGGCTAGGGCATACGTGTTTCAGGATCAAATATATGTAAGGTTACTATCTACAACCAGTGGGGAAGGACTCAATAAGGGATCCGAAGCTGGGGTGAATGTGGATGTTAAATTCAATGGCTTGAGGCTTGGCCTCTTAGACATAGGTCATTGTGGTCCCATAGTTTCATACAAAGAGATCGTATTTGGAATTGGGTTAGACATTTTGAGACTATTTTGCCTTCTCTACTAGGCCTATGCATTATCCGAGTAGTTATGCTTTTTGGTGGGAATGGTGGTGAAATCATTCACAACATCTCATGGATTTGTTTTGTGTCTTCTAATTTTTTGTTGAGGGTAGAAAGACCCCAAGTACCAATATTTTTTCCCGTAACCTCATGTCACCACAAATATAAACCCACAATTGATAAACCTGCCATTGTGTTGACAAAACATAAATTATAGGACGAAACACCATCACCTATATATACACACACAAAAAAATGAATTATTCAAAAATACTATTGCAGAATATCGGTTGTTGAATTGGTAATGTTAATAAGTAATTATGTAAATAACCATTTTCCTAGACTAGACCGATGTGAGAATTTTTTGGCAACACAGAGATATTGGACATCTCTAGGTTCTTTTCTCATTTCCATGTGGTCATATATGTGTCATCTAAATGAATTAGGTTCTCTAAGGCCCCACCAATTATTCTCACAATCATGTGATATAACCAACTATTACAATAACTGATTTGCATCTAATGTTTGGAAGGAAAAATAAGTCATGGGTGGCATGGCTTACCACTCTACATAAACGTGCCATCTTAGTATATGTTTTATATACTCATTGGTTATTAAATACGTGACTTAAGGTAGATGATAAATGTATTCCTCTATAGAGTCATCAAGATTTGAAATTTAAAAATACACGTGTCATGTAGAAGGTATAGAAGAGTGAGTAAAATTGAGTGCTTGGATAAAACAATGTCAAACATGGGAAGTTTCTCATTTAAATATCAACATTTGATTTGTGTCATTTTCTTATGTTGGACTAATTGATCATTGTCAAGGCTCTCACATGAAAAATTTTAGAGATCATATCATTCAGGATAGGTGGTATCATTAGATGGAACTATGTTCCTCCTTCCACTTTTGAATACATCTTTTACTAACTTGTTCCCATCCTCAAACCCATCAATATTGAATTCTTCATCTCTCCTTTATGCTTCACTTGGCTTCGTGTTTTCATTCAAGATTATACTTTCAAAATCTTGACTTGTATTAAAACTTTCTCACATAGAGTAGCTCCTCATACCAGTTACATGATCACATGAGTTTTCATCTTCCCTCAAATTGTATGTAGTGGTTAGACATTACATTAGTTGAATCTCCAAATGACTAGATGATGTAGTCTACATGTGTCCTCATACGTCAACATATAAGTAAACATATCTTCTAGTTATTCTCTACTAATATCCAAGCATTCAATAAATTCCATGAATTCAAATTTTTTGTCTCATTAATGGATTATAATCTTCAAATAGATCAACCAAATTATAATATTCAAACTGATCAATCGAATTATAATCTTAAAAATAAAATGTTCCCTATGTATAATATCATTCAAGCTAATGGATCGAAGGAGGGCCTAAACACACATAAATGATAATTTCCCTCTTTTTTCAGAGCCTCAAACATTAATTACGTTGATAGCAATTTCTAAATGGGAGTCCAAGTGGTTGTGCTTGATATGCATTGGGGAAATGAAAGTTCAAGATTTTTTGCTAGTGTTCTTTGAAAAATTGTGTCATTAGGACTATTGATGAAGGTAAACCATAATCACTACCTTAATCACTAAATAGAAACCCTAATTGAAAGTGTACAATAAATTGGTTACCACGACCTACACCTTACACCCCTCATCTCATTCAAAATATTGACATAAATAACACTTGTTTCATATATGCTTTGTTGTAAGAAACAAGATTTTCGCATAGGTTCCCCCCAACATTTTCCCACCCTTGGAATTCTCCTCGCCAATCTCTTTGTTCATCACCCCTCTTCCTCCTTCAATTTTTATCTACCATAAGTTTAACTTCTTCAACACACCCCCTTCATCATTTCTATCACACATTTCATGTATCATTTCCAATTTATGTTTGGTAACCATCATTTGAATAATACTATAACATTATGCTTCATAACCTAAAATCCTATAGAAATTTACACAAGACAATAATAATATTCTCATGTCACCAATATGTAACCTACCTATTTGCATCATTAGTTCTCATGTCACAAACCATAATCACCATTTTCTCTAATCAAGTTAGTGGTGGAAGATAAATCCTAAATTTAAAATTATTATTATCATGTCTAAATTGTAACATGTCATATCACTTAGGAATTTAAGCAACTCAACGTGAACCATCCTTTTAATCCAAGATTAAATCCAAATTGATATTACATACATAAAATTCTCCCAAAAACTTATTAAACCTCTACCAATGGAAAAAGTGCATATCTCCTTCTCCATGAACTGCACCTTACAAGTCTTGTAGATAACTATTCACTTTTAGAAGAAATATTTAATTTTATTACATCTTCTAACTTCTCAACTATGTTTAATGCCTAGTGAAGGTTACACACCAATTTCAATAATGAATATTTGGATATTCATTATTACTTAACTAGATTAAGAATGTATCTAGTTAGGAATAACAATATATTTAATCTACATGATTCCGTCAATTAGCATCCAATTCCAATGAATATACCTGTGATAAATACTATCAATTGCACATGAGATGTAAGATGGAAACACCAAAGGGGATATGTCGAAGGATTCAAATTAGAGTAATATAAATAATGGGAGAGGAACATGGGTGAAGAAAGAGGTGTTTGAGGGTGGAGAAGTGCAAGGGTGGGAATAATGGAATGGGGAGACAATGTTAAAGTCAACCATCTAACAATTTGGTAAATGTGCTCAAAATTATACATGTGATTTGTCTTAGATTATATATGTGAGCCTAAAGGGTCCAAAATAAAAATTTGGGGATTGTAATAGGTTTCTATTTAAAAACATAACGATGATGCCTTATTTTTATAGCCCTTTGTAACCCCATTTCTAGTTGCAAGATTAAGAAAATAAAAGAAACAACTAATGTACAAAAAACCATCAGTAATTGAGCTCGCACATCGAATGTCCATATGAGTGATAAGTAAAAAATATATGTCAATCGAGGTCAAACAATCAAGGTTTATGATTTTACGAAATTATTTTTTTTGAGATACTTGATGAGGACGTAAATGGAAAGTTGGAAATGAACATGTGGGAAGTAATTATTTGTGGATGCAACATGATAAAGAAAATAATCAAAATTAAATAAATTTAAATGGAAATTTGAAACCCATATGTTCATTCCAAGCATGTAACAAAAAGATGATGGTTAAGATTTATAGAAGATATGATGGTGAAGATTCGATAAAGAATTGACGAGATTTGCCAAGTTGTTTCTAGTGGCAGAAACATAGTAACTACCATAAAATTGGGGTTAATGTATTTTTATTTCCGCGTCAATGGTTTCAAGTGGGAAGTGTTTAAATTGTTAGGTAAGGCAAAGAAGTGAATGGAATTTTGGAAATAAAATTGTGGGAAATAAATACATGCATGTCCAACACTACAACTTAGAATGTTCCCACCCAAATATTGTCTATTTTATGTGATCCGCTTTATCATCTCAAACTCACTTGCATTATTCATATGAGTGAAAATGGTGCTTTAAGGGACCAAAAAAGAGGAGAGGCCTTTAAGTGATAGGATATAATAGTGAAAGGTGGATTTTATTCGTCAATCAAGCTTGTTATTTTTTTTGTTTCATAACACTAAGGCTTATGATTGGAAAGCATTTAATTTGACATGTTAGACGTATACATGAATTTAATGTTTAAAAATTATAGGTGGTAATTGAATAATCACATGTATTGCAACTATTCGATAGAGTAGATTGTTCCTAAATAAAGAATATATGTGACATGTGCTTCACCTATTTGTCTCAACCTCATGCACAATATTCATGTCAGCGCAATGCGAGATTAAAGGGGTCAGAATAAAAATGGTGAGAATTCAACCACGACCAAATTTGAAACCCAACCAAAGTGCTTTCTTCTTGTAGTAATTTTTAAGAATTATTTTAAGTTTTAAGCTTGAGTTATTGCAAAATATCAAGTGATGCAAGACACAATCATTGATAATTAAGCCCCTCTGGGAAATGGAAATATGAACAAAGGGAAAATTCAATATGTTGATTGAGGTTTTCTATTTTTTATTTAAATTTTTTATGGTGTCAATTTTTTTGGTTGCATCACATTTAATTTTCTAGATAAGGTGAAGATATAGATGGAAAGTAAGAAATACAAATGTGGGAATTAAAACCTTGCATTAAATGCACCTATTCCATAGATAAAATTCTTCCTAGCCAAAGGACATCTACTACATTTTCTTCACTGTATTGTCTCAATCTCACTCCATGTCCTAGTGAGGACTCATCATTTCTATGATTTATCTCACTTCAAATCTCACCTCTAATGGAGGCTTTGTTATGTTCATGTTTGCTAAGTTGTGGTACAAATCTATTATAGAGGCCTGAGATAATGCTTTCATTTCTTCTCAAAGTCCTAGCCTCCCAATTTGAACATGGAATCATACTAGACTGAGTAAAGGAGTCCTCACAACTAAGTCTAATATGGTATTCTTGTTTCACTCACCACCCAACATGGAAGCTCATGTGGGCGAGATTATAAGCAATTTCAAGTGGTCTGAAACCCTCATTACATGCATGGTCACATATATATATTTGAAATGGATGGCGCCATATGAAAAAATACAAACAACATCAAGTTTGAGAGTTTCATGCACGCAGACGGGCCACATGAGCATGTGCAATCAAATATGTACATGAACGGATAAACAAAATATGTTGTTGCACTGCGTGGTGTTAGAATCAACATGTTTTCGCTTATATATACTTTAGAAAATACCTTTGACATAAAAATACAAAGCAAACAGGCACCAATTAATTTGTGCCATGTGCAAACATGTTATAGAAAGATTATTTTTTTAAAAAGGACCTATTTCAAACAAAACTCTTAAAAACAAATCAAATAAAAATTTAACATAATGGCGCGGGAGTCGCACAAAACTATTTATAACCCACATGTTATATAATAATTGGAAACTAATTCTTAACCAAATTATTTTTTTATCAATAACATGTTTTATCTATAGACCAAAAAATAGTGTCATAATCTCAAAAATTATCTACTCAACCCTATAGTTGCTAACCACACTTATTTTTACAAACACCAAAGTTGGTTAAACATGATAAAACCACAGCCAATCCTGAGTAGTAAAATAAAAACCTACAAGATAAACCCAAAGAAACAGAGCTAAAAAATCTAAAGGTTTTTTTTGGCGTATGTGTAAAACAATTTGTGCTTGATTGACATTGAAAAGTCAAGGTTCTTGATTGTACGACATTAAATTTCTTGAGATACTTGATGAGGACATGAATGGAAATTTGAAAATGAACATGTGGGAAGTAAATAATTTTGGATCCAACATGATAAAGAAAAGAAACAACATAAAATAAGTTTGAATAAAAAGTTGAAACCCACATGTATATTCGCAGGACAAAGGTACAAAACCCAATAACAATTTTAGAGATCTTATCAATAAGGATATGTGGTATCATTAGAGGGACCTATATTCCTCCTTCCAATTTTGAATGCATATTTTACTATCTTTCTTGACTCGTTCCCATCATCAAACCCATGTATATTGAATTCTTCATCTCTTCTTTGTGCTTCACTTGGATTCATGTTTTCATTGAAGATTATAATTTCAAAATCTTGACTTAATCCCTCATTTTTGACTTGTATTCAAAATTTCTCACATATAGAAGCTCCTCATACCACTTACATGATCACATGAGTTTTCATCTTCCCTCAAATTGTATGTGGTGGTTAGACATTGTATTAGTTGAATCTCCAAATGACTAGATGATGTAGTCTACATGTGTCCTCATACGTCAACATATAAGTAAACATATCTTCTAGTTATCATCTACTGATATCCAAGCATTCAATAAATTCCATGAATTCAAATTTGTTGTCTCATCAATGTATTATAATCTTCAAATAGATCAACCAAATTATAATCTTCAAACTGATCAATCGAATTATAATCTTAAAAATAAAATGTTCCATATGTATAATGTCATTTAAGATAAAGAATCGAAGGAGGGCCTACACACACGTAAATGATAATTTCCATATTTTTTCAGAGCCTCAAAAATTAATTATGTTGATAGGAATCTCTAAATGGGATTCTTAGTGGTTGTACTTGATATGCATTGGGGAAATGAAATTTGAAGATTTTATGCTAGTGTTCTTTAAAAAATTGTGTCATTAGGACTATTGATGATGGTAAACCATAATCAATACCTTAATTACTAAAGAGAAACCCAAATCGAAAGTGTACAAGAAATTGGTTACCACAAACTACACCCTATACCCCTCATCTCATTCAAAATATTGACACAAATAACACTTGTTTCATATATGCTTTGTTGTAAGAATTAAGATTTTCACATAAGTCCCCCCCAGCATTTTCCCACCCTTGGAATTATCCTCCCCAATCTCTTTCTTCATCACCCCTCTTCCTTCTTCAATGTTTATCTCCCATAAGTTCAACTTCTTCAACACACCCCCTTCATCATTTCTATCACATATTTCACGTATTATTTCCAATTTATGTTTGGTAATCATCATTTAAATAATACTATAACATTATGCTTCTAGGCCTAAAATCCTCTAGAAATTTACACGAGACAATAAAAATATTCTCATGTCACCAATATGTAACCTACCTATTTGGATCATTAGTTCTCATGTCACAAACCATAATCACCATCTTCTCTAATCAAGTTAGTGGTGGAAGATAAATCCTAAATTTAGAAGTATTAGTATCCTATATAAATTGTAACATTTCATATCACTTAGAAATTTGAGCACCTCAACGCGAACCATCCTTTTAATCCAAGATTAAATCAAAATTGATATTAAATACATAAAATTCTCCCAAAAACTTATTAAACCTCTACCAATGGAAAAAGTGCATATCTCCTTCTCCACGAAATGCAACTTACAAGTCTTGTATATAACTATTCACTTTTAGAAGAAATATTTAATTTTATTACAACTTCTAACTTCTCAACTGTGTTTAATTCCTAATGAAGGTTACACACAAATTTCAATAATGAATATTTGGATATTCATTATTACTTAACTAGATTAAGAATGTATCTAGTTAGGAATAACAATATATTTAATCTTCTGTCAATTAGCATCCAATTCTAATGAATATATCTGTGATAAATACTATCAATTACACGTGAGATTTAAGATGGAAACATCGAAGGGGATATGTCCAAGGAGTCAAATTGGAGGAAGATAAATAATGGGAGAGGAACATGGGAGAAGAAAGACGTGTTTGATGGTGGTGAAGTGTAAGGGCGGGAAAAATGGAATGGGGAAACAATGTTAAAGTCAACCATTTAACAATCTGGTAAATGTGCTCAAATTTATAAATGTGATTTGGATCAAATTATATATGTGAGCCTAAAGGGTCCAAAATAAAAATTTGGGGATTGTAATAGGTTTCTATTTAAAAACATAGCGACGATGGTTTCTTTTTGTAGCCCTTTGTAACCTCGTTTCCTGTTGCAAGATTAATCAAATATAAGAAATAACTAATGTACAAAAAACCATTAATAATTGAGCTCACACATCGAATGTCCATATGAGCGATAAGTAAAAAATATATGTCAATCGAGGTCAAACAATCAAGGTTTATGATGTTACAAAATTAATTTTTTTGAGATATTTGATGAGGACATAAATGGAAAGTTGGAAATGAACATGTGAGAAGTAATTAATTGTGGATGCAACATGATAAAGAAAAGAAAAAACATAAAATAAATTTAAATGGAAAGTTGAAACCCATATGTTCATTCCAAGCATTTAACAAAAAAATGATGGTTAAGATTTGTAGAAGATATGATGGTGAATATTCGATAAAGAGTTGATGGCATGTGCCAGGTCGTTTTTGGTGGCAGAAACATAGTAACTACCATAAAATTGGGGTTATTGTATTTTTATTTAAGTGTTAACGGTTTCAAGTGGGAAGTGTTTAAATTTTTAGGTAAGGCAAAGAAGCGAATGGAATTCTGGAAATAAAATGGTGGGATATAAATACATGCATGTCAACCACTACAACTTAGAATGTTCCCACCCATATATTGT
This sequence comes from Taxus chinensis, assembly GCA_019776745.2. Classification (NCBI taxonomy): domain Eukaryota; kingdom Viridiplantae; phylum Streptophyta; class Pinopsida; order Cupressales; family Taxaceae; genus Taxus; species Taxus chinensis. The sequence goes on from CM034149.1 coordinate 214,760,935, forward strand.
CTATTTTATGTGCTCTTCTTTATCATCTCAAAATCACTTGCATTATTCATATGAGTGCAAATGGTGCTTTAAGGGACCAAAAAAGAGGAGATGCCTTTAAGTGATAGGATAAATAGTGAAAGGTGGGTTCTATTCGTCAATCAAGCTTGTTATTTTTTGTTTCAAAACACTAAGGCTTGTTGGTATCCAAATTGATTATCCTTTTGCAAGCTGAGCAGCATCACATATTTAACAAGAATCCTAGAGACAAATGAATCATCATGTATTTCATTTTGTAGCCAGGGAGGCGATTCAGCTGGCTCTTTATCATTTAGATTTTATAGAAATGGATAACACCCTCAAAAGGATTTGATCTATCTTCAATACTTTAGGTTATGCCTTTCAACCAGGGTGAGAGGACCCATTTTGTAACCTCTGTCAGTGAAGGAGAATGAAGATATCCTTCTTTGCACGAATTCAAAAGGAAACCTTGGGAAAATATGATCAATGCACCACAATTTAACTCTCACGAGTTGTCACTTCTAAAAAATGGTGATATTTTCTAAACAAGGTTAAGGTTACTAAAGACATTATGGAATCCTGATTGCTTCTGCATATTTTGGAAGAAGAATTTATTCAGTTTTGGACATACTGGGAAAAAAGGGGTAGTTCAGGTAGGATTCATTATTTTTTGAATAATTTTTGGTGGGAGATTAAAGCAGGATAAACTTGATTTTTGCCAGATCTTTGAGAACCTTCACAACAATTGGAAAACTAAATGACAAAATGCTTCAGAATAGCTAAAATATTTCTTCAACCAGAAGGTGTGCATCAATGGAGGCCCGGATTTACACAGTTTCACACAATCTCCAAGAATTTAACATGAAGGCTTGAGCTAAAGACTCAATTAAACATTAAATACCCTTGGTTCCTCATGCCTAAGATACACTCAAAGGCTTACAGACAATCTTTATCAACAAAATGACAGTAAAGTGATTTTAAATTGTTTATCTCATTACAGGATGAAGGCTCTTCTCATAATGAAATTTCAAATGCCACTAAACTATCACAGGGATGAGATCCTGTGTGATTCAGAGGGATTTTAACACAAGATTGCAATAGGAACAACAAAAACTACTTGCAAACATTCTGAAAAATAAAGTAGACACAAATTTTGCCCAAGATTAACATAGATTAATTCGAAGTTGATTAGATTCATCAGCAGGGGAATGTTTCTTGAACAATCTCAGAGCTTGTCAATGGTTTGTACACTTGCAACCAACTTGACATGATCAAATCTAAAACATAAGAGATTAATAGGTTTATCAAATGGTCTCTCAGGAAGATGGGATTTCTCAAATTTTCTCGTAAGAATTCAACCCCTGACCTTTTTCTTGACTAAAGCATGCTTTTTAGAACACTCAATTTACATTCAAGCTTTCCACCCAAGAAAATAATATTTGAGGAACCTTTGTTTGTTACATGTTTGATCATGATTTCCAGAAAATGACGTTTAACAGGTTTGCAACAAAAAGTTATTAGTTGTTCAAAAAGGTGAATCATTGCAAATATTTCCATCATTATTTTTAACTGGGGCACCCAAGTCATTCCCTCTGGAAAACATGTTTTTCATCCTTTGCACCTGCAACCTCCATCATTTCATCCTTTTCCCACTCTTTCTTCTGCAACTTTGCTCTGCATCCAATTTCTCTGGTAATTCACCTTTTTGCAAGTGCTCGAGCGAGCAATTTCAAACATACAACCGTTGATTCCTTGGACTTCACAAATTAATCTCTAAATCCATTCAGATTAGCACTTTGTCCACGACAAAAAATCAAGGAATTCAAATCAGAAAATGATGGGGTAATGCTTTTTAAATTTTATGACTTTTGGAGAAAAAGCACAGTTTTCACATTTTACCCCACACCTCCGCCTTTGAAAATCAGGCTTGACACATGGCTTAATCTGGGCCTTTGATGGAGTTACGACTCATTTTTTCAAATTTAACCTTTTTAACAAAAAGGCAAAATTTCCAATTTTCCTTCAGGCCAACTCTGGGCCTTCGGATTTTTGGGTCAAATTGTAACTTTTGATGTGGGCCCCAATAGAGCTGTGGGTCAATTTATAACTTTTCTCCCTTTTTACTAAAAGGGGAAAAAACTTCAAAATGACTGGGCGAACCGCCTTCCACTTCTAACTTTTGAAATATTTCACGTGTCCTTCTTCGGGGTCAAAGTAAGACTTTTTCCTTACGGGGTTGCGGGTCAATTTATAACTTTGCTCCTTTTTACGAAAGGGCAAAAAACTTCAAAACACCCTGGCGACCCATCTTCCACTTCTAACTTTTGAAATATGCCACGTGTCCTTCTTCGGGGTCAAAGTAAGACTTTTTCCCTGGGGGGTTGTGGATCAATTTATAACTTTTCTCCTTTTTTACAAAAGGGCAAAAAAATTCAAAATGCCCCAGTGACTTGCCTTCTGCTTCTAACTTTTGAAATATGCCATGTGTCCTTCTTCTGGGTCAAAGTAAGACTTTTTCCTAGCCTCTTCATAATTACTAGATAGCCAATCAGAGACTATCGGGGCCTGCGGGGCCAAATTGATATTTTTTGCAAATATATCAAAAAATTTACAAGTTATCACCAAAATAGACCCAACATGCCTCATCCAATCAAAAGATACCACGTAGCTGAAGATGCTGAGATATAATTTGACGAGGAAAACACTCCCGTCGAATAGTAAGATGTAGGGGAACTTCACCATTTGCACCCATAATTGAATTTTTCTTTAAGGAAAAATACAATTTAGAAATGATATAAGGCCCAAATGTGATCCACTGACCATGGATAACGATCTTCAATAGCATGGGTAAATTAGGAGAAAAACTTTCATGCATCCATTTGGGGAAATAGAAAATAGCGACAGAGCCCGCAGATTGAATGATTTTTTAGAGAAAAACGAGGGGGAGATCAAATTGAGCACCAAAATTGGCTCCGACTCAGGGATGGGAACTCCCAGTAAGTGCCACAAGAAACAAAATATTAGACCAAGTACCAAAAATAAACCATTGGGACAATGGAAGTCACGAGCCAAACCTTCCAAGAACAAACTGAGAAACCAAAAAAAATGACTGCCACGGACCAAGGGAGAAACCAAAATAGTAAAACATGAAAGTAGAAAAAAATGAAAGACTATAGACTGTAGTATGATGCATACCTTGATTCTGAGAAATCAATCAAGGAAATGTTTTCAAATGCCTTCCATTAACAGGAAATTCAAGAAATTCCCCATCTAGGTCTTTTAATAAGAAGGTATGCTCACCAATTCGAATTTCAATTGAATAAGGGCCCATCCACAAATGCATAAAAATTTCCATGTTTTCCCTTATCCTCGTGCCTTCTATCCCAGAATAGCACAAGATCTCCCACACTAAAAAGCTCTTGGAGTCACCTTCTTATTAAACAAATTCTTCAATTTCTCTCTGAATTTTACATGTCTCGGTGATGGGATGCCCTTCTTTCTTCATCTAACTCAACAATCTGATTGATGTGAGCATCATAGGGGACTAACCTCTTGATTTTCCAGGTTGTTGAAGAAATTGAAATGAAGACAATTACGTATGCAGGGGGTAGCATGAGCTTGAGTTCCATACACTAACTCAAATGGGCTCATTCCAGTAGCTCGTTTAATAGTGATTCAATCAGCCCAAACAATAAACTTCAACTGCTCACCCCACTTCCTTTTGTTCAACTCCAAAGTCCTTCTAATTATCTTCAACAAATTTTTATTGCTGGACTCTGCTTGTCCATTTCCTTGGGGATTATAATTGGAAGCATATGTCAAATTGATCCCATATTCATGGCACATGGCCACCAAAGGTTTATCCTCAAAAGCTCATGGCATTATCAACAACTATTTTCGGTAGGTACTCCAAATCTGTAAATGATATAGCTCAGAATGAAATCAATGACAATTTGGTGAGTTTCCCTTCTTGGTGGGGATTGCCTCCACCCACTTGGTGAAGTTATCTGTGGCCACTAATATCAACTTATGGCATGCACTTTAAGGATCTGAAATCTCACTAATGAAATCTATTCCCCATTTCCTGAATGGGGCTTAAATTGATATAAGATTGCAAAGGAAGGGATCTTGAAGCTTTCAGTCTTTCATAAAAAGTGTTGACAACTTTAACATTTTCTTACCAACAGAGTTGTATCTTTGAAAAGAGTTGGCCACCAATAACCAGCCCTTAAGATCTTATGAGCTGTGACTCTTCTTAGAAAAATGCCCCCCACAAACTCCTCCATGGAGATCAGCAATTATTTTAGGGTATTCATCTTTAGTAATGCATCTTAAGAGAACTCCCTCAGGGTTCTTCCAAGCTAACCCAAAATCAAGTAATGACATATTTTTGGGAAGCTAACTTAAGTGCTCTTTTCTGATTCTTTCTCAAATGTTCAGGGCACTGTAGATGTTTGAGATAAAAAATGATGTCCCTTGTACCATTCAGAATTTATCAATTTTTCAAGGACATTAATCCTTTCTTCTTCAACTTCATTTACCTCAATTTTCTATAGATTGCTCTCTGCCATAAGTTTTTCTAGGCCCAAACCTCTGACCAATTTTTTTGTTTGGATGTCCATATCATACTCTTGCAATTTGTTTACCCACCGGAATCTCTTGCTTGAAACCTCCATTTTTGATAGGATATCTTTCACCATGGTGTGGGGAACATAAGAAATGACTTTGGAACTCAGAATATATGGCCTGAAGACCTTTTTGCTTTTACCAAAGAAAATGCCTGCTTCTCCATGATAGTATACTTTAGCTCAACTCCTTGTAATGCCTTACTAAAAAAGGACAATTAGTCTTTCATCTCCCTCATCATCCTTCTTCTATAATACATATGCAATAGTACTTTCTGAAGTAAAAGAAAACATTTGGAAAGCCTTCTTATAATCTGGAGCTGCTAAAACAAGGGCATTCTTTAATGCTTCTTTGATCCCAACAAAATCTTGAATAGTTGCTTCTTCCCATTTGATACTTTGATCTTTCTTCAACATGCTAGTGATTGGGATAGTTAGTTCAGCAAAGTTGGAGATAAATCTCCTAATAAAATTAATATGCCCAAAAAAGGATTGAATTCCCCTTCTTGGTTCTTGGAATAGGAACTTTGTTGGTGGCTTCTACCCTTTCAGGATTAATCATGACCCCTTCCTTTGACACAATGTGTCCAAACAGCTTTGCTTTTTGAACTCCAAAATGGCACTTCTTGGGATTTAGTGAAATACCATACTCCCTGCATCTTAACAACATTTTTTCTAAGTGTTGCAAGTGGTCACTCCCTTTTTCTAGAGAAAACAGTCACATCATCTTGATATACAACAATGCAATCATCAATATAGCCAAAGAAAGCTACATCCATTGCTCTTTGGAAAGTGGCTCCAGCATTCATTAGACCAAAAGGAATTCTGACATATACATATGTTCCCCAAGGAGTGGTGAAGTTAGCCTTGATTCACTCTAATTCCTTCATAACTACCTAGTTATATCCAAAAAAACTATCCAAGGTGGATAACAATTCAGAACCAGTAACCAATTGTAACATATTGTCCATATTTGGAAGAGGGTAGTTATCCTTCATTGATGCTCTATTCAAGTTTCTAAAGTCCACACACAACCTTATATCTTCGTTCTTTTTTCTGACAGGTACCAAGTTTGCAACCCATGATGAGTACCTTGTGGGCTGTATGATTCCTCCATCCCTCATTTTTTTCAATTCTTCTTGCATCTTCAGGGAAAGGAGTGGATTGATCGGTCTCTATTTCTACCTAAATAGCTTGGCAGAAGCTTCGAAGGGAATTTCATGCTGGAAAAGATCCTCTCTGTATGCTTTCAATTCATAATAAGACCATGCTAAGTAGTCCTGGTATTTCTTCAACAATTGGAAATACGACTAATTTTATTCCTTGCTTAGATTTCTACCTAGCCAGATCTTACGTGGTTTATCCTTCGTGCCCAAGTCATGCTCTTCAACATCCCTCGAGGCTGACATGTGTCTGTTGATAATACAATCAACATTATCAAAGTTTGATTCAAGTGCTACCAAACCTCTGGGAATAGTATTAGTCTTCAACTGAATGATGTCTTTGCCAAATAAAGTCTCTTTTCCATCAGCCGCACAAACCATTGGCTCCCAATCTATACGTTGATCAGAAAATTCTCCTTGGTTCGACAAAAACCTCTATAGCTGGGGCATTGTCTTCGAACACTTGTCAGTGTTTAACATTTTCAGGAACAAATGGCCTAGTTAATATCTCAATATTATACTCACAATAGGGGGATACAGTACAATTTTCAAATCTGGACCCCAATACGGCCAATTTGTCTGCTAGAGTATTGTACTTCCTATCATGATGTATTATGTTGAAGGAGTCAAACATTTCAATGAAATCCTAGACTGCATGCTTATACTGCTTCATTCTTTGATTTTTTGTTGCATATAGTTTTCTAACCTGCTTGACAATTAGCTCTGAATCTCCTTTAACAATGATGTCTCTAATACCATATTTCTAAGAAAATTCTTAAACCCAATAACAGTGCTTCATATTCTGTAATATTATTAGTGCACTCAAAGTTGAGTTTAAAAGAAAAAACAAACTCTTCCTGGCCTAGAGATATCAGAACAATACCAGCACCATTTCCAAATTTAGAGAAAGCCCCATCAAACAACAAAGTCCAAGGAGAACCTACTTGTTTAAGAGACTTACATTGATCAATTTTGTGCTCTTTACCATCAGCAAATCCAACAAAGTTATCAGCATCAATTTCAGTGTATAACACTTCATAGGAAGCATTATTGGGATCCTCAATGAGATGTAGCATCTTCTTTTCACCATATAACTTTACAAGGCTGCCCTCAATAGGTATAGTGGCAAAAGACATATCCATTTACACACTCCCACCCACACTAGCAGCCCATTTTCTTGATAACAACATTCCCCATTTGGCAGGGCAATCAACAATAACAACATCTAGTTTTAAGTTCTTTCCTGGGTAGGCTGCAAGTTGCACTATCAAACCCTTGACACATCCAACCATTGACACCTCTCTGGAATCCATGGACAGTGCACTTCCCATAAGCTTGTTGTCACTTTGATATATAATTCATTCATGACCTCAAGAGGCATAACATTGCATGATGCTCCAGAATCAAACATATAGTTGTGTAACAGCCTGTCCCTGATAATCAGAGTAGTGAAAAATGGATCTACATTCAACTGGGACTCAACCAAGGATGTTCCCAAATATACTTCAGGTGGCTCACCTAGTTCTTCCAGTACTTGGGGGTTTTCCAACTCTGCAATGGTAGGAGGAGTCTCAACATTGTTTACATTTTTGCCTTGGGTAATCTTTTCTTCTTTCAATCCCAAATACTCAAAGGCCCTTTTCTTGTGCTCAGGAATCATAAGCAGCTCAACAATTGGAACATAAATCTTGATCTGACTCAAGACTTGGGCAATGTCATAAGGAACGTATTTGGGCAAGGCATCATTTGGAAGAAGACTAACAAACTCATTTGACATCAAAGTATTTTTAACAGTTTGAGCATGGGTAGGGATACCAGTTCTATTTGGGGAAACAAGGCCTTTGTTAGATGTATCTTTCTTAGGAGTTTCCTTTGGGATATTGGTGAGAACTGGAGTTTTTGGTTTGGCCTGAGGCCCTGCCCCTTTGACAACTTTACTCCTAGTGTTATACTCTTTTTCTTGGGCAACCACAACATTCATTAACAACTGCCTATCCTCCTCAGAAGGGATTCCTCCATCATAATTTTTAATCATTAATGTCCTTAAGTATTCAAAATCATTATTAGGAAATTCAAAAGCTTGTACCATATCTATTTCAAAATTATGAGAGGGAGGAAGGGGTAATACTTGATGAATGCAATCCCAGAAATTTGTAGTAGTTCTGGAACTGATTAATTCAGTCAAAGTTTCTCCTTTTCATAAGCTTGTAGAGCACCCCATCATGCACACATAATCATCAGTGTCATCATCAACTTCCTCAACTTCTTTATCTTCATCACATGGGACATGTGGCAACAAAAATTTGTCACACCATTCAATTTAATTGGCTTCTTCCATAGCAGAAACTCTGGTATTCAAAGGATCAGGCACAATTCTATTTTCATGGGCTTGGGGCTATCTATTTCTAGACCCCAGGGGTCCTTTGCCTCTGTCATCAGATCTCTGATCACCTCTGGGATGATTTTCAAATCTTTCTTGACCTTGTGGCTTGTGCTAACCTTGGGAACCTTGTCCAATTCCTTTCTCTACTCTGGCTAACTTGTAAGATATTTCTTTAACATCTCCAGGCCATAGTTTTTACAACCTCTTCTAGATCCACATACTTTCTTGAATGAGGCTTCTTTGGATTGATCAGATTGATACCTTCCCTCTTAGGAGGCTTACCAACTACCTTGATGTTATTTTCAATCTGCAAAGCCATGGTGAAGGCCTTCCTCAAAGTTCCTGGGTTCTTGTCCCTCAAATAATAGGCATCCTTTTTTTCAAAAGCATCAGAATACTTTATCAAACAAGAAACATCACTTGGCCTCAGGATTACAGGTAGCCTATTCAGGGTCTTATTGAACCTTGTATTGAAGTCATGAACAGATTCATTAGGATTCTTTTTAATATTTTCAAATTTTGATAAAAGAAACCTAGGGTCTGTTTTATCTCCATACTGCAATCTAAAAGCATTCTTCATTTCTGTCCATGAATCAATGGAGTTATCTAGCAAAAATTTATACCAGTCCCGTGCATCCTCCTCTAGAGTATGAATAAAAAAAATTATGTACACATCCTCAAATTTGATCTCAAAGTCTTCCATCATATTGACAAAAAGCTTTAAGTGTTGATCACCAGTAATAGCATTATTTCCTTGAAATTTAGGTAGTCTATTTCTAACATCTTGGGGGCACAACATTCAGATATCCAGCCATACCTCTAAAATCTATAGGACCAAAAGTGTTCACAAAAAATGGAGGTCTGGGTGGGGGCTGGGCCATATTGTTTTGGGGAGGTGATCTTACAGGAGAAATAGAATGATGAGGAGTGAGGGGTCTGTGGGGCACAAGAATGCAATTCTCAGAATGAATATTCTCTAAAAACTCTGTTTCTTGGAAGATCCTATCAGCTTTGGAAAACACAGGGACAAAATGAGACACAAAATTTTTAAACACAAATGAAGGACCCTCTCCAGTTGGAGAATTCAGATCTACAAAAAGACTACCTAATTCAAAAGCACTTGAGGAAGTATGGAAATCTTCAATGACAGGTTGATCAGTTTCCACAATTGATAACTCTTTTCTTGATTTTTAATCTCCAATAACTTTCCAGATTCTTCTTCCTTCAGAATTTGTCTTTCCCAATTCTGGAAACAACCTTCTAGTAGGGTCCTTAACAAAGAAATATCTTCTTCCTTCCAGATTTGAAAATATTAGTGATAAATTTCAATTGACAGAGGTTAAGACACTAGCATTTATCAAAAATTAATTCAACACGAAGTCACCACTAAGGATTTTCACCTTAGTTGTGCAAATGCACTAAAATTGATTTGTCAAATGTCTGTCAACACTAAATTCATGCAAAGATTCACATATATGACCTTCCTTTACCCGTATTTAACATTGATGATGTAAACTTAGTGTAAAAACCAACAAAACTAGAAATATTGCACACAAAACTTGTAACTTCACAAATCTTACAGATCTCAACAAAGGATGACGTTTAAATAATGTATTTTCACTTAGAGCATGTAAGAAACATTACCAGGGTCAAATATAAGAATGCCTTTGAAGGTCCCCGACAACAAAGCCAAAAAGTATTGGTATCCAAATTGATTCTCCTTTTGCAAGCTAAACAACATCACAGATTTAACAAGAAGCCTAGAGATAGATGAATCATCATGTATGTCGTTTTGTAGATGGGGAGGTAATTCTGTTGGCTCTTTATCACTCAGATGTTGGAGAAATGGATATCACCATCAAAAGGATTTGATCTATCCTCACTACTTTAGGTTGTGCCTTTCAACCAGGGTGAGAGGACCCATTTTGTAACCTCTGTTGGTGAAGGAGAATGAAGATATCCTTCTTTGCACAAATTCAAAAGGAAACCTTGAGAAAATATGATCAATGCACCACAATTTAACTCTCACGAGTTGTCACTTCTAAAGAATGGTGATATTTTCTAAACAAGGTTAAGGTTACTAAAGACATTATGGAATCTTGATTGCTTCTGCATATTTTTATAGTAGAATTTATTCATTTGTGGACATACAGGGCAAATAGGGGTAGTTCAGGTAGGATTCATTATTTTTGAATAATTTTTGGTGGGAGATTAAGCTAGGATAAACTTGGTTTTGCCAAATCTTTGAGAACCTTCACAACAATTGGAAAACTAAATGACAGAATGCTTCAGAATAGCTAAAATATTCCTTCAACCAGAAGGTGTGCATCAATGGAGGCCCAGATTTGCACGGTTTCACACAATCTCCAAGAATTTAACATGAAGGATTGAGCTAAAGACTCAATTAAAAATTAAAGACCCCTGGTTCCTCATGCCTAAGATACACTCAAAGGCTTACAGACAATATTTATCAACAAAATGACAGTAAAGTGATTTTAAATTGTTTATCTCATTACAGGATGAAGGCTCTTCTCGTAATGAAATTGCAAATGCCACTAAACTATCACAGGGATGAGATCCTGTGTGATTTGGAGGGATTTTAACACAAGATTGCAATAGAAACATCAAAACCATTTGAAAACATTCTGAAATAAAAGAAGACATAAATTTGCCCAAGATTAACATAGATTAATTCAAAGTTGATTAGATTCATCAGCAGGGGAAGGTTTCTTGAACAATCTCAGAGCTTGTCAATGGTTGTACACTTGCAACCAACTTGACATGATCAAATCTAAAACATAAGAGATTAACACATGTTTCTCATATGGTCTCTCAGGAAGATGGGCTTTCTCAAAATTTCTCATAAGAATTCAACCCCCGACCTTTTGCATGACTAAAGCATGCTTTTTATAACACTCAATTTACATCCAAGCTTTTCCCCCAAGAAAAGAATATTCGAGGAACATTTTTTTGTTACAAGTTTGATCATGATTTCCAGAAAATGACGTTTAACAGGTTTGCAACAAAAATTTGTCAGTTGTTCAAAAAGGTGAATCATCACAAATATCTCCATCATTGTTTTAACTGGGGCACCCATTCATTCCCTCTGGAAACACGTTTTTCATCCTTTGTGCTTGCAACCTCCATCATTTAATTCTTTTCCCATTCTTTCTTCTACAACTTTGCTCTGCATCCAGCTTCTCTGGTAATTCACCTTTTTGTAAGTGCCCGAGCAATGCACAACTTCAATAGTTGAGTCTGTCCTTTCTCAACCTTAGATTAGATCTCTAAATCCATGGAAAAATATGATTCGAAGACAAAAATGACTGGGGTTACTTTTTGCATTTTATGACTTTTGGAGAAAATGCGTAGTTTTCACATTTTTCCCCGCCCCTCCACCTTTGAAAATCAGGCTTGACACGTGGCTTAATCTTGGCCTTTGATGGATTCGTGGCTCATTTCTTCAATTTTACCCTTTTTAACAAAAAGGAAAAATTTCCAATTTTCCTCTGCCGACCCGCCTTCCTGCTTGTAACTTTTGATGTGGGCCCCAATAAAGCTGCGGGTCAATTTATAACTTTTCTCTCTTTTTACAAAAAGGGAAAAAAACTTCAAAATGACCCAGCAACCCGGATTCTGCTTCTAACTTTTGAAATATGTTAGGTGTCCTTCTTCGGGGTCAAAGTAAGAATTTTTCCCTACGGGTTTGCTAGTCAATTTATAACTTTGCTCATTTTACAAAAGGGAAAAAAACTTCAAAATGCCCCGGTGACCCGCCTTCCGCTTCTAACTTTTGAAATATGCCACATGTCCTTCTTCGGGGTCAAAGTAAGACTTTTTCCCTATGGGGTTGCAGATCAATTCATAACTTTGCTCCTTTTTTATAAAAGGGAAAAAAACTTCAAAATGCCCCGACGACCCGCCTACCACTTCTAACTTTTGAAATAAGCCACTTGTCCTTCTTCGGGGTCAAAGTAAGACTTTTTCCCTGCCTCTTCGTATTTGCGGGGCTGCGGGGCCAATTTGATATTTTTTACAAATGTGACCAAAGTGGAAAATTTCACGAAAAAGACCCATCGGGCCACATCCAATAAAAAATGAACACATACCCGAAGATGATGAGATATAATTTGATGGGGAAAACACACCCGTCGAATAGTAAGATGCAGGTGAACTTCACCATTTGCGCCTAGAATTGAATCTTTCTTTAAGGACAAAGAATTTGGAAATGATATAAGGCTCAAATGAGACTGATGACCATGAAGAAGGATCTTTAACAACATACAAATGAAGAAAAACTTTCATGCATCCATTCGGGGAAATAGAAAATACGTCAGAGCCCACAGATTGAAGAATTTTTAGAGCAAACGGGGTGAGATAAAATTGAGCACCAATAAGGCTTACAATTGGAAAACGTTTAATTTTATAGGTTAGACGTATACATGAATGTAATGTTTAAAATTTAAAGGTGGTAATCAAATAATCGCATGTACTGCAACTATTCGACATAGTGTATTATTCCTACATAAATAATATATGTGACATGTGCTTCACCTATTCGTTTCAACCTCGTGCGCAATATTCATGTCAGTGTGATGCAAGATTAAAGGGGTCAGAATAAAAATGGTGAGAATTCAGCCACGACCAAATTTGAAACCCAACCAAAGTGATTTCTTCTTGTAGTTATTTGTAAGAATGATTCTCAATTTAAATCTTGAGTTATTGAAAAATATCAAGTGATGCAAGACACAATCATTCATAACTAAGTCCCTCTGGGGAATGGAAATATGAACAAAGGGAAAATTCTATATGTCGATTGAGGTTTTCTATTTTTTATTTAAATTTTTTATGGTGTCAATTTTCTTGGTTGCATCACATTTAATTTGCTAGATAAGGTGAAGACATAGATGGAAAGTAAGAAATAAAAATGTGGGAATTAAAAGCTTGCATTATATGCACCTATTCCATAGATAAAATTCTTCCTAGCCAAAGGACATCTACTACATTTTCTACATTGTATTGTCTCAATCTCACTCCATGTCCTAGTGAGGACTTATCATTTCTACGATGTAGCTCACCTCTAATGGAGGCTCTATTATGTTCATGTTTGCTAAGTTGTGGTACAAATCTATTACAGAGGCCTAAGATAATGCTTACGTTTCTTCTCAAGGTCCTAGCCTCCCAATTCGACCCTGGAATCCTACTAGACTGAGTGGTGGAGCCCTCACAAATGATTCTAATATGGTGTTCTTATTTCACTCACCACCCAACATGGAAGCTCATGTGGGTGAGATTATCAGCAATTTCAAGTGATCTGAAACCCCCATTACATGCATGGTCACATATTTATATTTTTTAAGTGGATGGCGCCATATGAAAAAATACAAACAACATCAAGTTTAAGAGATTCATGCATGAAGATGGGCCACGTGGGTGTGTACAATCAAATATATACGTGAACAAATAAAAAAAATATGTCGTTGCACCCTCTTTTTTACTTTGATGCAACCTGTATGTGTGGTGTCAGAATCAATAACATGTTTTCCCTTATATACACTTTAGAAAATGCCTTCGACATAAAAATACAAAACAAACATGCACCAATTAATTTTTGCCATGTGCAAACATGTTATAGATAGATTATTTTAAAAAATAGGACCTATTTCAAACAAAACTCTTAAAAACAAATCAAATAAAAATTTAACATAATGACACAGGAGTTACAAAAAACCATTAATAACCCACATGCTATATAATACTTGGAAACTAAGTCTTAACCAAATTAATTTTATTGATAACATGTTTTATCCATAGACCAAAAAATAGTGTCATAATCTCAAAAATTATCTAGTCAACCCTAGGGTTGCTAACCACACTCTTTTTTGTGACCACCGAAGTTGGTTAAAAATGATAAAACCACAACCAATCCTGAGTAGTAAAATAAAAACCTACAAGATAAACCCAAAGAAACAGAGATAAAAAATCTAAAGGTTTTTTTTGGCGGATGTATAAAAATATTTGTGCTTGTTTGAGGTTGAAAAGTTAAGGTTCTTGATTGTACGACATTACATTTGTTGAGATACTTGATGATGACATGAGTGAAAATTTGGAAATGAACATGTGGGAAGTAAATAATTGTGGATCCAATATGATAAAGAAAAGAAACAACCTAAAATAAGTTTGAATGAAAATTTGAAACCCACACGTATATTCGCAGGACAAAGGTACAAAACCCAATAACACTGCTTGCTTCTTGTAGAACTTTGTAAGCCCCCATCTCAGTCATATGAGAGAAATGATCTATTGGTCATACTTTGTATTTTTTATTTTATTTTTTCGAATTCAAGGTTGTCAAGTGGATGCCATATAATTTGGTAGATAAAACTGGTATATGAATGGAAATTTGGACATTAAATGATGGAGATTAGATACTTGCATGCCCTGTACCTATTCCATAGAACTAATTGTTCCAACGCAAAGAATATGTGCTATATGTATTACACTTTATAGTGTGGATGTCATTCAAACTAATTACATGAGCACAACTGCCAAGTAGATTTTCTCAACCAATCAAGCTTCAATATGTTTTTATTTCATGGCATCACTGTTTTCGATTGGACAACTTTGAATTCGATAGATAAGACACAAACATGAATAGAATGTTGGAAATCAAAAGGTTTGAATTAAATACCTACATGTCCCATACCCATTCCATGAATCATATTGTTCTCACCCAAATAATATATGCTATTTGTGCTCTATTTATGCATTTTAATGTCAGAAAGAGAGGAAAAAATGGGGAAATCGAAAAGGTGACAATTTTTAATTCGATAGATAAGACACAGACATGAATGAAATGTTGGAAATAAAAAGGAATTAATTAAATAACTGGATGTGCCGTACCCATTCCATGGATCATATTGTTCTCACCTAAATAATATAGCTATTTGTGCTCTATGTAAGCATTTCAATGTCAAAAAGAGGGGGAAAATGGGGAAATAAAAAAGGTTCATGGTTGAACGGAATGTTAGAAATCAAAAGGTGTGAATTAAATACTTGCATGTCCCACACCCATTCCATGGACCATATTGTTCTTACCCAAATAATATATACTATTTGTGCTCTATTTAAGCATTTCAATGTAAGAAAAAGGGAGATAAAAATGGGGAAATTGAAAAGGTGACAATTTTTAATTCAATAGATAAGACACAAACATGAATGAGATGTTGGAAATCAAAAGGTTTGAATTAGATACATGCATGTCCCACACCCAGTCAATGGATCATATTGTTCTCACCCAAATAATATCTGCTATTTATGCTCTATTTAAGCATTTCAATGTGTGAAAAAGGGAATCGAAAAGGTCCAGGGTTCAAAACATAATCTGGATGCTTGTGTCTTGTAGAATTTTGTAGCCTCCATATCAAGTTGGAATCTCAAGTAGTTTTAGGAAAATAGGTTTTGTGCGAACAACCATCGATAATGAGGCCTTCAAGCAATTGCCTTTAATAGTTAAAAGTATAGTTTATTTGTCAAAGCTTGTTATTTTTTGTTTCATAACACTAATTAGGCTTATAATTGGAAAGTATTTAATTTGATAGATAAAGATGTATACATGATTGAATTTTTGGAAATTTAAGTGTGGGAATCAAATACTCACATATTTAGAACCTATTTGACATAGCGGATTGAATCAAAATATATTAGAATTTATATGTTACGAATGAACAATTCAATCAACTAATTTCGGTGGATTCATTTGAGATTTTTTTTAGATTTAAAGGAGCAATTCCAACATGTACTAAAGATGCATACATGGTGGCAAGGCATGTCTTCAAGATTGTACCATGAAGAATTGATTATGGCCACCATATGCACAACATGGAAGCCCATCTTTTTAGTATAACACTATTTCCGGGTCACTGTTCTTGGCCAACGACGTCGTGAACTCTTGAATTTTTCACCATATAAATTGAAGAGGCGTGCTTATGATTGATTATTTTTCTTGTCTGTTTTCATTGCATGAAAATGATGAGGAAGATGAATGTGGTCATTTTGCTAGCATCGTTCCAGTTTTTTGTGGGCATTATGGGAGATAATACGACCATTGCTGAGTTGTATGAGGTGGCGTCCTCTCTTGATATGTTTATGGATGATGTCCCTGACATGCCTAAGCTCAGAGGCTATGTCTACAAGGACAAGAAGTTGAAGTCGGACGAGCTTCGGATCAGAATGTTCAAGACAAAATGGGTATTCATCATTGATCAAAAGAATATATTTGAGCTCTTTGTTAATTATTATGAACTGCAATATTTATTAACTGGTTGGTTTTTGTTTTAACATAAATTTCACAGGGACCTTCCTTCGAGCACTGTGTATGCCTTTGGATTGTCGAGGAAGATGAAAACTTTACTAGGTCCTATGATCGAAGCGGTACAAGGGATCATGGTAAGGGATCAAGGTTCAAAATTGAGCCTGTCACAGCCCTTCCCAAGGCCTCAAACTTGTCAAAAAAAGGGTGGGTAAAAATTTATATGTCAAAAAAATTTCAAAATGTAAAAATTGTTTGACATTAGAGAAGTGCAAGTTACTTTTCAAATTGTCAAAAGAAGGGTTATGGTGACAAATGTTTGTCAACAATTTGTGTGAAATTTGTAAATCTTATAAAATATTTTTGATGAATTCTACAAGCAACAATAACCTCTAGCTTTCCAGGCTCTACTTGTGACTCACAAATACATTAGACAAGACATATTAAACAATTATCAAAAGTTTTAATATAATAAATATATTACTACTATAATGTTATTGAGGTCAAATCCCAAGTTTCTAATTAGTTATTGATGCCAACTCAACGAATACATGAGCACAAATATGTAAAAACCAAATATTAAATATTACTATTTTATAGTTCTAGCACTTGTTTGGGAATCATTTGGATGTTTTATTTGCTACCTTATATTTTTTTGTTTATTTGTTATAGGAGTTGCCTTGAGAATTAGAGAGCGTAGTTAGGATTGACTTGTAAACAAATATCTTCCCACTTGAGAGCTTGCAAAACATGAATTAGAACAAATTGAGCGTGTAGAGTGGCCAAGAGCTCGGTATGGGATGTGATGGATATCTAAGATCGGGGCAGAGCTTAGAGAAAAGTGTTGAGCTGATTTGAAAGGGAGAATTCAATTTGCAACTCGCAATGTAGGGTGTCGAGTAGGCTCTATGGGAGACACATTGGTGTCAAAGGGTGAGATGGACTCACAATGGTCTTGATCTAGATCACCCAAAACAATTTGAACTTAGTGTGTAGACAAGCCAAGGGCCAAGATGATTGGATTAGCTTGGTTTGTATTCAATGGAGAAGAAGATCGAGGAAAAGGTAGTTGGGACTTACTTTCAGGGAAAATAAAGTTTGAGTCACTTGAGGATCTCATCCATTACAACCCTTGTAAAGAAGAATCGAGCTAAGTGTTGAGCTAATCCCTAATAAAAATGTTTATTGGACCTATCCGAGATGGAAGAATGTAGTGTAGAGGAGACAAGTTCTTTACAAAGGGGGTGAATAATCAGAGATAAGCTTCTTTGTTCATTGAAATCACCCCTCCAAGTCATCATTAATATCATCTCATTAACCATTGTTCAATAGCATTGATGTGGAGGCCAACAAGAATTTTATATTTACAGTTGTGTTGAAGACACTACATATCAACTATATGCCTAAGGAGTAGAGGAAGAGGTTTGTGGACATATTCAGGGAAGATTATGAAGGGTGTGTGTGTTTAATGGAGTAGTCTAATTTGGTAATACATCATTTATGTATAGTAGATCTAAATACATATTGTGCATGAGGTAAAGCTCTTGGCTCTAAAATTTAACCAAGAATATCTTGGTGTATCTTTCCGTGACATAGTAAGTGTGGGTGTTTCAATGTATGGATGCATATTTTCTTTAATTTAGTTGGAAAAAATCTAATTTAATGCATTTTACTAGTTAAAAATTGCATGGGTTTTAATTTTACTGGTTTAAATCTGAGTGAATTTTTTTAATTGAAGTGATAAGAATCCAAATGGGTTTCAAATTTAGCACTAAATTCCAAGTAGAAGTTAAAGTTACTTATTTTATTATTTACATGTTTTTCATAATGATTTTGATAAGAGATCCAAGTGTCCCACACACAGTTTGATGGTTTCTATGTGTTTACTGATTTGCATGTCTTCTCATACAATTATAATTTTGTTTATTTATTTATCAAATTTATTTAATGCTTATTTTAGTTATGATGATTTTAAGAAAATTAGAATATTACAAATTTAGGATTTTATTACATCATAATTTGATTATTTTACTAGTTTAAATACATCTTAATTTTACATCATTCTAATTGAGGGGTCATTTTGTCCGGATTACAATTTCTCATTTTAAAAAATTATCTTAATTTTTATGACGTGGATATTTGATTTATTACTTTCATATGAAGTGTAAAATATTCATACTACTTCTCATCATTTAAAGCATGCTCCAATATTTGCCCTTCACAATAAAATTCAGACCCGCCCTTCAAATTTCATCCCTGTAAGGGATATTTCAAACATTTGTGAGATGGGAAAACTATATCCCCCAGAAGTATATTCTTCCGTGGGATCAGTCATTAAACACTACAAATCCCAAACATGGTGGGATCCCCACGGTTGTTCATTTGCATGGTGGAATCCACCAATCGAAAATTGATGGGCACCCCTTCACCCGCTTTACAGAAAACTTTAGCGAGTGAGGGATGAGGTGGAAGAAGAGCGCATACCGTTACATAAATGTGTAGTAGTCGGGGAATCTGTGGTACCATGATCACGTCTTGGGACTTACTAGAGTTAATCTCATAACTGGCATTCTTGGTGCTTATGTTATTCCCAATCCAAAGGTGGAGAGGAAAAAAAATCGTCAGATCATATTCTCTAAACTACCTGCACCATTCGATTTATGTTGATATGGATTGTATGGATGTTGTTAGGTTGTCAGATTCAACTGGTTGCCCTCTCCTATATACTAGCAATATTATGTGAAATGTACGATGGAAACGTTGAAGGGTATCTTTGGAAGAAGTCAAATTTTAGGGAGAGAAAGAATAGTAGAAGAAGAAGGGGTTATAGGGTGGAGAAGTGAGAGGGCGGAAAAAATGGGAAGGGGAAACAATTTGAAACTTTATCATCCAACAATGACACAAAAATATGTCAAAGTGCAACTGCCAAGTAAATTTTATCTTGTAATCAAGCTATGGTATTTTTATATTTAATGGTATCAAGGCTTTTCGAATAGCGGAAGATAGATTTTATTTGTCAAAAAATCTTCTTATTATTTCGTTTTGTAGCAGTAAGGGTTCCTATGCGGTGATTTTCGCCTTGAATTTTTTTATCATTTTCTTTAACTCTAGAGTTATTATGTTGCGAGAAGAATTTGGTTTTATTTGAACATTAGGTGGTCATACCTAGATTATTTGGGTCTGTAATTTTTGAATCCTAAAAGCTCAAGATTTTGTTCCTAGGAACACATGTTCAACATAAATATGAATGAATGCGAAACTATATGAATTGTTTTTATAAAAAATATTAAAATAATGTCAAAGTATCTTATCTTAAATTTGTAACATACTTGTAATCATTTAAAATATATAATTTTTATTATGGATTGGAATATTGGGAAAAAATACAAAATACATACAAAACTATATAGTTGGGTGTGATAGTACATCGACAACTATCCTTGAATCTTCAACGATTCAGTGATCTTCCAATTGTGAATACAGAGCACAGAAAGATTACTGCCATGCACGCAACACATATTCCTTAAAACTGAAGATAGTAATAGATTTGATAATTTAATTTGATAAAAGGAGTAGAACTGAGTTGAGACATAGAGCCATGTGAAACATCATCTCTAAGAAATAAAGGGGTCACCCAACTGAGAAACCATTGGAAGGTAGCCTCTTCCGAGCTAAACAATATTGTCTACGCCATCACAACTGCCATCATGCTTGTGTCCGCATCCAAATTGGATCCCTTCAGCACCAAGAGGGGCCCCCATGACCTCAATGAAGGTGCCTTGCTTATGATACTGAATGTTCCATAAGCCATAACTCTATCCTAGGAAGAGTCAGGTCCATATTTATACTTGAACTCAAGGACTTCGTTACCTTCGTTTCCTTTCTAGGAGTTGTCTGTGCAAGTGAAATAGATGTAGTGATCGTAGATGGTGTCTTCTTGTTGCTTGTACCTGATCGACCTAATGGAGATGTTGGATGGGTTCTCGGTAGGCACAAAAATAATCACTGATGTCCCCATCGAAATGGAAGGCATTTTAAAGGCGACACTCGAAGTTCTTAAGTTTCCCTTTCACGACATGTTAAAAATCCTTTTTCTGGATTGTCCGCCGCTGCCAAGTGTGGTATTCCAGATAATATGTGATGATTTTACAATGGTACGGTGTGTCATAACCAAACCCTCCCTCTCCCCTTATATAATTTAAAGTAAATAAATTTTTAGATGAACTACCCTATTTTAATATTCGAAGGATCTCATAAAGAAGGAAAAATATAAATCTCAATAAACAATATATATATATATTACAATTTAAAATATTCATTTTAATAAATTAAATCTGAATACACATTGCTTTCAATGTTTCCACGGAGATGAATAGCCAGTGAAGTGTGAATGGTTGAAACTAATTAATAAATTTGATGAGAATGCATGATAAAATGTAATAGAAATTGTTTTCATAAAATTTTAATCAAAATATTTAATTTAATATTATATACTATTAAGTGATTAAAATATTGAAAATGTAGAAATATATCAACATAAATATAATTGAAAAATTATATTTTAAAAAGTAGTATTTCAAGTATTAAATAATTAATTTTAAATCATATACATAATTCAACAAAACCACATAAAATGAATAAAAGAACACATCTCTGAGTATATATTTCCACATTAATATAATTTATTTTTGTTATGCAGTAATTCAGAGCCACTGATATGGTAAAGACACATTCACCAAAATAAATTCGAGTTTTACGTTGTGAGCATCAACTCGTTAAAACAAATCCATGAGTAAGACTATGTTGACATTTCGGGGATGAATTAATGGTGGTGTGACTATTCCCCTACGGTACAGTGTGTCAGAAGCAGAGATAGTGTATTCACATTGAATAGTTTCCACAGACAAATGTCAATTCATGCACGACACCTAAATCTACACCATTGATTTTCTGATATTTTTCAGCAGTGACTAGCCTCCATCCACTAACAAACTGATTGTGTACGCCTTTGGCGTAAATATAAAGGACGTTATTAAAATCATTTCCAATGCCACGATTGATCACTACGTCCTTCTCGTTTCATTATATACAAGTCCAAATGCCACCCCTTGCCCTTAACCGTTCGATCACCACAAAACTTACCATAATGATAACAAAAATGGCAAAACAAAACCAGAATGATGCGGCAGTAGCCAATGGACATCCTCATCTTACACATGTGGCATACAAACTCTCCCTAACTACACGCGTGAGAGGAAATCCTGAAAAATATTTACCCCAACATCAAATACAATATACGTAAAAAAACAATAATAATTTCACGCAGGGTTTTTTTGTTTCGTACATCAAGTTATGAGGGTTTGAAGCCTTTCATCTAGTAGCAGATTAGTCGCAGTCATTTTTTTTGTGTATAATATCCTATGTTTGGGGTAGCCTTTTTTTCACTGTTAGTTTCGACCTCATGACACGGAGAAGCCGTAGAGGATCCTGTGAGAATGATTTTTTTCGGGTTTTTTACGCCATTGTCTTAAAAGGGTCATGAATTTTTCTTCCTCTTTGGTCTTGACGCAGTGCTTTTAACGGAGGTGCAACGATTCCCCTGCGGTATGGTGTGTCGGAAGTGGAGATAACGCCACTGTGTCATATGTCAATGCATGCACTCAAAATTCAGTCTTTATTGTTCACATTCGGAGCGGTGTCAAAATGAGCCACCCTCAATTCTAATAAAGAACGTCTTCGGCGTAATTATTTGGAATATGCCTTGAATGTAATAATATGATTTCAATAAATAATCAATAATAATTCAATAAAATGAAAAATTTCATTCAAATTAAAATGTTGAAGCTAATATTTAAATCTAAATTAGTAATGAATAGAATATAACTTATATACATTAGTCCTCAAGAATTACAAACAAACAAATATTAATATTAATTTTCTAAATATTTTGCCTTGAAAATGTTAATATTAATATTATGGGAGGAATTTTCTTAAAAGAACGAATGCGTTACTAAGATAAAAGATAAATATAAGTGTTAAAAAAATACAAGAAAAGGGCATCACACTATTAAATGAATGTTTAAGTTATGAAAAACCATAAACATATAAGGAGAGAATTGAATAGAAATTTAAGTATAAGTAGGTAAACTACATGAAGTTATTACCATATAAAAAAGCAACTAAAAATATTGGCTCCTCAAAATAAATTTCATTAACTTCTTGGTATTGTTAGATTTTAAGAAAAAGAAATCCCATATGATTAAAGAATTTGGTGAAATAGAATAGGATTTGATTAAGTATTGAATATTGAATTATATTAATCATGATGTTTATGATATACAAAATAAAATTATTATGTGAATCAAAATTGATAAAATTTATAATTCTAACGGATAATAAAAATAAATTTTAAGAAATGTTATTTTATGGAAAAAAAAGTAGTTATATATATTTAAGGTATCATAGTATTAAAATATTTAATAATTAGAATAACAATAATATTAATGGAGAAGAATTTTTCTTTTTATTTGATTAATAATTTTATATTTTGGTGGTATACTTATTAAATTTGTGTAGCATTATTTATCTATTTATCTATATTATATATTATAAATATATATTTAGTAATTGTTATATGTTTATCCTCATTTTAAAATACTTATTAATATCAAATATTAGTATATAAGGAAATATTAATTTCAAAATTCTTATTTTAGATTTTTTATATACCAACTGAATAAATAGTTTATTATGTTCGAACAAATTTATATTTGGAGATCAATTAATAAATTACTCCACCATTCCTATTATTATTATAAGGACACTTAATACTTATACACAATTATTAATGTGATTGCTTGAGATTACATCTATCTTGGAAACACTAACATGATAGGAACCACAAGCATGCCATTAATTTTAGATTGACGAGGATAAAATAATAATAATGTGAACCTTAGGACATTTTATTACTATATCTCTATTTTAAAACAAAACCCTTTACTTTAATGTGGAGAAAAACACTTAAAATATTATAATATATTTATGCGGACTCATAATTATTCCTTATAAATTACATTATTTTGAGATCCATTTTAATTGTATTTGATATTTACATTTGTCCTAAACAATATATTAGTTGTATGATATTAGAGTATTGAAATATTGAAACTAAAACCTATAACAAACCACAAACCTCCTTACACCATCGAGAAAACATCAAGTTTATCATATTATACAACTAAAATCATGACATATGGTACTTTGTAGATGTTTGAAAAATTCAAGTCTTCGCATACTCGTGAGCTTAAACAAACTAAAATATACCTCTAAGTGTAAAAATTCACATTCATTTATTATTAGCAATCGTACATGAAGTGTACGATGTGAACACCGAAAGGGATCTATTGGAGAAGTGAAACTGGATGAGGAGAAAGAAAGGGAGAGGAAGAGGGATGTAGGAAAAGACATTTGAGGGTGGAGAAGTGCATGGGAAAGGAAAGAGGGATCTAGGAGCCAAAGTGAAAATAAATCCTCTAAAAAGTTGATGACAAGTTTCTCATTTGTAAGGAGGAAACTCGTGTTGTGGAAGACATAGATGGAGTTGTTGCGGGAGATATATTTGAAAATGTAGGTAACGGATGGAAAAATTTTCTGGGGAAAATAATCGTTTGAATTTATAGTTCTTGAATTTATTAGGTAGTTAGAAAAAATATAAATGTAATGGGAATTTGAACGCATGTTTTATGGGACACGTTAGGTTCAAGAAGACATAAAGTGTACTTAGAAAGTTAAGGTAGCGATATCATGCAAACTTTAGATTGGTTTTTTTATCCAATTACCAGGTTAACGATTTGGGTACTATAGTATTCATGTGAGTGCAATATGTGTCTACATGGGAAAAATAAAAAGGGAAAATCCAACATGTTCAAAGTGTGGAGCCAAACTAGAATGACTACTTGTCGCATAACTTTTTAGGCCTCATTTTAAGTTGTGAGGTCAACTAAATGCAGGAAGTAGATAGACGGACATGCGTTGATAATTGACACCTTCCAACGATTGTTCATATGAGTCAAAGGTAGATCAAGGCCTTGGATTGCATGACCCACATGCTTTGTATGGATCATATTGTTCCTACCTAAATATTATCTATTTTTTGTGCTCCACTTAAGCATTTCAATTTGAAAAACATGACACAATAAAATTTGGGGAAAGTTGGAAAGTTTTAGGGTTCGAAACCTAGGATAAATAGATGCACTCTGTAGAAATTTGTAGCCTCCCTTTCAAATTGTAAGCTCAAGTAAGTGTAGGAAAATAAATGGTGCACAAATAAAGACCACTAATTGAGTCCTAGGAGCAATCAGACATATCAGTGAAAGGTATATTTTATCTGTTAACAAAGTTTGTTTTTTTATTTTATGGTATCAAGCTTTTTTTATTGGATGAAATTTAACTGGATATGTAAGATGTAGACATGAATGGATTGTTTTAAATTAAAAGGTGGAAAATTAAATAACTACATGCCCCACACCTATTCCATGAAGCAATTTATTCATTCCCAAATAATATCTACTTTATATGCTCCACTTAATTGTCATAATCTCATGCGATTTATTCGCATGAGTGAAATCTAAGTTTAAAGGGGCCAAAATAAAAATTTATGTGAATTCACAAGGGTCCCAATTTGAAACCCATACGCACAACTTGTTTCTTACAAAAATTTGCAGGATTTGTTTTGCAGTTGTAAGCTCAAAAAATTATAGTGAAGTAGGTGATGTACGAAAAAGCATTGATAATTGAGCCATTATGTGGAGTGGATGTACGAGGTAAAAGAAGATGTTATATGATAAGTAAATTGTGCTATTTTGTTATTTTACATATTTTATGGTGTAAAGGTTTTTTGACCGTATGACATTTGGTGTGTTAATTCTTTGAAAGAATAAGTGGTGTGCAAGAGATGAAGGAAACATATTTTGGATATATATTAAAAAAGAGTGATCAACCAGTATTGCCGATGTTAATAGTTGTTGTTTGTAATTTGAGTTCTTATACTTTACATGTAGTTGGATCAAAAATAAATGCAAGGGGAATTCACTTGTTTGTTTCAAGGGTTAATTTATAAACAAGGATATGTAGTGTGGACCTAAAATCCCAAGGGAGGGGTTGCATACACACTTACAATTAGGTTTTCTATGTAACTATTAGGGTAAAAAAGGGTTTGTCTCTAGCCGAGAGACACATAGTTTTTTTTATGCAGCATCATTAATTTACAAGTATGGATATCATAGATATCTACTTTGTGGTCATTAGAGTGTTGTATTAGTGGTTTTTCCTCCATTTCTCCTTATTCAAATTCAGCTTGTATGTAAAATTGCATGGTAAAAGTAAATGTGCTTGTAAAGGAAGATTTACTAGGTGAATTAGCTGGAATAAGTGAGTTGTCATAGTTTGATAAGGTCGTGAAGACCATAAAAATATGGTTGTAAACAAATTGTGAGGTGTCTAGGATTAATATCATCCTATCTTCTTAGTTTAGAATGTGGTTGAGCCTTTATAGGGTAGACTAAGTCATTTTAGGAGCTAGTTGAGTCTTCTTAGGAGTTAGTTTAAGATTTGAATTGGTCAATTTTCCAATGTAAAATGAATAATTCGAAGGAAAAAAATTGTAAGATGTTATGATTAAATGGGACATGCATGAGTGGGGATTGAGAAAAAAATCAGAGTGTTAATATTGTAATTTGGAGAGTTTTTCTTGTATTTTGTAACCTGGCCTGTGACAGGGCAGTAAGAAGAAATTTCACAGTCATATATTTTGATATTGTATCTATAGAATGTAAATTTAAAAATTTGGAGGAGGTGATTACAATCCTATTCCAATTTATTTTAGCTCTTGACAATGTTTTTCAAGGTTTTTATAGCGGTTTTTTTGCTCAGGGGCCTAAACCAGGGAAAACTCTAAAAATATTTCTATTTGGTGAATTCCTCTAAATTTTTCAAGATATATATGTCTAGGTGAAAGGACCAAGTCAAAAAAATTCTAGCTCTTGATCACACGTGTGGGTAAAGATATCGCTGACAGTTTAGAGCAGAATTGGGAAAGATCAAAATAGGGTTATCAAGTTGTGTTTTTTTGCCATTTCTTTGATGAAATTGATGTTTTAATCTTGAAAAATTGGAAAAGATTATTATTGAGGAAATTTAGCAGGTGTTAATAATGGATTCAAGGTAATAAGAAGTTTTTGGTCTCTATTGTAGCTAGATACCTCCAATTTAGGCCTAAGAAGACCGTACTTGCCCTATTTTACCCAACTTGGTACAAATAAATCCTAGTTGAATCTTGTAGATGAATTTTAAAACCTTAAAGGATATTTTAATTGAATCTTGAAATATTAGGATAACCATGACATAGAGAGCCATAGTGTATTGAATGCCCAAGAAGACCTAATATTTAATGATGTAAGAATACCAAGACTAGATGAATGCAAGGATAGAGAAGAAACTATGGGGCACTGTGGCATCAAATTTTTGGTATCAAAGTAGATTAAATAGACCTGATTAAGACATCAAAGGTTGATTAAAAGAGGTGATAGCAAAGAATAGAGAGGTTGCTTGATAAGGTATAATAAAATGGCAGCTAGAGAAAGAGTAGGAGGAAGAATGAGTGGAGTAAGAGCTACTCAAGCTCAGCTCATGGAAGAGATCAAGAGTCTTAAAGAAATACTTCAAGATGTTGAGATGTCTTAGAGGAGATACATTGAGAAATGACATGTTATTGAGGAAGATCCAGAGGTAGAGGAATTGAATGCGGACCTAGTTTCTCCAGAAGAAAGAGAAGAAGAAAGATTGCTACAGTCCATTGTGGGAGCTGGTTCTAAACCTAAGATGGAACTCCCTATGTATGAAGGTGGCCTAAACCCTGAGGAAATCATTTCGTAGATTAATGAAATGGAAAAGTATTTTGAATATGAAGGAGTGGGAGATGATAATAAGGTCAAGTTTTCTTTCACTAGATTGAAGAGCCATGCATCCATTTGGTGGGATGGAATACATAAAGAGAGGATCCAAAAAGGAAAGACAAAAATCATAGATTGGGACAAAATAGTGGAAAAGTTGAAAGGTAAGTTTTTGACAAAAGACTATCGAACTATTTTATTTAGAACTCTTCAAAATTTAAGACAAAATGACATGTCTGTGAAATATTAAATTGAAGAGTTTTATAGGCTAACTATTAGAGCAGGGCATATTGAAGATGATTTGGAGAAGGTAGAAAGATATCTAAATGGTATGAAATTTGCTATCCAATATGAGATCAACATTCTTTCTCCTAAATCAGTTGATGAAGCTTACCAGTTGGCACTCAAGGTGGAAGAGAAGATTTCAAGGAAGAAAACTTCATATACAAGAGGAAGAGGTATAAATTTAGGAGGTATAAGTTAGCAAGGGAATATGAGATAGTTTCAGTCATACCAAGAAGAAGCTAGCAGATCACAGAGCTCAAGAGGAGGCTATGCACCAAGAGGAAGAAGACTTTACCAAAGAGGAAGAGGAAGAGTAAGATTCTTGGGTAAATGTTTTAGATGCAATAAATATGCAAGCCATAGGTCTTATGAGTGTCCTTAAAACCCCTCAACCATTCAAGAAATATGTGCTCATGTGGCTCAAGGTGAAGAGGATGAGGAAATGGAAGAACCAAAGGTTCATGAAGACTTACCAAAAGTTGGTGAATCACTCTTGATGAAGAGGATCTTACTCAAACCAAACAAGGAGGTCATGGAACCACCTCAAAGGAATAATTTGTTTACAACTACATGCAAGAGAAAAGGGAAATATTGTAAGGTCATCATAGATAGTGGGAGCACTGAAAATCTTGTCTCAATAGTGATGGTGGAAAAACTAGACTTGGAAAAGGTAATGCATCCTACTCCCTACAAAGTGTCATGGCTACAAAAAGGACATCAACTCTTGGTTAATGAACAATGCAAGGTGGATTTTCAAATAGGCACTTATAAGGATCAAATAATGTGTGATGTTATGCCCATGGATGCTTGCCACATTCTACTTAGGAGACCATTACAATATGACAGAAAGGCATTGCATGATGGAAGACACAACACCTACACCTTAGAGAAATATGGAAAGACACACGTTCTTACACCATTGAAAGGAGAGAATTTTGTTTTTGAATCAAGATCTATAGTTATGTTAATGATTGGTAAGAAATCCCTACATCAAATGAAGAAGGAAGAGGTAAATTTTGCTTTAGTAGGTAAGCCAAAAAGTGTTGTTACCAATACAAGGCTTGCTAATTTGCCTAAATAAATCCAAGATATGTTGAATGAGTATGTGGATATTGTAGTAGATTATATTCCTAATGAGTTACCTCCATTTAGAAACATTATCCATCACATAGACTTGATTCCAGGTGCTAATCTTCCAAACAAGGTTGCTTATAAGATGAATCCAAAGGAAAATGAAGAGATCAAGCGACAAGTAAAAGAATTGTTGGAGAAAGGGACGATAAGGGAGAGTTTAAATCCTTGTGTTGTACCTATAGTTTTGAGTCCTAAGAAGGATGGAGGATGGAGAATGCGCATAGATTGCAGAGAAATCAACAAGATCACTATCAGGTATAGATTCCCATTGCTAAGAATTGATGATTTGTTGGATTGTTTAAGTGGAGCCAAGTATTTTTCTAAGATATATTTGAAGAGTGGTTATCATCATATTAGGATTAGAGAGGGTGATGAATGGAAAACATATTTTAAGACAAATGATGGGCTTTATGAATGGCTAGTTATGCCATTTGGCTTGACAAATTCTCCTAGTACCTTTATGAGGCTTATGAATGAAGTGCTTAAATATTTCACAAGTAAATTTGTTCTAGCATATTTGGATGACATTTTGGTATATATTCAGTGAAAAAAAGAGCATATTAATCATTTGAGATTGGTCCTTGAAAATTTGCATGAAGAAAAGCTACTAATCAATCTTAAAAAGTGTACTTTCTTCAAGACATGTCAGATCTACTTAGGTTTTTTGATCTCACAAGAAGGATTGAAAAAGGATAAGGAGAAGATAAAGGCAATCTTTGAGTAGCCTACTCCTAAAAGTGTTTTTGAGGTAAGAAGCTTTCATGGTTTGGTTAGCTTCTATAGGAAATTTATAAGAAATTTTAGTGGTATTTTTGCTCATATAGTGGATACCATTAAAGGTGATAAGAAATAATTTCAATGTACTGAAGATACTGATAAGATATTTTGTTTTCTTAAGAAAAATATAACAAAAGAATCAATCTTGGCCTTACTTGATTTTACTAAACTTTTTCAAGTAGTGTGAATGCAATTAGTGTTGTCCTAAGCCAAAATGGAAGCCTATTGCTTACGTTAGTGGGAATATAAATGATGTAAAGGAGAGTTATTCAACATATGACCAAAAATTCTATGCTATAATACAAGCTTTAAAGAAATGGAGACACTATCTTATGCCTAAATAGTTTGTTTTGTTTATTGGTAATCGTGCTTTGCAATTTGTGACTAGTCATGGTAAGTTAAGCCAAAGGCATGTCAAATGGATTGAATTTTTGCAAAATTTTAATTTTGTTATCAATCATAAAAGTGGTAAATCTAAAAAAGTTACAAATGCTTTAAGTAGAAGGATTTTGATCATGCAGAAATCTCAAGTGAACATATTGGGATTTGATGACTTGAAAGAGATGTACAAAGAAGATGCTAATTTTAAAGAATCATTTGAAGCATGCATGGATACTCTTAGAAAATATGGAAGTCCTTGGATGGATTTAATGACACAAGAAGGTCTTCTACTCAAAGGTAATCAATTATGCATACCAAGAAGCTAAATAAGAGAGAATTTGCTAAATGAGAAGCATAGTGGCAGTTTAGCAGGACATTTTGGTCAAAACAAGACACTAGCTCAACTAAGTTCTCATTACTATTGACCAGGTAAGAATAATGATGTTAAGAAGTTTTTCGATAGGTGTAAAGTGTGCTAACATGCCAAAGGAATCATTCAAAATGTAGGTTTGTATCAGCCATTTCCAATTCCCAACAG
The DNA here is from genome assembly GCA_019776745.2 of Taxus chinensis. NCBI lineage: Eukaryota > Viridiplantae > Streptophyta > Pinopsida > Cupressales > Taxaceae > Taxus > Taxus chinensis. The sequence continues at coordinate 214,791,484 of CM034149.1, forward strand.
GCCATGGGATTCAATAAGTATGGATTTTGTACTTGGTTTGCCAAGAACTCAAAAAGGGCATGATTAAATATTTGTGGTAGTTGATAGGTTATCTAAGATGGCTAATTTCATTCCATGTACTAATACAAGTGATTTTACTAACATTGCAAATCTCTTATTTAAGGAGATAGCTAGATTGCAGGGAATTCCTAGAAGCATTGTTTCTGACAGGGACACCAAGTTTGTTGGTCGCTTTTGGAGAACTCTATGGAATAAATTGGGCAAAAATTTAAGCTTCGTCTTAGATTATCATCCTTAAATAGATGTTCAAACTAAGGTAGTGAATATAAGTCTTGGAAGCATCTTGAGAAGCTTGGTAAGTATGCATCTAAAACAATGGGATTTGGTATTAGCTCAAGATGAGTTTGCATATAATGACTCACCAAATAGAAGTACAAGTTTGATTCCATTTCAAATTTTGTATGGAATGTACCCTAGATGTGTGTATGGATTGAGAAATTTAGGGAAAATAGAAGCCATGAGTGTTGATGGTGAGGAAATTTTTAGTGCAATGCTAGATTTACATGAACATGTGAAGAAGACACTAGAAGATAGTACCATCAAGTACAAAAAGAGAGCATATCATAAAAGGAGAGAGAGGTTAATATAAAATTTGGGGACCTTTTTCTTTCTCATCTCAGAAATGAAAATTTTCCTAAAGGTGAGCACAACAAGCTCAAGCTTAAGAAGATAGGTCCTTGTAGGATTTTAAGAATATTTTCAAGTGATGCCCATGAAATTGAGATTCCAAAAGGAGTTGGAATCTCTTGTATATTTAATGTTACAGATCTATACCCTGATAAAGGTGAAGAACAAGTTATAAAATATCTTGAATTAAATGAAGACCAGGCCATTACATGGGAGAAACAGTTGCCTAAGGAGACATTGTTAACCAAAATAAGCCCCCTGCTTATTTTGGCTAACCTTCTTTCATCCTTTCCTTCCTTGTGCCTCAGTCAATTTTTTTCACTTTTCAAGCACCCAAAATTATCTGGAAATGGTTTCATCAGATAGAGAATTTCTTCACCTTTCCAAAAAGGTAAAATTTTCCTTCTAACTCCTTGTATTTTGCAAGATATGGCCCGACGGAGTTTTCTGGGACAAATTTCCCTTGACAGGCCCGTGGCCAATGAGGAGCTGACACGTGGCAGGGCAGAATGTCGGAGTGGCAGAGGTAAGATGGAAAGTTTTCCAAAGGGGCGCAAGGGAAAAATATGACCCGAAGGCCCGCCAAGGAGGAAATGGAAAATTTGGTTAAGTCCTCGTGGATCAATGAGGAGGTGACATGTGGTGGCGGAATGGCGGGCCGACGAAGGTAAGTTGGAAAAATTTCCAAGGATGGCGCAAAGGAAAATTTTGTCTCAAAAGCCCACTGAGCAATAGGGATGTGACACGTGTCCTGTCGGTGGTGGGGGTCAGAGGCGCGAAAGGATTTGGTGAAATTTTCCAAAGTGGTCAAAATGGCGCAAAGGGAAAAATATGACCCTAAGGCCCGCCAAGGAGGAAATTGAATATTTGGTTAAGTCCCCACGGACCAATGATGGGCCGACACATGGCAGCGAAGCGGCGAAGCGCGGGGGTTTTTTGGGGAATTTTTTCCAAAATAAAATCAAAAATGTAAAATGACCGTTTGAACCCATGGATCAATGAGATGATGCCATGTGGCAGTGGAGGTCGGGCCGGCATAATTTTTTGGGAAATTTGTCCCAAATTCAAAAATAGGGGAAAATTTTAAAGTTTCGGCCCGCCAATCCATTTTTGCCCCATATTTTCCCTAAATCTTCAGAGGGGCATAACATTTGATCCAGAGCTCAGATTTCTACGTTCTTGGTGTCATTGGAAAGCTGGTGAAATTCTCTACACATTGGAGTGTTGAATTTTGTATTGGAGAAACGTCCCTGGCACACAGAAAACATAGAATTGACTTTCAACCACCAAATTTAATGAAGTATGGGTCATTTTTTGGATCTGCAGAGCAATGTACTTTGGGGTATGGGTTTTTTCATGAAGCCCATCACTTTGCAGGTGAAATTTGAGGAATTTGGTTGGTGGTTGAATTCATAAATCATTTGGCCCGCATTTTTTGCTTGCCCTTCATTCGGCTTGTGGTTAAAATTCAGTTTTGGCTCATTTGTAAAGGGTTGGATGTTCTTGCTTCTGCAAGCTCTCCATTTCTCCTTAGCAGGTGGATTTGAAGGAGTTTCTGACCTCCCATGGAGATTGTAACACGTTTTTGCCTTCTTTTTTATTTGCAATGTATTATATCAACTCTGGAACTGACAATACATGCTCTGTGATTGATTTTCCAATCCTCTCTTGCATTGGTTTGTTTCCTTCTGATATTTCTTTGTATTTTGGTGAATTTGTGCATGTTTTGTTGCTGCAATCTTCATGATATGTGTCTATTTTGCAAAGCAAGGAGTTCATCACTCTTTTGGTGTATCACCAATTTTACTTAGTTTTATTTCTTTTGCATCCTTTATCTGTCTCCTTGGAATTTAGAGTAGGATCTAGTATTAAACCTCTGTAAAATTCATACATACACCTAGACAGAGGAGTAAGAACTAGCTCTCCCTATAGGATTTTCTCACCTTGCAAGGTCCCACACCTTGGAGAAAATTCAATGTTGTGCATTAACACTAGATGAGATTGCCTTATAAAAGCATATCTATAGCTCATTTGGGGGTGCTGTGAATTTGCAATAACAATTTTGGCACACCCAGTGGGACCTTAGAGGTCTTGATATTCATTACAAAAAATTTGATGTGCATTTTTTATCAGTTTATTGCTTAAAAGAGCCCTGATTTGCACATTTGAAAAATCCAAAAGGATAAAATCAACTGGTTTTAGCAGTCCAAGTCTGAAGATTCATGAGAAGGATCTAAACAAAGTCAAGGGATAGAGAAGAGGGATTATATGAGTATCTGTAATTATACCCAGGAAGAAGAGAGAGGGGAAGAAGACTTCAAAGGTCTCCATCTCCACAAAATAGAACTCTATTAACTCCTCCACCTAGTAGACCTTTCACCCAATCAACAAGGGTTCTCAGGACAATCAGAATGGCACAACCCAACCCTTATGTCAACTTCACTAGCAGCAGCCCACTTCCTCTCAATGCACAAAACCTAGTTCCAGTTACAACATTGAAGAATATCCCATACTTTACTGGGGAAAATCAGACCACTCCTGGTGATCATGTCAAAGACATTGCTAATGTTTGTGCAGTCCATGAGATTGTCGAGATGTAAATTACTGTCAAATTGTTGGCATCTTCATTCAAAGGGAAAGCCTTTCAATGGTTCAGGAGCCTTGGGGCAGACTCTATCCAAAATTGGAACTAGTTGTGCATAGCTCTCCATGATCAATTTGGAGAAAAGGGAGATAATTTGTCTCTATTGGAACAACTGACAACTATCAAGAGAGCTCCCAATGAGTAGCTAACAGACTTCAATTTCATATTTCAAATGACATTGGATAGAATCCTAGTGACAGTAAGGCCAACAGCTGAAGGTGCTTTCTTATACTATCTCAAAGCTTTAAATTCTAATATTTCTATGTTAATCCAATCCATGGGAGGTGCAAATATACCTGCAACTTATAACATCACCATTAGGGCTGAGAATTGTTTGATCCAAGCTGGTAAACTGGTGCCTAGGCCTCCTATGCCCTTATATCCAAACTTGGAAAGCCAAGCACTAGTTAAGCACCTACTTTAGCTCCTATTCCCACTCCTAGAAATTAGAGTTCAAATGAAACTTATACTTCATCCTCTAGTGCCTTAAATGAACTTCAAGAAGTCATGAAACAATTACAAAATTTAGGCAATGAGCTGGTTACACTCAAGAGGCAGCAAGCCCAAAGTTTTAGACCTTCTTATCAATCTCAAACTCAGCCTAATAGGCATCCATATCAGCCTAATAGGCCACCCAATCTAGCTGCAAATCAAAATCAAGTAAGGCCTCCTGCCAACAGACCGTTTCTATCCTATAACCCCAATGCTACATCTACCTCTAAAGCCTTAGTGCTAGTGCAAAATAATATAGCTCAAGAGTATGATTGGTGTTTCCCATGAAATGAACCTCATAACCAGTCCATGTGCTTCAATGGTGCTTTGAACCAAGCTTTGATGGTGATAACAATTGGCATAGAGAGTGAAGTGAGTCAAGAAACAAACCAACAAGAAGGAACATCTCAACAAAATACAACTCCAAATGAGACTACGCTTGTGAATTAGTAGGCTAAATATTTTTGTGGTATGAATCAAAAAAATTCTCAAAATGTAGCAGTTAACACACGATCAAAGAAGAGGAATATTGGTGAAGGGCTGTCATTAGCTCCAAGTGATCCACAACCTTCCATCACTCCACAAAGTGTTGGCAAGAAAAATGTAGTTCCTAATGTGCAAGGACAGCCCAAGCCACCCTCTAGACCAACTCAAATGCCAGCTGTTGCAGCCCATGTACAAGAAAAGAATGTGCAGATTAAGGGGCAGAAAAGAGATGTTTCATCCCCATTTAAGATCATTGAACAAATGAAGAAGACAAATGTGAATATATCTATGTGGGAGTGACTATCCATCCTAGGCCAAAGGGATCTACTACAAGCTGCCATGAAGAATTATTCAACTTCAAATCAGCAAGCTCATATGCAAGAGAAGGTACTCACAAATGCTGCTCAGCTTGAGGGGAAGCTTGGAGGACAACAAGGTAAAGTTTTGAAGCCCCCTCCATTTTATGTTTCATTGATCATTGGGGATAAACTAGTACACAATTGTATGATTGATTTTGGGGAAAGTAGTTCTGTGATGCCCAAACAAAGAGCTAATCAACTGGACCTCCAATATGAATTCATATCCAAATGGGTGGTGCAACTAGATGGGAAAATAGTAACAACAGAGGGGGTAATTAAATATTTGAGCCTCACTTTACATGCATGCCCCAATGTCACTGTTTTACAAGATGTGTCAGTGATAGATTTACCACCACTTTTTTCCCTATATTTGTCAAGGGATTTCACAGCTAGAATTGGAGGCTATTTATCTTCTGATTGGTCACACATGTTGTTTAGGACCAGATATGGAACCAAGGCCACAATTAGGTCTGAACCTATTGCAACTTTCACATTGAGCCTCATACTCCAAGCCCAATCAATGCTAACTATTCAACATTTGATCAAGAGGATTATACAGGAACAGATGAAGCTGACACCAAAGTTGGAAGCATCCTAGATTTTAATTTTGATGAATGGGCAAGCAAGGTACATGCTTTTGATCCCTACAAGTAAATAGAGGAATTTGAACTAGGATTTTATTACATGCATGAATAAAATCAGCCTATTCCTAGCATCACCAAGCCAGACCATAAAGATGACAATGAGGTATGGCAACTGTTCTTTGATGGATCAAGAAGTAGACAAGGTGCAGGGGGAGCTATGCTTGTTTCACCTCAAGGCATTAAGTATTATTCAGCTTTTAGATTTTAGTTTGCATGTTCTAACAACATTGCTGAATATGAAGCTTTAATACACAGATTGCATTGGTCAAGAAAGAGAGGTATCAAAAAATTACAAGTCTTTGGTGACAGTGAGCTGATTGTTAATCAAGTTAAAGGGAAGCATGCTGCCAAGAATGATCCCCTCAAGAGTTATAAGAATAGGGTATGGGATCTCATTGAGGATTTTGAGGGCTTTGGCATTAACTCCATCCCTAGCAAAGTAAACCAAGCTGCTGATAGGCTCGCAGTAGTTGGAGCAACCTTTGATGTTGTAGAGAGTATCAAGGAAGATAAAGTGCAGCCAAACATTCATGTGATTGTAAGGCCATTAGTTCAGACAATAATGTAAGTTGGAAAGTGTTTGAAAGTGACCAACAAATAATCAAGTTCTTGCAAGAAGAAGCTGAGTTCTCAGCCAAAAATTAGGAGAAGTTAGAACAATAGTATGGTGATCAAGTGGTACAGTTGAGAACTAACAAACTACTAAAAGGACTTGTGACTTTAGAGTCTATTTTTAATCCTAATGATCAATTTAGGAAGGAGAAATAAAACATCCAAATAAAGGGAGAAGATTCAGTACCCATCTTAGTAGGAGAAGGAAAATCAATTCAAATTGGTAAAGTGACAACCAAGTAAGAAAGGTATGAGTTCATGCAACTTTTCTAAGAGTTTCCAGATGTATTTTCTTGGAGCTATGAACACTTGAAATGTTTCAATCCCAAGCTAGCTCAACACACAATTGAACTGGATCCAAATGCTAAGCCCATCAGGAAGAAACAAAGCCCATTCAATCCACACATTGAGCCTCTCATGAAGAAGGAATTGAATAAGTTAATAGAGGGAAGTATCATATTCCCCAAAAAGCATTCAAGCTGGGTTACAAACTTGGTTCTAGTCATAAAGAAGAATGGAGAAATCAAATTGTGTGTAGACTTTAGATATTTGAATAGAGCATCCCTCAAGGTCACTACCCACTTCCTTCTATGGAGCAAATTTTGCAAGTTGTTACTGGCTTTGAGAGGTTTTCATTGCTAGATGGTTATTCAGGGTATAATCAAATCGTGGTAAAGGAGGATGATCAATTCAAAATAGCCTTCACCACCAAATGGGGAACCTATGCATATAAGAAAATGCCATTTGGGTTGTCTAATGCCAGAGATACCTTCCAGAGGGCAATGGATATGGCGTTCAAGGGATTGATCAATATAATAGTACTGATATACCTAGATGATATTACTGTATTTTCTAAAAGTGCAACAGATCATCTCTTTCATTTGAGACATGTGTTCCAAAGATTTAGAAGATTTGGGATATCCTTGAATCCCAAAAAATGTATTTTTTTTGTTCATGAAGGCAAGCTCCTAGGCCACATTGTTTCCAAAGAAGGGTTAACAATTGAACTGGAGAGGGTTGAAGCAATAAGAGTGCTACCATTACCAAGTCACAAGAAGGCCCTTCAAAGTTTCTTGGGAAGAATCAATTTTGTTTGAAGGTTTGTTCCAGACTTTGCAACCCTTGTCAAGCCAATAACTATGATGTTGAAGAAAAGTATGGCTTTCAAATGGACAGTTGAAGGTAAGGAAATTTTTGAGGCTATCTCACAAGATTTAACTCTCATTAACCTAGATTTCTCTAAATATTTTACCCTTTATGCATTTGGTGGTGATGATACAATTTTTACAATTTTAGTACAGCATAACAAAGAAAATACAGAATAGCCAATTGCTTTCTTTAGCCAAAGCTTGGAGGACTATGAAGTAAGATATTTCTTCATTGAGAAGCATGTTCTTGCAGTGATTAGGAACTTGAAGAAATTTAATCATCTAGTTTCAAACAACAAGGTTCAACTGTTGGTTTCTCATGTGGGAGTTAAGGACTTCCTCCTCAACAAAGATCTAAATGAAAAACATGTAGGGTGGATTACTCGTGTTATGGAGTGTGAAATTGAATTCAAAGTCACCAAGCTGGCCCGAGGAAAGGAATTGTGTGAGAAGCTAGTATTGAGCAAATAAATGGAAGAAAACAATGAGAAAGATGTTGTTTTGGCGTTGCAAGACAGCCAAGAACAAAGAGGGGCTCAAGAAGAGAATGGTGGTATGCTCACTCCTTGTTGGACCCAAGACATAATGCACTTCTTGCAAACAGGACTATACCCTCCAAATATGAAAAAAACCAAGAGAAGACACTTTAGATTGCAGGCTATTCCATATACACTTATTGATGGTGTCTTGGTAAAAAAGGATATCAACGGAGTGCTACTGAGATGCGTTGGGACAAATCAGATTAAGATAATGTTAGAAGAATTCCATGGTGGATTAGCTGGGGATCATTTTTCTCCAAGAGTGACAACCCTCAAGATTATGAAGGCTGGGTATTATTGGCCCAAGGTGTTTAGTGATTGTTATGCGTGGATCAAGAGGTGTGAAAATTGTGCATTCTTCACAGGCAAGGAAAGATTAGCAACCCTTCCATTATACCCAATTTCAGTTGACCAGCCATTCATGCAATGTGGTTTAGACTTCATTGGAGTCATTAACCCAAACTCAAGCCAAGGACACAAGTGGATTCTAACAGCAACAGACTACTTCACCAAATGGACTGAGGCGGTGGCACTCAAAGAGGAAAATGAATCTAGCATTCTAGACTTCTATGAGGGGATAACAACCAGATTTGGTATACCTACCACTATAGTATCAGATAATGCATTGGCATTCATAGGATCAAAGGTAACTAAATGGGATCTATCTGAGCACGTCATCAAATTATTACCCTCAAGGTAATGGCCAAGCTGAGTATACCAACAAGAACCTATTAAAGATCATCAAGAGGACTCTTGATGAAAATTAGAGGACTTGGCACACTAAACTTAAAACAGCCTTATGGGCTGATAGGATAACTCCCAAGATATTCACTGGTAACTCTCCATTCAGACTTGTTTATGGAAGTGAGGCAATCTTGCCTATGTCACTTGAGTTGCCAACGTTAGAACTCATGAAGCAATTGGAATTGTTGGAGTTTGAACCCATGGAGGTTAGATATATAGAATTGATGGAACTCTAAGAAATTAGAGAGCATGTAGCCCAAACAATGGAGAAGGATCAAGCCTTGATCAAGAGAACCTTTGATAAGAAAGCTAAGGCTAGAACCTTCCAAGTTAGAGATTTAGTAATGAAATGGGATGCAGATCGAGAAAAGCTAGGAAGGCAATCAAATTTTGATGCCATTTGGAGTAGCCCCTACATGGTAACAAAATGTAAGAACAACAATGCATTCTAATTGTCTACATTGGATGGTGAAGAACTATAGATTCTAGTTAATGGAATCAATCTAAAGCGTTGCTACTTGAAGGGAAACTCCTCACCTTGTACATATTAGCTTAGATTTTCATTCCTCCAAGTGCTTGTGCACATTGTTTTGTTGTAACTTAGTTTTACTTTTTCCTAAGTGATTTGGCACAAGATTTCTTATCCCAAGGATGCATCTTTGTAGGCCATGTTCCAGATCAAAGTAATGTTCTACTCTCACAATCTTCTTTCTAGAAATTTTCTAATGAGTTAAGAGTACCAAATAGTTAAGTTGATGACTCCATCACCCAATGGACTGCTTCAAGTAGCTGGTCACTTCATCCAGCAGGCAAATGACCCCTCTGAGTCACCAAAATTGTTATCCAAAATAAGCCCCTTGCTTATTTTGGCTAACCTTCTTTCATCCTTTCCTTCCTTGTGCCTTAGTCAAAATTTTTCACTTTTCAAGCACTCAAAATTATCTGGAAATGGTTTCATTAGATAGAGAATTTCCTTACCTTTCCAGAAAGGTAAAATTTTCCTTCTAACTCCCTGTATTTTGCAAGATATGGCCCGGCAGAGTTTCCTGGGACAAATTTCCCTTGACAGGCCTGCGGCCAATGAGGAACCGACACGTGGTAGGGCAGAATGTCAGAGTGACGGAGGTAAGCTAGAAAGTTTTTGAAAGGGGCGCAAGGGAAAAATCTGACCCAAAGGCCCGCCAAGGAGGAAATGGAAAATTTGGTGAAGTCCCCACGGATCAATGAGGAGGTGACACGTGGTGGCAGAATGGTGGGCCGACGGAGGTAAGTTGGAAAAATTTCCAAGGATGGCGTAAAGGAAAATTTTGGCCCGAAAGCCTGTCGAGCAATAGGGATGCGACGCGTGTCCTGTTAGTGGCGGAGGTCAGAGGCACAGAAGGATTTGGTGAAATTTACCAAAGTGGTCAAAATGGTGCAAAGGGAAAAATATGACCCGAAGGCCCGCCAAGGAGGAAATGGAAAATTTGGTTAAGTCCCCGTGGACCAATGAGGGGCTAACATGTGGCAGTGGAGCGGCGGATCATGGGGGTTTTTTGGAGAATTTTTCCCAAAATAAAATAAAAAATGTAAAATGACTGTTTGAACCCATGGATCAATGAGATGATGCCATGTGGCAGCGGAGGTCAGGTTGGCGGAGATTTTTGGGAAATTTTTCCTATATTCAAAAAAAGGGGAAAATTTTAAAGTTTCGGCCCGCCAATCCATTTTTGCCTGATTTTTTCCCTAAATCTTCAGAGGGGCATAACATTTGATCCAGAGCTTAGATTTTTGCGTTCTTTATATCATTGGAAATATTTTGAAATTATCCACATAATGGATTCCCAATTTTTTTATTTTGGTTATGTTTTGTGGGAGAAAATCGAGAAAACATCTCCAGCATATAAAAAATTCAGAAACTACGTTCAATAACCAAAATTAATGAAGTATGGGTCATTTTTTGGATTTGTAGAGCAATGTACTTTGGTGTATGGGTTTGTACACGAAGCCCATCATTTTTTAGGAAAAATTGAAGAGATTTGATTGGTGGTTGAGCTCATAAATCATTTGCTTGCGTTTTTTGCTTTCCATTCATTCTGCTTCACCATTAAAAGCCAGTCTTGGCTCTTTTGTAAAGGGTTGGATGTTCTTGCTTCTACAAGATCTCCATTTCTCCTTAGTAGGTGGATTTGAAGGAGTTTTAGACCTCTCATGGAAATTGTAACATGTTTTTTCCTTCTTTGTTATTTACAATGTATTGTATCAACTCTGGAACTGACAATACATGCTTTGCGATTGATTTTCCAATCCTCTCTTGCATTGGTTTGTTTCCTTCTGATCTTTCTTTGTATTTTGGTGAATTTTTGCATGTTTTGTTACTGTAATCTTCATGATCTATGTCTATTTTTCAAAATAAGGAGTTCATCACTCCTTTGGTGTATCACCACCTTTACTTAATTTTATTTCTTTTGCATCCATTATCTCTGTCTCCTTGGAATTTAGAGTAGGATCTAGTATTAAACCTCTACAAAATTCATGCATACACCTAGAAAGAGGAGTTAAAACCAGATTTCTCGGGAGGATTTTATCACCTTGCAAGGTTCCACACCTTGGAGAAAATTCAATGTTGTGCATTCACATCAGATGAGCTTGCCTTAGAAAAGCAGATCTATAGCTCATTTGGGGGTGCTGTGAATTTTCACTAACAGACACCAAGACAACCTGAGGACATTTTGGACAAGAAAGTAGTTAGGAAGACAAGGGACAAGGATTAATTTTAATACCTCATCAAATGGAAGGAAAAAACAGTTGAAGATTCAACATGGATGAATGAAAGTGAAATCATAAAATAGGGAACAAGTGTGGACAAACTGATGCATGATAAAAAATGATGAAGGCTTCTTTTTGTTGCTTGGTAGTATGATGCAGGAGCATAAATTTGAGAGTATGGATATCATAAATAGGTGATTTTTGGTTATTAGAGTGTTGTAGTAGTGTTTTCCCCTCCATTTATCCTTATTCAAATTCAACTTGTATGCAAAATTACATGGTAAGAGTAAATGTGTTTGTAAAGGGCTATTTACTAGGTGAATTAGGTGGAATAAGTGAGTTGTCATAATTTGATAAGGTCATGAAGACCATAAAAAGATGGTTGTAAATGAATTGTGAGGTGTCTAGGGTGAAGATCATAATATCTTCTTAATTTAGAATGTGGTTGAGCCTTCATAGGGTAGACTAAGTGTTGGCTAGATTTTATGCTTGGATACACACACAAACCTAGGCAGTCATGGGATAAATCCCCTTCATTTAACGGTGAATCTCCCATGTAAGATATTTATCTATTATAAAAATTATTTTCCAGGGTATTACTTTAATCACGAAGCTCATGAACCATAGCTTAGAAATTTTGCAGCAAACAAACAACTATGTTTATAAGTTAGTGCGGAAAAGAAGAGAAAGCAAAATATAGAATGTATAAGAGCAGCGAGGAAAGAGATAATGCACTTTATAATAAGTATATTTTAGAGCTTATTGTAGTCATGTAGAATAGATAAAAACTTTAGAAATGTCACAATTTTTAGCAAATGAAAAAGAAATTAATTTAGATTCAGATTTTAAATAACACAAATTTTACCATGAAAATCCTCATAAAATGCATAGCAAGACTTCTCAGACACAAAGTTCCATGGAAATACACCTTATTATTATTCAATTACATCTAAGTTACACAAAGAACATTCAAGAATCTCAGCACAAAGTTTGAGATCTTTAAATTTGTGCACAAAACTACAGTAGTTGGTTGCCGAAAAGTTCTGATCATTTAGCTCATAGGCTTCTCTCTCTATTTATAACAACTAGAAAGGTAATACAACTAGGAGACATTAATTATACCTTCCACATGTGCTTGACTAAAAATATGCAAGAAGTTAAGAATTTCTCTCCTTGAATCTCTCTTTGCTTGACACACATGATATTCGAATGTTCTACAATTTAAAACAACATCAACTACTCTGCATGCAGTGCTAGATATTTCTAAGTAATTGAGTTTTTAAAAATAATTTAAAGTAATGGATTTCAAATAGATTACTTAAGTTTTAAATTTTCAACTTGATTACTTAATCACATTGTCTTAAAATGAGAAGAAGAAGAAATTATTGCAACTAGAGAACCTCAGTCTCAGTCTTTATTTTCTCCTAGTATTTAGCATTATAATCCAACATATACTACACTACATTTTCATATGATTTATCAATAGCTACCATTTATGTATTATTCCTTAGGATTTATTTTATAAGTGATGTTTAAAGCTTTTGGTAAGCGATCATATAGGGACAAATTATCTTCACAATGTAATTTGGGTTTACAAGCTTGATTTGCTTGGATTTTTAAGTCAACAACAGGGGTACAATTTCTCGCAATGGATTGGGGAAACAACATCAGTTTCAAAACCCACTTAGTATAGAATTTTAGTAATGGGGGGTCAAATTTCCATAATACATTGGGGCAGCAACTATGATTTGAAAACCCAAAATAAATTAGGTAAACAACAATAGTGGATTAGATTCCCACAACATATTGGAGAAGTAATAGTAGTTTGAAAAGGGTAGTAACAATAGTTTGAAAACCAAAATACATTGGGGGAGTAGTAGTAAGGGGTCAGAATCCCACAATACATTGGGGCAACATCAACAGTTTCAAAATCAGATTCCCATAATACATTGACAACAACATAGGGGTCAGATTCCCACAATACATAGGAAACAATAGTAGGGGGTCAGATTCCTGCAATACATAGGCAACAATAGTAGGGGTCAAGATTCCCACAATACATAGGCAAGAATAGTAGGGGGTCAGATTCCCACAATACATAGGCAATAATTGTAGGGGTTCGAATTCCCACAATATATAAGCATCAATAGGAGGGTGTCAGATTCCCACAATACATAGGAAACAAAAGTAGGGGGTAATATTCCAACAATACATAGGTAATGGCATGAATCAGATTTTAGGAACCACTTTACTTTCTTGCTTTTAAAATAAGAAAAGTAGTATCAGTTTTCCGTAATGCATGTATAGTGATGTAAGTTGGGATTTAGAAATGGCTTTACTCAATTGCTTTAGAGAAGTAAAGAAGTTGCATATTGCTGCAATACATTATTAGTGCAAATGATATTTTCACTAAGGATTTACTACAAGTTTTAAAGTAAAGTAACTCGGAAAACCCACATTACTGATGAGCCAAATACTTAACTTTTATAGATTTTGGAAATTTTGGGGGAAGTGGGTATTTTGTAAATGTGACCAAGAAACCTCTTTCAACCTCCTAAGAAAATCTTAACAAAGGAACAAATAAAAGAAAAATTAAAGGGGTATCCAAAGATTTCTAAGTGAAATATTTGGGGACACCAGTTGGCTCCATCTATAGACATCTTTATTTCTGCCAGAATGGAAGAAATGGAGATGAGATTCTAGCATCTCTGGTTTCAAGTCTTGTTCATTAGGCTACAGAGTCGAGTTTAACCTTGAAGAAATTGATCTTTTCCTTTGAAAATTATCCTCCTAAACTCACGTGATGAACTTAGCACTGAAATTGAACCACCTGATAATTGTTAGCCAAAACTGATCCATGTGGAGCTCTAAATAAAGCTCAGAAACTACTCCAACTATTTTATTTGATCCTGAAGTGAACTGAGCATGGAAAAAAAAATCATAAAAAACTATATACAAACATGTAAAATCATATGTCCTAAGTGGAATCATGAAGAGTGTGTGCAAGCACTTATTTTGCTAAAAACAAAACTACCTACTCTACTTTAACTAGAGGTAAAGGAAGCTCAAAAAAATCATGCAACAGACAGGGAGAAATAACTGCCTTTCCTCACAAACCTATACCATGTAATTGATTTTACAGTGAACATGGTCCTTAACAAAAGCTGAAAAACTATTCTGAAGCTAGTTCTCCACCTTCTTACCAAAGTATCAACAAAAAAATAAAATAAATACCTCCTTTAATTGTTCTATATTTGAATTTGAGAGGTATTGTGGTTGATATTTGGTGCATTGTAACTCATCCTCATGCTCTGAAATAAGCATGACTGGTTGCAAATCCTTGGGTGGCTCTAAACTAGCTATATATCTTATTTGGAAAGGCCCAATCCTCATGATTTTCCCATTTCTTTGAAGCTTTTCCCCATGAATGGGGGCAACCTACAAACTTTCCTTTCCATGAATAAATTTACATGCAATTCGATCTGATCCTTGTTCCGCTTCCACAGATAACTCTACAAAAGACTCTGCCTTCTCCATGATGACTTTTTATTTTACAATTGATTCATCATGGATCTCCTCATGCAGACTGATTTGGGTAATAGGATCTTCTTTGACCATTTCCTCCATGGATGATTTGTTGGAGTTTTTTGCAACAATAGGTGTTTGGTATTGAAAGATAGATGGTGAAAATGCATAAACCATGAATTTATTGGCTTCTTCTTCTTCAATGCAATCTTCTAGGTTTGATAAGAAATCAACCTCTTCATGATCAAACTCTAAGGGACACTCCTCTTGGGTCTCAACTTCCTTGTGCTCCTCAGTTCCAACCTCTGTTGGAGGCTTAACCGATAGTGGAATTTGATTGGTTTCAAATTTTGAAGCCTAATTATTTAAAATTTTGGTAAGTTTTTCTCTATTGGGTTCTTCAATTTACTTCCCTCCTTGACTAATTTTTTGATTTGTTTCTTCCCAAACTTGGTTTGGGAATGCAAGAGGAGGGGTATCCTGGGTCTCAAAATGAGTTTGTAAAACTTTCATTGAGGAGAAAGGCATGATTTCTTCTTATGGAGGAGGATGGGATTTGGAAGAGGTGATGATAGAGAGGTGAAGGGAAGAGGATGTGGAAGTGGAATCCTCAACAAGAGTAGTCAGAAAACTAGGAATATGAAAATCAGGTTGAGATGGTGTATGTCGGGGAGGAGGAATGGGAGGGTTGTAAGATTGTAGTGTGAGATTTCCTTATTAACAGGGTTTCCTAATACTAGATTCGCGAGCCTCCATTAGATCAGCCCACTTTGTAATTTGGGGTAACATATCAACTATAAAATCTAGCTTCTATTAAGGGTTGAACCAACTTAGTATAGGGCCAACCCATGATAAGAGGACCTTGAAACTAATTTTACGCACCTTGATTACACATGTAGCCCTGATTTGCACCATGTCTGCCTCCATTTTTTGAATCTTCCTCTAAAGATAAACATCTTCCATGAAGTAACCATTATCACCTACATGAATCTCACAATTATCTTCTTCATATCTCACATACCCAATATGGAAGTCACCCTCTGACTCATCAGCATGACCAAAAGCTTCAAAGGCATCATGTTTAGAAGGATAACCATATGGATCAGTGGTACCTCAAGAGGTATTCATATTCATAGCCTTAGGGAGTCTCTTCTGATCTTACCGGCCATGATTAGGTCATCTTCAATTTCCATGGAAGTTGACTGAACATCAACCAAGTCAAGAATTTTAGATCTTCTCAGCAAGAAATTCACTTTAGGAAGTTACGCATGAACAAATAATAACTTCATATTTTCAGGAGTAGGAGCTACACGTGTTGGGATTTTATGGATCATTTTATTTAACTTAGCCAAAAAATCATGCATAGGATCCTTTGGTTATTTATTTATTTGGGTGATTTGTTCTAAAAAAGCATGTGAATATTCTATTGGTTTGAATATAGCTTCAAAATGTGTTTTCATAGTATCTTAGTTGGTGATACATGTAGGTGGAAGGTGATAAAACCATTCTTAATAGCTCCCTGAAGCATCTCAATGAATAATCAAACATATACATCTTCATGAGGCACTCCCATAACACCAAAATATTCAAAAAATGTAGCTATATGTTCATCTAGGTGTTGATTCCTGTCGCCATTGAATTTTGGGAAATCCTTACATGATCTACATGAAAATCATGCACAACGGTTGAACCAATACAAGAGGGATAATAAATAGACCCCAAGGAACTAGAGCTTGTGGTTGTTGCACAACCATGGAATTTGTTTATTGATAATTATTATTGATTATATGCCATTCTTGTCAGCTCGACACTTGAAAGAAATAAAGAACAAAGAAAATATAGAGTCACCAATATTATAACAACATTAGTCTTACATGTTCGTATTCCTCGGTGGATTCACCAAAAATTGCTATCTAGATTTTAAGATTGGATACACATAAAAAATTAGGTAGTCATGGGATAAATTACCTTCATTTAATGGTGAACCTCCCATGCAAGACTATTCTATATCTATTCTAATTATTTTCTTGGGTATTAATTTAATCACAAAGATTATGAACCATAACTTAGCAATTTTATAGCAAGTAAGCAACCATGTTTGGAAGTTGTGTGGAATAGAAGAGGAAGGAAAATACATAATTATAATAGTAGAAAGGAAAAATAAATATACTTCACAATAAGTAGATTGTAGAGCTTATTGCATGGATAGAAAATAAATAAACACTTAATAAGTTTCACTATTTTCAGAAAAGGAAAAAGAAATGAATTCAGATTCAGATTCAAGATAACACAAATTTTATCCTTAAATCTTCATAGAATGCACACAAAGTTATTTAGAAATCCACCTTCTTCTTATTCAATTACATCCAAGTTACATAAAGAACATTCAAAAATATCAACACAAAGTTTGGGATCTCTCTATTCGTGCACAAAATTACAATAGTTGATTGCCCAAAAGTTATGATCCTTTAGCCCGTAGGCTTTATCCTATATTTATAATATCCAGTAAGACAATATAAAAATGATACATTAATTATGCCTTCCATATGTGCTTAGCTACAAAACTACAATAAGTTGAGAAAATTTCTCCTTGAATTTCTCTTTGCTTAACATGCATGATTTTCGAATGTTCTACAATTTAAAATAAAATCAACTACTTTACATGAAACACCACCTATTTCTAAGTAATTGAATTTTTCAAAATAACTTGAAGTAATAGATTTCAACCGAATTACTTAAGTTTTACATTTCAGCTTGATTACTTAATTACATTGTCCAAAAAAATGAGAAGAAGAAGAAGAAGAAAAAGAAACTATTCTAGCTGAAGAACATTAGTCTTGATTTTCTCTTTTTTGCTAATCCTTCTAGTACAATCTGTTCCTCAAAAATCATTTACAAATAATACTCCATGCCTTTAGTAATTAAGAAAATAAGACAACTTATTTCCACAATGGAATGCGGGTTTGCAAAGTGGATTTGCTTAAGTTTTAGGAAAGTAAGCAGTAGGGGTGCAGTTTTCCACAATGAATTAGGGTAGTAGCCACAGGTCAGATTCCTGCAATACATAGATAGTTAGCAGTAGCATGTTAGATTCCCACAATACATACGTATTCAGCAATAGTATGTTGGATTCCCATAATACATAAGTAGTCAGCAACAACATTAGGCTGGATTCTCGCAATACATAGGTAGTCAACAACAACAACAAGTTGGATTCCTGCAATACATAGGCAATCAACAACATGTATGATTCCCTCAATACATAGGCAATTAGTATAAAAAGGTTGGATTCCCGTAATACATAGGAAGTCAGTACCAACAGGTCAAATTCCCATAATACATAGGCAGTTAGCAGCAGCAGGTATGATTCCCACAATACATAGGCAATCAACAGCAACAAGTGTGATTCTTGCAATACATAGGCAGTCAACATCAGCAGGTCTGATTCCCGTGATAAACTAATAGTGGCATGAATAAGATTTTAGAAACTACTTTACGCAATTTCTTTTAAAACAAGCAAAGTAGTATCAGTTTTCCGCAATGCATGGATAGTGGTATAAGTCGGGCTTTAGAAATGGATTTACTCAATTGCGTTAGAGAAGTAAAGCACTTGTGTATTTCCACAATACATTTTAGTGCAAAACAGATTTTCACTAAGGACTTACTGCAACTTTTAAAGTAAAGTAATCCAGAAAACCCGCAATACTGATGAGCCAAATACTTAGCTTTAATAGATTTTGAACAATTTTGGAGAAGTCCAGGTATTTTGTAAATGTGACCAAACAAACTCTTGAAAGCTCCTGAAGGAATCTTGAGCAATTCTTAACAAGGAAAAATACACATAATTTTAAAAGGGGTATCCCAAGATCTCTAAGTGAAATATTCGGGGACACCACTAAGTCATTTTAGGAGTTGGTTGAGTCTTGTTAGGAGCTAGTTTAGGATTTGAATTGGTCAATTTTCCAATCTCAAATGAATAATTCGAAGGAAAAAAATTGTAAGATGTTATGATTAAATGGGACATGCATGAGTGGGGATTGAGAAAAAATTAAGAGTCTTAATTTTGTAATTTGGATTGTTTTTCTTATATTTTTGCAACTTGACCTATGACATGGAAGTAAGAAGAAATTTCACAGTCAGAGATTTTGATGTTGTTTCTATAGAATGATGATTTGAAATGGTGGAGGAGCTTATTACAATCATATTCCAATTTATTTTAGCTCTTGACAATGCTTTTCAAGGTTTTTATAACGTTTTTTGTGCTCACTAGCCCAAACTAGGGTAAGTGCTAAAAATATTTCTATTTGGTGAATTATTCTAAAGTTTTCAAGATATCTTTGTCTGGGTTAAAGGAACATGTCCACAAAATTATAGATCTTGATCACAAGTGTGCGTGAAGATATCATTGATAGTTTAGAGCAGACCTCAGAAAGATCAAAACAAGGTTATCAAGTTGTGGTTTTTCCATTTCTTTGATGAAATTGATGTTCTAAGCCTAAAAATCAATAGAGATCATTTTTATTACATTTATCAGGTGTTAATAATGGATTCAAGGTAAGAAGTATTTTTGTCTCTATTATAGCTAGATACCTCCAATTTAGGCTTAAGAAGACTGTACTTACCTTGTTTTACCCAATTTCGTACAAGAAAACCCTAGTTGAATCTTGCATATGTCATTTAAAATTATTAAAGGACATTTAAATCGAAGCTTAAAAGCTTAAGATAACCATGACATAGATATCTATAATGTATTAAATTCCCAAGAAGACCTAATAGTTTATGATGCAAGAATACCAAGGCGATATGAATGTAAGGATAGAGAAGAAACTCTAGGGCACCTTGGCATCATTATTTCTAGGTGTGGATGATGTAGGAAAATGACATACAAAAATGTGAAGGGTGATGCAATGTGCTTGTGGACAATAATATTATTGCAATTGGGAGGGAGATCTATTGAGATTTGAACTCGACAACTAGAATTACTCCCTTCGAATTAGGTAGAAATAATGTGTAAAAGAAATGTTCAAGGAAGACAAATACATGAATTGAAGGTTAGAAATAAAAATGCATTATGTGATCTATTTTTCTATATCTTTCTCCCATGCACTATGGACATGAATACAATTTGCATTTAAAGGGATAAAAAATGTAAAAAATAAGGAAAACCCAATGAACGTTTATTTTTAGTTTCAAGCTTGAGTACTTGTAGGGGAATATGTGATGCTTGAACAATCATTGATTATGAGTGAAAGGTTTATTTTATTTTTCATTTAAAAGAGGGATTTTTAAATAAAAACATGGGAATTTAATACATGTACATCCCACACCTATTCCATGACTTAGTAAAAAATGTGGGAATTAAATCGTTTTATGTCCCACAACTATTCTTTTGTTTATATTATTAATATACAAATAATATATGTTATGTGCTCTATCTTATACACAAATGCAGAAAGGGTTCCATACATAATTGTGATTAGGGGTTTCATACAAAGTTGGGATCAGGTTTTCTATGTAGCTGAATAGGGTTTTTCTCTAGCCATAAAAGGAATGTTAGGACACGTAAAATGAATGTTTAAGGAATAAGAATACACGAATCGAAGGTTAGAAATAAAAAAGTGAGAATGTATGCATAAAAGGAATATTCAAGGAAGATGAAGACAGGATTGTATGGTCAGAAATAAAAATGTGAGAATTAAATACATGCATGCCCCACACTTCTTCGATGATTTGGATTGTTTCCACCCAAGAAACATTGTTATGTGCTCCAATTTTTGTCTCAATCTCACTTACAACATGCACATGATTACAATTTACTTTTAAAGGGACCAAAATTTAAAAATTTGGATAACCCAATAAATGTTTTTTTTTAGTTTCAAGTTTATTACATGTACGGGAACAAGTGATGCACAAAAAACATCGATAATTGATCCACGAAAGTAGTTTTCCATAAGAGTGAAAGGTGGGTTTCATCTACCGTTCAAAAGAGAAATTTCTAACTAAAAATGTGGGAATTAAATACTGAATGTCCCACCCCTATTGCATGACTTAGTAAAAACGCGGGAATTAAAAACCTACATGTCCCACACCTATTCCATGACTTATTTTTTTCTTACCTGAATAATATATGCTATGTGCTCCACTTTTTTGTCCCGGTCTCATCCTCATTATTCACATAAATGTAATTTGATCTTGCATGATATCTTTCATCTTGCATGATTTGTTTACGATAATCATAATCCATATTTTTTTAAAAAACGTAGCTATACAAACACAAATTCCATAGAATGTAGGAGGTTGACATCAAAACCAAAATGTCCATTGTCAATAATATAAATAAGCACATAAAAAACTAAATCTTCACAAATTTATCAAGGTTATTTGCACAGCTAAGAATGATTTTAGAATACAAAAAAATAGAAAAAATGATATAAAATCATTGTACCAAAGTTTAATTCTTTTTGAATATCCATGTTGCATCTGAAATAGTGTGGGTGAGCCCTCGAAGATACTTGACAGTTGGTAGAAGTTGCTAAGGAAGGTAAACATTCTTCAAAATACAAAATGAAAAGAAAGGATAAAGTATTTCATAACAACAAAGGCTAAAGTAGTAACTCAAATGGGATAGTCCTTGTGGTCAAGAGTTTTCCACCTCAATTCAAATGCAATATTGTGAAGACATTTGAAATAAACATTTTACCATGATATACAAAATACCATAAAAGTAAAATAATGACTACTTGGTCTAGTGGACCATTTGGAACAAATAGCTCAACCTAATCTTGTTAGGTGTATCTTGACATCCCAGAAGCTATTTCCAATGAGGCATTTTCCTTTCCTTCCCACCATTAGAATTTATCTTATGAAGAGGTGTATTTACCTTGGCACTTTCCATCCATAATTTTCCATTCAAAGGGAATTTTCTTTAGATGAGGAAGAAGATCACAACAACCCTAATAAAGAAGAAAACAGACAGGTATGGCAAAAGTAACCACAATCACGAAATAGAAACACAACATGTATGAACCATGATTTCATTTCTAGAAATCCTAAACGTAAGTCTGAGCCTGCAGGAAAATAACAATTCATTGATAAAAACAAGAAATTAACTGGTGACCTACAAAAAACCAAATGACAAGAAAAATCTTACAGGAAAAAACATGCTACAATGGAGCACATTTTCAAATTTGATGATGAACAACATCATAAGAACTTTTATGATATATGAGATCAATTTTTTATAGTCAAATCAAATACAAAGACATTTGTTAAGAAAATAATAGATGATCTAGGGAAACAGAGTGAAGAGCTAGAATCTTACATGCAGAAAAATGAACAAGATCTACAATACTACAAGGCCTGGGAATTTGAATTTGTTACACCCAATATAAGGAACAAAAATTGGCAGAGATGAACAAAAAATAGCAGATGATATGCGAAGGGAAGATAAGGAAGTGAAATCTTATAATAAAAAAATTGAACAAAAATGTAATCAGTTAGAAGCGTTGCAGACACAACATGCTGCATTGTAACAAGATTTGGAATGTTCCTCCCATGGGTTAGAATATTATAAGGCCCAGGACAAGTGTTTTGATGACTTGTGAGCTCAATGTGTTACAACCAGAGTAGAAACATGAAAATTGGATAAGAAAAATAATAAAATAACAAATTACTTAGTGAAGACGAAAGAGGAGGTAGACTTTTATTAAAAAAAATCTAAGGCTCTAGAAGAGATGTAGAGATCATTTTCTGCATCAAAACAAGATTTTATATGTTTTAAGGAATACAATGATAGTTTATTAGTTGAATTAACATAAGATTTGATATTTACTACTGAAAATAATAATCAATTATACAAGGAGAAATAAAAAATTTCCCAATACTTATAGTATGTTAGAGACTCTTTTAATCAAAAAATATCTGGGGTTGGAACAAGCCTTGAAGTGTACTAATGAGATCGATAATCAAATATGCAAGGAGAAAAAAAAATAACAAAAGACCTAAAATATAAAACATCAATTATTGTATTACAATCAAATTGACCATCTCAAAAGTGTAATGAGAGGTGTGATTGTGTTTCCCGCTTTGAAGCAAGTATTGCATTAAAAAAGTGGTTATGATCCTAAGAACAATGTTGAGCATATAACAATGGATAAAAAAAATTATAGAAAAAGGAGATACATTTTGAAGATTTATGAAATGGACGAATTTTCGAACTGCCCTATTTTCTTATAAGCATGGAGTCAAGTAGGGGAGCATAATTTGTGGTATGTTCATGTCAACCTAAGCTATTTCTCCATAAAGATTATTTTCCCTTCACTGTATTTATCCATCTACAAATCGATGGTCGTATGTCGAGCCGTGGAGGACGTCAAAGTACTTGAACTTATGGGTCGTTGATCAACACGTATTTTTCCAGAGCCCCCTCTCCTTTCCCATTGTAAGAAATGCCTTTCAGTGTAATAAATAAATATATAAAGAATGTTTGGAAATTTTATATTTGAAGAAGATGCCAAAATCAAAACCCAAACATCATTTTCACTTGGCCATTTGGTTTTACATAGCTATTCTTGTATAGCAAATGTACAACATGAAACTAATACCCTGCAAAACAAGTAATAGCCATTCCAAATAAACTTTCTTCCTTGTCGACTCCTTTATCAATCTTTGTTTATTATTTTGTTGCAGATAAATTTTGCTCATAAACAAGACATTAACCCTGGCACTAAATCAGTGATGTGAATTTTTTTCCTTCTATGCTTATCCCTTATTTCTCTGTTGAGACTATGCAGTTTGTCTACTGACAGGCAATGAAATTTTTTTCTCTTCACCACTTCCACCGCCTTGCATGTAAACAACGTTTTCCAACTAACCAAAATTGCATGCAGGGGTTAAATTTGATGTCTGTTTAGAAGTGTTTTGCAATTTTATCCGTAAAATACGTGTAAATATTTGTGATAACTATCACATGTAACTTGCATATTTAAAATTTGACCGTCATATATATATATATATATATATATATATACAAACTATAAAAAATAAACAATATATATTTAAAATAATAAAATATATATAATAGATACTATAAATAACATTTTTTTGTAATTTTGAAGGGCGGTATTAAAAATTACCGTCACCGGAAAAAGGTTTGACAGGCATAGGTGGCCATCAACTTTAACCCACAATAGCATGATTTGGGCAATATTCCACAAATATTTAATGGATTCTTTACTTCGCTCTCAAATGTTGTTTGATATTATTTATGGAAAAGAAGTTTAGGATTTCGCCATAAAGCTTGCCAAAACCTGAAATTTAATGGTGATTTCCCATTCAATATGTCCGAAATAGGAGACTTTTCTCTTAGTAGGATGGAAATAGTAAATAACTATTGATTTATTCTATTCTACGGTGAAATTTCAGAGCTGAAATTATTTTTGGGTAATTCAAACCCAGACTTGTTTATGAATTTTTCATCAATTAAAAATGAGGGTTTTGAACTTGTGAAATTAATATATATGTTGCAGATTGGAAACAAATAACATGGGTTGAAGTATTCACAAGAAATATTGATGTTTTTCGTCAATTTATGCGTATTCAATCTATCCATCAGTTAAAGCTTCCAATATTGATGAAAAATGACAATAACAATTGCAAATAAAAATATTTCTCTGTGTTGATGGCTTGTCAGGAAATACAATGTCTACTATAGAGAATTTACACCATTCAAAGGGTCAACGATGTGGAGAATATGCATCATTAGATTTTTTCAGAAAGGAGGAATGTTTCTACCTCTGACAATGCATATCGGTGTTACAAAATTATTTATTTATATATATATATATATATATATATATATATATATATATATATATATATATATATATATATATATATATATATATATTTGTGTGTGTGTGTGTGTGTAACATTGAGAATAAGATGTATAATACAATTTTAAATAGAACATGAACATACTAGTTTGATTGTCTAACTTTAGTAATATAAATACACTCATTTTATTGATTGATGTCCTTTACCTATAATAATAGGATCTTATTTTAATAGAATGGTGTTATAAGTCTAATTATATTATGGATTTATGTAATTTATAACATTGATTAAATAAAGAGTTTGGTCGGTTTGAAATTAAAGAGATCCTTATTATAGGATTATACCTCATAACAATTAATAATATCTAGATACTTAATTATGTAATATTGTTCACTTAATTTTGATGCAAGATTAGTTATGGGAAGCAATTAGTATCATGGTTACACAAATATAAAATAATACTACTTAATTACTATGGTGTTAATGTGTTTGGTAGTTATGATAGTATATTGTTAATAACGATATGCTTAGTAAAGCTTAAAACCACACATGGTGTGAAAACAAACAATTATTATAGGTGTATGTAGGGTAAGAAGATATCATTTATGAGTAACCTAGGATGTAATAAGTTAATTTTAGAATTTTATAAATGTGTTTTAACTATGATATTATGTCCAAAGATCTCATGTGTACTAAAAACATTGAGAGAGTAATTAAATGGTTAAATATTAAACTATGAAAATATATGTACATGTTTATATAGTGGTAGAGATGAGGATTTGACACTTCCATTAAAAATATTAGGTTTGTACTAATGGTTAATGTGAGTACTAAATTTATATAAAGAAATAATTATAAATTTAGAGTGTGATCAGATAGTGATCATGGTGAAACTTTTTAGATGGTTGAATCATATGTTATTAATTTTTAAATTTAAGTAGTACAATGGAAGCATGGTGGATCAATGATTCATATGAAACAATTCATCAATTAGAAGTAAATGGATGGTTTAAAACAATATTTCAATAGAATGCAAAAAAACTTGAATAAGTGTTTTATTGTCCAAGTACTCATGTGTTGAATGACTAATTAAGTATTATATGTGTATCGTACAACATTTGGAGATGTTCATCTTGTTTATATCAGATACGTCTAATATTAAATTACATACAATATTTTATATGGTAAATAGAATAAAATATGGACATTTAGGATTTTACAGGAGGAGAGAGGACCCCATATGACTAAAACTATTTCTACAATACAAATTAAACTTGGCATTAGGGAAATATTATAGAATTCAATGTCAATATTAAATCTAAGGTGCAAAACAACATTATGGATGTTGTTTATGTTGTAATAAACGTGTATTATGGCTAGATCAATTTCATGGGACTTGGTATGAAACTAACAATTTAAAATAAATCGAAGAAATAATTAATAATGCTAAAAATATGAAGGATGCATAATATAGATATAAAAGTTGGAATGATAAAAAGGGGTATGTTCGTCAATTAGAAATTGGTGACCAAGGTTTCCTAAGAGTTACACTGAAACATAATGCATTAACACTTGGAAAGTATGCAAAATTAGCCCTTGTTATTGTGGTCTACTTAAAGTTTTAGAAAAAAAAAAGATTTAGCTTATAAAATTGCTTTACCTAATGAGTTATTTGTTAGTGTATGTTATTATTTATACTTTTTTTTATTAGGATAATTATTTCGATTAGGTTATCCTTACACTTGTTGAGTTAGCTTGCCCAAGTTTACTAGTTTTGTGGAGCTAGCTTGCTAGTCCTGTGGAGTTAGTCTGCTAGTTTTGTGGAGTCAGCTTAACTACCTGTATTAGTTAGTGGGAGTTCTCATCACTATTCTAGGTGGTAGTTGCACTTCCCTCATCCTATATGCACATCTTGATTATTGAGATAATTTATTACATTGTATAGAGTTCCGTATATGATATTACTACTCTTTGTTTGATTTTTTTGTAAGTTTATTCTATCGAATTGCTTTCAAGTTATTGAATGTGATGTTCTATTAGCATATGAGATATTTATGGTTTCAAACAATCTGATTAACATTCCTTTCATGGTATCAGTGATAGATGTTGTAGACATCCATTTGTAAGTTTTTCTTTGCAAGAACTTGGATTTATTGGTTTTCATATATTTAGAATTTCCTTTTTCCCTTGGAAGTAACAGAGGTGTGAATTTCTATGGAAAATAGAGTGTGTCATTGGATCTACAAGGCATAAAACCCCAAGATTGGCTGTAGACTTGGCCATTGGAGGATGTAGATGATTTAAAAAGTTTTATAGGTTTTTACAAAGTTGCAAATGGGCATGGGAATCCATATAGAGTGGCATGGAAATCTGCATAGACGTGACAGGAAACTAGGAAAAAATGTTTTTGGGTTTTTCGTGATCCGTTCTAGGTTTTTTTTCATGTTTTTATATTTTTTGTTTAGCAAGCATTTTTTCATGACTGTCTACGTTTTTTTTCGAGTTCTAGGCCTGGTGCATACGACTAGTACATGTGAAACCTGGTTGAAGTTCTATGCATGTATCTATTTATTTCTATGTTTTTTGGATGCAACTACATGTCGCAGAGCTCGTTGGGTTGTTGCTACATTTTTTCCTAACCAAATTATCCTTTGTTCATATGGGATGGTCACATGAAGGCTTAAAAGTTGGTATTTCTACTAATATGGGCTTAAGTATAACCCCCATTAGAATCTTTTATTATTTGAAAGACCAATAACATTTTTTATTTGTGAAGTGCATTTAAAAAAAATAGTGCAAATGTATTTCAAATATTCCTTATTTATGAGAAAGCAATCGCTTGATAAATTTTGATCAGTAGATCAAATCTGAGTTTCATTTTTTACAAAAGTTAATATTTTTTTCATTTCCCACGCATTGAGCCTATTTGCATTGTAAAATGAATTGACTTATAAAGTTCCAAAAATTTTGGGGGCTACCTAATAATGTTTTGGGGGAGGTTATTGTAGTCACATGCAAACGTATTTTTGGCTAAGCCTGATGTCTTGAATTTTCGGGTGATTGCATCATTTTGTGAGTGTATTCTTGCATCTATCATGGACATATTTGCTTTTCAGTTTAAGAATAAAATGTTGTTCTCTGAATTTTGTTCCATTCAAGAGGACCTAGTAAAATTTATGGAAGAACATAGATTTCTCACAAAGTAAAATTCTCTTCTACATGCCCTCATTCACAACAAATATGAATTCATAATACTCTCTACGGTAAAAAATTTCTAGCCTACTACAACATCTTCATATTGTGGACTCACATACCCCTAATCCTATTCCACTTACAAATACTACTCTTACACCTGGTGACCTTGATTTTTCAATTTATGAGTGTTTTCATGCTAAATGTCTAGCATGCAAAATTGAAAATTTTGGCCATGACAATTAAGCCCATACTTGAAAATTTCCTCTCTCGGTCACTGTGAACCCTTCCTTTGGCCATGCTATCCTCAATTTCACCTTCATTCTAGCTTAAAGGAACATGATAAAAATATTTTTAAATGTGTAGTGATGAATGCTAAAAGTGATTGATGAATTCATTAAGATTCAAAGATGAATAAGTATTCCCGAAGGCCTAGAAAGGACCATTTTGTGGCTGGTAAACACCCCCAGATGCATACAGGGAAGAATCAAATCTTTAGGGAGTGTTATGAGGGAGTATTTAAGCCATCCAAGGAAGTTTAGGGAAATTTGGTAGAATAAATTAAAGTCATGAATAAATTGTGCAATATCGGGTGATTTTGGGTACAAGGAATGAAGACTCTAAACGATTGATGCCAAATTGTCTGGATGATTTTAGGAACTCTAGAAGGATTTGGGAGGAAAAAAAATAATCAATGGAAATATATTAGAACCCTCTACATGATGGAAATATCAATTTTGTTTCAAGACTCAATAATCTTTAGTGAGAATTTAGGACACTACAGCTGCCCCTTTTAGTAAAGATTGAAATAGGCCCTAAAAATGAAATAGAAGGTAGAATTAGCTCGTAATAATTATTGGAATTATCTAAAAAAATGTTTTTTTAATTCAAAATAATATAAATTTGACCTCAAAAAACTCTTCCATGCTCATGGGGTGGAAAAAACACTTCTAGGGTCCTTAAATGCACTCAATGAGTGACATAAGCACTTTAAAACTCCTTTGTCAATTTTTTTAACCATATCTATCCCATTTTATTGTCCCCAAGGTTAAATGGGGATAAAGAGGGACACAAAAATGTGACCCCCCCATCATTCTTAATATTTCTTCACTTAAAAACTCAACTTTGAGTGTTAAAGTGAGAAAATGAGTGTTTCAAGTGGCCTGACCCACTTTTCATGATCATCAAACAAGACCAAGTCACAATTTTTCACTCATTCTGTCCCCATTATCCCCAAGTTGAAAAGGGAACAAGTGGGACACAAAATTGTGACCCCTCGTCATGCCAAATCTTTGTAACTTCCCCCTCATCACTTTTTCACCTAGGCTACACTAACTTATCATCCATCTTATCCCCTCGAGTCTCATGACTCAAGCCCAAGTTGGAATTTTTGACTCATGATGTCCCTATTGTCCCTAAGGTGTAAAGGGGACAAGGGGGACACAAAAGTGAGACCAATTCCTTCTATGATGTCATCTGTGCTCATTCCCATCCCTTGCATCTCAACCACAAGGAACCTAAGGTTGTCACTTATAAACTTCTTTTTAAAGCCCCACTTTAGTGTCCCTTATGTCCCCTTTTTCTCCCTTAAATAGGTGCAAATTCACATGAACCACATTCCAAATCCGGTTAAGTTGTCATGTCATAGATGAGTTACTATTTGCAAAGGAAAATTAAATAAATCTCCCCACCTTTCATACTTAACCATTTTTACCATCCAAAGTACTATTTTTTTTCCATCGAAAACCTTCATAGTTACACATGTATGCTTCTAAAATTCTCCCAAAACATCAATCTCCCAAAATTGAGGATTTCTCATAACTCTCTAATCATACACGCATTTTCAACAAATGTTTTCATGTGTAATCCTCTTTAAAAAACCTTTAAGTTGACTGTGAGAGCATACCCATGGCTGGTATATATAATTTACAACAAAAAATTTAAATTTCAAATGCATAAGTTGCCTTTTTAGATCTATAAATCTCTAGCATATTAAAAACTTCAAAAATTGGATAAAAAAATCCTAAAGTAAAACCTAAAAATCTGAGACCAATTTCATTGCAATCTGACATCTTGTAGACACCCTTCCAAAAATATCAAGTGTGCAAGGATCTACCTGTCCAAATATAGTAATTTCCTTTTAAAAAAATTATCAAAACTTGTACTACTCCAAACAAGAAAAAAACATCAAAAGGAGAAAATTGTGAAATTTTATAAAAAAATAGTTGTCCTAGATAGGACCCACGAAAATTAATGTCTTGAAATTGAGATAAAAGACTTATGGATCCTCACATTCTACCTATATCACTAATTTTTACCATTATGAAGTTCAAGTATTTAGGTTTGGATCCCATTTCAATAGTGATCACTGAATACCCTGGTGTGGGAGATAGTGATGTCACCCGTATAGATTTGGAGGAATTGAAAAAAATAATTTTTGGTGCACCTCATGAATCAGTGGAGGATAAAATATTATTGAGTGGGATATTTAGGGTAGGGGGTCACCCAATATCTATTTAAAGTACTGAAATTGACTTGACATGTGCACAACACTACGAGGATGATTTCAAAACAATTAGGTAAAGTAACATTCAATCCTTACAATCCTCTCTCTAAAGGGAATTTATCAATGCCTACAAATTTCCAATAAAAATAACATGGTCATAATATCTAAGGAATTTTATTTACAAGAGTGGGAAAAGAATGATTCATAACTGCAAGGTCTAGCACTCAGTTTGTGGTTCAAACAAGGAAAGAAGCCATCTTGTATCCTTAAGAATCTTTCAAAGAGTGATTTTTATGAGGTCTCTTATGATACCATTATCCTACTGAGTAGGGTGATGGGGGAAAAAATGAAAAAATAATTTTAGGATTGGATGGCTTAGTTCATACTCCTAGATACTAAAGGAAATAAAGTGGTGGATTGGGGGTAAATAATCGGTGATAATATTCATCGGTAATTGATGTAATTTCCTTTCACTAAGAATTTCATCATGAATTATTACCTAGTGTATGCCCTTTCCTTCATGAAACCCTTTAGAGGATTTTCCACTTCTCCCCATGTGCCTCAAAAAATCACATGCATATGAGAAGTATCTATAGTTGACTCATAAGGAGAGTAATTCCCAATATTCTAAGGTGAATGATGCATTCACCACATTCATCATTAGGATCCTTCAATGAAATGTAGAACAAATAATCTCTCACCAAGTATTTCACTGATTGAAAAGTATGGGAGTCACTTCGTCAAGTTTCCTACCTTTACCTACATTAGAGTCATAGGATATGATCTTGCTCCTCACAGGTTACCCAGGTACCTAAGTGACAAAAGCATATTGTTTGAGTTGTGTAGACAATTGGATCATGTTCATGCAAAGTGTAACCATAACAAGAAGAAATGTGTGTCATTTCCCATCTCCTTGGGAACATAATCATGTAATAATGTCACAGATGCAACAAAAATCGAAGCATCCTTTATTAAACGTAGTCTTTACTCCTACACATCTAGGTTTGAATTCAATATTAGAAAAAATCCAAAGATCTTCACCTTTCTAGGTTTGCACCATACACCCCAAATTAAATATTACTGGATAACTGCACTAACGATTTCAATGTATGAAAAAAGGACTCTATGCAGATGATGGTAGACTAAATGATAGATTTCAAATTTGATTGGTTTACTGAAGGGATAAAATATGATGGGTTAGACTTGTTTGATCCTGAGTACTAAGTAGTACAATCTTCACCCCTAACTCTAACTCTGCGGAATCTCAAAGAATAAAATAATATTAATCAAAGGACTACATCAATAATTCAAAGATCAAGAGAATGGTTCGCAAGGAATAAAGTTACTTTCATTGAGTCTGGTGGTCTCCTGAATCTATCTAGATAGGTGTTTAAAAATTCCTCTTTGAGGGAATCTAAAAAAGATATGGGTTCCAATCACTCAAAAGAGTCTTTAAAGATAAATATGGTGGAAGAAGAGCACAAAAATTTCATGTCCTAGGAAGATTCATAAGAATGATAAGATCACTGAAGATCCCATTGAACCTCTCAAGCTAGGTGAAATTAATCCTTCATAGTATCCTGTTCTTTTCCAGCATCCAATTTTATCCTTATAATTGACAAAATCATCCCATCATGAAATTTTTTATCCCTTACCAAGCACCTGAAAGTGCCCTCATGTATGATGTTGTGTCTACTCTGGTATACAATTTCCCTAGGATATTTAGGATCTACTTTGGATTGAGTTAAGGACGGTGCGAAAATATGCAATACCTAATTTTGAGGCTATGTCAAACCTTGTGAAAACCAAACAAAGCAAGAAATAAAAAGTAGGATCCTAATATGTAGAGGTAGCTTTGCCCAAATTTATAAAACCTATGGAAGAGATGACTCAAGATGACTATGAGTTGACCTGAATATCCTTGGGGAACATATCACATGAAGGATATGCACACCTATTCAAGGAGTCTATGGCCTACTTGCTTGTTGGTAATGAGGAATATAAATAAACCATGAAGCAATTAGAGGAGCATGTGAGAACTCTCACTGCTTATGTGTAATCCTTCCTAGAACCTAATGTGGTACCTCGTCCTCCTATATAATTCATTCCTCCCATAAATAGTTTTGATCCTCAAGTGATCAATAGATATCAAGAATATACCATGTAAGGGAAGGCCAATGATAAGTGGGTTGAAAATATTCTTAAAAAAGGAAAGGAATTTCTACCATAGGTTCTCTCCTTGTTCAAATATGTTCTTTCCACTATTTCAAAAGTAAAAACAAGGGAAGAGATTGAAAAATATAATGCTCATTGGGTTAGTGTCCCACTTTTGTTTGAATTGAATTACCTTGATTGCCTCGATTCTCAGTTTGGACCTGCACATTGAATGCTAGTTATGACATGATAAATGATGCTATATCCAAAATTGGATCTAGTGGAGAACATGCAGTTGATATTTTAGATGATGTCATAAATTGTTTTCAAAATATTGGCTCACTTCCCCTCATTGAGAATTCATCTTATGAAGGACTCATTAGTTCTTTCCAATATTTTTTCAAGAAGGAGGAAAGTGATCCATTCTCCTTCATTTAGGATACTTTGGAGACCATCTCAAACATCAAAGGATAAATATCTAACATTGCGGGAGATGATAAGGTATGGTTTAATTAGTGCAAGAATATTATTTTTGTTCCTAAGAAATGGATCAAAGTGTTGAGCTACGTTTGTATTCCAGATCAGAATATTATTTTTGTTCCTGAGAAAAGGAAATGGATCAAATGTGAAGAGCTCATTCTAGGAGTGTTTCCTCAAAGTTCACTAAGGGTTAGTTCTTCATCAACATAGGCTTCATATTCATCAAATTGATCAAATATTCTCTCTCTCTCTCTCTCTCTATCTCTCTCTCTTCTTTCTTCTCTCTCCATATTCTAATTCTTCATTAAGAATGCATTTTTTCACTATTTTTTCTTATTCACTTAAGTGGCCTCTAATTTGACATTGTAAGAGTCATTTTACATTAATAAGAAAAAGGCTCACTTTTGTTCTCTATGAATATGAAAGGTCACAAGTGATGAGGAAAGGTGAAAATTCATGTGGGGCGAGATGAAAATACAATTTGTAATGTTATTGTAGACCATGGAAATTACAATAAAAGAGGAAAATCAATACAAAAAATAATAACATACATTCTATTGTAAATCCCAAATCCACCTCATATTATATTTGACTGACAGAGTAGGTTTTAGTGATGCTCTTTGTTGGATCCATTTGATTTGTGGGATTTTGTTGATTTTTGGATGCTTCAAGATACTCTGAATGGACGATGAATCAAAATATGAGCATGATGATGATTGATTTGACATTATGTGGGCAGTATAATAGTATGAAATATTGATTTGATTCACCAAATAAATGCACAAAATGACAACATGAAATCTTAAGCTTTTAGTGGACGATTTGCAAAGGAAATATCATTGATTTATAGCTGAGTGAAATGATTCCATAAACTAAGTTTAGATTGAGTCGATTTGGAGATAACAAAATATGACTGAGTTGTTTAGTTGATTTTCTAGATTGATTGGAGATTCAAATTTTTGTTCTAGATATTCATGAATGGGTCATTGTTGAGTTGATAAGCGGTTACACATGTTTTTGGATTTTAATTTCATATCCTCTGTTTTATT
Organism: Taxus chinensis; assembly: GCA_019776745.2. NCBI lineage: Eukaryota > Viridiplantae > Streptophyta > Pinopsida > Cupressales > Taxaceae > Taxus > Taxus chinensis. The sequence continues at coordinate 214,825,327 of CM034149.1, forward strand.
CACCCAAAAAGATTTGTGAATAGTATTTTGGAAGAATGTGGATTGATTTTGGATTGCCATGACTTGGGATGTATCTGCAGTTAACTCAAATGCATGATTTGAGTCAATTTGAACACATCCTCTTGATTATACTAATGTTTTTTAGCTTTAGTCGTGACCCTACTCAACTTGAGTTGATAAGGTGGATAAGATGTGAGAATATTTAATTTATTTAAATATGAAAGTGGATATGTGTGGATTTACTTAATTAATTTGATATTAAATTAGCTAAGGGGTGATAGGGTGAAATATAATTAATTAAATTAATTCTAGAAATGGATGATGGGCTTAATAAGGTTTTGAAAGTTTAAAATACATGGCGGTTATTTTGGGGTGTCTAAAACTATAAATCAGAATGGATTCTCTATTCCAAAGGGTTGGCAATTGTTGATTCCTATATGTTATTGGGATTTGTATCACTACTACTGCAAGCAATAAATCTACATTTACTCTATTTTCTTTATTTATGTTCCTCCACACTCTCTCTTTTCGAACTTTTCAAGCATGGTGATCTTGTATAACTAAGATGGAAGTTTGTGTCCTTGATTAATGGATCTGCAGAACTTTATGTCTCTAGTTTATTATTCTTGTTGTTGATTGCATTTTTTTTATTCTAATTGAATGTGGACCTACTCTGTATAATGTATGTGAATTTTTTAAGTCTACTCACAACATTAATATTCTCTCCATATTTCTCCTACTCTTTACCTCCCTTCACAAAAAATTCCTCCCTTATACATCGTACAAGAAATTTTATACAGATTTAGTGGAGCATTCCTATATGATCCCTAGCTTATAGGCCACCCCACAGTTTCAAGTATTTTACATTCAATAATGGGACCCTCCCCAAACCCAAGAAGGAGGGGCCTATCCTCGTGACCATTGGTGAAAATAAATAATCTGCACTGCAACAAATTATTTCACCAACAATTTTTGGCAAATCCTCTAGGGAAGATCTGCCCTTGTGCACCGTATAAAGATATCTAAAATCCAAAAAATATATATTCCAAAAATCTAAAAAAATATGAAGGCTACTCTATCAAGGAACGAATCCTTGTCATATTTTTTATCATATCACAATGATGAAGTTTGAATATTGGTGTTCAACACCAGTAAGTGACAACAATAATGAAGAGTAGTATTACCATCAAGATATCTAGATTTATGATCATCCATCATTCTGTACCACCTCTTACAAAAGTATGGATTTTGGAACAACGAAGAGGTCTCTTGATTTAACTAAAAAAATTGCAATCAAAAAAAGGAAAGAAGTTCTGTGACATTCCTACATAATTTTTGGAAAGGATATGTAGAATAGATAAAATTTCTACATTTGAAGATCCTACTATCAAATCTTGGTGGCTTCAATTCAAACAAAGTGATGCTAGAGGAAATAAAATGGGGATTGCATCGGCTAATGATCGATAATATAAGAGCCTGATGAGAATAATGCTAAAAATATATGAAATGCTTTATGAACAACATGAAGATGAATCTCTAGATGAAGAATCTCTTGAAGGTAATGTTTTGAATTATACAAAGCTAACTGAAAAAATCAAAGCATTGTCTTTTGTATCTCTTCCTTTTGATGATTTTCTTACTTATGGAGATGAAAAAATGGCATCCTTGAAAAATGAGTATGTGCAAATAATTTTGAGATTTGAAAAAGGAATTTTTGGCCCTCAAACCAATCTTGAGATTCTTAACTATGTTGTGGCTATGTAATAAAAGTATGAGGAACTTGAAGCACTCCATAGTGATGAGGAGGATATTCATATTACAAAATTAGATTCTCCATACTATGAATTTTTTATTTCAGGAATAATATTTAGTGATTATTATGACTATCATCTTCTTGAGCATTCCAATGAAATTCAACTCAACACCTTAGAGGATAATGAAGAAAACATGAAAGTTGAGCTTCCATCCATAGCTACACTTTTCCCTGAAGCACAATCCCTTAGAGGATTAATGTACATGGGAGATTAGAATTATTGTCTCATAATGGATGATCTAGTGTTTACTGAGAATTCCCTACCAGCCGTGAAGACATTCAAGAGATGGATCCTCCTTCTCAACCATAGGTTATTCAAGAGGATTATTTTCAGGTAATTATTGATTATTTGCTTTCTAATTTTGGATCTTCATTTGATGCACAAATGCCCAATGTTGAAATAGAGAAAATAGAAGAGTTTAATTTCCTTCTTGAAACAATTGTTGATGAGAGAATAACACATGATTTCTTTGATGAGTTGGTTTCTCTGCCATCACCATAAAAGTGTGATAATGATCATAATCACGGGTATGGGGTCTTCTTTTTTCCCTACAAAGAAGGGGACTCTCTAGGAGATTTTTAGGATGGAAAAAATTATTATTCCTATGTTGGAGCTCCAACATTGTGTCCTTTCCCTTTCCATGAGGAAGATACATCATGTAAGTCTTACCATACCAAGGATGAACTAGTATGCATAGAAATGAATCATTTAGAACAACAAAATGAAAATCTAGAAGAATTCAGTGGACATGGAGAGGATAAAATTGTTATCTTCACTCCTAAATTCCTTTCTAATTTTGGAAATGAATCCATGTTGCAATTTTCACCCAAGGATGATGATAACCTTCGTGTTGAAAATAGAGGCTCCATTTTTGAAAACATGGAAGAATGACTTATTACAATTACAAGATATCAGGAAATGACCACATAGAGCATAGCTTTCAAACAAGTAACGAAGTGGTCACTGGATACAAATGTGTTTTATGTGTAATATTAGTATGAGAACAGGGAGTTGAATTCACTTTTTCCTCTGAAATCATGCAGAGCCATCATGAGAGTGTGGCATGACCAGTTGATTATCTTTGAGCTTCAGAAGTGGTATGAATTCCCCCACCTCTATAAATTTCCCTCCCAGGTAGCATTTTTTTCTTTTGTTATGTGTTTCCCTTTCCATTTGGTGTGTTTTCTTGGTTTTCCATTATTCATGTCATTGCTTGTGTTAGTTGATGAAGGAATGACTCTATTGCCCAATTGTCAAGGAATTTACTAAGAGATATTTGAGGTCCTCCATTTCCCCTTACAGTCAAATATCCCCAAGTTAGAGCCATTTGTTGTCATGTTAAATGTCTAACATGTAAAATTAAAAAAAATGGCCATGAAAAATAAGCCCACACTTGAAAATTTCCTCTCTTGGTCACTATGAACCCTTCCTCTAGCCAACATGTCTTCAGTTTCACCCTCATTATGGCTTAGAGGAACATTCTAACAATATTTTTAAGTGTGTTTAGGTTTGAAAATATGGGTTCCTAAAGTGATTGATGAAGTAATTAAGATTCGAATAAGAACAAGTGCTCTTGGAGGCCTCAAAAGGGCCATTTTTGGCCATTTTCCAGCTGGTAAACACCCCCCGAAAGCATACAGTGAATATTGAAATAATTAAGGAGTGGTATTAGAGAATATTGAAACCATACAAGGTAGTTTAGGGAAATATGGTGGAAGAAATTGAAGTCATGAACAACTTATGTAATATCGGGTGATTTTGAGTACAGGGAATGAAGGATCGAAAGGTGAAAGTCAACTTGTCTGAATGATTTAGGGATTTATAGAAGGATTTGGGAAGAAAATAAATAATAATTGGAAATATATTATAAACCTCTACATGATGTACACATATGTTTTTTTCTAGGACTCAAAAATATTCAGTGATAATCCAGGATACCACAGCTTCCCCTTCCAATAAAGATTGAAATAGGCCCTAAAAATGAAATATAATGAAGAATTGGATACTGATAATTGGTATAATGATCTCAAAAGGTGTTTTGGAGTGAAAATAATATAATTTTTGACCCCAAAACACTCTCCCATGCTTCGAGGGTCCTCAAATGCACTCAACGGGTGACATCAACACTTCAAAACTCCTTTATCACACTTTTTCACCCTCTATCCCCTTGGATTGTCCCAAATGTGTAATGGGGACACAAAAGTGTGACCCCCCATAATTTTAAAGGTCTCCTCACTCAATAACATTATTTTGGGTGTTAGGGTGAGAAAATGGGTGTTTTAGGTTGTCGAGCCCACTTTTAATGATCATTAAGAAAGACCGGGTTGTACTTTTTCACTCTTATTGTCCCAATTATCCCCAAGGTGAAAAGGTGACAAGGGGGACAAAATTTTGACTCCCCATCGTGTCAAATATTTTTCAACTTACCCCTCCTCACTTATTCACATAGGTTACACTCCACCTTGTCCCCCTCTCATGAGCTCAAGTATGGGTCACACTTTTTCACTCATAATATTCCCATTTTCCACTAGGTGTAAAGGGGACAAGGGTACACAAAATTATGAAACCCTTCCTTCCATCTATCCCTTGGTCACTAGAAAACCTCCTTTCAGCCCCTCGGTGCTCATTCCTAGCCCCTGCATCTCACCCAAAAGGAACTTGAGGCTGTCACTTATCACCATCTAGTGCAATTAAAACTTTGGTTTATTTTGTGTCCCATTTTCCTCCCTTGTATAGGTGTAACTCCAATTCAACCACATCCCAACTATATTTAAGTTGTTAGGTCAAAGGTGAGTTAAGATTTACAAAGGAAAATTGAATAACTCTCCTCACCTCTCATACTTAACAATTTTTATCATTCAAAGTAATATTATTTTCCCTCCAAAACCTCCATGTATGTTGTTTAAAGTCTCCTAGAACATAAATCTCTCAAAATTGAGGATTTCTCATAACTCTCTAGTCATGCACTCGTTTTCAATGAAATTTTTCCTGTGCACTCCTCTCAAAAACACATTTAATTTTACTATGATAGCATCCCCATTTATGATCTATATAATTTACAGCAACAAACTAAAACTTATAGAACCATAGGTTACCTTTTTTTATCTATAGAGTTGTGATGAAGGAAAAAAATTGAAATCTAGAGCAGAAAGTCCTAAAGTAAAACCTAAAAATATGAGACCAATTTCGTTGCAATCTAACATCTAAAGGAAACCCTTCAAAATACAGTAAGTTTACAAGGCTCCACATGTCTAAATATAGTAATTTTATAAAAATGGTAATTTCTTAACACCGATGATACTCCAACCAATAAAAAACCACCAGAAGGTGAAAATTGTGAAAACTTACTAAAAATAGTTATCCTAGATAGGACCTACTAAAAATAGCAAGACTTGTAATTGAGCTCAAAAATCTTGTGTAAACTCACATTTTGCCTATCTCACTACTTTTTTAACAATGTGGAGTTCAATTATTTAGGTTTGGATCCCATTTTAACTCTGATCACTAAATACCCTGGTGTGGGAGATAGTGATGTCACCCACATGGATATATGGGACATGAAAAATAGAATGATTGGCTGACCTCGTGAACTAGTGGAGGATAAAATATTTTAGAGTGGGATATTCAAGGTAGGGGGTCACCCATTTTTCTATTCAGAGAACTGAATTAGTCTTAGCATGTGCACAACACTATGATCCTAACTCCTAAAAAATATGGGTACACAACAATTCATTCCTCGCGGTTCTCACTCCTACAGGCATTTCTTAGTGCCTATAGATTCCCACTAGCAATAACATGGTCATCATATCTAAGTATTTTGATTTATAGGAGTGGGTGAAGACAGATTCATATTTATAAGGCCTAGTACTCGGTCCGTGTCTCAGAAGAGGAATAAATTCTTCTCGTATTACCAAGAACCTATTAAGGAGTCTATTTCATGAGTCCTATTATGATGTCATTATTCTAATGACTAGGTTAATGGGGGAAGAAACAATGAATTATTTTCAAGATTGGATGGCTCAATTCATCCTAGTTACAACAAAAGGAAACTGGGTGGTGGATTGAGGGCAGAACATTAGTGAAAACATCCATCGGCAACTAATGCAGTTGCCCTCCACTAATAAGTTCACCATGGCTTATTACTTGGTATATTCCCTTACCTTCTTAAGACCCTTTATAGGATTTTCCATTTCTCCCCATGTGCCTCTAAAATCACTTGTATATGAGGAGTATCCATAGATGACTCAAAAAGAGAGCAATTCATATTATGTTAAGGTGAAGGATGCATTCACCATGTTCATCATTAGGTTCCTTATAGGAAATATAGAATGAATAATATCTCCCCAAGCAATTGTACTGATCAAACAGTATAGGAGTCACTTCATCCAATTCCCTACCTTTACCTATATAAGATTCATAGGTTAGGATCTTGCTTCTCGAAGGTTACCCAGGCACCCGAATGAAAAAATCATAATGTTTGAGTTGTACAGACAATTGGCTCATGTTCATGTCAAGTGTAAGAATAACAAGAGGAAAGGTGTGTCATTTCCCGTCTCTTTGGGAAAATATTCACACAAGAATGTCACAAATTCAATAAACATTGAATCATCCTTCTCTTACCTTAGTATCTAGTCCTACACATTTAGGTATGACTTCGATATCAAGAGAAATCCAAATACCTTCACCTTTCTAGGTTTAAACCATACACCCCAAATTGAATACTATTGGGCCAGCTGCACTAATGATTTTGAGGTAAGGAAAAGGGACTATGTGTGGATGATTGTAAACCACATGAGACATTTCAAATTTCATTGGTTTAATGAAGGGAAAAAATATGATGGGTCGGATTTGTTTGACCTTGGGTACCAAGAGGTGTTAGAATATGTTCTATATTTGGCATAATGTATACCCAGGAATATTGTACACCTCTTCCACATCAATTTTTTTGGATTCCTATTTTCTTAGGAGTATATATATGTGATTTTTAATCTCTATGTGTATATGGGTGGTGTCATAACCTATGACTTATGGAGAACCGTTATGGGTTGTTTTGCTATCCCATGGTTTTGGTACCCATTCAGTTGTAAAATTGCTTTCATGGTTTCCTATTGATGTGATTTCATATAGTTGGACATGTAGTAGGGTATATCAAATCTTGGAAGTACATTATTGTATTATAAATGGTTAAGTTAATGCAATAAGAGAGAGAAGTTACTACGCTAGTTTTTTCCCAAAAGGGTTTCCCAGGATAGATCTTGTGTATGTAATTTTCATTTCTCTATTTATCTTAAACATTTTGTTAAGTATAGCTTCTCATTTATTTGTTTATTGGATCAATTCTCTTCATTTAGTATTAGAGCTAGGTTTTATATTTTATGTGAAGAGTTAGGGTTTCTAAAACCTGTAATTAACTTTTTTTGAGTGAGAGTTCTATGAGTGAATTTTTCAAGTTAAAGAAAATGACAATAAGCATAAGGATCAAGATCAAAAAAATTAATGGCCAACATTTTGATTTATGAAATATCACGATGGAATATCTTCTTTTGCATAGAGATCGGTGGATTGTTGTGTCTAGAGTCATGTTTATGGGTAAGAAGGTAGAATACTGGGAAAATATCGATAGGAAGGTGAGTTTAATCAAATTATGTCTATCAAATTTAGTTTTAATGAGTGTGTCAAATGAGAAATACGCTCAAGAGTTATAAGAGAAGTTGGAGACTTTGTATCAGAAAAATTCTCTAGTGAACAAACTATTTCTCTAAAAGAAGCTAAATTCATTGAGAATGAATGGTAGAGACTTTTTTGCAAAACATCTGAACATATTTAATATTGTGGTAAGTCAGTTGATTTTTGTTGATATTAATATGGAATAAGATTATAAATTTATTACTCTGTTGTGTTTTTTACCTGAATCTTGGGATAATCTAGTTATGGCTATTACTGGTACTACGAAAAAATTATTAGTTTAGGATGTAGTTACGACCTTACTATTAAAATAAATGAGGTGAAAATACATTGAGGATTATTGATCCAAGGATGCCTTGTATGTGAGGGTTTGTACCCAAGATAAAAACAAGAAAAGGAAAGGACAGTCAAATTCCAAAAGTAAATCAAAGACTACAGGAAAAAGATAAGAGGAAATATCAGAACTATGGTAAAATGGGGAATTTAAAGAAATATTATAGATCTAAGAAGGAATAAAAGGGTGAGTCATCTAACGATGTTGGATCTTTAGATATGAAAACCTATAATGAAGACTCAATATATTTGTTCTTGGAAGCTTCCAACTCCTACATCTGCTACAATGAAGCTGATGTTATGACATCAAAGGATGGGACACATCAAAGAGAAAGGAATTTTTACTTTAAAAGTAAAAGGTATGGTTGAAGGAATTTCTGATTGTCCTTTAGATTATGATTTTTGTGAGAATTGTGTGTTTAGAAAGTAAACTAGAGTAAATTTTCCTAGTAATGCTACAATATCATAAGTAATTATACCTTTGATACATAGTGATGTGTTTAGACCTGTAAAAGTTCCATCACAAGGAAAATCCATGTTTTATATTAGTTTTATAAATGATTTCTCAAGAAAGACTTGGGTATATTAGATTTTTTTAATTTGAATTAAATCTGATTGAAAAGTAACTATTGTAATAAATAATGTATGAATGCTAAAATATAGTAATGACACAAGCAATAAAGCATGTATAATGTGAAACCCTAAGAAATATGGATAAATAGATGGAATTAGTTGATTTCAAAATAGACTGGAGGTAATATGGGGAGGTAAAAGTGTTAAAAAAACTATAAACAATGCCATTACTACTCACTGTAAATTATGGAACTCGAAGATGGAGCTGGATAGGGGATTCTATGGGAGGGCAGAGGCTCCTGGGCATTGGTGACCATACAAATTCTTAGGAACTAATTTCTTCTGTGTCGCGAGGGTTTTACTGTTGATTCTTGTATATCATTTTATATTCACTTTTTGATCACCGAGGGTACCTGTAACATGCAAAACTGAATAGCTACATGCACATGTCCACAAACCACATCAAATCTAATAGAAAAGATGCAAAATGAGGATTCAGAATGACCCAAACGGTCACTCAAAGAGTGAACTAATTTTTGAGTGTTGCACTACATCTCAGACCCCATGCATTTATTGTATGTGTGTGTGTAGAAATGGTACTCTAGGATTCCATCGTGTGAGTTATAGAAATGATATCAGACTAGATCTAAAATGTAGCAATGTAATAGTATGTTTGGATGGAATAGAATAAACTTACCCTCTTATCCATTCTATGTAGAAGTGATGTAACCCTTTTCCCTTGTACGGAAGCTAGATGGAAACCTTTGGAGTGCTTTAGTATCCTTGGATAAAATCTTAGGTGGTAATAGTAATGCTTAGTTCCTGGTCCTTATTTTTGAGAAGTAACTGAGTATATATATGATTCTCTTGTTTTTCATGATTGACAACTGGAAGGTCAACCCATAAGTGAAAAATATACCTAAATGATAAAAGATACCCAAAAAGAGTGAGTAAAGGTAAGAAAGGGTTAGGAGTACCTAGTATGGACAAGATCACCTGGGTGTTTATGTCCTAATTGGGTGCCAGTGTCTGAGGACATAAAAGATAAACCAGTGAAGTTCCTTCAAGGTTGTATGGTGTGTAACACAAAAGAGGAAATAAGAAACTAGGAAAAGAGGCCAAAGATAGTTTTCAATCATTGGTTTTCTTTCTTAGGAATCATGTATACATTAGTATGCTTTTAGACCTAGAAATGTACCTAAGTGTGTGATTTTATGTCTACATTTTTTCCCACTTTATGTTGTTGAGTGAATACTTGATAACATAAAGTAGATAATATATGAATACCTTATGTTCCTGTAGAAATTTTGGTGCATAACATGCCGAGTTGACAAGTGATGCATGAAGTGATTATAACGTGAAGCATGGAGACTAGGAAATAGGGAAATGGACCCTAAGGGTGAAGCATTGTGCATAGCTTATACCTGCCATTGTTCTTGTATTTGTTGAAGTAGGTTGTTTCTTGTAAGGATGGACCTGTAAAAGAAGAGAAAAAAAGTATACAGAGTTCTGTATATGCTAGATCATAGAAACATGTGTATAAGTATGTAAAATGTGTAAAAGTATGTAAAAAGGAAAGTGTGCACCTGATATGTAAGAGAGTAAAAGATAGAAAAGTATCTTATTTCTTGAATTTTGCTGATTTGAATGTTGAAGATGAGGTTTTTGGGTAATCTCATGCCAAAAGTGAGTAATTGGGTGATCTCACGCCAAGTGTGAGTTTTTGAAAATCTCACACTAAGTGTGAGTTTTTTGGGCGATCTCATGCTGTGATTAAACTTAAATGGAAACTAATTAGTCTAATCTAGATGTTACAGGAGTAGTAAGTAGCTAAATAAATGAAGTAATAAAATACAGTAAATAGGCCCAAGCAAATCTAAGCAATGAAATGGGAAATCCTAATGTCCAAAGAGGGTTAAGAAGACCTTAGCTGATTTGATGATGTCATGAAACTATGTTGTGATAGAGATTGGATGAACAAGAGGAGGAAACAATCATACAAGATCATGAGAAAAAATAGATCTGAGTTGTCTGGCTGGACCAAGGTTCCTGGAAGAGGGACATGGGTGCCTACGGTGCCCTGGTCTATAATTTGGGTTCCCTGGTCTGTGAAAAATATCTGTAAAACTCCTCCAAGGTTTATCTTTATGTTCACCTATGTTTTCTTCCTATTGGGTGGATGTCTTTGTATGATTTTCGAGGCACTAGTAAACCTGTAATAGAAGAATCACCTGCAAAACCCCAGAATCAATAGTAGGTTATTTCTTGTTGAAGTAGATTGTTTCTTGTTTCTTGAAGGGGTCAGACTATCCTTAGCAACAAAAATGGTGGAATTACTAAGTGATTGTTGCATTACATCTTAGACCCAATGTAGTTTTAGGTGTGTGTGTGGAAATCATGCTCGAAGTGATCTTGTTCCAATCACATTTTTTTATTAGCGAGAAATAACTAGATGTAGAGTGTAAATATATGGTGTATGGAATAGAATAAACTCCCATCCTATGAAGTGTGATGTAGATGAACTAGCCTTTTTCCCTTGTGATGGAGCTATATGGATGTAAATGGAGCTCTAGATGCCTTGGATGGATGCAACCTTAGGTGGTGATAGTAAGTGCTTAATGCTTTATCTCTGATTATGGTCTTATAACTTTATATTTATATGGTTATTTTGTTCTAATTTCGTAATTAACCTTGAAAATTTTGACCACTAAAAATATAGAAATATCAAACAACTAGAAAGTTCCCAAAAAATGAGAGTAAAGTGTAAAGCGAATCAGGGCACCCCAGAGAGGACTAGGGCACCTGGGGTGCCCTAGTCTTGGCTGGGCGCCATAGTCAAAGCAAGAAAAACACAGTGTGACAATACTGACTGGGAAAATATAGGTGAAATACTGAAAATAACGACATAAAGTAAAGTAAAATGGCCAAAGACAAGGGTTAATTAGTACTCTTTTTCACTCAAAAACCATATGAATAGTAGTATGAGATCGTGACTAAATAATTACCCAAAAAGCATGATTTAGTGTCTATATCTTCCCCCCTTTATGTTAGTGAGTGGAAATCTCGGTAACATAAATTAGATAGAGATATGTACCTAATATCCATGTAGAATGATGTAGAAAGCATGTTGAGGGACTAGACAAAGTGTGGAATAACAAAAGGATGGAGTGTGGAGGATAAAGATGCAAAAGTGTAAAAAGTGATGAGAGTGAACCTAGGGTGATAGCGCATGTGTAGATGCCAATGTGTGTGATGTACCCATTATGTGTGTGTTGTTGACTATTGCTTTGCCATATGGACAGACCTGTAAAAGAGAAGACGCTCAAGTAGTCAAATATGTATGTATAACGTGTAAAAATGAATGTATATATGTAAAAGAATGTAATGAAAGTATGAAAATTGAAAAGGAACATGTGCACTTGATCCATGATGAGAGAAAGGGTGTTGAAAGGATCATGTAAATTTTGATGAAGTGTGAGTTTTTTGGGTGATCTCACGCCACTGTGGCCAAAGAAGTGTAGGGAGGAAAATCCACTGTATCCTCCAACTTGTAACTACTTACCTGAGAGTGTATGAAGAGATCATTGTATTGCCTAGTTTTTTGGGAAATCCGATGCCACTAGCAGAAGAAGTATATGGAGGAAAGTTAGATCTTCCTCTAACCTATAACTGCTCCCCATAATGCTAAGGATAAACCACCTTGTAAAATCCATTGTGTATGGATTTTTGTAGACTGTTCTGAACCCACTCGCTGTATGACCCACTGTGTCATGGATGGAAACTAAAAAATTGAACTTTACCGATAATGTGTTGTGTAGTGTGTATAAACCTAAATGATGTCTCCCTCTTTGGGGGTGCATGCAAAGTCATAGATAGGAGGATGCGTCCCAAAAATAGGACTGACCTTGGAAAATGTGCCCTGCAGGAGGAAGAGAATGTGTTTGGTAGAAACCAAGGGACATGCAAACAAGTGGCTATGAAAACAAGTGGTAGTAGGAACAAGTACACATGTTGAAAACAAGTGTAATCTACGCTTACAAAATGTAAGCTAGAATGCAAGTAAACACGTAAGAAGATAATCATAGACCACAAAAAGTGGGTTATAAACATGGTACATCACTCACAATGTCACAAGACACTCAAGGCCGTAGTGGCCTCATACAAACAAACAAGTGTGCACACAAAACAAAGACAAGGAACGTAAATAAGAGCATACAATAGCAAACAATGTAACAAATAAGTATGGAAGAAAATATCCCTATATAAAAAATGTTTCACATTGAATACCTGTTAGCACATTAGAAAGATAACCCATATTTCAAAAGTGTGTATAACCAATAAATTAGTGTGCTATGAAACAATAACACTTGTAGTATATGAAAGGTGGATGCCCCCAGTAGTCGTTGCGGGACTAGTAGTGTGCCAAGCATACATGTTGCATGTAGGAGCCTTGTATTTGATGTCACAGCTAGAAAATGGGTGAACGTGAATGTGTGTATGGTGAAGGTCATGACATACAAGAGACATGTCTAGCATGTGTAATAAGAAAAACATGTAAAAAAACACAAGTAAGCGAGAGTAAAAGAAACCATAAAATGTATTATGTTATAGATGGATGGAATGGAATACAAAATGAATGATATGAGTCATGTGCCCCTTGAGGGAAGAGAAGTGTATGCAGTGAGGTTCATTTAGTATGCCCCCTCAACATTTAAGAATGAACCATAAATGAGAGTAAGTCATTGGGAAATGGTCGATCTGTATGTTGTGTGTAGTGTGTTATGGTGAATGTGTATGTGTGGTGATGATATGCAACCTAGATATAGTGTGTGTGTGTCACTCTGTATCCTAAGCGTATATCATGACAAGATGATTAAAAGAGGTGGTGATGTAGCCTAAAGCGTATACCACTACAAGGTGAGTAGAGGGAGTGGCAATGTAGCCTACGATGTATGCCACTACAAGATGATGGAATAGGTGACCATTTAGCCCATAACGTATGTCACTAACCTAGGAATGTAAAAATATATAAGGTTGAGGATGAATGCATGAATGTGATGAGGTCCATTTGTGATATATACCCTCAGCAGTCCAGTATGGACTGTGAGACTAGAGTGCATCATAGGGTAGTGAGTAAAGCACATACTTGGTAGATGTGAGTAATATATGCGATGATGAGAGATGGCCATGTGATGTGTAAAATGTGTAGTATGTATTAGTGTGAGATGCGTAATACCTATTGTGTAATGTGTGGGGTCCATGTTTGTAAGATGCCCTCAACAGTCAAATGTGAACCAAAGCACAAGAGTGTGTCTTCAAGTAATGATGATGCTAAGGTGTAGATGATGATGCCTATGTTAGGAGGTTGAAAATTCGAGTATCAAACATGTATCGATGTTAGGATGGGGGGAATGTGTGAATTTTGTGACCCCAAGTGTGTGTGAGTGAATGAGGTAACCAATGAAATTGAAGGACGAAGGTCTCTCATCTTATGCTAGTGGTGACGAAAGCATATGACTCGATGCTAATAGTAGTGCTATAGTAAATAGATGCTGAGTACGTGAGTGAATTTGCGATGGATGAATCTATGATGAGCGTGTAGGTGCAACAAAATGCATAGCTGATGATACCTATGAGAATTAGAGTGCAGAGATGATGGATATCTATGCAAATCCAAATGCGATGGTAACAAGCACTGACATGGAATAAAGTGAGGAGGTGATTTATGCCGAGATGAAGTAATTATCCTAGGAATGGTCCTATGTCAATGTGTATGACTAGTAGAGCGGTAAGGCCACATAGAGGATGTATGAGTATGTGAAGTAGGAGTAGATTGCGCATTAACTAATATAGATTGTGATGTACTAGATGAAGTAGGAGATGTAGTAATTGATTCTCAAAGAGATGATGACCATGGAGTAGATTAAGGTACACCATCGATAGAAACAACTTGATTATTATGAATGAATTTGAGTCGCAAATGATTCATAGAGAGGATGGTCTTAGACCTACGAATCATGTTGAGACCTAGAAGCATGTCACAATCATTGACTACTTTTCTGACAAGGAAGGGTACAAACATAGTAAGAGGACCTACCGTAACATGAAGTTTGATGACACCATATGAATTTATCATCGGATATGCAATTTGTGATAGTGGATAGCCAATAGTGATGAGAAGTGGAATAGAGCATGCACTAATGGGTCAAAATGGATCAATCTTAATATTATTGACAGAGACCGAACCAATAGATGTGTTGATATGTAAGTGATTAGATGTGAAATCGGCATGATAATCATGTCCATAGAAGGAGATGATTAGTGAAGAAGTGTTAGTATGCATAACTAAAAAGTCAAGGGCCCCAGATTCATGATGAGGCACTGCGTGATATACATAGTTAGTTGAAGGTTCAACCACTTTTGTTTCATGTTTGGCTAGAGGGTTATTAAATATTTTCAGCCTATGATTTTCATTAACAAGTGGAGAAATTTTAGATTCAAGAAGCTCAATTTGACCACTATCAATCAAACCCTGAATGAGAAATCAAAGTCAGAAGAAACAATCTGTGGAGTGTCCTACGCACTAATGATAGTCAAAATGGGAATTTTCATTGAAGTTACAACCTTTCGTTCGAGATGGATCTATTTGTAGTAGAGAAGGTAGTGTAATGAGGTTACTATCGATAAGTTATGATATAAAAATATGTGGAGGTACATTAACTTAGTGAAGATATGCTAATAGGGTTGTGATTTAAGCTCTTTAGGAGTAGATAGTATGTTAATGGTAGTTTTTGTGTCAATTGGTTTAGTAATAGATGATTTAAATGTTGGCTTACTTTGAAAACACTTAGAGGGTGATGCTTTCTCTTATTATTTAAGCTTGCCTATATTTAAGAGCTTGGTTTCATGAAGCTTAAGAGTATGACAAAGTTGATCGAACGAAGGAGAGGTCTCAAAGAGAACACTCTCTTGGAGAGGTGGTAAGTGACTTTGAATGAATAAGTCCTTAAGTTCAACGTCCATAAGCACATTTATCATCTTAGCTAAATTGTTCTTGTAATGTATAACATAATCCCCTAAGTGTTCATTAGATCCCTGTTTGAGTTGTGTAAATTGGTATTTAGAGATCTTAGAGCCAATGTTGATAGAGAATTGAGTGAGAAAATCATCGGCTAGATGTGTGAAAGATGTTACCGAGTGGATAAATAGGATATAAAACTAACGCATGGCATAATCCGGTAAACTACAAGGAAAAAACTTATCTAGTATGGTATATTCATCCGCATAGTCTAGGGATGCTATATGAAAATATCGAATATGCTCTTGTGTGTCACCATGAAACTTAAATATGGGTGATTTGGGAGAGATGAAAGTAAGTGGAAAAGGATAAGTAGATATAGTAGGTTCAAAAGGAGTATGCATTAGTGAAGTAGAGTCTAAAGATGGTGATGCACAAGAAGTAGTGACATGAAGCTAGTGAATTTGGGTTTGAAAATCCTAATCTAAAGAGTTTAAATCAGGAGTATTCAAAGAAAATCCAAGCTGCATATTAGGAGTGCTAGGGTGAATGACGGGAGTGGTAGTGGTAGGAATGGGAGATGAAACATAAATGGGCATGGTGGAGGCCATGGGAGTCAAATAATGAGAAGCTATAGAGGCCAAAGCATCACGAGTATTTTTAGCAACAATTAAAGCATGTAGGTCATAGGGAAGATGAGTTGGATTATCATGCACATATTTTCAAAAATCAGTAAGTGTGTTTAATTGGCCTTGCTCAACATTGGTATCCTCATCATATGATTTTTCACTATCAGATGCCTCTATTTCGTGAAGGGGAACATTGTTTGAATTATCTAAAGGATTGTCAATGGCAGCTACAGAAGTAGGGATATCAGCCATTGGTTTGGAAATCCTAAGAGCAAATGAAGGAATATCACAATATTGAAAAGACCCAAATGACCACTATGAGTGACGGGCATACGAAGAAAAATCCCAAGGAGGAAGTGTATTCAAATATCAGGTTCACCAAAATGATTAAACTAAAATAGAAAATAATTAGTCTAATTTAGATGTTATATGAGCAGTAAATGGTTGAATAAATGAAGTAATAAAAAATTGTCTATAGACCCAAAAAAATCTAAGTAATGAAATGTGAAATCCTAATGTGCCAAGAGGGTTAGGATTGTCTCAGTTTATTCGATGATTTAGTAGAACTATGTCGCAGTGGAGACCGACTGAACATGAGGAGGAAACTGTCGAACAAGAGCCTGAGAAAATGTAGATCTGAGTTATTTGGGTGAACGGCGGCACCTGGAAGAGGGACAGGGGTTCCTAGGAAACTCTTGTATATAATTTGGGAACCTTGGTTTGTGAAAATATCTATAAAACTCCTATGAGGTATCATTTGATGTTCGCCTATGTTCGGTTGCTATCCGATAGATGTCGATGTATGATCATCAAAGAACTAGTAAACTTGCAATAGAAGAATCACCTATAAAATCCCAGACTAAACATCAAAATCCTAAAAAAAAAAAATATGCATATTAAGGGGTTAGACTGTCCTCAGTATCTATAATGGTGGACTTACTAACTGAGTGTTGCACTACATCTCATACCCAATGTAGTTCTAGGTGTGTGTGTGGAAATCGTGCCCTAGGTGCTCTTGTGTCAGTCACACTTTGTGAGTAGCGAGCAATAACTAGATGTAGAATGTAAATAGATGGTGCATGGAATAGAATAAACTCCCCTCCTATGAAGTGTGAAGCAGATGAACCAGCCTTTGTCCCTTGTGATGGAGCTATATGGATGCAAATAGAGCTCTAGTTTCCTTAGATGGATGTAACCTTAGGTGGTGATAGTAAGTGTTTAGTACTTGGTCCTTCATTATGGCCTCATAACTTTATACTTATATGGTTCTCTTGTTCAAATTTCGTAATTAACCCCGAAAATGCCAACCACCAAAAATATATAAAGCTCAAATGGCTAGAAAGTGCCCAAAATATGAGAGTAAAGTTTAAAGATAATCATGGCGCCCCAGAGGGGACCATCGCACCTGGGGTACCCCAGTCCTAGCTGGGTGACCTAGTCATAATAGGAAAAACAAAGTGTGACAGTACCGATTGATAAAATACAGGTGAAATATTGAGAGAAACAATAAAAAATAAAGTAAAATGGCCAAAGAAATGGGTTAATTAGTAATCTTTTTCACTCAAAAACCATATGAATAGTAGTATGAGACTGGGACTAAATAAGTACCCAAAGTGCATGATTTAGTGTCTACACGCTGAGTGTAAATTTTTTGGGTGATATCACACTAAGTATAATTTTTTGGGCAATCTCATGTCGAGAGAGAGTTTTCGGACAATTCCATGCCATAAGAGCAAGTGTTAGGGAGAGAGGTCTAGTTTTACTCTCCTTCTATGACTCTGCCTAATAAGCACCACTGCAAATGGTACGTCCTAATTTGTTTCATTTATCCTGATTTTTTCTAGTTGTACTAATTATAAGAGATAGAATGCAATATGTGACTGAAGGCCAATGCTTGTTACTGTAGAACTACTCTGTAAACTGATGAAGACTGTGTTGTTTTGATAAATTTAATATCTCTACCCCTAGGACATTCACACCCAGGGGAGGATAGAGGCACTTAGATGCTAGTGTCTGGTTCTGGTCACTGGTGTCTGCTCTATATGTGATTTTAGACACAAAATCACATACTTGGTTACATTTCTAAGTCCATAAACACATACTAACATTCATATGATTCCTAAGAAAGAAAATTAGTAATTAACAACTATCTTTGGCCTCTTCTCTATGTTTCTTATTTTCTATTTGGTTTTACACACCCTACAACTCATTCAGTATTTTACTTATTTATATTTTATGGATCCAGACACTAATACCCATCTAGAACAAGAGCGCCCAAGTGCCCCTTTCCCCTCTAGGCGCCCCTGATACTTTTCTGCCTTACTTGTTTCTTTTGGGTCTCTTTTATCTTTTGGACACCTTTTTCATTTATATTTCATCCTTCCAATTTTCAATTACAAAATTCAAACAAGGGAATCATATAAATACATAGTTATGTTACCAAAATCAGGGACCAAGCTCTAAGCATGTACTATCATCACCTAAGCTTGTATCCAAAAGGCACATAAAGCACTCTAAAGCATCCATCTAACATCCACTCAAGGGACAAGGGTTTCATCAACTCTGCATACACAACTTAGTAAGGGGAGTTTCATTCTATTCTATCCACACATTCTATTACATTGCTACATTTAACTATAGTCTATTATCAAGTGCAACTTGCACAAGGGCATTTTAGTGAAAAATTTCTACATACACTCACCAGAACTACATGGATTCTGAGATGTAGTGCATCACTCATTCATAATTTCACTCTCAGGGTGACTGTCGAGGTTATTCTAACTCCCCATATTGCTTCTTTCTTTTTAGGTTTGATGTGGTTTGTGGGTTTTACAAGTGAACTTCTATTTGACAAGTTACAAGTACCTTCAACATTCATTGTGTGACTACAAAGTGATCAATAAAAAGTAATTGCGACATATCAGAGATTAGATCCATAGCTTGTGCAAATTTAAGGGCACCCAGATCCACTCATCAGCACCCCATGTGTCCCTATCTAGCCGTGGGCATCCATGTCTAGTGTCATTCCCACTATCCAAAATTATAGACAGCGTCTGTGACACTCTACGTAGTATTTTCATCACTTTTCCCCTACTTAGATCATTCCCAGGATGTGAGGAAATATACTAAGTCCTTTATCCTTCTTCTTTTCTTAGGGTTTCAAATATTACATCTTAGTTTACTCGTGGCATTTCCTCATTTCAGCATTCATACATTATTTGGTTTAGCAGTGACTCTGAAATATTTAGATTTAATTCAAATTAAATTAAATCATTTGGTGAACCCACATTTAAACACTATTAGCTCTTTTTTTCTTGTCATTTTTACTAATATGAGTATCTCCCTCCATGCCTTCTTGTAGGCCAATCCTGAATGTGCAAATAAAAATCACTCTTTTTTTCTAATACTTACCTTCATCCTTACACCTCTCTTGAATATGTTTACCATAGACTCCCTACATCACTCTCTTTTATTGAAGAACATATTAATTTTACATATGCTGAAATTGCTTCTCACGTTGTCTTTAATAATGATCCTCCCTTTTATATCAAAGTTCAAATTAATAATATAGGGGTTAAAAAGTCTTTAATTGATAATGTTTGTGGCCTTAAAATTTGTAATCTACCATTTCTTTAGCAACTTGGCTATTCCGTAGCATCCTTAGCACCCTCATTTATTCACATTCGTTGATTTGAAAATATTCCTAAATAAGTCTTAGGTACAATCATGCTTCCCATTACTGTTGAGCATGCATTTTTTCTGACCCATTCCATGTAATGCCTAACAATATTAATTATAATTTTCTTCTCGTACAGCCTTGGATACATGCCATGTATGTTTTCCCTTCAAACCTTCATGCACGTATTAAATTCTTATACCAAGATATGGTATATGAAGCCTTAGCACATCCCTCTCCATTTTCCTATTGCAACACTATCGATCATTCACCTGAATCCCCCACTTTGGCCACCCCTTCTCCCAATCTCAAAAAGTATGGTCTTAGGTATCGTTATCTACATCATTACAATTTTAGTGGCACCTGATTAGGAAAATATTCCAAAGGAGTCAAAGAACCTCTTTCCATTCCGACACAATCAACTAGACTTGGCATTGGTTATCTCCCTAAGCTCACTCATTTTATCCCTGCAACATATCCTCCTAAGGTTTACACTATTTCACGTGCTACAATTTACTTTGTCAAATCTACTCTTCCTAACACCAATGTTGATACTCCTGACCCATTTCCACATTCGCCACCATGGCATGTTTTATCTTCCATCCCCGTATAGGTCTCCATCCCTCACACATTTGGGGGGCATCACACTTTCTTCCCCCATCCTCATATCTTAAGTTAAATATCATTTATATTATCATGTTATGTGCTTCATACTTAATATTTCTCAGTACACACACATTTTTGACACACACTTTGTATCATCATCACCCTATGACACACTCTAGTTCCACGGTTCATACTCAACTGTTAAGGGTCTAAATATGAAATGAACTTCACCACATTCACTCTTCACGCTCTACGCTTCATGTTCTATTCTATTTAGCAAACATTTTCAAACCATTTCCCAATGCACACTATTGTTCTATGGTTCATTATTGATTGTTGAGGGGTATTTTATAAATGAACCTCATCTCATACTCATCCACATCCATTGGGGAGCACGCTAATCTTATCATATTCACATTACATACCATTCCATCTCATTCATACAATCCATATTGCTTATCTTGGTTGCACTTACTCTTGTTTTATTACACTTACTTGTACACTTTATTTCCCATGCTATACGAATACTTATTATGTCATTATCTTTATCATATACACATGTGTGTTCAATTGGTATTTTAGAGTGAATGCAGATATCTTATATGTTTTTACATGCTACAATGATGTTTCGCATTGTACCTCTTACTAGTCCCACCAAGGCTCCTGGGGGCATCTATTTTATCACACATTACAGGTGTTATCATTTCATCATTTACTACTACTTTATAGTACATTACTTTCCACTGATACATACATGCTTTAACATACTTTTTTCATCTTTCTAACATGCTAATGGGTTCTTCATGTGTAGAATTTTCTTTGCAAGACTATCTACAAACATGGTTATCTGATACACTTTGCTTGACATTGTTTGTCATTGTATGTTATTGTTTCTAGGTTATTCCCTATGTCTTGTTTGATCATTGTTTGTATGCTTTTGGCCTCTTCGGCCCTGATTCTCTTTTGATATTATGAATGATGTCCCGGGTTTTGAACTCACTTTTTATGGTCTATCTTGTATACACACTTTCTTATTACACTATTTTTTATTACATGATTGTTATTTTTTCTACTAACAGATGTATCTAACTAATTTTGTTTGCATGTGAATTATTTTTTACCATGCACACTCCCTCCCCTACAAGGATACACTTTAGATGTGTAGCAGGTTCTCTCTTTGAGCCACATTCTTCTATCAACTTCACATGCACCCCAAATGAAGGGGGCATACATTAGGTGAATAAATCAACCCATATAGTATCTCAAAGCTATAGTTCAGTTCAATATAATTCATAATCAACACATGCAAACAGTCACATAACAACACAGACACTAGTGCCTAGGCTCAGACAAGTATGCTCGAGTTCCTGTGTCCTCCCCTGGGCACTAATTTCCTAGGGGCACACACAATAATATTTATAGATCAACACAGTCCACATTAGTTTATAGAGTAGTTTTCACAGTACAAGCACAATCCTCTATTAAGTAGAATGCATTCTATCTCCATTCTCAATTGGAAAAAAATAAATTTGTAACAAATCAGGGATAGCATGAAAAAAATAGGAACACGCCATCTGCAGTGGTGTATATCAGGTAGATTCATGGAAGGAGGGTAACACTAGACCTCTCTCCCCAACACTTGCTATTATGTGTGAGATTGCCCAAAAAACTCGCACTTGGCTTGAGATTGCCCAAAAAAATTGTTCTTGGTGTGAGATCGCCCAAAAAACTCATGTTTGGCATGAGATCACCCAAAAAACTTACTCTTAGCATGAGATCACCCAAAAAAATTACTCTTTACAGTAGTTTCAAGAGACTTTTTCTAACCTCTTACACTCTTCTACATCAGGTGCACACTTTCCTTTTTACATACTTTCACACTTTTACATACTTATGCACATTTTTTCTCTCATTTATCATATATGAAACTTTGGCTACATTCTTGGTCTTCTTTTTACATGTCTATCCTTACAATAAGCAACAATAACAAGAATAACAAAAGGTACAACACATACACTTCACCCCTAGGGTCACTTTCTCTTCCTAGTTTCCACGCTTCATTTTTACATCATTCCATGCTTCACTTGTCCACTCAGCACGTTCTTCTCTACACACTCTACATGGATATCAGGTATGCATCTCTTATCTACTTTATGTTATCAAGTATTCACTCAACAACATAAAGTGGGGGAAAATATAGACACAAAATCACACACTTGAGTACATTTCTAGGTCCATAAACACATACTAGCATTCATATGATTCCTAAGCAAGAAAACTAGTAATTGATGACTATCTTTTACATCCTCTCTTTGTTTCATGTTTTCTATTTGGTCTTGTACACCCTAAAACCTAGTCGATAGTTTACTTATTTAATTTTTTTGGCTCTAGAAACCAGCGCCTAGCCAGGACAGGAGCACCTAGGTGCCCTTTTCCCCTCTGGGAACCCCTTATCCTTTTCCACCTTACTCACTTTGTTTGGGTCTCTTTTATCTTTTGGGCACATTTTTCACTTATGGGTTGGACTACTAGTTTTTAATTACAAAATTCAAACAAGGGAATTATATAAATGCATAGTTATTTGACCAAAATCAAGGACCAAGCTCTAAGCATATACTATCATCACCTAAGCTTGCATCAAAAAGGAACCTAAAGCACTCTAAAGCATCCATCTAGCATCCACCCAAGGGATAAGGGTTGCATAAAATATACATACACAACATAGGAAGGGGAAAGTCATTCTATTCCATCTACACATTATGTTACATTACTAGATTTAACTACAACCCGCTATCAAGTGCAACTTGCACAAGGGCGTCCTAGGGAAAAGTTCTACACACACTCACCAAAACTACATGGAGCCTAAGATGTAGTGAAACACTTGGTCTTAATTTCACTCTCAGGGTGATATCCAGGGTCAGTATGACTCCCCATATTACATCTTTCTTTTTAGGTTTGATGTGTTTTGTGGGCTTTTGCAGGTGAACTTCTATTTTGTAGGTTACAGGTACCTTCGGTGATTCATTGTGTAACTGTCAGATGATCAAACAATATTAATTTTGACATACTTGTGAAAAATTAGAGATCATATTCAGAGCTTCTAAAGTCAAGTGCACCTAGATCTAGTCACCATTGTGCAAGGTGTCCCTATCCAACTATGGGTGCCTATGTCCGGCCTTATTTCTGTATTCCATAATTTACAGATAATATTTACAACACTCTTCCCATTTTTTTCATAAATTTTCTCATACTTAGATCATTTCCAGGTTGCGAGTAAATTAGGTAAGTCTTTTATCCTTCTTTGCTTAGGGTTTCAAATATTACATCTTAGATTATTTGTGTCATTTCCTCATTTAAGCATTCACACATTATTTGGTTTAGTAGTGACTCTAAAATATTTATATTTAATTCAAATTAAATTAAATCAGTGAGGTCCAAGTCTATTTCTGGACCATTCTTTGATTGTGTTCCTGTGTTGTTTCTATAGGGGTCATTTACTCACCTAATGTATGCCCCCTTGTTTTTGGTGCATGCGATGACATTAGGATAATACGGCCCAAAGGAGAGGACATGATGTTATTCTTAAGTGGGTACCTGCAAGGGTAGGGGATGTGCGTGATAGAAACCAAGACACATGAAAAAAAAGAGGCTAATAACAATTTTTACTAGTGAAAGTATTTAGCATGTGAAAGAAGACAATATAACAAGTAAGTGTGCAGAAAAGATAGATCATGAAAAGTGGGTTTCAAACATGGGACATCGCTCACAATGTCACAAGAAAATCAGGGTTGAAATGGCCAAAAGCATACAATGATCACACAATACATAGGGCATAGCCCGCAAACAATAGCAAGAAAAATGTGATAGATAGGCATGGTTGTATATAGTCCTGCAAGTATAATGCTACACATGAAGAAACCGTTAGCATGTTAGAACAATAAATAGTATGTTAATGCATGTATAAATCAGCATAAAAGCAGAGTAACTTGTAATGATAAATATTGAATAATGTTACAATAGAACCTGAAGTGTGTAGAATGAGGTAGTAGTGAAAGTAGATACCCTTAGGAGCCTCAGTGGGACTCATAAAAGGTACAATGATAAGCATCATTACAATGTGTAAAAACTTGTAAGAGATCTACACTCACCACAAAAAACTAAGTGAATGTGCGTGTGTATATATATATATATATATATATATATATATATATGATGACATACTAAGAATCCATCCAACATGAAAAACAAAGTGTAACATGTAGTAGAATCAAATTAGCAAGAGTAGATACAACCAAGATATGAAAATGGTGTGTATGAGTGTGATGGTGTGGTATACAAAATATAAATATGATAGGATTTGTGTTCCCCCATCTGATGTGTACAAGATGAAATTAAGTTATAGGAACCATCAGTAGTTAAGAATGAACCATAGAACAAGAGTGTGTCATCAGGTAATGTGTTGTGTGAGAGTATATGCTAGGAAGATGTATCATGAAGCTCAGAGCCTGAAGTATAATGGATGTGAGGTTCATTTCAGAATTATACCCTTAGCATTTAAGTATAAACCTTGGAACTAGAGTTCATCATGCTATAATGATGATACAAGGTGTGTATCAAAGGGTGTGAGAGTCTGTATGAACATTAGTTATGAAGAGCAGATCATTAAGTATGATAGTAGGTGTTAGAGACAACTGATAGTGCTAGAAAGGAGGGAATTGCATTTCCCCGAAGTGTGTTAATGATGGAGATATATTTGATGATGAAAGAGAGACATTGCAATGGGGACAGATATTGAAATGCATCATGAGGAAGCATATTGTCATAAAAATTAGAGGAAGAAGAAAGAATAGGGCCATGGTTTGGTTTTGGGTTAACAAGAGGATGGATTTTCAAAAGAGGCTGCTTATTTGGAATGGGTAACATTGTAGAAGATTGGATATGGGGAGAGGATAGAGGATGGATTTTGAGAGGTGGTTGCTTAGTTGGAATTGTTAATGTTGTAGAATACTTGCTAGGAGGAGGGGATGGAGGACGGATCTTGAGAGGTGGTTACGTAGTTGGAATTGGTAATGTTGTAGAATACTTGTAAACAGAGAAAATTACCGTAAATGAAAGATAAACAAACCATGCAAACCTTTCCAACAACCTTATGTGCAAATGTCATATAAGGGTCTCCTATGAAACCTTGCAGAGAGAATGTCAAAAGTGTTTTGTGTGTGCTCTTGAGTGCTCTCCAATATTTGAAGTCAAAATGCTATAGACATAGTTCAACAGAGTTTTGTGCTTCAAATTCCAGATGGATTGGAAGGAAGGTAAGCTTGTAATTTATAGAAACATAAGGTAGTTGGAATTGGTTACATAGATAAATGAACATGCTAAAAATAGCATTATGGGTAGTTGTAATAGTGACAGGGGCAGTAAATGAAATTAATTGCAAAAAGTTTCATTCAGAAAGTTGGTTGTACGTGTAATTTGAATTGCCCCCACCTTTCTAGGATTCTAGAAGTGCAGTTAACTAGGATAAAGCTAGGGTAGTCCTAAGTGGAGTTTGATCAAGTGGGAGATGACTAGGATGTGCACACACTTAATTAATTAATTATTTAATTAATAAATAATAATTAACTTAGCTAAAGGGGTACAAAGGATACATGGTATTAATTTAAATAAATCTAAAGGGGTATAATGTGTATTAATTAATTAATTAAATTAATTAATCACAAATAGATGAATAAAAAGGTGCACTAGGATAATCAGTAGGAACAATTTAGAAAGAGAATAGTCGTAATTTTTGGGCTGTCTACATTTTCCCCCTCTGTAAAGTGCTATTGCAAAGGTGAATAGTTCTTTGGCACGGGATAGTAGACGCTATTCGCCTAAAGATCGACGAGCTTTAATTTTTATGAAGCATCGGCTTCACCTGCCCTTGAACAAGATATCCCCTATATAAACCTAGAGGAATGCGCCAGGTCAGAGGGGGTGGACTTGACATTTTTCAACAAGGTGGTGTAAAAATCCCGTATGATAGGATGCGCGACAAGGGGGTAAATTGTTGATGCAAGGATGGGACAAGGACTGTGTTCGTAGATAATGAGATACTGTAGATATTGACGCAGAGTAAATTTTTTAGAGAAACCAGATTTTGTTGACGAGTGCACAATAGAGTTTGTCACCATGATTATGAAAGAGGGCAATATGGTTGCAGACGCGTGACAGGATGTTTGTAAACAAACGTCACACATACCCTAGTGAAAAGCATAAAAAGGCCTTACAAACGCGCAATATACAATAGGCCTATATTCTGGCACCACGCGTCAACAGACCTTAGGGACGCAAGATGTCAATCACACTACTTAGTGAAGCGCGTCCAACAGGCCTTAGAGACAAACATCAACAGAAAATAATGACGCGCGTCAGAAAATACAGACAATCAACTATGCCCCTAACATGTACGCGTCAATTATGATCTAAGTAGATACAAATTATCCCAAGGCCTGAATAAGAAAAAACGTCACTAAGAGAGAAGTTAAAGCGAATCACTTATGAAACTCTTGTTGAATCCGTTGTGCAAATGATTGAGGTTTAAATTTCCCCAGCGTGAAGTTATATCGCGAAGGTATAACAGATTATTTTGTGACTTGCCCCAATAAGCAGTTAGCATGATCATGCAAGAGTTTGTTGATGAAAGCGATAGGGTAAGATGCACCAAGTTAGGGGACAAATAAGGGGTCATAAGTGGACGTCATATTGTAAAAAACAACAAAATCTCAACTTGTAGGGATTATTAGCAATATCGCACACTCAAAAAATTGTAGTGAAATTATGTCAAATATGAATCATAGTGATGCAACGTTAATCTAGTTTCTAAACTGACTAATTTAAAAAAAAAAATAGACGCAAGTTTAGCTGAGGGTATTAAACGCGTCACTAAATTCTTATGACGCGCGTCACTTTTTTTTTTTGAAAACACGCGACAGCAAAGATTATAGTCCTTTGTGCGTCTGCAGCAATCTATCGGAGTGACTTGATAATCAATTTTTATTTCTTTCATTCAACCTTTAGTGAAAATTTAGATACCACTATCTATCTTGGGACCGGATTTTATTACATATTTTTTTGAGGAAGATTCTCCACCTCCGATTTCCAGGAGGTCTCTTAAAATGAACCCTGAGCATAATACTGGGAACAAGTGGAAACATGAATGTAAATTTGGGGTGTCTACAATTTTCCCCTCTTTAAAGTGCTATTGTAAAGTAATAGTACTTTAAAGATAGTAGATGCATGCGGAATCGGCAAGCGGAAAATTGTGAAGCATTAGGATGCCCCCTCAAGTGGGTGGATGACGCAACAAGGCTAGCAGACAACCGCTTGATAGGAAGGAAAACATGGAGTGGAAAAAGGATGGGAAAGGAATGTGTTCATAGCATCAGTTTTATTTGGAGAGTAATTATTTAGAGCAGCCTGATTTTTGTTGTTGCACAATAGAGTTGTCACCATGATTATGAAAGAATTAAGATGGTTAACCCAGATGCGCGTAAACAAACACACAAATCAAAGAAAATATTGAAAAAAATAAACCCAATATACAAATTAGGTGTCGGCATAAGGATTATAAAGGAACCAATATGTGATCACACTACTTTTAAGTGGCCCAAAAAGAGTAAACATCAACAATGCAACACAAATTTCAAAAAGAAGACAATCAACTATGCCCCTAATGCGTGCCACAATGATGATTAAGTAGATACAAATGCTCCCAAATGGGAATAGGATCAAACTGAAAGAGTGCAGTCAAATCGAATCCTTATGACACTCTTTTCGAATCCATTGTGCAAATGATCAAAGTTTAAATTTCCCCAAGTGAAGTTATATCACGAAGGAAAAACAATTTGTGTGACTTGTCCCAAGCAGAGCTAGCATATCATACAAAGGGAAGAAAGTGATAGTTGTAAGATTGGCATGAGCACTAGAGTAATAGATAAAAGTATGAAGTTTATCAAGATTGTATTGAAATTTTGAATGATTTACTTCAAGGGTTTTCCGATTGTATGATTTATGTGTGAAGCGAATGTTTATTCGAATATTTGTGATTTTGGATTTTTGAAATATTTGATTGCCTTTGTTTTATTTTCGCAAGTTTGGAAATACAAATGTAAATAAAAAATGAAGAAATTTCATGGCTTAAATAAATCAGGAGGAAAACACAACACGTGCAAATGACAAAAAATATAAATGAAGTAATAGAAATAAACCCAATATGAATAGTAAAGAACCACACCAAAGTTATATGTAAACTAGGATGTGAATAAATTTCTTGCAATTGGTTCATAAACACATTCCAGATACATAGAGTACTGGTTATTCGAACTATCACACATAATAAACTAAGGTAAGAATAGATAATACAAAATTCCATATGTACAAATGTTAAACAAAAAAACAAGCTACTGAACAAAAACGCACCAATGTAAAAATTTCGATAAAGAAGTGAATATATACAAATGCCAAGTTGCCCCCAAGAGAAAGCCAAAGCCAAGCGATGTCCCTATGCAAAGTTACATTGTAAAGAGTGGCTTGATCGATTGGAAAAGATGATCGGGAACAATTAGGTGAAGAAAATGGTGAACGAAATGGTGATTGTATGTTTTTTTATTGTCTAAACAATTTTATATTGTTTTGGGATTTTGAACAAATTTATATTGTTTTTGTAGTTTTTTCGAGACATTTTTTGAATGTTTTTGGTTTTTTTGGAATTTTGAACCACACGCCAAAGAAGAGGGAAATGAAATTCCCAATTCAAAACCGACATGCTAAATGGAAGGTGAACAATGGTGTTCGACAATGTACAGGACAACCTACCAAGGAGAACATGCGACACACGGCAAGGCAAAAAGTTACAAGTGGGAAACAAAGTGAAATGACAAATAGGTGGATGCACTGACATGCCCCCAGTACAAGGGTTACTCTTTGGAGACTTGGGAGTAGAACTTCTTCAAATGAATGGAATTCATAGGATCCTTCAACTCTTTTCCATCCTCGGTAGATAGTTTTTATGCACCAGATCCAAATTTAGCAGTTATAACATAAGGACCCAACCAATTTGGCTCAAATTTACCCTGTTTTTCTCATGGTTTTGTTGTGTTCTTTTGATTTTCCTTTAGGACCAAATCACATATTTCAAACTGTCAAGGTTTGATCTTATGATTATAATTACGGCGCAATCTATTCTGATATACCTACATTTGGTCTAAGGCGTGAATTGATCTCTCATCTAGTAATTCCAACTCTGTAAGGCATGTAACATAGTAATCCTCTTCATGAATGAGATGTTGGAGGGATACACGAAGTGAAGGAATATCAACTTTGATAAGTAATTTGGCTTAGAATCCATATACTAGGGAAAAAGGAGTAGCTCATGTAGGTGTACAGAAGGAACAACAGTAGGCCTAGAGGGTAGGATATAACCGTGTATGCCAGTTATGTGTGTTTATTGACAGTCTTTTCCAGAATAGACTTGATAGTCTTATTTGATGCTTTGGATTGGCCATTGCATTGTGGATGATAGGGTGTAGCCCATTTTAGGTAGATATTATATTTCTTAGCTAGGGCCTTGAGATCCTTATTTTTGAAAGAACCACCATTGTCAGTGACAATAGTAGCGGGGATGCCAAAACAACAAATAATATGGTTGAAGATGAATTTAGAAATATTACACCCAGTAACATTAGTAAGAGGCATAGCCTCAACCCACTTGATGAAATACTCAGTGGTGGTTATAATAAAAGTGTGGCCATCGGAAGATGTGGGATTTATTTTTCAAATTATATCAAGTCCCCATTATGAAAAAGGCCAAGGTTAAGTAATAGGCTACAAGGCTTGGGATGGTGCATGAATGACATTACCGTGTTTTTGGCAATCCTGACATTTATTCACAAATTTGCATGCATCTTCCTCCATTGTGGGCCATTAGTATCCAAATCGTAAAATCTTCTTTGCAAGAACTATGCCGCTAGTATGGGCACCGCAAATACCTAAATGTACTTTAGTTAGTTTCTGATTAGCTTCATCATGATTGAGACATCTTAAGAGAGTCCCATCATAGCCTCTTTAATACAAGGTGTTAGCAATAATGGTGTAGCATGAAGCACGTTGTGCTAAGGCTCTTTTATTATCTGAATTAAAATTAGGAGGATAGGATTTAGTTTGAATGAAGGTGTATATATCGTGGTACCAAGGATGATCATGACCAAAAATCTCACAAACCATGGTGGACTCTGGCAATTCGTATGCGCGCACCAAAAGATGTTCAACAAGGAACTCATTGTGAGTTTGATTAGTGTCGAATGAAAGAAGGGAAGTGATAGTTTCCATGGCATCCACTACTTTTTTTTGTACGCGAGGAATTTGTTCAAAATTGATAATCTGGAAATACCCTCTAAGGCTATCAACCATTCTTTTAAAAGGTAAGAGCTTTTCATATTTTACCTGATATTCTTCATTAACTTGATTAATGACTAGAAGAGAATCACCAAGAATTGTCAATTCTTGTAGGCGCCATGAGATAGCAAAGCCTAAGGCTGCTATCAATGCTTCATAATCTGTTATGTTATTTTTGCAAGGGAAGTTGATAAGATAATATTTAGGTATGAGGTCTCCATCTAGTGTACGCAAGATAATTCCTACTCCAGAACCATGGATATTACAAGATCCATCAAAGAATAATGTTCATAAGGGTGTTGCCTCTATGTACAACAAGTCTTCTTCTGGAAATTCAAATTTTAGTGGTTGTGAACCTGATAATGGTGTTGTAGCCAATTAATCTGCCAGTGTTTGACCTTTTATAGCCTTTTGATTGACAATTTCAATGTCAAATTCACTAAGAAGCGCAATCTAGCTAAACATGTGTCCTGTTATGACTGGTCTCGAAAGTAGGTACTTAAGATGATCATCCCGTGAAATTAGCTTGGTGGTATGATTTAACATATAGTTTCGTAGATTTCTGAAAGCATAAGCAACTACTAAACAAGCCTTTTCAACATGCGAGTACTTGGTCTCATGTTTAAGGAGAGTTCTGCTCAAGTAATACACAACTTTTTCTTGACCCTTATCATTGTGTTGTGCCAATAATGCCCTGATGGCATGTTTTTTTGTAGATGTATACAACAACATAAGCTTATCCTGTATAGGCAGCATGAGTACCGACAGAGATGTAATGTACTCTTTCAATTTTGTAAAGGCGTCTTGACAGTCTTGTGTCGATTTGAACTAGACATCCTTTTTAAGCAACTAGTTGAAATGATGGCACTTATCTGCTAATTAGGAGATGAAGTGACAAATAGACTATATTTTTCCTTGTAGACCCCTTAATTGTCAAAGGTTATGAGGAGGTGGCATAGCTATTATAGCTTTGACCTTGGTAGGGTCCACTTCAATTCCTCTTCATGAGATAATAAATCCTAGAAGTTTCCCTAAAATGACACCAAAGACACATTTTTTTGGATTAAGGCAAACCTTATACTCCCTTAACCACTCAAATATACACCTAAGAACTGATGGATGATCCACCCTAGTATTTTATTTGGTAAGAATATCATCGTCATAATATTCCATTATGTCGTGAAGAAGGTCATGGAAAATAACAGTCATGGCACGTTGATAAGTTGCACCAGCATTTTTAAGGCCAGAAGGCATGACCTTGTAACAAAATTTCCCCCATGGGGTTGTAAAAGTTGTTTTATGCTATTCTTCTTCAAAAATTTGAATTTGGTTATACCCAGAAAATCCATCCATAAGGGATAACATCTCATGGTCCGCAGTATAATAGACAATCATGTCAATATTAGGCAAAGGGAAATCATCCTTAGGACATGCCTTGTTAATGTCACAAAAATCTATACAAATGCAGATTCTAGGGGTATTCTTTGTAACTGGTACCATATTAGATATCCACTTTGAGTAATCAATGCACCGTATGAATCCTACATCCAATAATTTTTGTAGTTTGGCCTTAACAAGCAATGCAACCTTGGGATACATTTTACATAGTTTCTTCTTGACAAGTTTAGCATCTGGGTGCACCACAAGGTGATGAACCACAAGAGAAGGATCAAGACTAGGAATATCTTTATAAGACCAAGCGAATACATCCTGAAACAAGGTTAGAAGTTTTGTGAAGGCTTTGATTTTGGTTTCTGATAAATTGGCACCTAGTTGTAACAATTTTGGTTGGTCTTTAGTTCCAATGTTAATGGTTGTCGTATCTTCTACCAATAGCTTAGAAATGTCATTATCTTGAAATGAGATGTCATTATCTTGAAAAAAAATTTACTATGCGAGATATAATTTTTCTATTTTATATGTTTAATTTCTTTTTCTTTAGGACTAGATATTGTAATTTCTTCACCAAAGTAAGTGGTAGCATCAAGTTTTATATCAAAACCCTTCTTGTAATCTGATAAGAGAAAAGGGTCCTGAGCCCCGAGGACCCCGTGGATGGCCTCATCATTTTGAAAGAGATCCATAGAAATATGACATTGTTGGTCCTGATCAATGAGGGAAGGATAAAAAATGTCAAGGGTTTGAACAGATAAGTAGTCCAGGAAAAGCATAGTTTCGACTAGGTCTTCAAAGAGGCTATGTGTGGAACCGGTCTCAATTTCATAATCTGAGTCTGCGTCACTAGATAATACCTCAAATACTATAGGCCTCTTCTAATATGTCTCATATCCTAGAGCATATGTGTAAAGGTTAGACTTGATATTCATATGTTCAAGAACACCATGTTGTTGTGGGCCAAGGCCTCTTCCATTCCATTTCATGGTTTTCATCATTTTATGGCCCTTAGTGTAATCGGTGGATTCATAGCATTCTGCCATCCTGTCATCGTATAGCCAAGAGCCATCAGAGATTGGAATATGTTAATCTTCTAGATATCTATATCGTCTCAAAGAGTTTTTCCAAGATAGTAAGCTGGATTTTCTTGTAGATGAGAAGTGTTAGGATGCCCATCGCTATGAGGCAATAATGGGAGTTTTCCAACAAGGAATGTATTATCAAGTGCGTAATCACCTAAACCTTTATGAGAGAATGTAACTTTGGGTGACACCTTAGATGTAGAAGCTTCAGAGGAAGTTTTTGAAGCATGAGGGCTTAATAGTATATCCGGGTCAATATGGTTGGTATTAATAAGAGTTGGGCTAGGTTTAGTTGTGCTATCAGCAGATGGACAATAGTTTTCCTTTGTGTACCTTTCTTTGAAAAACTTATAGTACTCAAAGGGTTCAGTATCACCACGCAAGGTGAACTCTCTATCGTTATGTGGAAACTTTATGCATTAATGGAAAGTGGAAGGTATGGCATGCATCACATGTATCCAAGGTCTACCCAGAAGAAGGTTATATGATGTGTCTACATCAACTACATGACACATAGTGTCAAGGAGCTATGGTGTGAATTTTATGGTTGCCATTGTAGATGGTACTTCCTCAATAAATTAGATAATTAAACTAAAATCAGCGTTATTGGAAGAAGGACCTTTGTCGGCATTTCTATTACCACCGCCATGTTTGGGAAATGGGTTTGAGAACACCTTAAGATTTTCATTCGGTATCTTATTTGGTGATGATTCTTCAACAATGATATCACCATTAATAATGACATCTTGGAAAAACTGACGTAAGCAAAATCATCGATCAGTCGGGTGAATGTCAATGCGATGAAAATCACAATAAGTATCAGCCTTGTACCAAGTAGGCTTGGGTTCTCCCTCAACCCAAGGTCTGGTGATGGGATAAGTAACCATGTTTGCATTAATGATTTTTTGAAGGAAATTTGATAGAATTTATCCCAAAGGAGTGAAATTACGTCATTTAGAATTAGGAGAGGACAAAACCTCTTTGCTAGAAACAACAAGAGGTTATTTCCCCTTGTTTGGTCTAGTCTAAGTGTTTTGGATTTTGTGGACATTGCGGTTATCTGTAATACCATCATTGACCATATTACAATTATGGTGAACATGTTTAGATTTTTCTTGGTGAGATCTATTAGAATGGTTACTATGTTTCCCATTGTCTTTTGAATGAGGTTTAATCAAAAATTTTGTGATAAGGGATTTTTCAATCTTTGATCCTTTCTCAATAACTTCTTCGAAAGTGTTAAGGAAATGCATTTACATGTGAAAGGATATCTCACTATTGAGATTGGGTACAAAGATGCTCACAAGTTTCTTCTTAGGCATGGAGCATGGGAAACGGCTAGAAATCCCATGCCATCTTTGTAGGAATTGTGCGAAGGTTTCATTTGTTCATTGTTTGGCATTACACAAGTCCATCATTTTAATTTCAAACTCTATGTTTAATGAGAAATGTTTGATGAAATTATCTGAGAGGTCTGTGAAAGTTTGCACAGATCCCTTGGGGATGATTAGGAACCAGTCCAAGGTTGTTTGCCTAGACTTTGTGGAAAAAGACGCATTAAGAAGACATCACTATAGGCCACCTCTTGGAAATCCATATAAAACTCCTTGATATGCTCTCTAGGGTCACTCTTGCCCCTATATTTGTCAAAGTTGGGCATCTAAAAATATTTTGGAAAAGGAACACTCAAAATTTTTCTTATCGAATGGGTAAGGACACAATTCTTCAAAGCTAAATTTTTTGCCTTGATGTTTCATACTAGAGATGGTATCCTTCATCATTTTCCATTCTTGGGAAAATGGTGAGTTGTTCTGTAAGAAATATAAGGATTCATCACTTGTAGAGTTGTTGTTATCTTTGGCGTACATGGTATGACTCTTAAATGAAGCATCATTAGATTTCTTTGGTGCCTCCTTGTCATGGGATTCATTGGTGACTTTGGAATTTAAAATATCAAGTTGTTTAGCCATGTCATTAATTTGATTCATGAGTGCTTGAGTAGGATCAATGGTTGAATCAGTTGATTTTCCTTTATTCCTTTTGTTAGATTTTTCTTTGTTTGACTCATTTCCTTTGGTGTTGTTTGAGGTGGACTTGTTTCGATCATCATTATTCATGTGACTAGGTCCTGCATCATCGTCATTGTTTTTTGAAATGAAAGGTTCACCCTTGTTAGGTGGTGGTTTTCCAAGTAACGTTTGTAAACTAGCTTCATCGAATTCAGAGGGTAATTTTTCTCCCATCTCAAGGAGATCAAGCAAAAATTGGTCTTTATTCATACGTAAAAAAATTTCAACACGGGATTGTTCTTCGAGTGAGATGTCATTATGATCATCCTCATAGTTTTGGTCATTATCACTATCAAAATTTCCAAAATGATTTCATTTTCCCCTTCCAAAAGGACTATAATCTGTTTTTCGTGTTCCCACTATTTTAAAAAGTGGGAAGGAGCAAAAGAGATATGCGAAAGATAACTCAACCTATAGCAAAGTGAATGCGACGATGGAAGAGAGGTGTGTAATTAAGTTTGATAATAACTTGTCCCTTAACAAATTGAATGCTAAGATGGGCAAGAGGTTTAGAATATTATGAGTGACGCAACCCTTAACAAAGTGAATGTCAAGATGGAAGCGTGCAAAAGTGTTTGATAAAATTGACCCTTGACAAATTGAATTCCAAGATGGAAGAGTGGCGTGATGTGATGAAGGTTCTCGTCCTCTAAAAAAGTGAATTCTAGAATGGAGGATGGTTATATTGAAATTTTTTTGAATGTGTTCAACCTCTAACAATGTGAATGCTAGAGTGAAGAAGTGAGGATAGTTTAATTACAAAATACATTCTACCACCTAGAAAAAATGAATGCTAAATGGGAAGAGGGTATGAAAAAAAAGGATTCAAATCATATGTGATGTGCTCAACCCTTAATAATAATTAGTTAAGAAGGAAGATGCTAATGAAGAGATAAGACTCAAATACTAAAAATGGAAGTGTTGAAAAGAAGATATGATGAAGCGTCTAGAATGCAACAAATATGTTGTCAAGTTGGAGACATGAAGAAAAAAACGTATTCATTTTAATAATGATGTTGTTAAACTAAAGGTCGTTTGAGGAGAATGAAGATGAAATGTGATGAAATAAGTTACGGAAAATTGAAACACAACACCAATAAGATGCGAGTTGTAAGATGAAAGTGCTTGAGTGAGGACATGGATATCCACAACTCAAGACTTGATGTCGAAAAGGGGATGAAAAATTAAACTTTACTAAATGTAATCCAAATGTTTAAGTATTGAATGAAATGGGATATGAACTCGAGGAGATTAATATGACAAATAGAAGGATTTGATAATCATGAAAGGGGAAGAATTAAATAAGTGAATTAAAAATCCAAATGAGTGAAAGAAGCTCAAATGGAGAAGACAATGAGGATGAAAAGAAGAGAAAATTGAAATAATGAAAAAGAGATGAAAGTTCTGAAAAGGGAAAATTTGAGATTAAAATAAAGGTTAGTGAATGACTGATGATGAGAATAAAAGAAGACGAGAACAGATGAAACGAGGATGAAAGTAAAATCCAAACAAGGATAGTTTGGAAAAAAGATGAAAAGATAAGAAAATTGAAAGATGGATCCCAAACAACGAGTATTTGGAAAAAAAAAGTGAGTTTGAAAAACTAATAAAAAAATAAAGAAAAACAAAAGAAGAAAATTGAAAAAGAATTTTTTGTTTGAAATTTTGTTTGTAGCCTCTACCTTAGACTAGCTTGGAAAGTGTTTGGCTTCCTAGGTGGATTTCTCAACTAGATGTCAGTAAAATATCCAAGTGATCGCTACAATATTGCTAGCTGACGGATTTACTTAACCCCCTTTGAAACCCTAAGCAAAGATCTTGCTCATAATGAATCACATTGGGGCCACCACTAAGGATATTCTGTGACTCTAACTCACAAAGGCTTTACTAGTCATGTAGGAGAAAAGGTTCATGTTTCGTCCACCAGTTCCCTCAAGGTGTGGACTACTTTGGGATTCCTAGAACCACCCCCTTTGCTATAGCTTAAGGCTTATGCCAAGGGGGTTATGTTCTAGTTAAGCATTCGAGTCGTAGCTCTTAACTGAACCTACAAATCAAGTGTTTTGAATGTGGTGTTTTTTATCTTTTGATTTAGGTATGGTTTGGTTGAAATCCTTTGGCAATTTGCAGTTAGTAGTTTTCAATGTTTTAACCACCTTTTGAGAGTGGGTCCTACAAACAATAATTATAATTTTTCCAGAATGAGGAAAAAATAACAAAACAAATAAACAAGATGACAGAAGCGAACCCACATTTATGATTTCCAAGATCGTTTAAAAAGTGCGAGGAAAGAGCATAGGTGTGGGTTGGCTTTGATTAAGTGAAACATTAATTCACCAAAAAATAAAAAATAAAACAATGACCACATTTCTGATTCCCAAGATCACTTGAAAAAGTGTGAGGGAAGAGCATATGCATGTGTGATTTGTGTTAGTCTCACAAAAACAAAAGAAAACAATAAAGAAAAAAAATATTAGAAAGGGTTAGTCGATAAACAAAAACGATGAAACATGTGCACAAGTGATGAAAAATTTGTCAAAAAGGGAACCAAAAATTCCAATAACACTAGAAGTTCAACGTGGACAAGTAGCGCTTGAGAATGATTAAAAGCATCCACAAACCCTGCAAAAGGAAATTACACAGTTAGGCCAACATGAAGAAATAAAGAAAATAATTTAAATGTAATTGAAACTACAAATAAATTAATTTAAATGGAAATTATAAATAAAATGAAATTAAAACAAAAATTGAACCCTAAACCCTAAAACTATAAACTATAAACTAATAGTAAAATAAAACTAATGCATTATTGGTTTGTTTGTGTGTGTGCAGGTGCGAGCTTGGGAGAGAGCAGCTTGGTTCAGTGAGTTGGAAGACTCGGGAGGGGAGTGAGTTAGGAAATGGGGAGGGGTCTGTGGGAATGGCTCGGGAGGGATGACGCAGGAGGGAGGAGTAGATCGGTAGTAGACTGGGGAGGTACAAACGAGCCTAAGGATCGAGATGAGTTATAGGAGCTTTGATAGAGGTAAGCGGGAGGGTTTTATGGGAGAGTCGAGGACTCAGGACCGGTGAGCGAGCCAAGGGCTCGGGGAAGGGAACGTGACGTGCTAAGCTAGGGAATGGGGAGTTGGGAGCTGTGAGGGGTGAGATTAGGTTGCGGGAGGGGGTCTGTGGGATGGCTCGGGATGGGTTCGCGAGAGTAGGAAATGAGGAGTGAGAGATCGGGTCTATGGGAAACAAGGATGGGAATGGTTAGGGGCTCGATGTAGGGGTAGGGGTCTGCATGAGGGGAACAGGGTCAGGGATCTGTGGGGGGTGAGTCGAGGCTGGGAGGGACAAGTCAAGGGTGGGTAACTTAGGGTAGGGCTCAGCGGGGCTGGGGGAGTTGAGGGAAAAGGATGGGGAACAAGTTAGGAAATGTGGAGGGGTCTATGGGAAACGAGGAGGGGGGTAAAAAATTAAAAAATGGTAACTTCCCAACTCACCTATGAAAGTTGCACACAAATAAGAAGATTTTTGTAAAACAAATAAAACACAGGAATAAGAAATAAAACCAAAACGAAATGAAATGGGGTGTGACTCTCACCAGGCGTGCCAAAATGTAAATAGAGAAAATTACCATAAATGAAACATAAACAAACCATGTAAGCCTTTCCAGAAACCTTATGTGCAAACCTTAGATAAGGGTCTCTTGTGAAACCTTGTAGAAAGAATGTTTGTTGGTCAGTAAAAATATGTCACTTAAAAAAAAACATACAAAAGGTTCACACGAAAGAACACAATGCATTCAAAGGCGCAGAAGGGTCAGGAAAGAATCACATGCGAAGAAGAGAGATAGATTTGGTACTTATCCATTTTCACGTGTACGAGCTATTTTTGGAGATAGCGTGCCGAAAACACAAACCGGTTAAGGACTTGCACGACATGTATTGGCTATTTTTGGAGGATCGGCTACGAAGCGCTTTGCATGGGTACAAGCTGAGAATCTATTTACTATTGACAGTTAACTAGAAGAAGTCTATAGTTAGCGCACTTGTATGTGTGGCTATTATTGTAACAGCGTGTGGCTAATAATAGCATATGACCTTATTTTTGGTATTGGATAAGCAGTGAAAGGAAAGTCCCCACCCTTATAAATAGGTAATGAAATGCATAGTATAGGAGAGAGATGTGTAAGGAATGAATTTCTGTGAGATTATACTATCATATCTATTACGCGCATGAGCATATGATGCTAGTATTGTAAGAAGCTTCTGTGTATTTATCATGTTTAATATAATGGAGTGTATTGGTTGAATCCAAGTGTTAATTCTGAGTATAATTGGATCTTGCATGCTTGATCTCATCTTGGTTATCATTTAAATTTTTTATTCTTTAGATATAGATCTAAACATGTATTGTAGAATGACCTAGTAAGTATGAATCTGAATGCATAAATCTTCATCATGCTAACATCTTGCAACAACAACCCTAAAGAGGGGCTTGGTACCTTTGCGTGCTTTGTGTGAGCGCTCAGTCTAGGCTGAGTGATGTGCTAGTGTGCCTGGGATTTTACTGGTAAATTATAGGCTGCATCAATGTCAAAAGTGATTTTTGGGTGCTCTTGAGTACTCTCCAAGCTTTGAAGGAAAAATGCTACAGACACAATTCAACAGAGTTTTTGTGCTTTAAATTCAAAAGGGATTGGAAGGAAGGTAAGCTTGTAATTATATAAATAGAGGGTAGTTGGAATTGGTTACATGGATAAATGGACATGCTAAAAATAACATTATGGGTAGTTGCAATAGTGTCGGGAGAAATAATGAAATTAATTACAAAAAGATGCATCTGGAAAGGTGGTTATACATGCATTTTAATTGCCCCCACCTTTCTAGGATTCTAGAAGTGCAGTTAACTAGGGTAGTCAAAGTGGAGTTAGATCAAGTGGTAGATGACTAGGATGCGCACACAGTTAATTAATTAATTATTTAATTAATAAATAATAATTAATTTAGCCAAAGGGGTACAAAGGGTATATGAGATTAATTTAATTAATCCAAAGGGGTACAATGTGTATTAATTAATCAATTTAATTAATTAATTGCAAATGGGTGAATAACATGGTGTATTAGCATAATACTGGGAACAAGTGGAAACATGAATGTAAATTTGGGGTGTCTACACTTGCTAGGAGGAGGGGATGGAGGATGGATTTTGACAGGTAGTTGCTTAGTTGGAATGGGTTGGATAGGTGACTTTTGACTTTCCAAATAAGGAACATTTGTGATTATGGATTGATGCTCATTAGACATGGAAGGACCAGTTTTAGGAGCCCATTGGGATTTAGTAATTGGAAATGAAATAAAACCCTAATGCTCAAGGTGTTTAATTATTCATTTTAAAGCATAGAAATAATTTTCATGATGCCAATTAATTATGTGATAATTACAAAATGGAAGACCTATGTACTTGGCAAACCGATAAGGAGGATAGCAATGAGTAGTTGGAAACTTGATCAATTGGTGATTGAGGAGCTCCAGAAGAATATCATGTTGTTTAGCATTTAGATCAAACTTGAGGGGTACTGGTGACAACAAGACTTGAGGTTCACTGATATGAGCACATGTAGAAGTCATAGGATTGGGATGAGGTGTAGAAGAATAATTAGCATATGCCTTAAGATGTTGGATTTCAGTTGTGAGAGATGTAATCATGGTTTTAATATCTTGAAATTTTTCTTGACATAAACAATGTAAATCTTGAATTGATTTGCAAATGGATTGATTAGTTGTGGTATCATGCTCAATATGGTCATTAGAGAGATGATCG
Organism: Taxus chinensis; assembly: GCA_019776745.2. NCBI lineage: Eukaryota > Viridiplantae > Streptophyta > Pinopsida > Cupressales > Taxaceae > Taxus > Taxus chinensis. The sequence goes on from CM034149.1 coordinate 214,866,449, forward strand.
AATATAGCACTTACTTGTGTAGGTGGTGTATTGCAAGGGAGATACATAGTGTCCAGGGATTTTTGGATAACATCCTTGCAACATGGGTGCATTTGAAGTAAGTCATGCAAGGAGATTTGATGAATTTTAGGATCCATGAAAGAAGATTCGATATAATAGTAAAAATAAGGATCCAAGTGTTTGGTCACGAGTGGCATTCACTAAATGATTTAATTTAATTTGAATTAAATCTGATTCCAGAGTAATTATTGTAATAAATAATGAATTAATGCTAAAATAGAGTAATAACACAAGCAATAAAGAATGTAAAATGTGAAACCCTGAGCAAGATGGAGAAATAGATAGACTTAGTTGATTTTGAAGCATACTGGAGGTGACCTAGGTAGCTAAAAGTGTTGAACAAATTATAGACAATGTCATTAATACTCATTGTAAATTCGGTATCTTAGAGAGGGAGCAGGACATAGGCGCCCATGGGAGGGTAGAGGTGCCTGGGCACTTCAACTAGATTCGGGAACTGGTGACCATGGAAATGCTTAAGAACTACTTTCTTCTATGTCGCAAGGGTTTCACTATTTATTCATTTTTATCGCTTGGGTTTCACTATTTATTCATTTTATCACTTGCTTTTCACTTTTTGATCGCTAAGGGTACCTGTAACTTGCAAAACAGAATGCCTACATACACGTCTAGAAAGCACATCAAATCTAATAAAAATGATGCAGAATGTGGAGTCAAACTGACATCGGCGGTCACCTGAAGTATTAACTTATTGTCAAGCATTGCACTACATCTCAAACCCCATGTATTTCTTGTGTAGAAATGGTACCCTAGGATGCCCTTGTACAAGTTGCACAAATGATAGTGGGCTAGATATAGAATATAACAATGTAATAGTATGCTTAGATGAAATAGTATATACTTCCTCTCCTATCGATTGTATGCAGAAATGATGGAATCTTTATCCCTAGTATGGATGTTATATGGAATTCTTTGGAGTGCTTTAGTGCCCTTTGATGTAAGCTTAGATGGTAATAGTAATGTTTAGTGTCTAGTCCTTATTTTTGAGAAGAAACTAAGTATATATATGATTCCCTTGTTTGAATTTCATAATTGATAACCGGAAGGATGACCAATAAGTGAAAAATATTCCTAAAAGATAAAAGAGACCCAAAAAGAGCAAGTAAAGGTAAGAAAGGGTCAGGAGTGTCCAATATGGACAAGAGCACCTAGGCGTTGATGTCTTAACTAGGTGCCAGTGTCTGAGGCCATAAAATATAGATCAGTCAAGTTTCATCAGAGTTGTAGGGTGTGTAAGACTAAATAGGAAATAAGAAACAAGGAAAAGAGGCCAAAGATAGTTGTTAATCACTAGTTTTCTTGCTTAGGAATCATATATACATTAGTATGCTTTTGGACCTAGAAATATACCCAAGTGCATGATTTTGTGTCTATAATATTTTATCCTGAATAAGTATGAGGTTATCAATAAATTTAAAGAGTTTAAGGCTCTTGTGTAAAATTAGATAGAAAGGAAAATAAATTTTTTGAGAAGTGACAATGGTAGGGAATATTGCTCTAATGCCTTTGATTAATTTTATAAAGAGTGTGGAATAGAACACCAAAAGATAACTCCATATACACCACAACAGAATACAGTTGTAGAAAGGATAAACAAAATGTTAATGGATAAGTGTAGAAGTATGCTCATTGGCACCATTTTGGACAAAATTATGGGTAGAAGCAGTGGCAACTACATGTTATTTGATTAATAGATCACTAACATCCGCACTTGAAAAAAAAACTCCACATGAAACATGGAATAGTAACAGATCCTCTATTTGACATTTACATGTATTCGAATGTATTGCTTATATGTATATTCCAAAAGAGAATAAAACAAAGTTAGATAATAAATATGTGAAGTGCATATTTATTGGATACTCTAATGGTGTAAAATGATACAAGCTATGGAATATAGAAACACAAAAGGTTGTTATTAACAGTAATGTAATCTTTAGAGGGCTTAAGGAGATTCTAGAGTAAGAAGTAAAACTAGAGGAAGATTATGTTAAAATTAAGGAAGGTGATTTTTTGTTTGAATTTGATGCGACTGCAAAATATGAACCAAAAAGAGAGTTGCAAGTGGAAGATTCATACGAAGTATATGAGGATCCCGAAGATGCTAAACCAAAACATCATATCTTAAGAATATCAGATTGGCTGACAAGGATACTTGAGAGGTATAGTCCTTTTTACTTATGTTCTACTTCTATTTATTAGTTTTTGTTATTACTGATGATGAACACAAGACTATGTTGGATGCTTTTGGATCAAAAGAAATTAATTCTTGGGAAAAGGATATGGAGGAAGAAATGGAGTCCTTATATAAGAATAATACATGGGACTTGGTGAAGTTACCTCTTGGAAGAAAATAGGTTGGTTGTAAATGGGTATTTAAGAAGAATTTAATGTAGATGGGAAAATGGATTAGTATAAATCTTTCCTTGTGGCAATGGGATTCTCTCAGGTAGAGGGACTCAATTTTGGTGAGATTTTTTCTACTATTTCTAAGTTACATTCTATTTAATTTATTTTAGCTATTGTTGTTCCTTTCAATATGGAAATAGAGCAGATGGATGTTAAGACAATGTTTTTACATGGTGAGCTTGAAGAGAAAATCTACATGATGCAGCCAAAAATCTTTAAGATCAAAGGAAAGGAAGATTCAGTGTGTAGGTTAAAAAATTCATTATATGGCTTGAAGTAATCACCAAGAATGTGGAACCAAAAAATTGACAAGTATGTGTTGAGACTTGGGATTAAAAGAAGTAAACTCGATCCCTATGTTTATTTTAAACCGGAAGGTGAATATTATATTATCATTGTATTTTAATTGGTAACAGTAAGAAATTGGTCGGTCATATTAAATATCAACTCTCATCTCAATTTCATTTGAAGGATCTCGATGCTACAAAATTTATTTTGGGCATGGAAATTAAAATATATTGTGTAAATAGGATATTGCAAAGGTTTCAAATGCATGAAAGTAAACTTTTTAGTAATCCTTTTCCTATTGGCCAAAAGTTGTCTTCTAAATAATGTCCTAAAATTGAAGAATAAATAGAGGACATCTCTCAAGTGTCATATGCTAGTGCAGTTGGTAGTTTGATGTATGAAATGGTTTGTACTAGACCTGATATTGCACATGTAGTGGGATTAGTGAGTAGATTCATGTAAAATCCTAGAAAGGAACATTGGACTACAGTGAGGAGAATCTTCAAGTACCTATGCAGGACATCTTCCTATGTATTTTTTTATCAGTGTAAACCTGGTGAAAGAAAAACATTATACCAACATGGTTTTGTGGATTCAGATTGGGGCAAAGACTTGGATATGTGCAGGTCTACTAGTGGGTATGTGTTCAACTTGTTTGGTGGAGTGGTAAGTTGGATGGGTAATCATCAAACATGTGGTGTACTATCCACCATAGAGGTTGAGTACATGACAAATACTCATGCAAGTAAAGAAGCGGCTTGGCTTCGGCAATTGATCTCCATTGTTAGGTTCACTCAAAATGTTGTAAGGATCAATTGTGGCAATAAAAGTGTAATATTTCTATAAAATAACCCTGAGTATCATTCAAGAATGCAACATATTGATGTTTAACACCATTTTGTAAGATAAATGGTGGAGGATAAGAATGTACTACTAAGGTGGACGCAAAGGATAATATTGCTAAATCTTTAACTAAGGTTGTGAGTGCTGAGAATTTTTCTTGGTGCAAGAAATCTATGGGCTTGACTTACTTAAGTTGCTGACTATATGGAAATGTAGCCCCCTTTTTCAAAGTATCCAACAAGTGGGATAATGTTAGAATATGTTGTATATTTCACATATTGTATACCCAAGAGTACTATACACCTCTTCCACGAGTGTTAGCAGGGGTTCGAGGGCTAGCCCCAAGAAATTTTTTTAGAATCTCTATTTTCCCAAGAGTATAGATATGTGATTTTTTATCTATATGTTTATATGGGTGGTGTCATAATCCATGACTTATGGGGAACCGTTATGGATTGTTTTGTTAGCCCTTGATGTTGGTACCTCCTGTATTATAAAACCACTTAGATGGTTTCTTATTGATGTGCTTACATATAGTTGTACATGTATTAGGGTAGAGCAGAACTTGGAAGTACATTATTATATTGTAAACAATTAAGTTAATGGAATAAGAGAGAGAGAAGTTACTTTGTTGGGTTTTTTCCCAAAAGGGTTTTCTAGGATAATTTTTTTGTATGTCTTTTTCATTTCTTTTTTCATCTTGAACATTATTTTAAGTACAACTTCTCATTTATTTTTTATTGGATTGATTCTCTTCAAGTGGTACAATATTCACCCCTTCATCTGAATCTGTGGAATGTAAGATAATCAGATAATATTAAGGAGTGGATTGCAATAGTAATTCAAAGATCAATAAAATGGTTCACAAGAAAGATAACTACTTTCATCAAGTCTAGTGGTCTCCTGACTCTATCTAAACAAGTTTCCAACACTTCCTCTCTGAGGGAATCCAAAAAAGCTATGTGTTATAATCACTTAAAACATTATTCAAAGGTAAAGATGGTAGAATATGATCATGCATAAGTTTCCCATCCTGTGAAGCTTCATAAGAAGGCTAAGATCGCTGAAGATCCCATTGAGCCTCTCGAGCCATGTGAAATTGATCCTTCACAATCTTTAGTTCTTCACTGACATCCAAGTCTATCCTTCTCACTAGAAGAATCATCCCATCATGAGAAAAAAATAACCCCTTTCTAATTACCTAAAATTTCCCCCACGCCCGAGGTTGTGGCTACTCTGGCGGAAATTTTCCCGTGGATTCAAGAAATGCTTGAAAGTGAGTCAAGGGCGGTGCATCAAGCCACACCACCTAATTTAAAGGCTATCTAAAAACTTGTGAAAACCAAACAAAGAAAGAAATTATAAATAGCCTCTTGTTTCTTCTCTAGGGCCTCTGGATCCCAATATGTAGAGGTTTATTGACCAAACTTTACAAAACCTACAGAAGAGATGACTCGGGAAGACTATGAGTTGACCTGAATCTCCTTAGGTATAACCATGCACAAAGGTGATACAAATCTATTCAAGGATTTTTTGGCCCTCTTGCTTACTCGGAATGAAGAGTACAAACAAACATTAGAGAAATTAGAGGATCGTGTGAGAACTCTCACTACTTATGTGTAATCATTCTTACAGCTTAATGGGGTACCTCTTCCTCTTGCAGAATCATCCCTCCCATCAGTAACTTTGAGCCTAATTTGATCAAGATATCCCAAGGTTACATCACGCAAGGGAAATAAAATAATAAGTGGGTTGAAAATATTCTTGAGAAAGGAAAGGAATTGCTTCCAGAGGTTCTCTCTTTGTTCAAGTATGTTCTTACCACTATTTCGAAAGTAAAGAAAAAAAGTGAAGAGATTGAAAAAGAGAAGACTCATTGGGATAGTGTGTTCCCACTTGTTTCTAAAATGAGTTTCCTCTATTCCCACACTCTCATGAATAGGAATGTGTTCACATTTGTTATTGACAACTTGTCCCTAGTTTATGCCCACACATTTAATGCCAGATATGACATGATAAATGATGTTTCTCCAAACTTGAATCTAGTGGACAACATGACTTAGAGATTTTAGATGATGTCAGTAAATTTGTTTAGAAGTTTGGCTCACTTCCCCGCATTGAGAATTCATCTTTAGAATGACACATTAGCTCTTTCCGAGAGTTGGTCAAGAAGGAGGCAAGTGATTTTTTATCCTTCAATGAGGATACTTTAGAGACCCTTGAAAATATCATAAGCTCAATTTCTTACATTGTGGGATATCATAAGGTTTGTTTAATCATTACAAGACTATCAGTGATTTTTTTAAGACATGGATCAAATTGTTAGGCTACATTTGTATACCATAAGCATAAAAGGTGGCACCTGCGGCAACCTAATTCAGTTGAGAATTCAAAGGTGAGGATCTAGTTCCAAGGTTTTTTCCTCAAAGTTCCCCAAGGGCCATTTATTCATCGGCAAAGGCTTCTTCTTCATCAGATCAACCCTCCTCTTTCTATCTTCTCTCTTCTCTCTCCATATTCTAATTCTTCATTAAGAACGTATATTTTCACTATTTTTTCTTATTCACTTAATTGGCCTTCAACTTGAAATTGTAAGAGTTCTTTTCCATTAGTAAGAAAAAGGCTCACTTTTATTCCCTAGGAATATGAAATTTCACAAGTGATGAGGAAATGTGAAAAGTCATGTGGGGGGAGATGAAAAGACATTTTGTAATGCTATAAATCGAAATGGCTTCTCTATTCCAAAGGGTTCACAATTTTTTATTTTTGTATGTTATTGTTATTTGTATCACTATTACTGCAAGCAATAAATCTACATTTCCTCTATTTCCTTTGTCTATGTTCCTCCATACTCTCTCTGTTCCAACTTTGCAAGAATGGTGATCTTGTACAACTAAAAAGTAACTTTGTGCCCTTGATTAATGAGTCTGTAAAACTTTGTGTCTTTGGTTTATTAGTCTTGTTATTGACTGCTTTGTTTTTTTATTCTAATTTAATATGGTCCTACTCTAGATAATGTATGTAAATTATATAAATCTACTCACAACATTAATCTTCTCTCCCTATTTCTCATACTCCTCTTTACCTCCCTTCACATCAAATTCCTCCCTTGTACACTATACAAGTATTTTTCCACAGGTTTAGTGGAGTATTCATGTGTGATCCCCGACTTATTGGTCACCCCATAGTTTTAGGTAGTTTAAATTAAATAATGGGAGCCTCCCCATACCCAAGAAGGAGAGGCCTATTCCAATGATCGTTGGTGAAAACCAATAATTTGCACTGCAAAAAATATTTTACCAACAATGAGTCTGCTCTTGTTGTTGATGCTCCTAAGCCTATTGTACTTGTTACTACATGTTATACTTTTGCAATTGTTCATATTGCAGTTCTATGTATCTCACTTCAGTGTCTTCTACTGACATTTTTGGATCCTTTGAGAATCATACCACTAAATTTGATTCTTGAATGCTTTGTTCATTTGGTTATTCTTATGGAGGTATTGATATATATTCATAATGTACTATTTAACCTATTCATCTTGTTAAGTGGCATCTGGCCATGGAATTTTTTTTCAAGTATTGGGATCACATGATAATAGAGATCTTATTTTTGTTTTCTCATATTTTCCTAAGGATCATGAGATACACATGAGTTCTACAACACATTCACTCAGGATTGAGAAACCTAATATTTTAGTTGTTAGGAATGATCAACATGACACACATTTGAATGTTTCCTTTCATGCTCTAATTTTGAACTTTGTATCAAATCATATACAAACATCTTCTTCAGAAATTTGTGTTCATTTGGGGTGGATATCTAATCACTTATGGTGACAATGTAAGAATTCATTGAGAGGAATATACAGGTGTGGATCCTCCATTATTCAGCTTCTTACTCCACTTTCTTCTCCTTCTACATTATAATGCTCCTTGTTTTGAGATATTTTATTTAGCTGGTGTGTTGAGTATCTCTGGTTTTTTGGGAGATTTTGTATATGTATTTTTGACACATTTTAAGCATGTCAACATCATTTTTTGTTATAGAGCTATTCTAGAAAATATCAATGTCATCTTATCAGTGTTCAAGTAGTGGTGTGGACATTCATATAGATTTTGTAGCGTCACTCAACCCATTCAATAGTATGGGAGGGTGAGGAGTTGACCATACTTATTTGGGTATCATGGCTTTACCTTGGTGGCTGTTATTTGTTTGTGGCACACCTTTTTTCTCGTAGTAAATCAAACTATGTTTGGTGTTTTCTTGAACTTTTAACACCACTTCTGGTAGTATCCTTCAATTAGTTGTTCAGTGTGTTCTCCTTTTGAAGGGTAGTTATTCTATTGAACTACAGTGTCATAGAATCCATTGACAGTCTCCTAGTATGAATCTATTTTTTTGTATCACAGTGTCAATTGATGTTTGAGTTTTGTGATCGAGCAGTGGACCCAGACCATAGTATAGAGCAAGCTTCTTCTTCAGCAAAGTATGCTTTTTTAGTTTAGCTTCTTGGGATGCCTTGTAGCAGGATTTTTCTCTCTAAATTTGTTGTTACTATTTTTTGGGTACCTTACAATGTTTTTTTCATCCATGGTAACTTTTTCCCAGTTATTGTACATATGTACCTCATCAGGCCTTATCTCTAGGACCCACCTTCTTTTCCACCCACCTAAGCTATGTTTATGAGGGATATTAGTGTACATTATTATTTATCCTTTTATTTATTTATTAGGATAATTCTTACACTTGTTTTATCCCTACACTTTTTGAATTAGCTTACTTAGGTGTACTAGTTGTGTGGAGTTAGCTTGCTAGTCATGTGGAGTTATCATGTTAGTCTTGTGGATTTAGCTTAATTGTTTGTATTAGTTAGTGGGAGTTCTCTCCACTAGTAGTTGCACTTCCCTCCTCCTATATGTACATCCTTATTATTAATATAATTCATTACATTGTAAAGAGTTCCATATATGATATTGTTTATCTTTGCTTGCTAATGTGTTTTGTATATTTATTTTATGGAATTTATTTCAAGTTATTTAATGTGATGTTCTATTATCATATGAGATATTTGTGTCTTGGAACAATCTGGTTATTGTTCCTCCCATTATCTAGAGAAATGAAATAATTAGTGAAGTGGGAATTGAATGGAATTGTTGTGATGTTGATAGTGGTACGTAGAAGAAAATAAATTATCTTTATAGTCAATATCCACAACTATTTAAATAGTCATATTTATTTTTGTATTATATTACAAATACACCCCAAACTATTGAGGCCAATAGCTAATTAACATGAGGAGAAATGTTATATGACTAAATTCCCTTGTATTAAGAAGTAATTGAAACTATGTATAAGGGGTGAAAATAAAAAGAGATAAATAAATATTTATGTGGGTATATAAGATGTTAAGATGTAATTAAATCAATAAATGCATGTACACCCAATGATGTGGTAAATGCTATTATATTAATGTAAATAAAGTGTAATATGAATGGGTTTGATGGTTATTTTTAACCACTTCTTGAATATTGGTTATATGGTGGATATTATCAATCAAAGAGATGTGAAAAAAGAATATTTATGATCAATAAAAAACTATAAATCTCTTATGTGAAAATGCAAGGGGGAAGTTGTTAGGAGAAGAGGCACACATGGTGTGTCCAACAAAGGGTACGTTGTACACCTTGTATGGTCCTAACCAAGGAAAGAGGTATACATATATATTTTGATTTTTTTCCTCCTTACTATCATAGCTTAAAGACATTTTTATGTGATCAGAAGAGGAAGTGTGGAGGCCTCTCCAAAACATAATTTCAAATATTTATTCTAAACCATTTATTTGATATATTAAATTGATTTTTTGTTAGTAAACTTTCTATGGTAATTTTATTATTACTATGATTACAGTTAAAAAATATCTTAGTCATTGGGTATTAAAATAACATTAGGATTTAACATTTTTAATCATATACAAAAGAAAATATATATTTTAATATAATATATATGTAAATTCTATCTAGTAAAAATCTCATCACAAAGTAAGTCATGTATCCAATTTACAAAAATGCTACAAAAAATTTCAAGTTACTAACTATTATTCAACATTATGCATTCTAGGCCTACCAACCCATATATGAGCATTGAATTTAGTGATTTCAAGGTTCAATCTTCCTTGACATCACCCATATGAATTTGAGATAAGAATGTAAATAAGTGGGCTTAATTCTTACCTAATGTAGTGTAATACATGGCAATTTCTCTAAAAGGATTTTGGTAATGGTAATAAAATTCATGATGGTATAAGTGTATGAGAAGTGTAGTAATCCTAAAGTGCATTCAAACCATTTCCTAAGAGGGAACATTTGTAATATAATCTCTTTTGAAATTTCCAAATGTGTTCTAGTTCAATTGGTCATATCCTCTAATTGAATTCCAGCAATGAAGGTCAATGTTGACAATCATATTACATCCTATGAAGCTAAGTACCTTTGCTTATTAGATTTCCCAATGAAAATGATTCTTTCTGGGGTATGCATGGAATAAATTCATTTAGGAAACAATGCACTCGTATTAATTCATTTAGGTATTAATCTTCTTTATGCAGTGTATCCAGAAATTCCATTCATTATCTGACCTACAAAATGAATCTCAAATTTTTGAATGCACTCGTTATTACTAATATTTTAGATTTACCTTTCTAGTTGAAAATTAAAAATAATATATAAGTTTGATATTTACATCATACTTAGGAGAACTAAACATTATTAGTTATGACTGGAAGATAAGATGGTCTTTTGGTAATATAATTTAACAATGTAGACATAAAAACTCAATATCCTACCATAAAATCCCTATAATCCACATTTATAAGTGATAAAACAAGGATTCCAATGACCTTGGCAAAGTAGCAATAGCACTTTCAAAATTCCATTAATTTACTCCTTCATTTCTAATATATTTCAAGTGCAAATCCTTCCTTTGGATACTAAGAGATATCAACATTAACCAAGAACAAGATACAAATGCACAATTGTATTATATAGGTCAATGATACTCTTTTGGTGAGGTGACAAGTAGACCCAAAGTTGGCATGTAAAAAGTTTCAATCATACCCGGGCAGACAAGTGGTATTTCCATTATTCTTCTCATATGACATTTCAATATATTACCAACTTCCAAGTTATAAATTACATATGGGTTTGAACTCCTCAAGAAAAATTTGCTACATGCCTAAACCATGTGTAGGGAAGGAAAATATTCCACCCACAAAGTTGTATATATATATATATCAAAAAATACTCAAATCTAATGATACAGTTTAAAATGTGCTTATGAAGCCATTATGTGTGTTCCGAGATATCATATATGGCCATTCTCCATGAATAAAGTAAGTTAGATCTCTTGAATTTGAATTTTCACAATCATAGACTAGAGAAAATATTAGTATCTTGGGTAACTAAGGGACTTTTCTCAATCAAATCCCTAGCCCTTTCAAGGTTTTGATAAAATATATAATAAAAAACATGATTTAAATGAAAAAATGACTATATATACTTGATTGTAAAGCACATAGAGATCACAGATAGGTCACATTCAACTAGTTGTGAATTGCATAGATATTTCAGATAGTTCATGTAGACAATTAAGTGTGAATTGCAAAAAGATCATGTCTAGGTCACTTGTGCAACTAAATGTGAATTGTATAGGAATTGTGGATAGGAAAAAAGTGTAAATAACTATAAATATCTCAAATAATTTGGCTAGGTTGCATGTGGAATTGACTGTGAATTGTGCATAGATCACAGCTAGCTATTTCAAATGCGCAACTAGAACCTATGTAAGAATTGTATTAAAAAAATTATTTTCTGGGATTATCCAATATGATTAGATTTCACCTTTCCAAATAACTATAAGAAAATATACATAAGAAAGAGAGCTTAAAAAAATAATTAGAGCTTCTATATTTACAAGATTTGGGATGCTAAAGAGTCCAAGAGATGGGGTAAGAGAAACCAAAGGCATTATTTTATAGGTTTGGGGATGGAGGTAGGTGAGGGAGATTTAGGTGTGAATATGAGGATGAGACAGAATAAAATAAGGGTGGTTGATGGATTATGTAAGTTTAATTAATGTGTGGAGGAGTGTAGGGTATATTGTTGTGTAAGAAATGTATGGGGAAATTATGGAGCAATTACACAATGATTTCATAAAAATTGTGCGACGACACTAGTTTTATGTGTATTTTATGATTTTTTAGTTGTTTTTTCATATTTTATAATGTTTTTTATTTTATATGTTTTTGAGGTATGACCTTATGCACCAAGATATGTTTTCTAGTGTCTATATTTTTCCTCTTCTTGAATTGTCTCTTGTAGTGGGCAACATGCAATGTAAAATTTTAATACTGTGTGGGGTTTTTCAAACCCTACAATGAAAACTATTATGCAAGTGTGTTTAGACTGTACCATGAAACAAGTTTAGATAGGAGCTTGGAAATGTTGATTGATGGATCACTTCAATGAACTATATGAAGGGATCAATAGGTTGATTTCACAGGGAGATGACTATGATTACCATGCAAATGGGTGTGAGATAATGATTGATTAATTAACGAATAGATTTTTTTTCATATAAATAATGAGAAAAGGATGTTGAAATAATATCCCCCCTCAAGTGATACTTTTTGGGACCTAACCACATGCAGGAAAAAAAGTGGAAATCGATGATGATGGAAAAGTGACCTTGGAATAGGGAATATTTATGGAAGGCAATGAAAATGTTTCCTAAGCCTTTTGTAAGGTGGAAAGTGTCAATGATAAAAAAAATGGATCGTATTAGATAGTTATTGATGACATGGTTGAGATAAATTGATTGAGCATGGTGAAAATGTTGTCTCATCTTGTGTGGGATGATAATGAAAAGTGATAATGATAGTAGTTGACATTGTTCGGGAAATATACAAGATGAAAAGTGATAGAGGTTTTTTTTTATGAAGTCATCACAATCTTGTGTCCCACGTTTTTACAGTTTTTGTACTTTCATAAAAATATGTCTGACAACCAAAACATGACCAAACACATATTAAATAACCAAGCATGTTTTTTTAAGAGCTTATAAATACCAAGGTGCAAGACATCCTGAATTTACTTGATTTTTTAAAGTTTTTATAGTATTTTAAAATATTTATTTACTAGTCAGATTTAAAAATATTTTTGGCCACCAAGTGGGACATACTTATATGCTTTTATATCAAGAAAATTGGGATACACTTATCTACTTATTAAGAAGAAAGTATTTGGAAAATGGAATGGCATAAGTAGCATGGTTGTGAATGGACATGGTATGAAACAACATTTTGGTGATCATATTGACAAGCATGAAGGTGTGTAGCATGAGACAAGAGATAGACTACAACATGAGGTTGAATAAGATTTAAAACATAACCAGGAAACATATTATCCATGTTTATTATTGAGATCTAATGTGTGCACAAGTGATAGGTAATTACGACTTGAGATGAAGACATGTAAGAAAAAATTAGATTAGACTAAATAATGTGTAGGAGGATTGTGATAGTTTATTGGTGAATGGATGGGTAAATAAGCATTCATAAATTGTTATACTTCTAATCAGGCATCCATATCCCTGATGGAGATGTATTTTATTCTAGTTGAAACTTCACTCTACATCCAGCTAGGCATTTGTATCCTTGGTAGGGATACTTGAAAGGCCCCTAGAGAGATTTTATTATTTCCTTTTTTAAAAAAATAGATTTTTTTCTGTTGAAAGGATATTGAAAAAAATATATATTGTTTGTTTTGAGGGGGTTAAGAACCACCATTGGTTGGATGGAAGGATATGAATGAGTGAGTGAAGAGAACATTGGCTAGTGTCTGCATTGTTTCTTTTTGGACATTCACAACACATTTTAAAAATGGGTTATAGTGATTGGACCTTTTAGAGGATAAATTTACCAGGTGAAAATAGAGAAAAAGTGCAAATGAATTGTGTAGCGCAAATAGATGGTGTAGGGAATCTCAATCAGGAGATATGTTGGAAAGATAGTGATAGCTCACTGAAAGTTATGACTCAAACCATGATATTGAATGTGGATGAATTGTAATGGAATTATATGAGTTTGAAAGACAACAGAAGAAAAATCTATAAGGATGATAGAACGTGTGGGGAAAGAACATTTGGGGTAAGTAGATGATTATTTCAAAGTTTTGCTATTTTTATTTTTGTGGGATTTCGGAAATCCTATATGATTGTTAGTGAGGAATGTGATTATGTTAGTTTGAACATGATGAAACTTGTGGGGAATCAAGACATGTTTCAGTCCCAGATGAATGAAGTAGAAAGGGATGTGCCCCTTTTTGACAAGTTGACAATGGAGACAAGTAAAATTCCCCCCAATTTGTGGGTTGACATGATGAATGTAGCACATGAGGTGATGAAGAAGCTAGAAAATGTTTTGTATAATGGGATGATGTATGATAATGTTAGTGAAAATGTAGCACAGATGCCAATGATTGTGAATAAAATGAAAATTATTTGGAGACATGACTATGGGGATAGAAAATAAACAATTAATATGAAATGAGAATGTTGAGGTGGTGAAATAGGTGTTATGAGAAGCATATGTGAGGAGATAATTTCTATAAGATGATGAGTTGAGAATAGGTATATGTTATTTGTGAAAAAAAATTAAGAAGCATTAATAAGATGATAATTTTTGGAGTAATGGGGACCGTAGGTTTGTGTTGTAATATTAATTCAATAAGATGAGTGTAGTCTTTTATTTTACCAAACATCCCAAGGCACGTTGGCACATCACTCAGCCAGAACTAAGCGCTCACCTAAAGCACACAAGGGTACTAGTTTACTCTTTTATGGAAACTTTTTCAAGGAGTTAGCATGAAAAACATATATATAATCCAAGTCCATATTAATCATTCAAAAGTAAACATGAACAAATCTAGATCACAACCATAGTGCATGAAGAATTATATACGAACTAAGATCATATTCACCATACATAATCTAGAAATAGATATGTCAACAACCATTATCCAGCCACATAGATCCATTGTATTAATTACTACAAAACATAGAAGTTGGATACATACATAACAGTGTCACCATAAGCCTTGCGCGCTCATAACTAGCAGCATAACCTTACTACAAGTTATCTCTCTCAAACCATGCAAAACAATACATAATTCTAGGTAGTGGGCACTTTCCCTTCACTACTCATGCATTCTTTAAACATAGCCCACATGCTAGAAATATCCATGCATGTGTTACAAGTCAACTACAAGAGCATGCAAGATCACTAATAATAGATTATCTTCTATATTAAACTATAGATCTAATTCTATTAATAGTTGGAACTATGCATAACATCTTAATTTCCCTTGCATGAGATCTCTCTCAAACTAAACTTTACTTGAACTAAAATTATTCATGTTCTATTCTTATCTCCAAAAGCTTGCTTGGTCACTACTCCAACCATTCATCTTCTAGTTCTACAAAAATGTGGCTAAGTCCCAAATACATTAGGCCCAGGTGCGAGTCTTCATGTACTGTCTATTCAAATTTTGTGTGTTCCTTCATGCCTAACTACCATGTGTCAAAACCCCTCGTACTGCTTATACTTAGTATCTTTTAGGGGTCCAATATTACCCCACACTAGCTGGATTTCCACCCTTGGCAATTCTTCGTTCACTAGGTACAAAACTCCAAGAAGAAGAATACAATTTTAAAATGGAAAAATTACAAAATGAGCAACATGCCAGGAGGAGTTAAGACACTTGGGAGATCTCAGGAAAATTTACATCAACTTCACTCACCAATTTCTTGATCTCCTCCAACTCTTTTATGACTCTTCCTTTTACTTGGTCAGGAGTGATCTCCCCAACCCTACCTTTTAACTCCATTATGAACACCTTTATTTCTATGCAAGTGTCATCGAATTTATTTATATGTTCTAGTATAGAATTCTAGAACTCATCAATTTTCCGCTCAAGCTTCATGCGCTTTTCCTTAACCTTTTATTTCTGTGTTGTGGTTTCCAATATCAATTGAGTGCACCCAATTTTATTGGTTGGGGTCCTCTCCTATATTGTCTTCAAGGTAGCTTTCTCATCCACCAACCTAGCATAGACATACAACTCACACTTCTGGCATCTATTGAAGCTAATATATGCTTTTGTATTTGCTTCCTTGAGTTGGGTGAGAAAGTCCTCCAACTTAGTGATCCTAGCTTCTACTGCAATTTAATTATTCTTCTTCTCTTCTGTGATCTCCTCCTCCATAGGCCCTCCTTGTTTGATATTAAACAGGAGCACGTAAACTAGATATTCTAAGTACTCCATCTTGTCCCCATAATATGTCTTGTTCCAGCTCACTAAAGAAGGACACTATCCCAATATTTTTTTACAAGTGCATCAGCTCTATCATATGCATCCTTCGTTCTGCCATGTTCACCCCGCAAGCCCTTACGCATTCGATCTATTTATTGTTCCTTCTCCTTATTATCAGCCACAATGGGGCATAACGTGGCACTTGAATCTAAATTCCTTTTTACCACTTTCGAGGCCAACTTATTTAAGGAATTACACACTTACTCATTTGTCAAGTGATTAGGGTCTATGGCCTTATACTTTTTTCCTGGATTTTTCTATAAGATCATTGTTTTGATCACGTGATCACTGACTTCAAATTTTGGCTCCTCTGAATGCGAATGTAGATTCTAACTCATCATCTTCTCTATCTTGGAAACTCTCCCCTCTAGGTCTAGTATCTCCCAAGCATGTAATTTCTCTATAGGTATTGTATTTTGTAATCACACTCGTAACACTTTCATTGGGTCATCTAAAAAATCCATATGTGGTGACCTTGGGGTCCACCATTTCCTATGTGCCTTCATCTTTGATTGTTGCTTCTTTGGGGTAGGGGTGCTAGTAATTGTCCCACACCCTTTATCCTCCTCGATAAAAAATTTATCACATTTTTCTTTCTCTTCTTTTTTCTCTGTTACCGGGATCTTATCTTGTTCTCCATTCATGGGCACTTTATTCTTTTTGAGTGCTTCAGCCTTTGTTTTCTGATTTTCTTCAAATTCTTGTTCCAATTCCTCATGTAAGGAATTGCATACCTTCTCCATATCTTATTATTATCATGTATTTGTCTCATAACTAGAGATCATTTGTGCCTTAGTGCACTTATCCTTTTCTTTCCCTGTGTTACCTTATTCTGAGGTCCCAGTTCCTCCACTACTACTTCTGTGAGTATAGAAATTCATTTTTCGAGAAGTGTCAAGTTTTCCCTCTTCTTCACCACCTCCTTATTCCTCTTCTATATATTTTTCATGCACCTGTTGGACATGCGACACTTGTGTTCCCCTAGGTTGTGGAAAAGTTGAGTCTGTAACCTCCACTTCGAATCCTTGAGTCTTTGGCAACAACTACACAAACACTCTGCTAATGAAACCTTTAATGGTAACAGCTACCTTTGGGTGTAAATCAATTTGGTCTGGTTCCAAGGCCTCTAAGTAAGTGAGTATGGAATCATACCCATACGTTGTACGTAATGTGTGCATATCAAAATCGACCTTGTCTACCTCATAGGTTAACATTTGTGTGTCCTAAATCCTATTAACAAAGCACTTAAGGTACTTTACCAAGAATGCAAATGGAAGCTTGCACCAAGGACTCATCTCACTTTTAACAATTAAAAGGAGTCAAGCCAAAATGTTGCATCACCACAAACTTTACCTGTTCTCCAACGACTTTGGGTAACTCACACGGAATGCACCACTCATTCTCAAAGGCTTCGTGCATTCTTTCGTAATGTTGTCGTCCTCAAAATTCCCCTCTTTCTAAGTCAAGTTTCAAAAATTTTGAGTCTTTACCTTGAACTATTGGGTCATGTCAAGCTTGGCATTGTTTGCATTTTCCCCTTTCATGGAGAATAGTTCAAAAATTTAGGCATACAAGTGGAGTTTCTTCTTCTTCTTTTTTATTTCTTCCCACAGTCGGGGATGACAGGCATATCCTCCTCGTCAATTTTCACCTCAACATCCACGAGTAGTATGTGGATATCCCTAATTGGATGTGGCATGGCCATGTTTCAAGCAACTGCGGAAGCCTCCATGTATCCAAATGGCAAAACTCCAGGGGCATGGTCTAGGGGACAGTCCTCAAATAAGCACAGGTTTTTCGTGTGTCCCAGTTATAAAATGAAGGTAAAAAAAGCTAAAATCAGCTAAGTTTGGAAGGCTCAGCAGATGACACCACGTGCCTCAATGGTGCAGCTTTAAGAGTCAAGGACGGGGGTGGTTCTCAAACTTGTGCCAGTCCTCCACATGTCCCATGTCCAAAGAGGGACAGATCTGATCATCAAAATTGACTAAGTACGGGTAGGTCAGTGGAGGCCTCCACATGCCGTAAAGGCACATTTTCAAAAGTGAAATCAAAGGGTCAATCTCCAAGTAGTGTCAGCCCACCACGTGGTTAAATTCAATGTGAAGACAGAGTTTGTCATTGAAAATTCTAGGCCTGGTGGAAGGAGACATGCATTAGCTCGACATAATTTCAAGAGGCATTTCCAAAGAGAAAACTTAAATGAGCGCCATCCCTCCACATGTCTAGGGTTCAACCTGAGTCAAGTAGGAACAAACCTGACTCAGCTAAGTATGAAGGAACCGGTGGAGCTCTCCACATGTCAATCAAGTGCAACTTCAAAGGAAAAAAAACTATAGAAGGCATCTGCAGGCGCATTCCAATCAATCCCACGTGGGTGGCCCAAATTCCAAGTTGTAAAAGAAAATTGAACGGCCCATGTTTTAACTAGAAAATAATGTAATGGTTGTATATTTAAAAAACTATTTTTTCTGTCATTAACGTTTCTTTTCAAATCAAGGATTTGAAGGGGCGTGGATGATTGGAATCGGTTGTAAATGTTTCTTGCTTTCTTGAGGAAGTTGTAACTATCTCTTGCAAGCTATATCATGAGCTTTCAAAGCCATTGTACGGGTTGGAATTTTGATATTTCTAAAACTGTAATTTTGAGTCTGAAGAAATCAATACATGGGTTTTCCCCTTTTTCCGCAGTTCCCTCTCTTCTTCTTTCTCTAATTTGTGAATCATTTAATCCTTGCATGATTATAAATGTTTTGTTCTAGTCTATACAATCTCAAGAACTTTGAGTCTACGGATTGTATCTGTTATAAACGTGAATGGTTCTATTCTATATTTCATTTGCTCAATACATATAAGGGTTTTCTCTACCATCTCTTTTACCTTAAAGTATTGCCTTCTTCTGCATCCCTCCTCTATTCAATTCTTCTATTCTCATAACTCCTCAGGAAATAAAACACATTTCAAGATATCAGGAAACCACCATTAAATGAAAGATTGTGCATATGTACATAGGTTTGTCCCTTGCTTTCAATAAGGGAACCTCTCCCATTAAAGATGATGGACTTGCTTGTCCCCTGACTATGGTTTCATCTCAAGTGCAAATTTGAAACCCAACAGTTTTTGGCGATTCTACTGGGGAATTGTTCAACAAATTTCCTTTCCTAAGAGAACAACTAATTTGATCATTTCTTTGATCTGGCGATTCTAAGATACACTCATGGTAGAAGGACTCTTGGAATTAAAGATCCCCAATTTCAACTCTTGGATCAACAAGATTTTCAACTTCCTCTAACAAGAAGAAATAGAAGAGCTCGTTCCGCAAGCACACCTCCTGTTGAAGACAGACCTTTTGGTAGTATCATTCCACAAGCACAACTTAGCCCTAATCTTTGTGCCTTAGTTCTTGTTGGTGTCTTAGTTCCACTTCAAGCAATCTTTCCAAGGATGGCAACACCTCAGCCTTGGGGACAAAGAGTTGGGCCTCTGGCTCTCCCTCAACCATTACAAGAGTTACCTGGGGGTAACAGGAAGAATATTCCCAAATTTAGAGGTGTTGTCAAATTACACCCTGATGAACACATTCCAACCTTCATTGTTGCATGTGGGGTCCTGGGAGTTGAACACGAGGATGTCTCTGTTACGTTGTTTGTGGAAACCTTGCAATATAATGCTACAGATTGGTTTTACCATCTTCCCTTCGGGACCATCACTGATTGGAATACTATGACAACTCAATTTGAGCAGTGTTTCAAACCTACTGAAGATGTGCATACTTTGCTATCTCATATTTCTCAAATCAAGAAGGATCTTCATGAGCCTATGAGATAATTTGTGGCCAAGTTCAACAAGTTGATTAACAAGATTCCAGAAAATACTACACCTGTTGATTAGATTTAGAATTTTTTCTTCTTGAATGCTCAATTGTTGGAAGTAAGCTATGCCCTGAGGAGAGAAAATCTCACAACTTTGGATGTTGATCAAAGATTGACCATCAATGTGGAAGATGACTTGATTATGTCTAGCAAGTTAAAAAGGGATTCTTTCAAATCCAAATCATCTTCTTCTTCTCCTTCTCCTAGAGGTAATGCAGATCAGTTGGTGTAAAAGTTGGATAATGACCTCATTGCCATCAAGAAGCAATTAGCTCAGCATGCTCCATATCAAGATGTTCCAAGGAAGAACTTTAAACCTAAGAACCACTTGCCCTCTTCTCAAACAAGGTTGGTTATTGAAGGTCCACCTCTCAAGGTGCCTATCAATGCTACTTGTGAGGTTCTTGTGCTTGATGATGAGGAATAAAATGGGATCTATGATGAATAAGAAGAGGAATTTGATGAAGAACTGGAGGATATTGGTGGATCTCAAGTTCATTTCCTCACCACTAAAGGTGTGAATGATGAAGATGGCTATGATGATGTACTGGATGATATGAACAGTGAGTCATATGTTGTTATGACCCAGGAGTAGTCCAACAAAAAGGAAAAAGTAGTACAGCTTGTCAGGAAGTCTAAGGAGCTTCCTACAACTACCCCGGTGATTATAAGAAGAGGAACTCCTATTCCTACTACTTCCACCCAAAAGGTAAGATCTACTAGTCCTTCCCCCTCTACTTCTACTTCTGAGAATTCTTGTCCAAAAAATGATAAATCTAATAGATCAAAATCTCCTCCTACTCCTAGTAGTGATTCCCCATCCACATCTGGATCTTTTGACATTGTAGACCATCTTAAAAAGACCAAGATTCAGATTTTTGAGGCAGAGTTCTATCAAACCCATCCTAAAGCCTTTTCCAAAATGGTTAACTTTGTAAATTCTAAATCTAAAAACCCCAGCCCATTCTCCTAAAGGCATTTTGCCCACTCCCTCTTCCTCACCTTAATCAAGCCTTGTGGTTGCAGTCACTTCCCTTAATGAGAAAATTGAACCATTCTATGTGACCCTTCTCATAGCTGGCCATAAACTCAATAACTGTGTCATAGATTCTGGAGCATCAGATAATGAATGCTTGTAAAAGTGGCTCATGCTTTGGGTATAACTTTGACCCGCACTTATGGCTCTTGCTATTCTATGGAGAGTAAGAAAGTACCATTGGTTGGTAGAATTAAAGATGCACAAGTAGCTTTTACTAATTTTCTAGAAAAAAGGGTCTTAGCCACCATTTTGGTAGCTGATATTCCTCCTTCATATGGGATGTTGTTGAGTAGAAATTTTTTTAAGGAGGTAGGAGGGGAAATCCAAATGGATTGGTCACATGTCTTGATCCCTATCAACGGGAAGATGAAGAAGTTACTGCCTGAGAAACAAGCAAAGTATATTATGCAAAAGACAGATGATCCTAAATCACAAATATTGTATGAAGACATTAGGGATGGGAACTACATGATCATGTCATAAGAGCAGAAAAGTTTTTCAAAGGGAGTGTTGCTTGACCCTAATGGTGTGTGGACTTTGGAGTTTGATGGGAGTTGTTCTTTAGCTGGTTCTGGAGTTAGTGCAATGCTCATTTCTCCTAAGGGTAAGGTTCATCCTTTATCCTTTAAGTTTTAGTTTGAAAATACCAATAATACTATTGAGTATGAGGCCCTCATTATTGGGTTGAGCATGGTGAAGGAAATGGTAGTGAAGAACCTCCTTACTCATGGAGATGCAGAGCTAATTATAAAGAAAGTTAGAGACCTTTATTAGGTAAAAAACATAAGATTGAAGCATTATAGGAATCTAGTTTGGGATTCTATTGAATTCCTTGATGCTTTTTCCATTGAAGTTGTGCCAAGGGAAAGGAACACTAGGGCTGACTCTCTAGTTGTTTCAGGGTCCTTGTTGATTCCACATCCTGATTTCTCTCAAGAGAAATTCACCATTGAGCTGATCCATAGACCCAGTGTGCCTAAAAATGCAAATAATTGGCAATTTTTCAATGATGACCAGCATTTTCTTTCTTTCTTGGATCTCAGAGACAACTTTGATCAGTTGTACTTTGAAGGAAGTGACAAGCTACCTAGAGAGTGTGTGTCATCAAATGAAGAGGGTGTCAAAGAAGAGATGGACCAAGATGGATGCATCAAATTGAAAGGCAACAAAATTCCTAAAGGGATGGTGAGTTTGGAGGATATTTTCGATAAACATGATAGATATATGAAGTCTAAATTTTCCCAAGGAGCCCGGCAATCTGCTGAGACTAAGAAAGTGAACATTAGGAGTCTTGATGATCCCAAAATGGTCAACATTGGAAAATGTTGCACTCAGGAAGAGAAAGAGAAGGTGGTGAATTTTTTGAAGAGGTATGTTGATGTTTTGGCTTACTCTTATGATGATCTTAATGCTTTTTAGCCTAAAGAAATGCAACATTTCATTCCTCTTAATCCTAGGATCAAACCCTTCAAATGGAAACAAAGGAAATATAATCCAAAGATAGCTGATACAATTTTCCAAGAAATACAAAAGCTTTTGAAGGCTAAGATCATCTTCCCCATCCATCATTCAATGTGGATTGCTAATATAGTGCCTATCAAAAAGAAGAATGGTGAGATCTGGATCTGTGTGGATTTCAGGAATCTAAATCAAGGTTCTTTGAAGGACAACTATCCTCCCCCCATGATGGACCAAGTATTGCAAGTTTTCATAGGCTCAAAGATGTTATCTATGTTAGATGGATTCTCGGGGTACAATCAAGTAGAGGTGAATACTGTTGATCAACATAAGACTTCCTTTACTACTCCTTGGGGCACCTTTGCATACAAGAGGATTTCATTTTGTCTCATCAATGCGAGTGCTACTTTCCAGAGGGCCATGCATTTGGCTTTTGGTGGTTTGAAAGGAAAATGCATTGTTGTGTATTTGAATGACTTGATAGTGTTTTCTAAAGCAAGAAAAATCACTTCCAACACCTTGAAACAGTATTGCAGAAGTGTAGAGAGCATGGGATTTCTTTAAATCCTAAGAAGTATATGTTTTGTGTCACAGAAGGGAAGTTGTTGGGACACATTGTTTCAAAGGAAGGGATCGAGATTGATCTGGAGAGAGTTCAGGCCATCCAACAAATTTCTCTTCCATCAAGTAAGAAAGGTGTCCATTCTTTCTTTGGTAAGATCAATTTCCTAAGGAGATTCATCCCCGATTTTGTAAAACTTACTATGATCATTACTCGCATGATGCAAGGGAAGAAAAATTTTGGTTAGTCCTCTGAAGGGAAGAAATCATTTGAGGACATTAAATAGGCTATTGCAAAGAATCCAATCTTGGCATGTCCTAACTTTAGCAAAGATTTCATTATCTATTGTTATGCCACTAAAAATGCCTTAGTTGTTGTGTTAGCCCAGAAGAACGCTGAAGATCATGAGATCCCAATTGCATTCATGAGTTATGTCTTGAAAACTCATGAGCTAAAGTACACCATGATGGAGAAACAGGCTTTTGTAGTTGTCAAAGTTGTCAAGCAGTTTAGGTTTTACATCCTTAATTCTCATTCTGTGGTGTTGATGCTTGATACAACAATCAAATCCATTCTTACTCAGCAAGAATTTGGAACCAAGAGAGTTAATTGGGTAGCAAAGGTGCAAGAGTATGATCTTGATATCAGGAAAACAAAGTTGGTTCGAGGTAAGGGCCTGTGTGAAATCATAACTGAAGGAGTTTCCAAGGAGTTGTCCAAAGATGGAGTTGATGTCCCTTTCGTTATCTTCCTCAGCTTGACATATGTATGGAATGATGACATTGCTCACTTTCTGACCTATGGAGAGTTTCCATCTCACTTGAGTGCCAAAGAGAAGAGAGCCATCAAACTGAGGTCTGCACAATATGTGTTATGGGAGAATGCTTTGTTCAAACGAGGCATAGATGGAATGTTTTTTAAGTGTGTAGACAAGGAACAACAAAAGAAGTTTTTCTTTACTTTCATGACCAGGCTTGCAGAGGACATTTCTCCTCTACTGTAACAACTCATAAAATACTTCATGCTAGTTATTATTGGCCCACTCTATTCAGAGATTCATCAAAATAGGTTGGTAAGTGTGAAGCATGCCAAACGTTTGTTGGAAGACCTAAGTTGGTTGCTTTTCCTCTCAATCCTATAGTGATTGAAGAGCCATTTCAACAATGGGGTTTAGACTTCATTGGAACACTCAATCCATCTTCTATTGTTGGGCATACCCATGTGTTGACTACCACATATTACTTCACCAAGTGGGTGGAATCCATCTCAGTCAAGAGCACTACTTCTGAGGTAGTTCGAAATTTTATTAAGGAGAACATGTTGATAAGGTTTGGGGTACCAAACAAAATTGTGACTGATAATGCCTCAAACTTTTCTTCTGTTGAGATGATGGACTTATTCTATGGGTATGGGATCTCACTTGCTCATTCTTCATATTACTACCCCCACGGGAATGGACAGGTAGGATCAACAAATAAGAACTAGGTGAACATAGTTCGAAATCTCGTAAGTGATTCTCGGAGGAATTGGCATAAGAAGCTATATGATGCACTTTGGTTTGATAGAATTACACCCAAGAGAACAATTAGAATGTCTCCTTACCAAGTGGTGTATGGTTTGGAAGCTCAACTGCCATTCACGGTGGAATTCCCAACCTTGCACCTAATGAAAGCCATTGAAGATTCAAGTTTCAGTAGCTCTTTGGAAAAGAGAATTTTATACCTTCAGAAGATTGATGAGGATAGATTGCAAGTGGTTGACAGGATAGCATCTCATCAGTCGAAATTGAAGGATTTTTTTGACAAGAAATCCAAACCCATAGTTTTCCAAGTGGGAGACATTGTGTTGCTTTGAGACAAAAGACATGAGCCATAAGGAAGCCAAGGTAAGTTTGATTCTCTTTGGCTTGGTCCTTTTAGAATCAGACATTTTGCTAGAGAGAATTATTTTTATCTAGATTACATGGATGGTTCTCCTCTCCCACTTCCTTATAGTGGGTAGTACCTAAAGTTGTTCAAGTCCTAGGTGACTAGGTGGTCCTTCTATGTATTTTGTACAATGTTTTGGTTTTGGGTCGTTCCTTTGTGTTTCATTTCTATTCTTCCCTTTTGGTTTGTTTTGTTTATTTTTCATGTCTTGTGTGTGTTTCCTTGTATTGGTTTTACTTTGAATCTATTGCCCAATGGATAAGGCACTATTCCTCTTTCCCATAGTTATATGTAGCTCTTGATCTTGCCTTGTGTCTTTGTTCCAAGTTAATTCATCCCTAGAAAGAGCCAACTATTTTCATCCTTAAAATTTTCCTCTTTCGAATTCAAGTTTCAAAAATTTATGTACCTTGGATTATTGGGTTGCGTCGAGCCTGGTATTGTTTGCATTTTTCCCTTTCATGGAGAACAGTTTAAAAATCAAGGCGTACAAGTGGAGTTTTTTTTTCTTCTTCTGTTTATTTCTTCCCACAGTAATGAATGAAAGGCATATCCTCCTCATCAATTTTCACCTCAGCATCCATGATTAGTACGTGGATATCCCTGATTGGATGTGGCATGGCCATGTTTCAAGCAACAGCGGAAGCCTCCACGTGTCCAAATGGCATAACTCTAGGGGCAAGGTCTAGGGGATAGTCCTCAAATAAGCGCAAGTTTTCCACTTGTCCCAGGTACAAAATGAAGGTAAAACAAGCTAAAATCAGATAAGTATGGAAGGCTCAGCGAACAGCACCATGTGCCTCATCGACGTAGCTTTAAGAGTCAAAGATGGAGGCAGCTCTCAAACTTGCGTCAGTCCTCCACGTGTCCCAAGACCAAAAAGGGAAAGAGCCGATCATCAAAATTGACTAAGTATGGGTGGGTTGGCGGAGGCCTCCACGTGCCACAACGGTGCATTTTCAAAGGTGAAATCAAAGGGTTAGTCTCCAAGTAGCGCCAGCGTGCCACGTGGTTGAAGTCAATGAGGAGGTAGAGTTGGCCGTTGAAAATTCTAGGCCTGATGGAAGGAGACACGCGTCAACTTGGCGTAATTTCAAGAGGCATTTCCAAAGCAAAAAATCCAATGAGTGCCAACCCTCCACGTGTTTAGGGATCAACGTGAGTCAAGCAAGAACAAACCTGACTTAGCTAAGTATGAAGGAACCGACGGAGCTCTCCACGTGTCAATCAGGCGTAGCTTCAAAGGAAAAATAATACAGAAGGCATCCACAAGCCCACTCCAATCAATTTCTCCCATGTGGGTGGCCCAAATTCAAAGTTGTAAAAGCAAATCGAACGGCCCACGTTTTAATTGGAAAAATAATGTAACAGTCGTATATTTAAAAAACTATTTTTTCCGCCATTAATGTTTTTTTGAAAATCAAGGATTTGAAGGGGCATGGATGATTGGATTCAGTTGTAACTGTTTCTTGCTTGCTTGAGGAAGTTGTAACCATCTCTTGCGAGCTATATCATGAGCTTTCAAAGCCATTGTACGGGTTGGAATTTTGATATTTCTAAAACTGTAATTCTGAGTCTGAAGAAATCAATACACGGGTTTTCCCCTTTTTCCTATGTTCCCTCTCTTCTTCTTGCTCTAATTCATGAATCATTTAATCATTGCATGCTTAGAAACTTTGTGTTCTAGTCTATACAATCTCAAGAACTTTGAGTCTACGGATTGTATCTGTTATAAACATGAATGGTTCTATTCTATATTTCATTTGCTCAATACATATAAGAGTTTTCTCTGCCATCTCTTTTACCTGAAAGTATTGCCTTCTTCTGCATCCCTCCTCTATTCAAGTCTTCTATTCTCACGTATTGATAACTCCTCAGGAAATAAAACACATTTCAAGATATCAGGAAACCACCATTAAATGAAAGATTGTGCATATGTACATAGGTTTGGCCCTTGCTTTCAATAAGGGAACCTCTCCCATTAAAGAGGATGGACTTGTTTGTCCCCTGACTATGGTTTCATCTCAAGTGCAAATCTGAAACCCAACACGTACCATTTGTCTATTTGTGCCTTGTAAGTGTTTGATATAGTACCGTTGCAAGTAAATCCTACAAATTACACTTCAAGTAATGGATCTACGAGTGGGTAAACCCATATATTTCCGCCATGTCCATCTAGGACACCTATTTCCCAAAATATTATAAATAGAAGGATGGAACCCCATGTAATATTCTCTCCTTCCTCATTTTTTAGTCATGCCTCCTCTCTAATATTGTCTACAACATACTGGGAAAAATTGTAGTGTGCCCTCTTCAAGATTCTATAGGCCACATACAAGAACCTCTTATTTATGTCATTCCATCTCTCTGAAGCACCCAATTTTTAACTCATGAGTCAGGAAGTGACATTAAGTGTTGGATTATCCAAATCCAAAATGGTTTGTGCCCTACCTCCCTTCTCATAGCACAATTTCTTTACAATCTTCTCAATCTTAGCTATGGCATGCAGATCTAGAGACATATCCTCCCTCGTGTTCCTTAACCTCGTAACTCGTTCATTTAGTTGGCCTGTGAGATACATCATTCTTCCCGCAAAGAAAAAGAAGTCTTCATGCACTCGTGACTTCAGCCACTGAAAAAGATGTATGACTTTTGCGAAGAATGGAAGCTCTCACAACTGTAAAACACCATTTTTTTCCAATTCTCTTTGTACTGATTCATCAACTCGAGATTTTTCAGCATCATCTTCCCCTGGGAGTACCTTTACCAATTTTTCCCTCATTTTCCTCTGTGCGGTGGTTAAACTCACTAATTTTACAACTAGTGAGCTTTGACTTCCACAATTCCACCCATAAAACACCAGGAGGGTACTGCATTTCAGAATATATTTCTTCTAAGGGATCCTCTCTCACTACCTCGGGCCTCTTTGTTCGTAACTTCCTGGGTGCCATTTTGTTGTAAATGCATGCCCTATGTGTTCTATCTTCCAAATTCCTTTAACCCTTCTCTATCTGAAACTCGTGACTTCTAATCACTTAAAATGCACACACCCCTTCACTTTTTCGATGTTGACTCCAACTCGCCTCATAATAAGGATCCTTGCATAGCTCTCAAACACTTCTATTTTGCAAACACTTCTTCTACATTCTTTGTTGCTTTTCAATCCACTTGGTATCACTCTAATTTCTTCAGAAGAAAGGTATCCAAATGACTACCCTAACCCCTTTATTTATTATTTTTTATGACCCCTCAATGGTCCAATTTGTACTTCTGACCCACACTTTTAAGTTATTTTTTCCATAAAGTCCCTTTTCCCTTTTTGACAACTTTTGTGACTTCACCCCACGTGCTGCAGTCGTAACCTTATGGCGTGCTAATATTACTTTTCTTCCTCATACCTCCTTTGCACACCTCTCTCCGCCAAAGTACAAAACCTCTGCGTCATATCCCAAGTAGTTTCCCATGCCATTGCCTACCTCGCATTACATTGTACGATCAATTTTCCTACGTGATCTTCAATAATTTCAACCTTCCTCACAACACCTTATGCACATTACTTATTCACTTCCATGCTAACATTCCCAAACGATCCTTTAACCAAGCCAGCCTGTAATAGAGGGCGCAAACCATTTTTATATATGTACTTCAATCCACCCCACACTAAGGGTATGTGCCATCCTCTTTGCATGAAATCACTAGATAGTAATTAACTTTTGGCATGCAAGTGCGCTTATTACACAAAAAAATGAACTAAATTGACAAAGCATAACAACAATGTAAGGAAACACATATAAAGGAATGCAGTAAGGAAATCTAATCTAAATGGAAAGGTACCTTATTACAAACACCAAGAAGACTTATTTATAGTAGGGATTTAGCCTACTCCATTTAAAGTAACTAGGTAACCGTGTCCCATCCAGCACCTGAATCAAGTATGTAAGTCACAACATATGGTCCCAACTAATGCACTTTGAGCTTCCAAGGGTGACGCAAAATTTTTGAATCATACAGAAGAACCATCTATCCAACTTCAATCATTTTATCCTTGATATGACTATCATGTCATGCCTTCTGCATGGCCTTTTCTGTCTTCTGATTCCATCTGGAAATGGTGCACCTTTCATCCAACTGCATCAGTTTATCAATGCACTCTTCTAATGCTTGTTCATCATCTAGACCTCCTGCGTGCACAAAACACAAAGAAGGTAACATGAATTCCACTGGTAAAACATCCTCCGCGCCAAACACCAACTAAAAAGGTGCGGCCTTATTCAATCTCTTGTAGGTTTTCCTATATGTCCAAAGTACAGTAGAGACTTTATCATCCCATTCCTTCCTTCCAACGTCACAAATATTTGTCAATGTATGTCCCAATATCTTGTTAAATGCCTCAGCAGTGTCATTGGCCTATGGGTGATAGGGTGTTGTTTTATGGTGTGCCACCATAAATTCTACCAATAGTATCCTGATAGTCTCATTAAGGAAATGAGTGCCCCTATCACTTGTCAGACTTAGTGGACATCCATACCTGTTGATTATTTTTTCCCATAGAAATTGTGTTGTCATGTAATCCTTTGTAGGCACTGCTTTCGCCCACCTTGTAAGATAATATGTACAAGTTATAATGTAGTGCCATCCATTCCTACATGCGGGTGGGGAAATAAGACCCACAAAGTCAATTTCCCACTTTTCAAAAAAAATTCACTAGCAATAGGCCTCAAAGGAATTTCATCTCTATGCCCATGCTTTCCAAGGTGCTAACAGTGGTCACAGGCCTTACAATATTCAATGCAATCCTTATAAATTATTTCCCACCACAAGCCTACCAATAAAATCTTGTGTAGCAGTTGCATAATTTCATACAATCCCACCATGCTTCCTCCATAACCTAGTATGCTCATAGTACACACCATGACACAAAACCTCATTCCTAACTTGTATAAATCCTCACTAATTAACATGTAAGGTGTGACATGTATAGAAAGTATTTTCTTCTCCAAAGCTTTCATCCCTTCAGGCACCAAACTTGTATGTAGGAATACAACAATAAATTCTAAGTCAAAGGGTGCATGGTTCAATCTGAACAATTGTGCATCTGAAATTGTGTCCTCAATGCTTTGTGCATCCTCATCGGAGTAAATTCTTGACTAATGATCTGGTCCTAAGTTACTCTTTCTTGGTTTTACTACAACTATAAATTCAAATTCTTGGAACAACAGAATCCAACGACATATGTGCCCCTGTAAAATGGGCTTGTTTACCAAGTAATTAAGTGTCATGTGATTTGTATAGAAAATAAAAAGATTTTTCAACAAGTATTGTCAAAACTTATTCAGCGCGTAAATCATGGACATCGTCTCGCACTCTATAGTTGTATAATTTTGTTCAGATGGGGTCAATTTCCTTCTTGCAAAGCAAATAGGATGATCAACAATAACTTATGTAGGATGGGCTAATATTGTGCCAATGGCCATGCTAGAGGCATCAACATGCACATGGAATGGTTTGGTCCAATAACGAAAGCACAAAATATGCACAGACGTAAACCTTTCCTTCAATGTCTCAAATGTTGTTGTGCTTCACCCCAATGGAACTTTCCCTTACTCTTCAAAAATTTCTCTAAGGGCACGGATATCTTAGCATAACCTTTGATAAACTTCCTGTAATAACCTGTGTGCCCATAGAATCCACACACCTCGCTCTGGTTAGCAAGTTCCTCTAAGCCCAAACTAACAACAACCTTAGCAGGATCTACCAACAAGCCTTCTTTATAAATAATATATCCCAACAAAGTCCCAAAGGGTGTAGAAAAAATGCACTTCTTAATGTTTAAGGAGATGCTCAACTGTCGAAACCTCTCAAACATAATTCTTAAATTGTCAAAATGATCTTTCACTAGCCCATAAACTATCCAATCATCCAAGTAAACCTAAAGAAACTTATGAATGAAGTCCTGGAATGCTTGCACAACAATACACAAAAATAATGCAGGCACATTCTTCAATCCAAAAGGCATAATTGTATATGCAAAACTTCCCCATTTAGTGGTGAAAGTTGTATTTTCCTGATCTTCTTTAGCAATCTCCACTTGATGATATCTAGAAAATCCATCAGTGAAGGAGTAGATTCCGTGCCCTAAAACACCTTCCACAATATCCTATGTAAACGGTGTGGGAAAGATATCTATTACACACACAGCATTCAACTCCCTATAATCCACACAAATTTTTATCCTTCCATCTTTCTTTATTCTTATCACCATAGGGCTAACCCACTCTGACTCCTCAATGGGCTCAATAATTCTAGACTTCAACATCTTATCAATATCTTCCTTTATCTTGACAAGTAGATTAAGATTCATCCTGTAATGCCTCTTCCTAACTAGGCACATGCCTTCCTTTAACTTGATCCTCATCTCTCCCAAAGAGTGATGTACTCCTTTCAACTCATGATAGCCTCTAGGAAATAAGTCCTAAAAGTCACACAGTAGCTCAATTATCTTCAAAACCTCTGATTCAAACCAATAATCACCAATGATGGCCTCCTTAGGCTCTGCATCTGTCCCAATGTTGACCTTATTTGTTTTCATAGGCTCATGATACATGTGCATCTTCTCATCTTCATTTTCTAAGACCTCGCACGTACTCTCAATATGATAAACATCCAGATTTTCCACCTCCTCATCATCAATCATATGCACTAACTTTCCTTTTTATTTTTCTAGGCAGGTGCACCCAAGTTGTTCTTCATATGTCTCTTTTTCTTCAAAATGCACTTCCAAATCTGACTCACATAGTAATTCCTGAATAAGTTCCTCAGGCTTTGCACTATATAGCATAGTCAAGTGCTTCATAACCTGTAATGTCTCATTCACTGGAGGTTTAGTAGAAAATTAGTCAAAGGTATGAATCATACCTGTAGTCAATTTTTACAAATTCCTTGTTTCTCTATTCAACTTTTATAAACATACCACACGCGCGCAACCTCCCAAGGTGAAGTAGAACTTGTGAACCCACAGTGAAGGTGGTAAGGCCTCATGCCCCTCTATCTAGAGTTTCTCACACTTCTGAACATGATGTGAAGCAAAATCCTTCCCATGGAATTCACATGTCTTGGTAGGTGCATTGCTCCGAAGAAATTTAGTAGAGAAGGTGATTCTCACTTCCCACCACTCTAAAAGACCATCTTTGTGTACCATCCACTAGTGCGTTGCTGCCCCATGCAAGATATATACCAGCATATTCCTTCTTTTCACTTGATTTATCCACCGTGCTTCCATAGTGCACATAAATACCTCAGGATTTCCCTCGCCGGTGTACGTTGGTACATGGTTATTGCCTAAGATCCTAACATAAAGTGGCATGCTTACATGAGTAACTACACTCTTCATCTCAAGCCTAACCATTTCATAAGTCCCACACACCCAGTTGTCATAAGAAATGTTGGTTGTATCACTCATATACCATGCATTATCCCATTGAATAACTCCTTCCTTTGATGGGTCAAGCACTTCAGAATCTCTAATGGTGTGCACATAAATTTTGTTCAAATCCTCTTCACTCAAAGGTTATACATAAGGTGAAGCTATATCATCTGTCAAAGGGATGATCATGCGTTCCTACTTGTTCTCAAAATTGATTTAACCTTTACTAAAGCATAGATCAACATTATTTGCATTACACCAAGGGTACCCAAGAAAGGATGGGAAACTATATGCTTCGGAAAGTGCCAAGACTTCAAAGTCCCCAGTAAACTTGGCCCCTTGTATAGTAATAGTGGCATCCTTCAAAACTCCAATGGGCGTGGATTTGGTTTTTTTTTTCATATACAACACATTTCAAGATGGTTGTAATGGTGGTCTTCCCATCTGATTCCACATGTCTAGGGTGAGAACATTCACTTTTGCACCTGTATCAATCAAAATTTTACTCAAAAACCATCCATCAACAACTGCATTCAATGTGATCTCCTTGTCATAATAAAGATTGTGAGGGGGTAAATTTACATGCAATATCTATCTCTTGCGCTCAACTCCAGTGCTTGGTATATTCTCCCTTAACCACTCTCCCAATAAAGGAATGATGTTCTCTTGGTGCAGTAACTTACAAACCTCCTTCAAGTCATCAACATATTTCTAAGGAAGATCAATTGTTTTTACCTGTTCCAACTTACATGATTTCTCCTTCAAGCATTGTATATCACCCTACAAGTTTCGAATGACCTCCATAGTCTCCTAATAGACTTCCTTCTAATGGGAATGATCTGGATACTTTACATGTAATACTTCCTATTTTGTAATGAAATTTTCTACTTCAAAGTCTCACAAGCGTGTGTAGCCTTAGCACGTGTAGTAACCATTACTAGGATTTTCTTAGGGTCATGTGCTAACTTCGTCATCCATTGATCTTCCATACAATTTCGTACTCTCACCATTCTCATGCCCTTATCCTGCTTGTGCTTCTTTCTTAGGTGCTCATACAAATCTGAGAATTCTTCATAATTGTGATTCTTTCTGCACCAGGAGAAAATAATATTCTGAGGGAATTCATGCTTATAATGATCAGGGGACCCGCATGTATAACATGTTCCTCATGGGAAGTCACCTCTTCCACCACCATGACCTCAGCCTCTAAATCCTCCATAGTAACCTCTACCTCTACCACCTCCATCAGAGTGCCCTCCATTATGATTATGATTATGTTTCTCACCTTATTCCTTAGAATTGTTTACAACACCCGTCTGACATACACCATTTTTAATGACATCATGAAATTGATCAATCAATCTGTAATTCTCTATATCATGAGTGGTATATTTATAGATCTTACAATAGCAAAATGCATTCTTCCTTATCACGCGCTGCAACAAGGGGCACCTACTTGAATCATGATCCAAGTGATAGATCTCACAATTCAGCAACATGGTGTGCACCAATTTACGAGGGAAACTATCCTTAGTATGTCCTTCCACCTCACAATATGTACACCAAATACCACTACACGTCTCATGATTTGAATTAGCTAAAAAAAATTCCAATTGTTTTCCCATAAATGCAATCTTAGCTTCCAAAAAGGGACTAACTTCAGTTTCTATGCTTCCAACTACCTTAATGTGCAAAACTGCCTCAAGTTCCTCACGATCTGTAAAAGTATTATGTGAGAGCACCCTTCTGAAAGGAGTCATCAAACCTCCAACGAACCATTGAGCATAATGAATAGGGTGGATATCATAGGATAAATTTGATAACAAAGTTTTAAAATAGGCATCATACTCCCTAACACTCTCAGTCATGCTCTACTTGATGTTCTTCAACACATTGATGCTTATTTTTTTGAACTCAGGAATATGGAACTCTGCTAAGAAAGCATCACAGAGTGCTATAAAGTCTACACAAGTCTTGTTCGGGTCATACTTCTTATACCAACTATGTGCACACCCTTACAAAGTAGTAGCAAACTGACTTTCCTTATGCTCAGGAGCCATAATCCCCTTAGCACACCATAGTATCTCACACATATACATGTGTTCAGCTACATCTTCAATTCCTCTGTACTTTGGTAGGTGAAGGGACATCTTGAAATAAACTTGCTGGGGATGGTGCGGATCATGCCCACTTGATCTAGAACCTTATTACCTCATGTATTCCCTCCTCCTCTAGAACCACCGGAACCACTAGATCCAAAACCACCTATTCATCCTTTTCCCCCTCCTATGAGGGGCACCTAACCAGAGGATGTACTGCCTTGTGTTCCAACAATTATGTTAAATTGAACTCCCATAGTCTGCGAAGTTGTGCTACTTCTAGACGTAATACCAACGTTCTGCATGCCCATGTTCTGTGTTGATGGCGCACCCAAAAATATACCCCCAACCAGATCCCCAAATAATGAAGATGACATCTGTGTTGCCATAGATGACTGTGTTATATGACTAACTCTTGAACTTAATGGAAATTGAAATCTATCTGTCACTACTCTACCACTCACACTAGCTTATTTATCAATGACTGTCACAGAAACTGGAAAACCAAGTGCAAGGGCTAGGTCACCATGAGGGATCAAATGTGTGCCCCTGGTCCTTGTACTTTCAACCATCATGCTCTAATTTGAGGCCGAAGAGGGTTATCTATCATGCTTACCCAAATGGGGGAGTTCTAGATGCTCTAGCTCCGTGTCTTCTACGTGAGCTCCAAATCCTTTGTGAGCCATCTCTCTCTGCAGCACCATTTTTTCTGCAACACCATGTTATTTCACCAAATCCCTCTCACGCACCTCATTAAACTTAAGTCACCTTTCTTCTCTTTGTCTCTCTGTTTTTAGGTCTATATCTTTCACCACACCTGCTCCTACCCCTGCATGTGGTGGGGTTTAGCTAGCCATAAGACACTCTTCCAAATCTAGAGTCACAATCAAGATCTTAATTGCTAAAGGGATGGTGCGCAAATGAGATTCTCTAGGTTCGTGCAAGAACTGGAACTCAACAACCTCTGGACAGGAATAAATAGAAACAGTGTACTCTAAGGTGTAACTCTGTAAAAAACCACTCCACCAATGATTTTCAATGTGTGTCCAAGTCAGATCGGCATCATGCAAATTTTGGTAATCTTCCTGTGTCCAAACAAGTGCTCTATACCTCCAATTTCTCTTTTATGTGTATGCTACCAGCCACTCATACAGCTCTATAGGGAAATAAGAAAAGAATGTCTCATAGAGCTCATGATACAAATTCTGTTCAACCCACGTGCATGCATCAAATTCAGGTCCAGTGTTAAATATGTGAGAAAAATATTCCTCTAAATTCTCTACTCAATCCTTAATGTTGGTCAAAATCAACCGGTACGTCTTCATCATACAACATCCTTACAAATATCTTAAAAAGAGGTCCCAAAAATGGAACCAAAATGTAGTCTTTTATTTTACCAAACAGCCCAAGGCACACTGGCACATCACTCAGCCAGAACTGAGCGCTCACCCAAAGCATACAAGGGTACGAGGTCCCTTTTTTGTCAAGGATTTAGCATGATAGACATATATATAATCCAATTCCATTTAATCATTCAAAAGTAAACATGAAAAGATCTAGATCACAACCATAGTGCATGAAGAATTATATACGAATTAAGATCAGATTCACCATACACAATCCATAAATAGATATGTTAAAAACCATTATCCAGCCACGTAGATCCATTGTATTAATTACTATAAAACATAGAAGTTGAATACATACATAACAATGTCACCATAAGCCATGTGTGCTCATAACTAGCAGCATAACCTTACTACAAGTTGTCTCTCTCAAACTGTGCAAATCAATACATATTTATAGGTAGTGGGGACTTGCCCTTCACTACACATGCACTCTCCAAATATATCCCACATTGTAGAAATATCCATGTGTGTGTTAAAATTCAACTACAAGAGCATGAAAGCTCACTAATAATAGATTATCTTCTAATATAAACTATAGATCTAATCCTATTAATATTTGGAACTCTGCATAATGTCTTAAATCCCTTGCATGAGATTGGTCTCAAAATAGACTTTTTTTGAACTGCTAGTCTTCATGTTCTATTCCTATCTTCAAAATTTTACTTAGTCGCTACTCCAACCGTTCATCTTCCATTTCTACCAAAATGTGGCTAAGTCCATAAAGTATTAGGCACAGGTGAGAGCCTTCACGCGTTGTCTGTTCTAATTTTGTGTGTGCTTTCGCACCTAACTCTGGCGCATCAAAACCCTTCGCGTCGCTTATACTCAGTATCTTTTAGGGGTCCAACAATGAGCTATGTGTAACATTTGTGGTGTAAAATAATGAATGTGCTGGATAGGATGAAACTTTGATAAGACAATGTCAAGAAGATGAGGATTTGAGATTATGTCCTTTTCAAGAAAAAGCATGAGAGAAAGTGTTATGGACTCGTGAGGAAGACTTATAATAAGAGAATGTATGTTTTTAAAAATAGGAAGATTGAATAAGCCTTGCGATGTGAGAGAATGAATTTGTTTGAAAATATGAGGCTTGTGTAGGATTATGTAGGGTGGATAAGGTCTTGAGAACAAGCCCTTGTTAAGAGTAAGTGTGTGATCAAGTGTTGGAAACTTTGTAAGAAGATGTGGGATAATGGGATGAGTAAAGACAATAGATTATGTACGATGAGAAAGGGGAGCAAGTGACTTCATATCACTCTTTGGAGGTGATGGTCAACCAAAATCCTTCTTGTAAGTTAGATTTGGGAAAGACATGACAAAAATAGTCTGGTGAGTATTGTGCACACATGTAGAGTATGGGACCAACAATGATAAGAATGTGGTCACACACATTTGGTAGTTTAGTAGAAGCTAGATAGGTGGATGAGAGATTGTTGTTAAGAATACATGTTGAGAATTATATTCTTTTGGATAGGTAAATTGAGGGAATATATTAGGGGCCTCACCCATTAATATATTTTTATAGTATTTGTATACAAAAATGACATGCGGTTCATTAGCTAGGAAATATCCTAGCACATTCATTCATATTGAGGTAATTGTTGATGCAAAATCACTGCACCCCTGGATGTTGATCAGATTTCTAGGTTGATTATACCAGTAACCAGTGTGATTGCATAACATTGAATCCTTTCTCCAAGTGTGGGACTTGCAAAAATGAGAAAGGAATCTCTAGAGAAGGTTGGTTCCTATTCCTCTGTTCAGATGCACACAAAAATGCAGAGGGTTTACTCAAAACCTAATCTAACTTGCCAAGGAGACAGGGTAAGAAGATGCATAAAAAATAAACCTAAGCTAACAGAGGTGATGCACCAAGGAATGAAGAACACCTGTCTTGCTAATAAACACAGACCATTCAAATGCGATGCAAGATCATGCACAGATAACAAAACTTGCAGTGAAAGACCAGGAGGATGCAAATAAACACAGAGAGGGTTGAAAATCATCCACAGAT
Source organism: Taxus chinensis (assembly GCA_019776745.2). Lineage (NCBI taxonomy): Eukaryota > Viridiplantae > Streptophyta > Pinopsida > Cupressales > Taxaceae > Taxus > Taxus chinensis. The sequence goes on from CM034149.1 coordinate 214,904,302, forward strand.
ATGCATTACTTGCTCCAAAGATTGATACAATACACTACAGAATGCCAAAAGGCAGAGTCACATTATAGTTTTAAATGGGAGGTTCGAACTCCACAAATCCACCTGATAAAGAGAAGAAGGGAGGAGCCAAAACAGGAATGTTCGACCTTTAGAAAGAAGCCCCTCCTTACAATATATAGGAAGAATGAGAGAGGGAAGAGAGAGGAAATCTAGATCTACCCAACCACTTCTAGGTTGCATTTAACTCATCTCATTATGGCAGAAGCGGTGAATCCTGGCAAAACGGTGGACTGTCTAGCAGAAACGGTGAACTGTCTGTTGTATTAAAGCTAGTTGTTGAAACGTCAGTTCTGGCCATTATCACGCGTCAGAGACGTTTCTTGACTTTTCTCTCTCCAAACTGAACCAAAATGCAAGATTGACCCCGGAATCATGCAGATAATTTCACCAACTTTCCATTGATATAAAGAACGTGAAAATCCGAGCTCTGGATCGAAAGATATGGTGATCTGAAGATTTAGGGCAAAAACAGGCAAAAACAGGTCGGCGGGAAAATATTTGAGTTTTTTCCCGCGCACTGCCACTTGGATGACACGTGTCGGGCTCTGATTCGTCTGCGGGTTCATCCTCTGAAAATTCCTTGTGGGCCCTTAAACTTGGACACGTGGCACTATTTCATTGGTTCAGGCCTGAGGGGCGCACTTAGCAACTTTTCAACCTTTTGACACGTGGCACATTTTGATTCGTTGGCGGCTCTTTCGGCTTTTCGCGTCTTCCGCGTACTCTTGGCCCGGATGTCCCAAACTATCTGGGACAAATTCTTCCGAACCGCCCAATCCACGCTTCCTTGTCCCTCTTTGACCAGAAGACACGTGGCAAGATCCCATTCGCTCTCGGCTCATTCGGCAATCCACGTACTTTAGGCCCGGATGTCCCAAACGAAAGTCCTCTGTTTCAGCCAAACCGGCCGGTTCATGTCCTTCACGTACTTTTGTCCCAACTGTCCCGGACTGCCTGGGACAAATATTTCCGGCCCGCCTGAAATGGACTGCCTTGCTCTCAGTGGCTTCACCTTTTCACGTCCTTCGCATACTCACGACCCAGATGTCCCATACTGCCTGCACAACAGTTAGTCAATTTTTTCACCTTCGGCCGGTTCGCCCTTTCGTGTCTCGTGCGTCCCCATGGCCTGGATGTCCTTTTGCTACGTGGACCGTCTGGCGGTTTTTCAGCCGATTCGGGCCCCGACGTCCCAACTGTCCCTAGTGCTGCCTTAGTCAATTTTCTCTGTATTTCGGCCTCAAGCCTGGCTCTTTGCAACTTTTTCACATACTTTTAAAACGTTGGGTTTTCTTCTTGGACAGGAGGGTTAGAGAGAAACCGAGGGGACCCCAAAAACATGATTTCAGGCCTTGAATCATTCTACTTGCTCGGGACTGACAATCTGATGCATGTTATCAAAATTACCCAGGGGGGAATTTTGGATAACAGTTTTGGCGATTTTTCGGGGTCACCTGCCTACTAGGTAGAAGATCAGTGGCCTTTTAACAATCCATTGGGCATGGAGTAATAACCTGAAGCCAACTTGATCTCTGATCCCGATCCTGATACCGCAACTCATTCCTCGAGAGCACTCTGAACTGTAAAAATTCAACCTGAGAGCGACAAAACCTGTGCCAAAGCACTTAGGAAAAAGAAACCTAACTACAACAAGACAATGTGCATACGCACTTAGAGGAACTGAAATCTAGGCTAATATTTACAAGGGTAAACCTTTTCCTTTTTAGTAGCAATGTTTAAGATAGATTTCGTTAACTGGAATCTAGAGTTCTTCTCTTTCCAATGCAGACAATTGGAAGGCATTACCACTTTTACATCTCGTGACCATGTAGGGGCCGCTCCAAATGGCATCAAACTTGGAATGCCTTCCAGGTTTCACCCGATCTGCATCCCATTTCAGAACTAGGTCCCCCTCCTGGAAGGTCCTTGCTCCTGCCTTCTTGTCAAACCATCTTTTTACTAAGGTCTGATCCTTTTCAATCATCAAAACTGCATGTTCTCTTATTTCTTCCAATTCCATCAACTCTGCGTACCTGGCCTCCATTGGTTTGAACTCAGACAACTCCAACTGCTTCATGAGCTCCAATGCTGGAAATTCTAATGATATAGGCAATACTGCTTCTTTCCCATAGACCAATTTGTAGGGAGAACTACCTGTAGACCTCTTTGGTGTTATCCTGTCAGCCCATAATGCTGATTTTAGCTTGGTATGCCATGTCCTTTGGTTTTCATCCAAAGTTCTTCTGATGATCCTTAGCAACTTTTTGTTCGTGGACTCTACCTGTCCATTACCCTGTGGGTAATAATTTGAAGAGGTGCTTAAATAAATTCCATTCTTGACGGCCCATGTTGTAATCTTGGAACCTATGAATGCTAATGCATTATCTGATATGATAGTGGCCGGCACACCGAACCTGGTCACTATTTCTTCATAAAAGTCTAGTATGTTAGACTCACTTGCCTCTTTGAGCGCTACTGCTTCGGTCCACTTGGTGAAATAGTCCGTCGCCGTGAGAATCCACTTGTGGCCTTGGCTTGAGTTTGGGTTGATGACCCCGACGAAGTCCAATCCCCATTGCATAAATGGTTGGTCAACCAAAATTGGGTGTAATGGAAGTGCTGCTAGTCTTTCTTTTCCCGTGAAGAGTGCACATTTCTTGCACTTTCTTATCCATGTATAACAGTCACTAAACACTGTGGGCCAATAATACCCTGCCTTCATTATCTTGAGAGCTGTTACTCGTGGGGTGAAATGTCCTCCGGAATCTCCATCGTGAAAATCTCGTAACACCCTCTCAATTTGACCTATCCCAATGCACCTCAGTAGAACTCCATTGATGTCTTTCTTAAACAAAACACCATCAACAAACACATATGGAATGGCTTGTAATCTAAAGTATCTCCTTTTCGCTTTGCTCATTTCTAGAGGGCATAGGCCTATCTGTAGGAAGTGTATCATATTCTCAGTCCAACAAGGAGTGGGAACATCATCATTTTCCTGTTCTTGACCATCCTATAGTACCAAGACAGCCTCTTTTATATTACCTGCTTCAACTTGCTGACTCAAGGCTAGTTGTTCGCATAGTCCCTTCCCACGTACTAGTTTGGTGACCTTAATCTCGATTCATATTCCATGACACGGGTTATCCATTTTGCACGTTTCTCATTCAGATCCTTGTTTAGAAGGAAGTCCCTAACTCCCGCATGAGAGACCAATAACTGGATCTTGTTGTTTGAGACTAGGTGCTTGAATTTCTTTAAACTCCTGATCACTGCAAGTACATGCTTTTCAATGAAAGAGTACCTAGTTTCGTATTCCTCCAAGCCTTGACTGAAGAAAGCAACTGGTTGTTCTAATCCTTCTTTGTTTTGTTGTGCCAGGATTGCAGAAATTGTGTTTCCACCACCAAAGGCGTATAGCATGAAACCCTTGGAGAAGTCTGGATTGACGAGAGTGGGAGCTTGAGATATAGCCTCTTTTATTACCTCAAAACTTGCCTTGCCTTCAGATGTCCACTTAAATGCCATGATTCTTTTTTAACATCAGCGTTATTGGCTTTACGAGAGCTGCAAAGTTTGGAACAAACCTGCGGACAAAATTGATCCTTCCCAAGAAGCTTTGAAGAGCCTTCTTGTGACTTGGCAATGGCAACGCTCGAATTGCTTAAACTCTTTCTGGGTCAATCGTCAATCCCTCCTTTGAAACAATATGGCCTAGAAGTTTTCCCTCATGAACCAGGAATATGCATTTTTTGGGATTCAATGATACCCCAAATCTTCTACACCTCTAAAATACCTGCCTTAGATGAAAGAGGTGATCCACTACATTTTTGGAGAATACAGTGATGTCATCAAGATATATCAGAACTATTTTATTGATCAACCCCTTGAATGCCATATCCATTGCCCTTTGGAAAGTGGCTCCAGCATTTGATAGGCCAAATGGCATCTTCTTGTAGGCATATGTGCCCCATTTGGTTGTGAAGGCTGTCTTGAACTGGTCTTCCTCCTTCACCATAATCTGATTGTAGCCTGAGTAGCCATCAAGTAGTGAAAACCTCTCGGAGCCAGCCACAACCTGCAATATTTGCTCCATGGAAGGGAGTGGGTAATGGTCCTTGAGAGAGGCTCTATTCAAGTCTCTGAAGTCAACACACAATCTGATCTCCCCACTCTTCTTTCTGACTGGAACTAAGTTGGCAACCCAACTAGAATGCTTGATTGGGAATATGATCCTTGACTCAATCAGCTTGTCCAATTCTTTTCTCATGAGAGGCTCCATGTGTGGGTTGACTGGTCTTTGTTTCTGCCTGACAGGCTTAGTATTTGGATCCAATTCGATGGTATGTTGAGCTAAGTTGGGATTGAAACCTTTCAAGTCTTCATAGCTCCAAGAAAACACATCAGGGAACTCTTGACACAGCTGTATGAACTCATACCTTTCTTGTTCAGTTGTCATCCTTCCAATTTGTAATGGTTTGTTCTCTTCTACCAAGATGGATACTGAATCCTCTCTCTTGACCTGAATGTTTGCTTTCTCCTTTCTAAACTGATCATTGGGATTAAAAATGGACTCCAAAGTGATAAGTCCCTTGGGAAGCTTGTTAGTTATTAGCTGTACCACTTGATCACCATACTGTTGTTCCAATCTTTCTTGATTCTTGGCTGAGAACTCAGCTTCTTCTTACAAGAAATGGATGATTTGCTGGTCATTTTCAAACACTTGCCAACTGACATTGTTATCCGGCACTGAAGGCCTCACAATCACGTGGATGTTTGGTTGTACCTTGTCTTGTTGAATGCTTTCCACAATGTCAAAGGCTGCCCCTACTGCTGCAAGCCTGTCAGCAGCTTGATTCTCCTTCCTAGGAATGGATTTGATGCCAAAACCCTCAAAATCTTCCATGAGGTCCCACACCCTGTTCTTGTAGCACTTGAGTAGATCATTCTTGGCAGCATGATGTCCCTTGACCTGATTTACAATCAATTCACTGTCCCCAAAGACTTGCAAGTTCTTTATTTTCTTCTTGATTGCCCAATGCATCCCTTGCACCAAGGCTTCATATTCAGCAGTGTTATTGGAGCATGTAAATTGAAATCTAAAAGCTGAATAGTACTTTACTCCTTGAGGTGAAACAAGCATGGCTCCACCTCCTGCACCTTGTCTACTCCTTGATCCATCAAAAAACAGCCACCATACCTCATTGTAATCTTTGTGGTTTGGCTTGGTGATGCTAGGAATAGGTTGATTTTCTTCGTGTATGCAATAGACCCCTAGCTCAGATTCTTCCACTTCTTGATAAGGATCAAATGCATGTATCTTGTTTGCCCATTCATCAAGAGTTAGATCCGGGATGCTTCCAACCTTAGTGTCAGCTTCATCAGTGCTTGGGTGATCTTCTTGATCAAATGTTGAGCAATTGGCATTAATCTGACTTGGAGTGTAAGGCTCAATGAGGAAGTTTGCAATAGGTTCAGACCTGATTGTAGCCTTAGTTCCATACCTCGTTCTGAACAACATGTGTGACCAATCAGCAGACAAATATCCCCCAATCTTGGCTATGAAGTCCCTTGACAAGCAAAGGGCAAAGAGTGGTGGAAGGTCTATGACTGATACATCTTGTAAAACAACAACATTTGGACATGCATGCAAGGTAAGACTCAAGTTTCTAATCACCCCAACTGTTTCTACTGCTGTCCCATCTAGCTGCACTACCCCTTTGGATATTGTTTCATACTGGAGCCCTAGCTGATCAGCTATTTGTTTAGGCATTACTGAGCTACTTGCCCCGGAGTCTATCATGCAATTGTGCACTAGCTGATTTCCAATGATCAATGAAACATAGAAAGGAGGGGGTTTCAACATTTTACCTTGCTGTCCTCCATGATTTCCCTCAGGCTGGGCAGCATTTGTAATTACCTTCTCTTGCCTTTGGACCTGTTGATTTGAAGTTGACCAGTCCTTCATGGCAGCTTGTAGCAGATCTCTTTGGCCTGGGATAGATAGGGATTCCCACATTGATATATTGACATTTGTCTTCTTCATCTGATCAATGATACTGAATGGTGATGAAGGATCTCTTTGTTGTCCCTTTGCTTGTACATTCACTCCTTGCACGTGGGCAGCAATAACTGGTATTTGAGTTGGTCTAGGAGCTGTTCTTGGCTGCCCTTGTGCATTTGAAATTGGATTTTGCTTGCCAATCATTTGTGGAGCCATGGAAGGTTGTGGATTGGTTGGGGCTAATGGCTGTTCTTCACCCAAATTCCTCCTTTTTGACCTTGTGTTGGCTGCAACACCTTGAGAAACTGCCTGGTTCATGCCACAAAAATCCTCTGCTTGTCAATTTACCAACGTGGTGTCATTTGGGGTTGATTTCTATTGGAATGTTTCTTGTTGTTGGTTGTTTTCTTGACTTGCTCTCACCCTCCACACCAGTAGTTGTCACCATTAATGCTTGAGTCAAAGCACCATTGAAGCACATGGATTGATTATGAGGCTCATTGCATGGAAAACACCAATCGTACTCCTGGGCAATGTTGTTTTGTGTTGGCACCAATGCCTTAGAGGCAGATATGACATTTGGATTATAGGGCTGAAATGGTCTATTGGCAGGAGGCCTTGTTTGATTCATATTTGCAGCTGGATTAGGTGGCCTTTGTGGTTGGTATGGCTGCCTTTTAGGCTGAGCTTGGGGTTGATAAGAAGGTCTAAAACCTTGGGCCTGCTGCCTTTTGAGAGTAACCAGCTCATTGCCTAGGTTTTGCAATTGCTTCATGACTTCTTGAAGCTCATTTGGGGCACTTGGAGATGAAGTGGAAGCTTCATTTGAACTCTGATTTCTAGGAGTGGGAGAAGGAGCCAAATTAGGTGCTTGATTGGTGTTTGGACTCTCTAAACTTGGAAACAGTGGCATGGGAGGTCTAGGGGCAAGTTTGCCAGCTTGGATCAAACAATTTTCAGCCCTAATGGCAATGCTATAAGCCATAGGGATAGTTATGCCTCCCATGGACTGAATCAACATAGAAATATCAGAATTTAGAGCTTTGAGATAGTAGAGAAAAGCACCTTCTGCTGTTGGCCTGACTGCCACTGGAATTCTCTCCCAAGTCTTTTGAAATCTGAAGTTGAAATCGGTCAGCTGCTCATTGGGAGCTCTCTTGATGGTTGTCAGCTGCTCCAAAAGAGACAAGTTGTCTCCCTTTTCTCCAAATTGCTCATGAAGTGCTATACACAGCTGATTCCAATTTGTGATAGAACCAGCTCCAAGGCTTCTAAACCATTGCAATGCTTTCCCCTTGAATGAAGATGCCAGTAACTTGACAGCCACTTGCATCTCATTGATTTCATGGATTGCACAAAGGTTAGCAATATCTTTAACATGATCACCTGGAGTAGTCTGATTTTCTCCAGTGAAGTAGGGAATGTTCTTCAAGGCTGCAATAGGAATTGGATGTTGTGCATTGAGGGCAAGTGGGCTGCTGCCTGTGAAGTTGACATAGGGGTTGTTTTGTGCCATTCTAATTGGTCTTAAAACCCTTGTTGATTGAATGAAAGGCCTATCAAGTGGAGGAGTTGAGAGAGTTCTGTTTGGTGGAGATGGAGACCTTTGAATCCTTCTTCCTCTTTGCCTTCTTCTTGGAGATAATTGCAGGTATTCAAACAACACTTCTTCTTCTCCAACTCTTGACCTTGTGGTGACTCTTCTCATGAGTTTTCAGGCCTGCACTGCTGAAACCAGTTGATTCTTCCCCTTGGAGTCGCCAGATATGCAAATAATAGCTCTTTTCAAGCAAGAAAATTGCAACAGATGCACATCAACTTTGCTGCAATAAAAATGAGACCTCTAGTGTCCCACCGGGCGTGCCAAAACTGTTAGAGCAAGATCACAGCACCCCTGGATGTTGATCAAATTTCTAGGTTGATGTTATCAGGCATCCAGTGTGATTGCACAACATGGAATCCTTTCTCCAAGTGTGGGACCTGCAAAAATGAGAAAGGAATCTCCAGAGAAGGCTGGTTCCTATTCCTCTGTTCAGATGCACACAAAAAATGCAGAGGGTTTACTCAAAACCTAATCTAACTTGCCAAGGAGACAGGGTAAGAAGATGCATAAAAAATAAACCTAAGCTAACAGAGGTGATGCACCGAGGAATGAAGAACACCTATCTTGCCAATAAACATAGACCATTCAAATGTGATGCAAGATCATGCACAGATAACAAAATTCGCAGTGAAAGATCAGGAGGATGCAAATGAACACAGAGAGGGTTGAGAATCATCCACAGACATGCATTACTTGCTCCAAAGATTGATACAATACACTACAAAATGCCAAGAGGTAGAGTCGCATTACAGTTTCAAATGGGAGGTTCGAACTCCACAAATTCACCTGATAAAGAGAAGAAGGGAGGAGCAAAACAGGAAATGTTCGACCTTTAGAAAGAAGCCCCTCCTTACAATATATAGGAAGAATGAGAGAGGGAAGAGAGAGGAAATCTAGATCTACCCCAACCACTTCTAGGTTGCATTTAACTCATCTCATTATGGTAGAAGCGGCGAATCCTGGCAAAACGGTGGACTGTCTAGCAGAAACGGCGAACTGTCTGTTGTATTAAAGCTGGTTGTTGAAACGTCACTTCTATCTATTATTACGTGCCAGAGGTGTTTCTCAATTTTCTCTCTTCAAACTGAACCAAAATGCAATATTGACCCCAGAATCGTGTAGAGAACTTCGTCAACTTTCCATTGATATAAAGAACGTGAAAATCTGAGCTCTGGATCGAAAGATATGATCGATCTGAAGATTTAGGGCAAAAACAGGCAAAAACGGGTCGGCGGGAAAATATTTGAGTTTTTCCCGCGCACTGCCACTTGGATGACACGTGTCGGGCTCTGATTCATCCACGGGTTCATCCTCTGAAAATTCCTTGTGGGCCCTTAAACTTGGACACGTGGCACTATTTCATTGGTTCGGGCCTGAGGGGCGCACTTAGCAACTTTTCAACCTTTTGACACGTGGCACGTTTTGATTCGTTGGCGGCTCTTTCGGCTTTTCGTGTCCTCCGTGTACTCTTGGCCCGGATGTCCCAAACTATCTGGGACAAATTCTTCCGAACCGCCCGATCCGGGCTTCCTTGTCCCTCTTTGACCGGAAGACACGTGGCAAGATCCCATTCGCTCTCGGCTCCTTCAGTGATCCGCGTCCCGCGCGTACTTTTGTCCCGGATGTCCCAAACGAAAGTCCTCTGTTTCGGCCGAACCGGCCGGTTCGCGTCCTCCGCGTACTTTTGTCCCAACTGTCCCGGACTGCCTGGGACAAATATTTCCGGCCCGCCCGAAATGGACTGCCTTGCTCTCGACTGCTTCGCCTTTTCACGTCCTTCGCGTACTCACGGCCCAGATGTCCCAGACTGCCTGCACAACAGTTAGTCAATTTTTTCACCTTCGGCCGGTTCGCCCTTTCGCGTCCCGCGCGTCCCCACGGCCCAGATGTCCTTTTGCTGCACGGACCGTCTGGCGGTTTTTCGGCCGATTCGCGCCCCGACATCCCAACTGTCTCAAGTGATTCCTTAGTCGATTTTTCTCTATATTTCAGCCTCAAGCCTGGCTCTTTGTAACTTTCTCACATACTTTTAAAATGTTGGGTTTTCTTCTTGGACATGAGGGTTAGAGAGAAACTGAGGGGACCCCAGAAACATGATTTCAGGTCTTGAATCATTGTACTTGCTCGGGACTGACAATCTGATGCATGTTATCAAAATTACCTGGGGGGGGGGGAATTTTGGATAACAGTAATTAAATTTGATAAAAGAAAATTCAATATACCGGTAGACATCAGGGGGTGAAAGGGTTTGACTTATTAATATTTTAAATTAGGTATTAGGGGTAGGTTTAGAGATGGGTCAATTATGATGTAGAGTTAATTTTTAAAATAAAACTAGAACATTTAAACCCTAGTTTTTAAATCCAAATTCCTTAGTCAAACACGCGAGGAGCAATAAATCAGGGAGTTTCAGCTCTACTAGGGTTCTATGTTTTCTCTTGTGATATCCCTTTTTTTACACTATTCTCGTTTAGCCTTTCTAAGGTTTTCCCTTCGGTCCTATCATAGTGTTAGATGGCTATTTTCCCGCTACTAAGGTGGTGAGTTGCCTATAAATGGATAACTCTCCTTCCATTGTAATGAATTTTGCACCTGGTGGTGAAAATGGCTCCCAAATGTGCTCAGAAGTTTGTGTTGAATGTCTACAATGAGGTATGGATTATGAATCATCCCCAAATGTTGCTATTTCTAATGAATTTTTAGATCCTGCGGTCAAATGAGTATTGTAATAATTGCCTTATTGCATATTTATGTTGCCGCATCCCCTCATAATATTACCTGTAAAACTGGATAAAGAACAATGTGGAGTCTAATGGTATCCTGGTTTCAGGTATCCATAACCTCGCCAAGGGATTTTATCTCTTTTTCATTTCATGAGCCTTCGTAGGTCCAAGCCCTCCTTCTTAAGGCGGCTTGTTGGTATTTAGGTAATACCTTTTTAGTGATTTCTAAGTGAACTCCTAACTTTAACCCCACCAGTCAGGTTTCGTTGAAAATCCCAGTTTAGATCGAGCTTCCTAGACTCCTCATTCATCTCTAGTCTTTTCTTCCAGAGATTGTTAAACCCATTGGCAGGGTGATATGCCATGAACAAGAGCATTTTTTACGCTCGTCCCAACAAACATATGTGTGTCAAAGTTGACCTTGTGAAAGATCTACGGGACCACCTAGATATTCAAGTTGGGTCCCTGTGTATCTCTCAAAAGGTGGTTTATTTCAACCTCCCCAACACTTGTTTTCATTGTCAAGCCCTAGACCATCACATTCGTGATTGTCCTCTTCTAGCTCACTCCAAGTTAGTGGTGATGCAACCCTTAGTGCCTAATACCTAAAGGTGATCAACTGACTGATGGTTGGACTATAGTCCAGAATAAGAAGGGTGCAGGTGTGAAATCCACTCTTATGGAGTCTCTTGCTCCTTTCACTTCCCCTCTTCCATCTAAGGATAAGTTAGGGTCATCTCCACCCCCCTCATCGGTTTCCATTCCTTCCAAGCCCTCACAGAGCCAGGTCAAATTTTCCCCTTCAGTTGGATAATTATGAGAACTTAGCTTCAACTTCTCTTCCTATGCATCACTCTCACAATCCACCTCGGGAGATGTCCCATGGTGTGTGAGGAGATAATGGGGTAAAATGTCATCCATTCATGTTGAGCTTTCTAATTCAGACCAGATCCCGCTTGTTAATAACTTTGCAATTCTTGGCTCAGAGGATGGCGTGCCAGACGGGCATGGGGAGTTTGACATGTCTGATTTTTCATGAATTTCATATCTTGGAATGTTATGGGTCTTACAAGAACCCTCTCGCAAATATTCTGTTCGGTTAGCTTGCCTATGGTTTAGCTACCTTGATATTATTTATTTACAAGAATTAAAATTTCTTGTTTTTTGCTTCAAAATACTCTTAACTTGTATTTCTCCTTTTTTTCACATTTTCATACTTAACACATTGATGGTAAAGGTGGCACTTAGTATTTCCATTTCCCTAAAATTCTCGGCCTTAATCACCTCCTCTGGCCATCATCCTTCAAATCAAGTCGTGTGGGTGGTTATGGCAATTAATGATCTTGCTTTTGGTATTTTAAATGTTTATGCTCCTAATGATGGCTCTAAAAGAATGACATTATGGAAATGGTTAGGTGAAAATTTTCCTTTAGCTTATTGGACTGGTCTGTGGTGAATTTAATATGATAGAACATCCTAATGACAAACTTGATGCCCTCCCTATGCATTGGTGTGTCAGTGAGCATGTGGCTTGGTATTTCTTTAAAAGCCATTGGGGAATTTTTGATCCTTTTCTCAGACGGTGGATGAATTTAAGGGTCAAGCTTGGTATACTTGGACCAATCTTCAAGAAGGATGTGATCGGGTTTTTAAAAGACTTGATCATGTACTTCTCTCTCAACAAACTATTTTTTATTTTGACATGCAAGGCCTCTCCCTTGTCATGGTGTGGTATGTTGTTCTTTTGTTAGATCATTGTCCGATCTCTTTTACGATTATTTGGTGCGGGGCCCCATTCAAAGTCCCATCAGATCAATTCCTTCTTAATGTATCCTTGTTGAGTCACCCGAGGGTGGTCTCACTTATTGCTAAAGTTTGGAACATGCCACCACATCCGCCTTTTTCTGCCAACTGGAATGAGTGGTGGGAAGCAGTGATTCAACGCACCACCTGATTCCTCCACCAGTTTGGAAAGTAGGTTGCTCGAGTGTGTAAATGGGCAGACTCAGATCTACAAAAAGAATTCATAAGGATCTTTGTTCTCCTCAAATCCAATCCTTTCGACACCCCTCTTCAGTTACAGGTTGTTGATGTTCAGCACAAGCTCAAGCTCATGGAATCTCATTCAGCATGTGGCATGCAGATCCAATTGAGGATGCACTAGCTCAAGGTGGGAGACAAAGCATCTAAGAAATTTTTCAAATCCCTCCGGGCCAAGCATGCTCATCAATAGATCAAATCCATTCAAGTTTCCCAGCATTGGCTTACAAATTTTCTTGAGATCACTAACACCTTTGTGGAATACTATCATTTAGTTTTCTAAGCTCAAGAGGCTACTAATGAGTGAGATTCCACTTTGCAGCAATGTATCCAGGTGGTTCCAATCAAAATTTCTCCTAATGATCTGGTTCAATGCAATGTTCCTCTTTCTTTAGATGAGCTTTATGTTGCTCTATTGTGCCTTGCTGATGATAAATCTCTGGGACTGGATGGCTTTCCTTGTGAATTCTACAAAGCCACTTGGTCTTTTGTTGGTCCATACCTGCTTCGTGTTTATAATGAAGCTCTCCAATCCAATTCTTTAGGGAGTTTCATCAATCAAGGAAACATTAAGTTCATTCCTAAAGTTGGTGATCTAGAGTTGATTTCTAGTTGGAGGCCTATCACATTATTGAATGTTTCTTACAAAATTCTTGCAAAGGCCCTGGCTCTTCACATTTCCGATCTTTTACCCAAGATTGTTCGACCTCGAGAAAAATGGGATTTGTCAAAGGTCGATACATTCTAGATAATCTTATAACAGTCTGGGAAGGAATGGAATGGGCTCGGTTGTCTCTGCAATGACCCTTATTTCTCAAAATTGACTTTGAAAAGGCTTATGATTGTATTGAATGGCCTTTTATTCTGGCAATGCTCACAACCTTAGGATTTGGAGAATTTTTTACCTCGGTTGTCCAAATTATGTTTTCCAATGCTTCTTCTTGCCTCACTATCAATGGGCATCAATCCTCCTCAATTGGCCTCTTTTGTACTCTATCAGACAGGGGTGCCCTCTTGCACCTTCTTTTTTTGTCTTAGCCGTCGATACGTTTGGATATCTTTTTGCTCAACGTGCTGATCAAGGGTCACATTTGGGGAATTTTTTTCCAGATCATTTGACTCAGCTCATTAATGGGCACTTTGTTGATGATTCCTTTCTTACCCTTGTTGAATCTGAGTAGAATTTGGTTGTTGTTTTTTATTGCCTTGACATATTTTTTCTTGCTTCAAGATCCAACATTTAAATGGCTAAAAATTTGGTCTATTCGCAAAGTTGTTGGCCTATTTCTAACTGGTTGAAAGCTTACCCTTGGAAGTGGATTGGGCGTGGAGAACAATTCAAATTTTTAGGCATTCCTTTTGCCTTTGATAGTGATTCTGCTACTTTATGGCAGTATGTGATTGACAGAGTTGAACATAAAGTCTCTCAGTGGTCTTCCAAATCCTTTTCATTGGTTGGTAAATTTCAGGTGTGTACCAAGATTATTGCAACCACTCATGTTTACTATTCTTCCTGCTAGTGCCCATCCTAGGCTTCCTTTGCCAAGCTTGCCAAGTTGCTCTAGGATTACCTTTGGTGTAAAAGTTTTGGTTCAACTGGCTTTCATCGGGTGGCCTAAGAAGTTTTTTGTTTACCCCGTGATCAAGGTGGCATGGGTATTATTGATGTCTACAGGAAAAGTGTGGCTTTATGTTCTAAATGGGTTGTGAGATGTCTTTCAAGAATTCAAGCCTAGAAAATTTTGCTTCGGCATTGCATTGCTTTGGGTGCACCTTACAGTAAAAAAATGTTGGAATAATATAGGGTTACATACCTTACTTATCACCAAGGCTCTAGTCAAGATTACTGGCACGTTCATCACCAAAAGCATATGGAAGGCCTTTGAAACGGTGAAACCTCTGCTGTGTTGGATTGGCGATGGATTTCACACCGGGATCTCGTTCAATTCCTAGAATATTTGGTGGTCTCCCATTATCATGGAAGATAGTATTCCGCTTTCAGAAAACTTCGGGCATCAAAGCTCTCTGTTTATCTTGCAAGGGGATTCACACCATTCGGGATTTGGTTTCCCGTAGAGGATGGATTTCCTAGCCCGAGCTCAAGACTAAATTTAATCTTGCCAATTCGGACCTTTCATCTATCTGCAGAATTCAGAGTTGATATCAGATTTCATGCTCCATAAACTGGGACTTAAGCCTCCAGATGCATGGTGGCATGATTGGCGGTGGAATCATGATATTACCTTTCTTCACTACAATGTCGGCACCATATACCAGCTATTGAGCCCATCTCACCTACCATTTCCAAGCTCAACATTCGCTGGCCCTTGTAATCTTCCCCTTCTACTTGGCTTCGTTGACTTTTTCGTGTTGGAACCCCTTTCTTGAGCCTAAAGTTCACCATTTTCTTTGGCGCCTTATCTATCAGGGCCTTCCTGTTGGCAAGCGTCTTAGTCACATCAGTATTCCCAATCTGAAATGCCCTTTTCGCTCTTGACATGAGTCTTTTAAGCATTTTTTCTAGTCTTGTTCCCAAGCACAAGCCATTTGGTCTGGGATTCATACGTTATTTCAACCCTACCACCCTGAATTCTTTCATTGGTGTTTGGAGTTGTTTGGAGATTTCAGTCCTTGGCCTAATTATATTGATACTCTGTGGCATTTGTTTAGAGCTTGTATTCTCTTTCATATTTGGAAAGCTCATAATACTATGATATTCCAGAATGATCAAATTGTTGCTTTATTCTCCACTAATGATAAAGTGGTTATTTTGTCTACTGTGCGCATAAAGATTCAAGCTCAAGCCGAAAAGGTTTCCCTGGAATTTTCTCATTTGCAGGAATTGCTCGCACATTGGGGGAGTGCTCCTTGCACGATGAGTCAGGTCCCTCCTGACCCTTTGTTGTTACCACCTCAGCCATCTCCGCCTCATCGGCCACCTCTGTAAGGACCACGTCGTAGAATCCACTCTCATAGCCACCACTCTGCCTCTCCCCGGGGTCGCCCTTCAGCTCCATCCTCCTCTCGGTCGGGCTGGATTCCTCCTCCACGGGGGAAGGCTATGGTAGGATCTTCGCATCGGGCCTCTCCTCCACCTAGATTTCAGACTTTTTTGGCTCTCCTCCCCCTAATGGGGGAATTATGGTGCCTTTGTAGATGCAGATTCTAGATCAAGATGGTTGGCAGGTTGATCCCCCTTTGGCTGAGCCATTGAGTGGAGCTTTCATCCCTCCCTGAGATGATCCTCCTCCTCCTCCTGGAGAGGTCGAATGTGCTTAGTGCTCTCTAGTTTTATGTAATTCTCTTGTTTTCCCTTGTGGCGTGCTTTGTTTGCCCTTTGGGCGTTTTGTGGCACCTCTGTGGAGTTTTTGTGGGACTGTGAATTTTTCGGTTGCCCCTGCTTTTGTAACTCTCATATATTTTTATTAATATGATGGACAGCTCCAATAATAAACTAAATTCCTTAAAATTGCAAAAATAGTGTGGTCATAAATTTAAAGTATAATTTATTTTTGAAAAAGGAAATCTCAATTAGGATATTCTTAACCAAAAAAATAATAAGATGGTAGAAAACTATGATTGAGTATGATTTTCAACACAAATGATATATTTCACCATCTTAATTATTTGAAGAATTATTAATAAATGGTTAAAGCTTGACATTAAGGTAATTGGTAATAGGTCTTGAATTACTTCAAACTCTCTTTCTAGAGAAAATGTATATTAAGAAAATAATAATTGATCGGGAAACATGATATATTTTCAATTTGATATGTTAGGGTAAAAATAAAAAGGGGTAAAAACAATTGTAATGGAAAAATGGGTAAAGTACATGGAAAAATAAGGAGGTATTTTCATTCTAATAATATAATGGTAGGGGGTAATTATCAATTAAATAATTAGAGGTAAAAACTAACATTAAGGGTAATCTTGAATACCCTTCGATGATCGTGTTATACCATACTTTTATTAAGTGAATCCCCCATGACAAAAAGTCAATTATAAAGATTTCCATGAAGGCCTTTCAAGTTTGGTAACAAAATATGTATATATACAATCTGACAAAAAATATCTGTCCATCTAGGCAAAATTCTAGAATTTTATGGTGGCTAACATAGGAAAAAGAGCTAGAACGTGGTGTAAATTTTCTTCCAAGACCATATTGATCTTCATAGCTCTTTCTTGTTTCTTCAAGGATTTCTCTTCCTTGATCTTGCTAGCCAGTTACATTGACCCATCTTGAATGGTAAGGATAATGTTGACGTGGAGGAGTAAGATAGAATTGGAGAAAGAAGGAATGGTGCTTAAATCAATGATCTGATGAGAGTAATGATGTGTGTGTGAAGGAAGATGACGATATGTGTGAAAGGATATGTTGTTATTTACTTGAAAATGATGATGTTTATGGGGGATGATGATAAAGATGATGATATTGGAGAGTGATAGATGGTGATGGTTGACTTCATGATGTGGATGACATAATAGGTGTTGGTGTGGAAGTTGATAATGAGGAAGGTGTTGGGCTTGATGAAGAGAGATAGGCTAACATTGGTTTGGATGACGATACATGTGAAGATGTTGGAGATTATAAAGAGGAAGATGATAGGATTGAAGGAGTATAGTTGAATTACATAATGAGGTAGAAACCGGAGCATCGATAAGGGGAATAATCTTGGTCAACACACTATGAAGAGATATAGAGATATGGGAGACTCGGAGGATGAAATGATAAGATCCGACTATGGCAGAATATGATCAACAAATTTGCATGGCAAAGATGATGAGTTCGTGTAGCCCTTTTGCCAAAGTAATACACATGAGAATGTATAGGAAATGGATCAGTCGATGTATCCAAATGTATACAAGGAAATAGCCCACCTGCAAAGTGTTAAAGATATATATCAAATAAGACTCAATTTTGATGTTACGCTTGAAAATGGGCTTATGAAGCCATTGTGTGTTGTGGGATATCGTACAGTCCTTCTCCATGAATAAAATAAGTTATATTTCTTGAATATGAATCTACACAATCATAAACTAGGGAAAATATCAATATTTTTGGGTGACTAGGGTTCCTGCCTCTGTTAGATCCCTAGCCTTCTAAAGATTTTGATCAAATATTTGATAAATGACATGCTTGAAATGAAAAAATGAAAAAATATACCTAGCTATAAATCGTACAGAGATTGCATCTTAGTCACATGCGCAACTGGTTGTGAATCACACAAAGATCATGTTGGGTCGCACATGCAACTGAGTGTGAATCACGCAAATATTGCAACTAGGTTGTATGTGCAACTAACTATGAATTGCACAGAGATCTTGGTTAGGTCGCACACACGAATGATTTTGAATCACTCAGAGATCACAGCTAGGTCACACAAGCAACTGGCACCTATGTAAGAATTCTATAAAAAATAGTTGGGCCACTAACTTGGGTTGTCGAATCTTTCACCTCCCCAAATACCTGCAAGCAAACATATGCAAGCAAGAGAGCTAAAACAAATAATGAAGGCTTTTGTGTTTATAAGAGGCGCGATGCCAAAGAGTCCAAGAGGGGAAAAGAGGGATAAAAGGCCTTTTATAGAGTCAGGGATGGAGGTAGGTGAGATGTTATGGGTGCATTGTGCATAGAAGGATGGGATAGTTTTGAATGAGGAGGTTGAGTGGTTAGGTGAGCTTAATTATTATGTGGGGGGAGTCTATGTGTTTATTAGTGTTAGGTATGTACAAGTGAATTGTGTGGAAATCATGCACCAATTGCGCAATAATTATGCAACAATTGTGTGGTGTTTGTGTTGTGATTACATGACGATTGCTATGCACTAGTTTAATGGGTATTTTGTGATTTTTTAGTTATGTTTAGCATTATATAGTGTTAAGGTTTATGTTCATATTTCCGAAGGTATGACCAAAATAGTATTCGTCAATTTACAATTTTTTATTCACTTCAAAATTTTATCTTCGCATTCTTTGCCATATACTCAACAGTAAAAAGGGGTTGAATTTTTCACTCACTCAACAAGACTCATTTAACTTTATGTACAATTTTCGATGCACTTCAAACTTTTGTCTTGTCACATTCTTTTCTATTTGCCCAACATTATATAAAAAAGGGCTCGATTTTGCATTTTCTCATCAAGACTCCCGCCTCAAAAGACTATAAAAAGGCATTATAGCACATCAAGCTCCAAATAGGTAACATCACTAGGGAGGAATGGAGAACTTCAGAAAAATTAAATGATATTAAAGGAAATTTTGGTTATGAAGCATGATAAGGGGACTATATATAATAATTAGTTACATTGGTTCCCTATCTATAGAGGTCTATATATGCATCCCATAGTACACACACAGACCATCCTCGACCCCAATCCCCTCAATCAATAGGTGGGGAGTTGAGTGCATAAATGCCTTGACCCCACCTAAACACACTATCATTTTATAACCTTACATAAGCAATAAAACACATATAAAGAGGGGATCTCATGAGCGGAAGGGACAATAAACTCTATATAGCCACCCCTTTCCAACCCCTAATCTAAAGGTGTGAATGAGTTGTTAGTTACATTCACTCCTTGACCTAACTTTGGTGATGACTAGATGGGACTATTATGCCAATATGGAAGGCCAATTGAACAAATGTGAGGGCTCTAGAAGGTTTGACTTCACCCAGGTTCCAATAACTACAAAGCATGTTACAAAAACTATTAAGGCCTCTTTCTTAGATTCAGAATTGAGATTTGGCATCCGTCCTAAACGTTTTTGCCTATTTTAACTGTATTTTACACTTTGCAAAATTGTCGGCCCATCCCTATTTGACATGAAATAACTTGGGAGAACCATCGTTATCACTATGAACACATTCAATACAAATACAAGTGCAACATTAGATAGATATTTAAATAAGATATTTTGTTGAAAATGTGTTTATATCAAGCATATAATCCCTGAAACTTATCTAACACTTGTAAATACAGTTGGAAATTGCAATGTATTTTTTAAATCATAAAAAAAAGAAAAAATATTTAACATAGATGGACACATTGTTTAAAACCTCTTACCGTCATAGCTTTTTGGTTTGACAGGTGGAGTCAGCCATCAAATCTCATCCATGCTTAGACGAGATACTTCATAAGAAGTCAACTCCCAACAAAGATGTGACACTAAGAATTTGCAGTACTCCAAAGATTGATAAGGTATTCAATAGACAATGGCTATCCTCCACGCAAAACACACCTATGTACATGGCAAACACCATCGCAAGCATCATGGGGACCATACCGGCCATGACGTCATTCACTACCACATGGCACAATGTTTTATACTTAGTTTTTTGTTTCGCACAGAGAACCACAGCAAGAATCGAACCCGTGGCCTACCTATTCCCAGCGCATTGTCCCCACCAGCCCAACTACCGCCTGCTACATGCTTCAACATGATTTGATATCAATTTATTAAAAAAACAACATATCACTGATGTGACCGTTGACGCTCGGGACCCACCAGGGCATGTGCATGCATGGGTATGGTATCTTTTTATGGGGAGCACAACCATCCATGGGTGCATTTTGCGTGGAGGATAGCCTCTAGCTATTCAATAAAGGTTAATCATTTACTCCATGGAATCTCCCACTTATCAATGTGTTTCATATTTTAATAATAAATTAAAACCATCAATGGGTAATACGTCCTCTTTTATCCACAATTTGACTCATTTTGTTGACTTTGTGAAATACAAAAAGGTGAACCATGTGAGGATGGTGAATTGTTAGTTAATATTGATGTAGTCCCTTTTCACGAAATGGGCCAACGATTGGCTATACAATGGAATTGGTCAAAGCTTTCACCGATGATAACGCAGCTAGGTTGATATCTTCTTATTTGAGATCCACATTCTTCTCCTTTAAAGGGGTCATGTCTAAGCAATCATAAGAAATGGTTGTTATTGAGGTGGCTAACCTCTTCATGAAGCAAATTGAGGAAAGGATTCTCAATTTCCGACACTTGTTATATGGAGCATATAATCCCTGAAACTTATCTGACACTTGTAAATACAGTTGGAAATTGCAATGTATTTTTTAAATTATTAAATAAAGAAAAAATATTTAACATAGATGGATGCATTGTTTAAAACCTCTTACCGTCATAGATTTTTGGTTTTGGTTTGACAAGTGGAGTCAGTCGTCAAATCTCATCCATGCTTAGACGAGATACTTCATAAGAAGTCAACTCCCAACAAAGATGTGACACTAAGAATTTGCGGTACTCCAAAGATTGATAAGGTATTCAATAGACAAGGGCTATCCTCCATGCAAAATACACCTATGTACATGGCAAACACCATCGCAAGCATCATGGGGACCATGCCGGCCATGACGTCATTCACTGCCACATGGCACAACGTTTTATATTGTGTTTTGTGTTTCGCACAGAGAACCACAGCAAGAATCGAACCCGTGGCCTACCTGTTCCTAACGCATTGTCCCCACCAGCCCAACCCGCCTGCTACATGCTTCAACATGATTTGATATCACTGTATTAAAAAAAACAACATATCATTGATGTGACCGTTGACGCTCAGGACCCACCAGGGCATGTGCATGCATGGGTATGGTATCTTTTTATGGGGAGTGCAGCCATTCATGGGTGCATGTTGTGTGGAGGATAGCCTCCAGCTATTCAATAAAGGTTAATCATTGACTCCATGGAATCTCCACTTATCAATGTGTTTCATATTTTAATAATAAATTAAAACCATCGGTGGGTAATACGTCCTCTTTTATCCACAATTTGACTCATTTTGTGGACTTTGTGAAAGACAAAAAGGTGTACCATGTGAGGATGGTGAATTGTTAGTCAATATTGATGTAGTCCCTTTCCACAAAATGGGCCAACGATTGGCTATACAATGGAATTGGTCAAAGCTTTCACCGATGAGAATGCAACTAGGTTGATATCTTCTTATTTGAGATCCACATTCTTCTCCTTTAAAGGGGTCATGTCTAAGCAATCATAAGAAATGGTTGTTATCGAGGTGGCTAACCTCTTCATGAAGCAAATTGAGGAAAGAATTCTCAATTTCATTCCATTGAAACTTAAATAATGGAAAGGGGATGAGGCCTAGATTGTGCCCCGGGCAAATTTGGCGGGATAGAATACCCCTTAGCCTTTGGCACTAAGTTAAAGAAATACAATTGGATGCCTAACATGCTCACTATTAAGATTTCAATTTAAAAAATCATTGAAGTGACATATTGATGACACTATCTTCCATTTGCAGCACGGTATAAACAACTTGAGGAACTCCCTCATCAAGAATATGGTGGAAAGCATCAAATTCATATATTGAGGAGAGCTTACTTGTCCTCACCTATAAGACCAATGGTTCACTTTCTCAATGGGTTTATAGGAAAGGGGCTAACCTCTTCATGAAGCAAATCAAGAAAAGGATTCTCAGTGTCATTTCATTGAAACCTAAATAGTGGAAGACGTATATTAATGACACCAACTTGCCTTTACAATATGGTATAGAAAAACTCGAGGAGTTCCACTCCCACATCAACAATATGGTTGAAAGCATCAAGTTCACATATTGAGAAGGGGAGCTTAGCCTTGTTAGATGTCTCTCACTCATAAGAATAATAGTTCGCAATCATATCAGATTTATAGCAAAGATACCACACACATCTCTACTTGCATTCATCCTCAAACCACCACCCAACACAAAAGCAAGTGTTCAAAAGACTTTGGTCACTACGTGTTTAACAAATTGTGATTAAGAGCACTTGGAACGACAATTTGAACCCCCTAAATTCATTTTTTTAAAGGGGCTCTCAAACAAGCAAGAGAAGGGGAACAAAAGAGAACATTGAGAGGAGTGTTCGTTAGGTGATTTGGAGACATTTCTATCTTATATTAAAGATATATCCAATAAAATTTCTAGAATTTTGAGGTGCCACAATATGAAAACCATTCTTATCCCTAATAAAAAGTTGAAAAATGCTCTAAAATAGGCGGGAGATAGCTTACAACTAAGTCTTAGAAGTGGGATTTACAAAATTGAACGTTCATATAGGGTCCCCTACATTGGGGAAACATGAACATGTATCAAAACTAGGACAAAGGGTCCTACTACAAACAATTGACTAGAGGATGCGATATAGGATTTCATTGAACACTTGAAAAAACTAAGCCTTTAATTCTGCATTGCAAACACCAAGGTGATTGCATTAGACATTCATTACTACAAGCATTGATTAAGAGAGGCTATTATGGTGAACAAACATCCTCTACACTTAGAATAGGGATATGGGTTTCTATTAGTCATCCTTAGAAGCCCTTTCAATAGTAAAATTAAAGAGAGACCCTTCACTTTATGAGATGAGCAATTATCATTTTGCAACAAGTTGGTTTGTTACAATATTTAATCACTAGTGTAACTAGTTTTCGCAAAAAAAAATAATGTGAACCCATGAAACATCATTGTAATTAACTAGAGTTATATAAGGCATTCCTTATTTGTTGATCTTAACATTTTTTTTTGACAATAGATCAAGGAGCGATTTGAAATGTTGATTAAAAAACTTTAAATCTTTCTGAACGCCTTTTATTCATACTTCGATCTCCTCATATCCTTGAATTCAATTGCTTCATTTGTTTCCTTCATAGTATTGACCTTTGTTGCCAAACAAAAAAATGAATCCAATGTGGCTCTCACATAAATTTACTCTATAATTATCATATTAAAATGCTGACTCATTTTATGTCTCACACCTTGTTGCTATATGAGTAGCTTGTCCTAAATAGGCATCCCTCATATATTATGTTATAAGTACAAAAGATAGATGCACCATTGAAAGGCTAAAAAAAAAGGTTTACTCCCAATAATCATGAAAATATTGGATTAGGTTATTTAGAAGAGGTTTACAATTCCAATTGTCCAATATTTGAATTTATAATTTAAAGATAAATACTAGCTGATGAAAGTCTCAAGTTCTAGAAACAACTACGAAAGCTAAATTTCCTTATCATCCCATTGTATTAAGAATGGAAAGGCTGTGTAACTTCTCATTCTATCTACTCATAATGAATAGATATTCTTATTGAACTTTTCCTCTTGTGGATAAGGAAGCATGGGAAGCATAAGCTTGAAAATGTGGGTTGCAATCACCATCAAAACTTCACATTTGATACTAATGTCCACCCACACTTATTTTCTCTAAAGGCAAAAGATTCTAACAATTTTTATTGCACATATTAAATGAACTTCCCTTGTTATAATGTCTTTAATAATTAACAAAATGATGGATGAATATGCACAGTGATTTTCTCTTAAGGCCAAAGAAATTTAGAGCTTAACTTGCACAAATTAAATAAACTTCCATTGATATTAGATCATGAATATGTAAAGGTTAATGCACAAAAAACATTGAATGGTTCCCAGTCACTAAATAATGAACACACGAAGAAAGAATAATATACTAATATATAATACATTTTATCAGGTTAATTCAGAAGGGGCTGTTTAAACCGTCTACAAAATCAGAATACTGTCAAATTTCAAACAAAAAACAAAGAATCTAACAAATCTTTTGACCATCTGTTATTTTAAGAATTACACCAACGAATATGGGGTCCAGAAATTTGATCTTGTAACAAATACTTAATGATCTGACTGAAATTTGTTCAAACTTCAATGTAATACATGAGAGCTGTTTGACCAAACTATTCTAGATAGGGAGTTTTCAGTATAACAAGCATAGTCACTGAGAGACGTGGGATATGAGTACGGGGATGTCATTTTGGAATAGTTTATGGGAGTGTATGCATATCACATTTATACGTAGTCATATGTATACGAGGGGATGCTTATGACCAGAAAACTTAATGAAAAAAGAAAACAATGATCTGTTAACAGTGAAGCCCTTATACCAATATAAAGATGGCCATGGAATAACTACAGAAATCGGGGACAGAGAATGGAAGATTACAATTATATGGTGTTGACCACAGGGGAGCTGTCAACCATATTACAGAATAAAACAAAACCACTTTAAAGTTCTTTTACAAAGAATATCGAGTACTATTATCCAATTTTTTCTCTCAGGCAAAATTGGGCAAACACGACATTGCACACTGAGAAAATTGAAGAGGTTGATCCAGACATGGGAGCTCACATTTCGGTTCCAAAAATCAGGTTGCAGGTGGGCTCAGCAATGGCAATGCAAGATCGAAAATATGCATGGCCCTTGTGAACATCGAAGGAAAAGTAGCTTGCTTTGCAAGTCAGAAAAAAGAATGCAGGCCCAAGGCCAAGATTTCGGAGTTTTGAGGATGTGGAATTCGGAGTCTTCGGTAGCAAAACACGAAAAGTTTTTGGATTTCGAAAAGTCAAACATGATTTCGGGGTCAATACAGCAACAGTTTCGAGTTTCGGAAATCTGAAGCGCTCAATCGGATGAAC
Organism: Taxus chinensis; assembly: GCA_019776745.2. NCBI lineage: Eukaryota > Viridiplantae > Streptophyta > Pinopsida > Cupressales > Taxaceae > Taxus > Taxus chinensis. Next base: position 214,929,198 of record CM034149.1, read on the forward strand.
AGTACAAAAGGTCCAAAAGGCAAAACGTTCCGAAAGTCCGAATTTCGGTTTTCAGACTTTCGAAGATTCGGGTTTTCGAGTTTCGGAACTTTCAAGCCGATTTTCCAATGAACAGTAACTAAACCTCCTAAGTCAAAATCTCTGAAAGTCCAAAATTTCGGACTTTCCGGTTTCAGAGTTTCTAAGTTTTCACGTGCCCAAACAAATGAACAGTAACCCGACTTCTGAAACCAAAATGTCCGAAAGTCCGAATTTTTGACTTTCAGAGGTTGCATGCATTTCGGACTCCGAAAAAAGAAAATCAAGAACTCGCAATTTTTTGCAAAATGACCCCCTAACCTTCAGATGGCCATAACTTTTGACTGGGAACTCAAATTTGCACAAAAAAGGACTTTTTGGAAAGCTTACAGTCTCCTCTACGCAACTATGACTGGTTATCTTAATTTGAGTGGAACTAAGTTCTTCAAAATGAAGAAATACAGTCCACCATTTTGAGGGTGCCAAACTTTTCACCTACCAAAATAATGAAGTATGGGTTTCCTTTCTTGCCCAACAAGGCATAGTACATGGGGGTGTGGCTTTTGCAGTGGCACTCATCATTGTTACAGGCGAATTCAATGCATTCTAGGGTGGTTGAAATATGATTTCGAAATTCTTTTATTTGTTTCTCTCATTCTTCATATATATTGTGAGGGGCATTTTTCTACGGGTTGGATAATTTTGTTTTGCACCCTCCCTTCTTCTCTTATCTACAAGTGAATTTGTGGAGTTCAAAACCTCCCATCAAAAAACTGTAAAATGCAATCTTGTCTCTTGACCATTGTAATGCACTGTATCAAATCTTTGGAGCAATAATAAAAGTCTGTGGATGATTTTCAACCCTTTCTTATGTTCATTGCATCTTCATGATCTCTCATTGCAATCCTGGTTATCTGTGCATGGTGGTTGTATTACATTTTTTATGGTTTCTGTTAAATGGTAAAGCAGGTGTTCAGCATTCCTTTGGTGCATCACCTATGTTAGTTTAGGTTTAATTTATTGATCTTCTTAACTATGTCTCATTGGCAAATTAGAATAGATTTAATAGTAGATCCTCTACAATTTGAATGTGTGCATTAGAATAGAGGAATAGGAACCGACCTTCATCCGGAGAGCTTTCTGATTGCAAAGTCTCACACTTTGGGAAAGGCTCCATGTTATGCAATCACACTAAGAATTTCAACCCATCGAATTGCAGACAATCAAAATTACGCATCAACAAGTACTACACAGTTGTTTGAGGAAAGGGAATGCATGGCACTAAGATTTATTGAAGACAAATGTAAGTAGAAAAGGGAGCAACTAAAGCACTGCATAAATGACTGGAATGGAGTGAAGAGAAAACCATGGAATAATTACAGAAATCAAGGATAGAGAATGGTAGATTATGATTATAAGGTATTGACAACAAGGGAGCTGTTAACCTTACTACAGCATAAAACAAAACTATTTTAAGGTTCTTTTACAAAGAATATCAAGTTCTAGGGAGTTGTCTGAGGAAAGGGAATGCATGACACTAAGATTTATTGAACACAGATGTTCATACCAGTATAAAGATAACCATGAAATAATTACAGAAATCAGGGACAGAATGGTAGATACTAGATTATGAATATATGGAGTTGACAGCAGGGAAGCTGTTATCCATATTACAGCATAAAACAACACCATTTTCAGGTTCTTCTACAAAGAATATCAAGTACTAGAAAGTTGTCCGAGGAAATGTAATGCATGGCACTAAGATTTATTGAAGACAGATGTAGGTAGAAAATGGGGCAACTAAAGCACTGCACAAAAGACTGGAATGGAGTGAAGAGATAAAGACAGTCAAAAGCAAAGAAAATAGTTTGAGAGATTACAGGAATGTGCCAGAAAATAATACCCCGATGAGATAAATGTTTGCATAATTGTGCATCCAAAATAAGGTTAAGACAAAAATTCATTTTTAGAAATGTACAAAACAAAGAAGCCCGATTAACTGCCAGATGATAGGGTATATTATCTACTATCGAATAAGTTTTTTAATTATTCTCCATGTCCATGCACTCAGAACCCCAAAACCGAGCTAAACATTTATGATAGCCGAGGAGAAGGGTAAATATATTGAGCAAAAGCATAAAAATAAGAAGAAAACATAATGCAGGTGGTATGCTTTAACAATGGATTCTTCTTGAACTTGCCCTACAAGTATAAATGTGGTAAAGAAGTATGTTCATCTAAAAGTTGAAATTACATGGGGAAAGTAATAGAATGCTTTCAAAAACCGTGTTGCAATTTTCACACAATCCACTTTCCCTTTCTATTCTCATAGATGTCCAAATAATCTCCAATAGGGTATCCCACATTAATATGGTGCACAAGGGCAACCCTCAATCGTAGGAGTACCCATTTCTAAGATATGCACCAAGCTCAACACAATAATGATAAGTAATACATGCAATACATTAAACAAAATAATCACTGTATATCCACTTAATCTAACCGAGCTTGTCATAAAATTTGCCAGTTCAATTTACTTTGAATTGGGTTTCAGCTGTTCAGTTCACACTAATTAGGTTAAATAAATATCCAATGAAGTGACAAGTCTTGGAGCTTAGGCCACTGGCTTAAGAAACTAGATATGTGAATCTTATCAAAGCTCCTAACACTTTCATAGGCCATGTTAAAGATTTTTTCTGAGAAAGACTAATATTTTTACAGAACTCAATCAGCATGAGAGTGTTGTACCCTTCGAATGTCTACCTTTCTCGCACAGAAAAGCCTCGATACAAAATTTGCATGATCAATGAAAAAATATGGGATAGCCTTGGGCATCCATTCTTTCTCTTAGTCTTATAATACATAGATGGATAATCTCTGATACTCATCTTCCACAAAAATAAATTCAATATCTGCCTATGATGAAATGCATAATAAAATTGGTACAGACTTGTATTTCTGTTACTGTGAATGTAAAATGTATATATTTCCTTATCTCGTGTACTAAAACTTTAATTGTTCTCTACCAATTAGATATCCATCACCCAAATATATTGGTTCTCAATATATATAGCACTGTTCCATAAAAGCCATATTTTTTAATTGGTAGACCTACGTGGTGTATATGTTTTGTATTCTGAAGCCTCTTTCCTTTCTAGAACTTTACAAGTGCTTCAATCAACATGGCACTTGGGATACCGGATACGTCCTAATAAGTCACGTGTCCCACATCGCACGTGTCTGACAGGTGACATGTTAGGCCATGCATCCTAAAACAGGGCATGTCAAACACATGTACGACACATACCCTAAATGTGCCCCGACGTGTCAGACGCTTGCATGCAAAAAAATAGATCGTGCAGGGGGTTGAGAGCTATTTTTCCCTTCATTTTGTAACTTTTCAGCACTAGAAAACAACTCTTATTGGCTTACCATTATGCACGTGAAGGATAAAAACCAAATTTGGAAGAGATATGAAGGCATTCTAGCAAAACTAGATTTGTCATTTCTCCAACAGCAACATTTTTTTTTCATTCATACCACAGAAATCATGGCTCGGTCATCAAAGGCAGCTGGTAAAGGTCAAAGGAAAGGCAAGGATATTAGAGTTGGTGCTGCCCCCCCTCCTCCCCATTAGTAGTTGATCTGCTGCAAGTGCAGCTGACAGTGTTGCAGATGACCTTGCCATAGCAAGACAACAAGCTCGAGGTAAAAAATATCCGTTGCAGAAGTGTGTAGTATGAAAAGAAGGGCCTAGGGAAAAGGTTGTTGGGGAGGGAATATCATTTGGACATGAATTTACTGCCATGTCGAATACAAGAGCACCTACTACCGCGTTAAGGACCATTTGTTGGGTCTTAAGTGTGGAATTGGAGCATGTAAATCAGTGAATGTTGCGCAACAAAATTTGATCATGATTCATCATTGATGTAGTAACTAGTTGTAAGTTGTGACTTGTATCAATATTTTGTTATTGTTCTTATTTCTTTTATGTCTATTTTACATTTTTGTAATTGTAATTTGTAAATTTTTAATTTTTTAATATAAATATTTTATATATATAACATGTCCCCCATGTCCTGTTTCTAGGGTCGAAATGTCCCATGTCAAATACTCATATTTATGTTTCCTGCGTGTCCCGTGTTCACATGTCAAGTGACTTAGCATGGTCCTAAAGATGGGGAGATCAAATGTACCCTTTTCACTGATGTGCAGTAGAAAATTATGACTACAACAATACAGCTCATTTTCCTCAATCTTGCATATTGGCGTTGAATGTTAAGGAGAAGCCATCTTTTTATCTGTATATTCCCAATGAAGTTGAATTTTAGAAGAGAGAGATCTATATTTTGGATCCCTAACTACTAATAACAATCATATGTGAAACCATCATAGCTGCTATAGACTGTACCATAGATGGTGTTCTCAAACAGAATTCAGGGGACTTTGATACAAAAGATTAGGAAGTATAGATTTTTTTTCTTTTTTATATGTATCACTTGCTTACATGTTCCATATGGAAGTTTCACATGGTTTGATGTTTTTTTCTTTTGTCTACAGGATTTCAGTTGTGTCTGGCTCTTTCTTAAAATCCTTTATATTTAAAGGCCAGAGCCTTCTTGTTGGTCATGGTTAATTACAATGGCAAAGATAATTTGAATTCAGGAATTGTGAGCATTGCATAGCAATGTAAATTTTCACCACAACTTGTGCATACATGGCATGAACAACTGCATTACTAGCAAAACACAATTCACCCAAGAGCACTGCTTGCATTGCACGTATCTCCACTTCATTGGAGAAGATGAGTGTCAGTAATCCCCTCAATATGCATAAATTATACCACAGTATTTAGCCCATCACTACCTAACTATTTAGAAATACATCTTCTCAAATGTTTTATCAATTTGCTGGTATCCTGTTTATCGTTTTTGTCGTGTATCAGTGAAGAGAGTAAGATCTTGCAATCATAGATGTAATTTGGCACAACTGCCCCATTGAATATTCTCAACATTACATCTAGCTTATCAGATCTTGGGTGGCAACCACCAGTCAAAATTTTCTGCTAATAAGACTCATAATAGAGATTAAAGAAGTAACAAAACAGAACCCACACCTTCAATGGGAAATAAAACTAATGCCCTCCCTAATGGATGTTGGCTGTAACCAGGTTACTTTCCAAAAAAAGCATATTCACATGCAAATAACCAGAAAATCACAGTACCCCTCATGTGGGGTCTTTGTATGGTATTCAGATCAAATATTTGTTAACTCTGAAAGTACAAGCTAACTTCAATTAGATTGACATAGTATTTAGAAAACTTCCTGAAGAACCAAGTTGTTGAGAACACATCAATGGCTTCCAGACCTATGCATGCAACAACTAACAATGCCAGATTATACTTCAAGCTATAAGTGTAAAGCTTTTTGGATATAAAATTGAACAAGCAAAAGCAGTATGCAAAGCATTAACAGTAACAGGTACAGTATTTGTATATAGACATACATTAATAATCCCATGTTGGCTATAGCAAGCATCCCAAAGAGACAGTAAGTAATATTTTTTTAAACAAGAACAGTATCCCATATGGCTGCTTTCCAATTACTAGGACAAGGCAACCTCGTAAGGATGTCATCCTGCAATTTCAGCTTGACATCATGTAATGGAAAGATTAAGAAGAAAAAGAGATGTCGAGTTAGTTTAACAAGTCTAATGTTTGACATCTAATTCTCTCTCAGAAAATCAGGTAAACAGCGAAAAGGTAGTTGGATTTATTTTGAATTTTGAACATCTCAAGGTTTAAACATTAACCCATGCTTATTAGGAAACCCGATTATTACGAAAAATACTTCACCAGTAGGGGACATACACCAATTGCTAGAGGCTGGGCAATCATGGGAACCTGGGGTTTTACTCAATCCCAAGAGGAGTCACCCCAACCCTGCAAACAATAAAAAGCCCAATAGTCTCACCCTGGAAAGTCTGCAAGAGGATTTTCCCTACCTGGTTGGCTGTTGTCAAAGTGGATCCCATTCCAGTAACCCATGGTGGTAGAATCACACATGGGAGAGTTAATATATCATGATCAGCTTTCTGTTAATTTCATTGAACAAATTTCTAAGACGTTTTCTTAAATTTCTTTGAACCGTTTTTCAAAACTAGCCCCCGAGCACAATTTAAGCCCTAGAAATTAAAATCAACAATTGATTCACAGTGGCCTAATTTCAAGAATCGTCTTCTACAACAAACTCTCGGAGCATAATTAAAGCACTAGAAATCAAACTCAACATATAATTCACAATAGCCGTATGCAGAGCCCGCCTCAAGTTTTAAAAAAAAACGGCGGCATGATCGATGTCATAACCCCAGCTAATCCCAAGAAAACCTTTTTACAGGCGATCCACCCACTGACAGCATCCTTGGGTTCACTAAAAAAATACAACAGAAAGCTTGAATTCGCTAAAACTACACCATAAGACCATCTCCACGAAGAATTCAACTATAAAACAAAAACAAGGCATTTTAATTCACTTCAGAGGCCAAAGGGTTTCCGTATATCCTCTGTAAATTCATTATTTAGTAAAAAAAACTTACAAATTCAATAAAACACCCTCCCAAACAATACGGTACAAACATTTTTAAAAAAAAACCTAATTAGCCCCCTTCCAAAACCCCAATATACATCAAACAGATCTGTAATTTTCGCAAGTGGGTATTACTGATTAGCACGCTGGCTATCATAATCGACAACCTCGGACTCGGTAACCGACCTGGAGTGCTGCACAATCGATCGGCCAATCGAATTGATCCATTCCTCTTTCTCCTTATCGCTGTCTGCAATGAAATACATGGTTTCCTTGCTTGTGGAGAGCTCGAAAGCGTATGGTTTGTTTAAAACATCTTCTGCGCCCTTGACGGTTAGGCATGTGTTAACAGGGATGACGCCACGGGTTTTAGAGTCCCTGGTTATGTAATTTTCTTTGAACCAGAAGAGCTTCCCCTGCTTGAGGACGAACCACCTGCGCCTCCAAGTTTTTATGTATTCCCCCTGCTTCATCAGCCATCCTGACCTTTCTGGGCTGTTCCAGAAGTCTATGCCGTGTGCTAGATCTTCTTTACTACTGCTGCTTGTTCTCCACAGGCTTGCTAAGCTTGCCATTCCAAGCCAGCAAAAGCAATAATAGTAAGAGAGAGTGGTTTGCCAATCAGTAATGGGTTTTGTTATGTATAGTGCCCCGTTACAGGCTCGTGGTTCTATGAAGGGAATATCCGGTCGGCGCTCATGGAAGAGTAGGTAGGATATTAATTTTTAATAGACCTTCTTTCCTTATTTAAATTTGGGAAAAGACCATTAACCCATCCGGGGAGATCAGTTCTTGTGCACTCTAACTTTAAGTGTGTCTCGAAAAGATTAGGGCTAGGAAGGACCCCAAAAAAAAAATTGTGCCACGTCACAAATTTTGCAATAAATTAAAAAAAAAAATCTTTTGTCATCTTGGTGCCACATTGTGTGACACGTGGCGGGCCTAGAATCCAAGACCTATTAAAATTTGAAATTTGCAACGAACTGGCAAATAACCCTTCCAGCATAAAAAGTTGAATGTAACCATGTAGCGCATGAACAACATATCATCTGCATCTAAACCAAAACGCATTAATAGACTTCACTTCACCATTTTCACTTTGTAAGCCTCCACCGTCATTTGCAACTTCACACCAATGCAACATTCAATGTTGTCATAAACTGCCCCCATCGATCCTTGGGACTGCGCACTAAGGAGCGGAAAGATGGACATTCTCGTCCCCTTTCACGCTACGATAGTGCCTAATGAGAATGAAAACCAACTGTGGCGGATGGATTCATAGTTGTTTCCTGTACTATCTCCCTCTTTGTTTCGAATTGCCAAGTGGGTTATGAGGTGACCTATTTCCATACTTTTTGATGTAGACACAAAATCACGCACTTGGGTACATTTCTAGGTCCTAAAAGCATGCTAGCATTCATATAGTACATAAGCAATAAAACTAATAATTGACAACTATATTTGACCTCTTTTATTTGTTTCTTGTTTTCTATTTGGTCTTACACACCGTACAGTTCAGTCGGAACTTTACTTATTTACTTTTCATGGCTTCAAACACCAGCGCCCAGCCAGGACAACAGCACCCAAGCGCTCATTTCCCTCCTGGGCACTCCTGACCTTTTCTTACCTTACTCGCTCTTTTTGGGTCTTTTTTATCTTTTGGGCATCTTTTTCACTTATGGGTCAGCCTTCCAGTTGTCGACTACGAAATTCAAACAAGAAAATCATATAAATACATAGTTATGTTTTCAAAATGAGGGACCAAGCACTAAGTATTACTATCATCACCTAAGCTTGCATTCTAGAAGGTGCCTAAAGCACTCTAAAGCATCCATATAGCATTTACTCAAGGGACAAGGGTTGCATCAAATGTGCATACACTGCATAGGAAGGGGAAGTTCATTTTATTCCATCCACACATTCTAATACATTGTTACATTCTAGTTATAGCCTGTTATCAAGTGCAACTTGCACAAGGGCATCCTAAGGCACAATTTCTACACACACTCACAAGAACTACATGGAGTATGATATGTAGTGCAGTGCTCGGTCGTAAGTTCACTCTCGAGGTAACCGTCGGGGTGAGTTCGACTCCCCGTTTTATATCTTTATTTTTAGGTTTGATGTGGTTTGTGGGCTTGCGCAGGTAAATCTCTCTTTTGTAGGATATAGGTACTTTCAACATTTAAATATTGACTATCAGGCAATCAATAGGGAACAACAACAATGATCTTATGACATAGTAAAAACCAGAGTCTGATCATTTGTGCAGTCACATGCGCTCAAAAGTAGCCTCTAGTGCCCATGCACCCCAGTCCTGTCATGGGCGCCCGTGTTAGACCTTATTCCCACATTTTAGAATTTATTGTGAGCAGTAACGACACTTTGCCCAACTTGTTCAACATTTTTCCCAGTCTAGATCGGTTCCAGATCAAGCGTAAATCAACTAAGTCATCTCTCTTTCTTCTTTGCTTATGGTTTCATATCTTAAATCTTAGTTTGTTTGTGTCATTTCTATATTTCAACATTTATATATCATTTGGTTCATTAGTGACTCTACAATATTTAGATTTAATTAAAATTGAATTAAATTATTTGGTGAACCTGCTCCTTACATGCCCATTATCGAATCTTTCATGGTTTCCCATGCCTTTGATTTCAATGCTTCCCCATTCTATACCCAGGTTCAACTTTATAATATCCTTGTTAAGTGTGTCCTAGTTGATCTTGGATCTAGTCTTAATGTATGCAATCCTTCCTTTCTCCATTAAATAGGACTTTCTGTTACTCATCTCAATCCATCTACTCTTTATATGCGTGGATTTGATAATATGTCTAAGCAAGTGTTGGGTAAGATCTCTCTTCCCCTTACTATGGGATCTTGCACTCTTAATATTCCATGTGACATTATGCCTCATGATGTTCCTTATACTATCCTTCTAGGCCATCCTTGGTTACATACTATGCATGCACTTCTTTCTGCCCATGCCAATATTGATAAACTAAAAACGGGATTACGGGGATAGTTAATCTAATTTAGAACGACATGTAAATGCAGTAAATGACTATGGAAATGACACAAACAACTATGAAAATGGAAATGGTAAAACCTAGAGTACTAAGAGAGTTAGAACGAACTCAGTTGATTAGAGGAACTCACTAGACTGTGTCACAGAAATGACTGGAGGAACACAAAACAGGAACGACTGTGCAAAGGTCCCAAAAAGGATGGATCTTGGTTGATTAGCTAAGCTGGAGCATCTAGAGAGGGATTAGGGCACCTACGGGTGCTTTGGTCTATAGAATGGGTGCCCTAGTCTATGCAACAAGTCCGAAATTGAGTTTCACAAGTTCAACAGGTGGTTTGAAACCCTTGCTATGTGTTGCATCAGATTCGATGTACTGCGTTAGGTTTCACTAATAATCTAAGATGTATATAAAACCTACAAAAGACCAAAAAATTATCAAAGCCCTAAAGAAGAAGAATGCAAATGAATGGGTCAAATTGACCTCAGTTTCCACAACAACGGGCTTACTAACTAAGTGTTGCACTATATTTCAGACCCAAATGTAGTTCTAGTGTGTGCGCGCGCACGCGTGCGCATAATGTGCCCTAGGTGCTCTTGTGCTAGTCACACTTTGTGAAGTAGCGAACAATAATTATATGTAGAAAATTTAATAGAATGTGTGCATGGAATAGAATAGAATCCCTCCCCATATGCTTGTGTGATGCAGATGAACCAGCCTTGTCCTATGTGATGGAGCTAATGGATGCAAATGATCTCCAAATGGATGCAACTCTAGGTGGATGATAGTAGTGACTACTAGTGTTTGGTCCCTTATTATGGTCTCATAACTTTATATTTATACGGTTCTCTTAATCCAATTTCGTAATTAACCCCAAAATGGTCAACCACAAAAAAGATAAAGATCTCAAATGGCTACAAAGAGCCCAAAAAGTGGCGGGAAAGTTTTAAAAGGACTGGGATGCCCCTAGTTGGACCAAGGTGCCCCAGTCGATGATAAAATAATGCAAAGTGGTGAAAGCTGACTAGGCATGTGGGTGTAAAATGTCGGGAATGAAGAAATAAAATAAAACAAGATGACCAAAAAATGGGGGTTAATTAGTACTTTCTTCACCCAAGAACCTTCTAAATAGTAGTACGAGACCAGGATTAAATAATATCTTAAGTGCATGCTTTTGTGACTACATTTTACCCCCAATTTATGTTGGTGAGCGGAAAGCTCGGTAACATAAAGTAGATAGAGATGTGTACCTGATGTCCATGAAGATTGTAGTAGAAAACATGCTAACGGACTAGAAAAAGTGTGGAATGAAAAAAAGATGGTTGAGCATGGAAACTAAAGATGAAAATGCACAAGAAAAAAAAGATATGAGAGTGAACCTAGGGTAGAGATGCGTGTGTACCGCTAATCTATGTGATGTACCTACATGGTTAGTATGGTGTGTGTTATCGCGAAGTGTTGTTGTTATTGCCCCCATTTGACTACGTGTTTCTCATATGACTGGACCTTCAAGGAGAAAATGATCAAGTAGTCAAATATGTATGTATGTGTAAAAATGCAATGTAAAAGATGGATGTAAAAGTATGTAAATGAAAAATACGCAAATGAAAGAGTGTAAATGGAACATGTGCACCTGATCTATGTCGAGAAAGAGAGTGTAGAAGGATATCATATATTACGAGTTTTTTGGGTGATCTCACGCCACCCTAGCAAAAGAAGTGTAGGGAGAAAGTTGCATTTTTCTCCTTCCTGTAACTGCTTCCCTGAATGTGTGTGAAGAGATCTTTGTAAGTCCTGGTTTTTTGGGCGATCCCACGCCACTATCCGAAGTAGTGTACGGAGGCATACCCACTATAACCTCTAAGCTTGTAACTACTTCCTAGAATGCTAAGGACACCATGTCCTATAAAACTCATTATGTACGGGGTTCATAGACTAGTCTAAACCCAGTCATTGTATGTAGCCCACGATGCTAAGGGCAGAAAGTGCACTAAACTGAACCAGTGTAAATGCGTTGTTTTAGTATGTAAAACCCAAAATGATGCCCCCCTCTTTGGGGGTGCATGTGACATCACTGATAGGAGAATGCATCCCCAAAAGAGGAATAACCACATGAACTCTGAAATTGTGCCCTACAAGGGGAAGGGAATGCCCTTGGTAGAAACCAAACTGCACATAAACAAGAGGCTGGCCAAAATAAGTGTTAGTATGAACAAGCATGCATTATTTTTTGTGCACACTGCATGTTTCCACTTAGAACATGTATAATTTTCCATTTTGTACATAGTTTTTGTGCCCTTGTTATTGTTGCAATATCCATTTCAGGTAGAGCAATGTTCATGGTGAAAGCAAGAAGTTTGGGATAGTTCAAAGGTCGCATACATTGCTAAATCAACATATGATTCATAGTACTCTACAATGCTTCATTTTTTCTAAGAAATTAGTGTTTGGGCCCAAGATTTAAACAATTGTCCACTCTTATTAAGGACCAAGTCCTTAAATTTATTCAAACTTGGAAATATCAAATTTGGGTAAAATTTCAGATGTTCATTCATTGTCTCAACATATCAATTGCAGGGAAAAATTTGAAAAAAAAATCAAGTGAAGTTGGCATGCATTTGAGGTTGTAGTTGTTGCTACTCAATTTCTTCATGGTTTCCAGGAAGACATGGTGGAAATAACAAGTTAAAACAATTTTCCACTCTCATAAAACTTAATTCAGAATAATATTATAATGAGAATGGTAAATTAAAGGAATGACAGGCCAACTCCACAGTTCAAGCAGTTCTTCAGGTGCAGATTCAGGGGTGTAGAGTCTTCAAATTTGGATATTAGTTTCCATGATTTTCAGGTTGACTCCATGCCCAATGGATGCTTCAAGGCTACTAATATCTAGTTAATCTAGCAGGTATATTAGCCTTGTGAGTCACCAAACTGTTATCCAATTTTGCACCCCGTGTAAACTTGGCTAACTTGAAAATCTGGACTTAGGCAATTTGATGGCAGTCTTAATGAAGAAACTGGAAAAAAACATGTATTTTTCATGTTTAGGTCACTTGCATTTGTCTTGATGCATTCCTCTCCTTCTCTCCAGGTTTCAAAAACCCAACACTTAGAAAATTTTGAGAAAAAATGGAAAACTTGGGTCACTTTCTAGTGTTTTACGGGTTTTACGAGTCTGGGAGGAATAGATGGGACTAGTTCCCTTTGTTCCTCTAGGTTCTCTGATTTTCTAATTGGTGTTGATGGCTACAAAGGAATTTTGGAAGGGTTGACTATGCGGGTGGATTGGGTCTTTTGAGATCCCAAAGGAACAATTCCTCACGAGTCCCTAAGTTCCCCGCAAGTCAGCTTCCGGCCTGCATGGACATAGGAGTTGGGAGTTAGGCGAGGTAGAATAGTGTATTGTGGAGAATGCAGGGTCACAGATGGAACAACAGAACAATGGTTCCACATGGTCTAGAGGTTCTCTGCAAAGGTCATTTTAGCCAATGAAGCGTAAAAAGAGAAAGGTGATCAAGTTATGTGTTACAAGGAAGGCATGTTGTGGGAGAACAAAATGTAGGCAGAATCACGGTGAACAAAACAATTTTTGTCAGGTCACGAGTACTCCGTGCGGGAGCATGCTGAGTCATAGGAAAAAAGGAGTTAGGGTAGGAGTTGGTGGTGCGGGGAAGCATGAGTTGCGGATGGAATGCAATGCGTTGAAGAAATTGAGGAGGCGTCGATAATGGTTCCACTAGACCAGTTGGTTCCCCGTCAGGGCAGTTTGGACTGACAAACAAAGGGAAGCAGGGATATAAGATAAGTGGAGCGGTACTGTTGTGAGAGCACAATGCGAGTTAGGAGCACTAACATCCTAAGTGGAACAATTCCTAAGTTTGACACCCGAGGCCCGAATATCTGACTCAAATGCAAATAGAGACCAAAGCAGGATAAAGAGGAACCAAATGAACACACAGTGGAATTGTTCCTCACTCTCCTCTTAGTTCCCCGGATCTAAGCTGATCCATCTGCACAAGGCAAGGGAGAAAATCAATTAAAAGTAGACTGTAGAAATATGGCATAGGGAACCCGTGCTCCTCCTCGACCCCCCTAGATCCTGCATAGGCCATATCGTTTCACCCAAGTTGCTCCAAATTTGGATAAATTTTATACCGTTAGGAAGGATCACATCATGAGCTATACACTTTGGAAACTAAAAAATATTGGTTTTGGTGAGGTAGGTGGGAGAAAAAGAGGGAAAAAACTCTCAACATTAAAGAACACAGTTCCAAATAGTTTAACAACCAGATTTGATAAGGTATGGTGCCCATTTCTTCACTCCACAAGCAAAGACATCATGGGGAAATGGACCCTTTAAGGGTGCTCATACCTATTTTCAGATATTTAATGCATGTTATTGGTAGGTGAAATCAGAAATTCAAGTTTCCTCTATTTTCCCTCCTCTGTCTCTCTTTCCCATTCTCTATAAATTGTAAAGTGATGCTCATTTGTAAGGGTTGGACATTCTGGGAATGCAAGGGCATCACGCAAGTGTTTTCTTTGAGTTGCAGGCCTCATATTTGGGTATCTTACATGGTGATTTTTTCATTTTCTCCTTCATTATAATGGATTGTGCATATATGTGAAGCAACAAAATACTTGTTTTGTGGCTATTATCTATCCTAGACTTGTGTTCTATTGTATTTTCTTGCCTTTTATTGCATGTCTTCTAGTCTATTGTGCATATCTTTTTCTCCTTATAGGGTTTTAATTTGTTGTGTTCCATGGAAATGGTGGTTTGAATGTTGTTTTGGATTGTGGCACTCAAGTCTTCCCTCTCCTTCACCATTTTTCTTCCATTTTCTCATCATTTGAAAGTGTCTTTCCCCCTCTTCTTGGTGTTATCACCTCTCTTTAGTTTAAGATTTTTAATTTTCATGCACCTTTCTCTCTCCGTTGGTCCCTTAGATTGTTAAAGTAGGATTAGATAGATGCATTTCCTTCCTTAGGAGTAGTTTACCATTAGGAAAAGGTAGAGCAACCAACCTTCTCTAGACATTTATATCAAGTAGCAAGTCCCACAACTTGAGAGACAATCCCATGTTACCTAAAAACACTGATTGTTCATTCACACATACATGACAAATCGGAGGGTGTTGTTTTTTGGTGATAACAATCACCTTCTCCCTTTTCTTTTATTTCAAATGTTGTGATTTCCTCTCCCCGTCTATTAAATGGAACAAAATGTGTTATTTTATTATTATTTTTGAATGATTTGATTTAATTTGAGTTGGAGAAAATTTAGAGTGAATAATTCTAATTCCCTTGCATGGATAATTATTAATGGTAACTTATTGAGAATGATCTTAATTTCACTTATGGTTTAGAGCTCAATTTTATGTAAGTGTTTGGTCTATTGGACTAATTAAGACCTTACATAATTATTTACCTTAGGTAGATAACTCAAGGTCCTTTTGTAAGCAAGTTAATGATATTTCTGGTTTACAAAAATTAAGATTTAGAGAAAAGAATTATTTTACGATGCTAATTTAAATATATCCCATATTAGAATGTGTTCTATACTTAGAAGAATTAAAGGTGTGAAAAATACATACATGTAGATATACATACTTTGGACCCAATATCACCCTTGCAAACAATTAAGGTTTCTTTGCGATCATATCAGCTACCATAAGGTTTACCATGCCCTTATAACCATGATCATTTTGTTATTCTCTTGGGCTAAGCTCTAACTAATATCTCGGTTGGAGAAAAATAATGTTACTTGAGATTGCTAACTTAAAATCCTTTGGTTAATTCATAATGTGAAAATAAATGTTTTCAACATCTCAAAGAGTTCAAGCAATGCCTTTATTTATAATTAAATAGTAAATAAATAAAAGAAGAAAATAAATAAATAAATAATTTTCCCCAAAATTTCATGGGGCAACAAGATGTTTAATTGGGTGCTCGGGTTATAAATGTAAGGGCATGACATTTCCTATTCGAGATGAGTGGGTTACACAGTAGAGCTAAAGGCTAAAGGAAAGTGAACAAAGGCCAAGCTGGTTATTAAAATAGATATAATCCCATCCACATACAAAGATAATTTATCTCCAAACTTAAGCGGTAGATCCGATTCCAGTTGCATCGAGCCAATGCTGCACAAGAGCCAAGAGTTGTGTAAGCCACACTCTACAAACCCTACAATTTTTTTCTCCCCATTTGCTTGAAAATTACTATTTTACCATTTTTGTATTTAGGGAAAGATCCTATAAAGTCCTTTTTTGGTATTTTGTGGGAATTTGTATTTTCTGAGCCATATAGTGCTCCATAGGCCGGAAGGGCCCGCAAACAATTTTTTTCCTATCATATTTTTTTTTTCTAAAAATGGGGCTAAATTGAATTTTCAGTGTATTGTAATTATTTGAATTGTACTTACATGCCATTTAGTCACGAAACTTGTAATCTTGACAATGATACCCCTGTAAAAACATTTTCATGTTTTATCATTCTAAGGAACCCCGGGTCTACCCAATCAGTCCAGTAACCTCCCAATTGATGTTATCTCATCTCCCTAGGTGATTTAGGAAATTCCATTCATTCCCCCTAGGTGATTTTAGGAGTTCATTAAAAGTTACAAGCTTCAGGTAGCTATGGGAAGGGCTATCATTGGCCTTCCTACGACTAGAGCAACCCCATGGAGTGGAGAGGAAAATCCAAAATAAATGTGGAGATGATTCAAAGTCCTTGAGACATCATGGAAGTGATTCAGGAATATTTTGGAAGGACTCGGAGAAGTTGGGGTAATTTTTCCAAAATTAGGGTTCACAGGCCTAGTCAATACACAGGCCAAAACAACTGCTGAGCTTCAGAAGGTGATTCCGGGAGCTCTGGATGGAGTTAGGAGAAAACAAAAACATCTTTAGAAATATAATTCCAAGCCCTACAAGATGGTGAAATTATTTTTTTCACAACACTTTGGTGCATTAGGTCTGCAAGCAGTTTTTCTCATGCACAAGTGGAGTACTAAATCAAAAATATGATTTTTCAGGGATCAAATGGAAGAATAAAGACATGATATACCCACCATTAGATTAAAAATACCATTTCCATATTAGGGTCATATATATTTTTTCTGAAAAAATCCATCGGGAGCTCAAGTTATCATCGTCACAAGTTGTCCTCTTGGAGCGAGTTCGGGAGTTAGCCAAATTTTGGGAGGACACGTGTCAGCTCTAGGAGCCTGGTAGGATTTTGTGTCCCTAACGTCCCTGAGGGTCAGGGACATCAACCTTGGAAAAATGCACCCAGCCCCATGTGACCTCTGGAACCCCATGCGACCATCAGGATTGCCAGTTCAGCCTCCAGGTGTAATTTGGAGCTCAAATCCCCTGTCGTCGGATCTCTGCCACGTGTCAGCTCTAGGACCACCATGGAATTTTATGTCCCTCACATCCCTCATAGGTCAGGGACATAAAACCTTGAAAATGCACCCAACCCTCTAAGGGAGACTTTTGGTCACCCATGTGACCCGCTTCCAGCCCCTCAGTGCTTTAAAGCTGATTTGGAGCACTCACTCCCTGTCATCGGATCGATGCCACGTGTCGTTTCCTTGCTTACCATGGAAATTGATGTCCCTCACATCCCTTTGAGGTGAGGGATGTCAGGGAAAAAAAATTCACCCAACTCCAACTCCAAAATTTGAAAATTTTCTAACTCCTGGTTGCTTCTTACTACTTCTAACTGCTTAACTCCATTGTGCACAACTTGATAACTTCCTCTTCAACTTCTCAGTCCACCACTCCAGCATTGCCAAAGCTCAAACCAGCTTTAAAAAAACAATGAAATCCTATACCCCATGGTGATACATAGGTCCCAAAACAATACTTCATCGAGATAAGAAAAACAAACGAAGAACAAAGAAGAAGAACAGTGGAAATCCCCATTGCCATGAAATTGAAATTTGAAAGATCTTCCAAACCGGTGCACGGATTGACAAACCGTTTGTTGTTGAGTTCTTCTCTCTTGAAGGCCATTAAAAAATCATATTCAAACCTCCAATTTTCAGCAAGGAATTCTCACAGTGAAGAAATTTCACTTCCGGCTCCACAAAGAACAAAGTTCAATTTCCCGTCAAACCGGCAACCGGATTGAAAGGGAAATTTCACCAGTAAGACAAGAAGAAAAAACCTATCGCAATGGAGTTAATTTCATCATGAATGGAGAAAAAAACCAGACCTAAAAATTTCAAGCTCCATTAATGGCTGTCATGACACAGTAGTGGAAAAAATCAGTGAGCTACCTCTCCACTTCTCAGGGTTCCAGTGGGTGAAATCGCACGAAAATTGGAGGGAATGATCGTTGAAAAATCTAGTTTCACGTGAACTAGTTTTCACGCCATGAAGTCCCTATTTTTTAGGGATATGGAGGGATGTGTTTTTTATCAGCATTCTTCCCTCTTCAAAGAAATTTTCAAATTCCCGAAGATCCGGTGGGTGAAATCATCTGAAATTCAGAGGGAAGGGTCTCCAAAAAATCTAGTTTCTCTCAAACTAGTTTTTGCATGATGAAGTTTCCAGTTTCTCAAGATATGAAGGACTAATTTTTTATCAGTATTCTACCCTGGTAGCTCCATACCCAAAGCTCTTACCAAACATAAATTTTCATTTTTCATTTCTGAGATTTCTGGAAAGTGAATCATGATGAAAATTGGAGCATGAGTTCGTGACGAAGAGTCGAATCCAAAAAAGTTGTTCTTGTCGCAAATAGAGGTCATTTTCACCACTTACTAAAAATAACATATGTTATACTTCCTCACATGCTATAAATTATGAGTCCCACTGAATTACAAGTTTGATCACTCAGGACAATCAGAAAAGGGGTAAAATGGAAAGTAAGACAGAAAACGACTTCTTCCCAAAATAGCAGGTCCCCAAATAACAAATTGCTAAAAATAGAAATGTGCTAAAAATAGAAATATCTCAGGAACAAGAGGAGGTTGGAATATGGTAGATGGTTTAGAAGGTGAAACTGGAGCAAGACAGGTGATATGTCCCAGAATAGCAAAGCAAGGCTCATATTCTAAAAATAGAAAGTTTTCATTTTAGAGTGGAAAATTGCATATGACTTTGTTTTCACTCACCTTACTTATTTTTGGAATTCTTTTTGGATAATGAGATGGTTTCATGAATGGAAAAGGAGGAATGATAACTTCACAGAGGTCTTATCTTGAGTGCAATGGTTTATAGAAGCAAAGCAAGACATCACAAGGCACATCATGTGAATTCATCTTCATCACTTAAGGAACCGAGTGATCCAAAGTGAGTTGAGTCAGAACGATTTTAACAGGAGTCAAAGGGTTCATCAACCAAGTTTCAAGGAGGGTCATCATGGGCATTGTATGTGTTCATCTCGAGCTTGCAGTGGTAAACATCATAAATCAATGTATCTAAACACTCATTCTATGGTCCAGGATGTCCATGCATCATAGAACTTGTAGTCATCACTAGATTGGGAAAATGATTCAAAGTTATTTAGGGGAGAAATCTTCATCAATGTAGAATATCACTAGTGGAAAAAATCCTTGCTCAAAGTTCATGGGTTGCATCAAGTTATTCAAATCTTTTTGTCACGAGGAGTGTTTTCCCCTCCATCCCTTCCCTCTTCCTCTCTTTCCCTCTCTACTTTATCTCTCCATTCTAATTCTTCATTATGCGTCATCATTGTATTTCATCCTATTCACTTAAGTGACCTATTTTAAATTTGTAAAAATTATTTTCTCAAAATTATAAGAGAAATACTTAATTCATGGAAAATGAAAGGTCACGAGTGGAATATGGAAATGAAGAGTCATGTGAGGGAGGTGAAAGGACAATTTAGATTGCTATAAATTGTAATGGCTCTTCATTCCAAAGGGTTCTAATTTTGAAAATTCTTCTATGGTAGCATTCTTGTAAGTTCATTGAGAGCTATTTTTCATCACTTGTGAATGAAAAGAGTTACACTTCTCCCCTATTCTCAATTTCTTCCATTCTCCTACTATGTACAATTTCATGCACTTGAGCATAGTTCAATACCTGTATAGAATTGGATTTTGAACTTGTTTTTGACGATAGATGGGTTTACAATACTTTGTGTTCATTAAATTCTAATTGGTCCCACTGTTTCAGTATTGTTTCTTCCTAATAGTGCATGTGATGAAATTTCTAACTGGGTGTGAGGAATCTGATTTTCTACCACAACAATTAGTTCTCCTTACATAATTTCTCATTCCCCTTTCCCAGTCTTCAGACAAAGTCTTCCCTAGAAAGATATTGCTAAGATTTTCCACAGGGTTCAGTGGAGTGCCCCTGTTGGATCCCCAACCAATTTGGCCACCCAACATTTAGATAATTACCTTTACTTTGCATGCAATATATGGAAGCTGTACCATGGTTAAGTAGAGGGACTTAGATTCTGTGAACATTGTTGGCAAGAAATCCACAAGTTTTTCCACCCGAAAATTTTCTCACCAACATTTTTTGGCGACCCACCTGGGGAGATATTTAGCATAAGTGCACCAAAAAATATGACCCAAGGTCAAAATATACAAAAAAAAAGTATTTCTTAAAAAAATCAGATTTCAAAGGAAAATCATTTTTGAAGGTGACTTTGTCAAGGAACGAACCCCTGTCACATTTGTTTCCTACACAATGAAGAAATTTCCAGATTGGAGTGAAGTACCAATGAGTGATAGTGAAGAAGAAGAAGAAGATGTCTTCCCAGAAAAGAAGATCATTGATCAGCCATGGTTCCGGACTAGTGTTGACAAAGGAAAGAAGAAAGAACCTGTCACTGATGAAGAGGAATGGATTCAAAGGAGACATAAGATAAGGTGTGAAGCTTGAGAATATGCCAAATTCTTGCAAGAGATGAATGAGCAACTTGAAGCAACCCATAACGAGGAAGAAGAAGAGGAGAGTTTTCCTATAGAGGAAGATCTTGAAGATCATTCATACCATAGGGTTTTCATACCCAAAAGGTTCTTGAATGCCGCTGAAGAAAATCCTATCCTTGAGCCTTCCAATGAAGATAAAATCAACATTCAAGAAGATGATGAAAGATAGGATGGTGCAAGATCCACTGAAGAATATTTTTGCAATCTTGCATATCTCACTACAAAATTAAGAACATTATTTTTCTTCCACCGCTCAATAGATGAATTCATTGCATACATTGATGAAGAAATGAATATTTTGAAAAGAGAATATGTGGAAAGGCTTCAGAGCATAATAGAAGGAAATTATGACCCCAAAGTCTTTGATGAAATTTGGAGGTATGCTTTAGCTCTACAGAGAAGATATGAACATCTTGAAGCTCCGCATCAAATGGAGGAAGAAGACGAGACACGCCCTATGGAAGAAGACCCAGATTTCTGCCCATACTATGAGGTTTTCATTCCTGAAAGATTCTTGGATGCTTCTGAAGAAGATCTTATCATGGAACCTTCCAATGAAAGCCAAAGCAACATCATGGAGGAAGAAGTAGAAGAGACAAAGATAGAATCACCATTCAACAATT
This sequence comes from Taxus chinensis, assembly GCA_019776745.2. Classification (NCBI taxonomy): domain Eukaryota; kingdom Viridiplantae; phylum Streptophyta; class Pinopsida; order Cupressales; family Taxaceae; genus Taxus; species Taxus chinensis. Next base: position 214,950,375 of record CM034149.1, read on the forward strand.
CCATTTGGCTCGAGTCACAACCCATAGGGGGAATAATATATTCAATAAAGGAAGATCCTTGCTACATAATGGATGATCCAATGCTCTCTGAAGACTCCACCAATGATGAAGAAGATGACCAATTCAAAGTAAGCATGAATGATCTCTTTTCAAATTTTGATCTTTCAATTAATGATGAAATGGAGAGATGTGAAAAAGTGCAAGAAAGTCACCCAACATCATGGTCTGAAGATGATGAATTCAATATGGTCATAGATAATCTTCCCTCCTATTTTGATTCTTCAAGTGATGTAGAAATGTTGCATGAAGAAATGGAGGAAGTCAAAGAATCAAACTCTCTTCCCGATGCAATCATGGATGATCAAATGGAAGAAGCCCACTCTCTTTTCAAATCCGAGAAGAACAAAAAATTTAAACACAACCTCTACTCACTCGGGGAGCAGAATCATCATCACGGTGAAAACATAGCCTTTCATCTTTCACCTGAGAAAGAAGATTCAATAATGGATGGTCAAGATGTAGCTGAAAATTCTTCTCATACTGCTGCCCCAACATGGTTCTCTACTTCTTACCAAGAAGAAGATGATATGGATTTTGAGCTTGAAGGAGTGCCCTTCCCAAGAAGCTTGGACCTCTTATCCTTATCGGAAGGTGTCATGAATCAAATATGCTTGTGTTTGCAAGAAAGAGAATCTTGGGCAACACAAAACATGGAAGAGAAATAGGATGTTTCAAATGAATCATGGGCCTATATGGATCAAATTTTTAACCATATCTTAGAGGCACAACAAGAAGATTCTTCCAATGAAGATAAAAATGAGCCTATGGAAATTTCAGAAGAACTATTTGTACAAGATATCTTGAAGGCTGTAGAAGAAACTGAAGATCCTCAACTCAGTCTTGAACTCTTAACCCGGGCCATGGAGATACAAGACATGTATGAATCAATTTGTGCTTCCTATTTTGGTGCACCAATTTTTGATGTTGAGATGGAGCAGTTGGATAAGCTTGATGACTTATCTAATACTTTGGTTGATGATAATGAACATGAAAACATGTCTTTTTCTTCCACATAGTGTGAAGAAGTTCATGAGTGTAAAAGAAGAAAGGTTCTTGAATCTCATTCGAATATCCTCAATCTTGGAAATGACATCTTTACTGTGGGAGATGATAACATGGAAAATATTAAGTTGATTCGCATCAAAGAAATTTGTTCAAAACAAAATTAAAAAATTGTGAGAACATTGGGAGTGTGATCAAAACCAACTTGTTCCCATCATTTCAAAATGGTCCATCAATGAAAAACAAGAGTTCATATGGAAAAATCCAATGAAGGGTGAAGAATTCTTATATGGCCAAACCAAAAGCTGTAATTTTGAAAATGATATCAAGATGCACTCCGAACAAATGCATATTGGCAACCATTTCTCTAGACAACAAAGCGGGAGTATGCATGATTCTTTCCAAATGATCCAAAATCAGACTGCACTCACCATCCTCCAAGCTCAGATTCACCTTGAACATGTTCCCATGCTGCAAAAATATCTCAAGGATGATGAAGATCTCTAGCTCAATGATTTAACCTCCATGTCTGAAAACACTTGCTCAAAGAAACAAAGCGTGATGTTCGGGGAAGTTCTTGAATGGAAAGAAAATTAGTTTGTTCTCACTCCTTCCAAGCATTTTGTTGATATAAGAGAAAATTTGAAGTAGAAAATCAAAAGAGATGAATGTTTTCATGACAAGAGAAAATTTCCCACTCTTGAAGACATGGAATAACGGTGTCACATGGTTGTAGGATGTAAAGTGGGAACATCAAGGTACAAGAGTTTTGAGAAAGTGATGAAGTGTTCATTGGATGCAAGAATGTTCTCTATGTAGTATGAGTACCAAGATGGAATTATGGTCAGACTTCTTCTTCTCAAGCCATGCAAAGCCATCACCAAAGCATGGTTTGATCAAATAATAGTTTTTGTGCTTCAATGGTCATACTTCAATCCACTATTTCATGATGGCATGTACTTTTCTCAACCTATTATCGAGTATGTGTATATCCTTTTCCCACCTCTATAAATTTCCCTCCCCTTGTATATAATTTCCCTTTCTTGTTGTGTGTTTTTTTCCCCCCTTGGTGTGTTTCCCTTCAGTTGTTTGTTTGTGTGTGTGTGTGTGTGTGTGTGTGTGTTTAATAAAGAAAGTTGTATAGCCTATTTTTCTAGTGACTCCGCAGGGCCCAATGGATAAGGCATTGGTCAATATGTTGTAAGTTGAGATTCTTGGAGTTCTCATGCCATGTATTTACTACACTAATTCCATGTCATGTCCCCAAGCTAGAGCCAACTGTTGTCATGCAAATGTGCAACAGGGAAATTGACAATTTCTAAGCATGACAATGATACCCCTGTACAAATGTTTTCATATTTTATCATTTCAAGGTACCCAGGTCTACCCAGTCAGTCCAAGTGACCTCCCAATTGATGTTATCTCATCCCCTAGGTGATTTAGGAAATTCCATTCATTCCCCCTAGGTGATTTTAGGATTTCATTAAATGTTGCAAGCTTCACGCAGTTATGGGAAGGGTTATCATTGGCCTTCCTAGGATTGGAGCAACCCCATGGAGCAGAGGAAAAACCAAAATGGAAGTGGAGATGATTCAAAGGCCTTGGGACATCATGGAAGTGATTCAAGAATATTCTGGAAGGACTCAAAGAAGTTGGGGCAGTTTCACCAAAATTAGGGTTCACAGGCCTAGTCAGTACACAGGCCAAAACAACCACTGAGCTTTAGAAGGTGATTTTGGGAGCTTTGGATGGAGTTAGGAGAAAAAAAAACATCTCTGGAAATATAATTACAAGCCCTACAAGATGGGGAAATCATTTTTTTCACAACACTTTGGCGCATTAGGTTTGCAGGTAGTTTTTCTCAGGCATAAGTGTAGTACTAAATCAAAAATACTATTTTTTAGATATCAAATGGAAGAATCAAGACATGATACCATAACCATCATATTCAAAAGGAAATTTCCAGTCAGTATAATATAAAAAATTTCCAAAAAATTCCATCGGGAGCTTAAGATATCATCATCACAAGTTGTCCTCTTGGAGCGAGTTCAGGAGTTAGCCAAATTTTGAGAGGATATGTGTCAGCTCCAGGAGCCTAATGGGATTTTGTGTCCCCAACCTCCCTGAGGGTCAGGAACATAAACCTTATAAAAATTCACCCAGCCCTCATGTGACCTCTGGAACCCCATGCGACCATCAGGATTGCCATTTTATCCCCTAGGTGTAATTTGGAGCTCAAATTCCCTGCCGTCGGATCTCTGCCACATGTCAGCTCTAGGATCACCATGGAATTTTATGTCCCTCATGTACATAACATGTTAGGGACATCAAACCTTGAAAAATTCACCTAGGCCTCTAAGGGAAACTTTTGGTCACCCATGTGACCTGCTTCCAGCCCCTCAATGCTTTAATACCGATTTTCTAGCTCTCACTCCCTTCCGTCGGATCACCACCACGTGTCGTTGTATTTCTCATCATGGAAATTGATGTACCTCACATCCCTTTGAGGTGAGGGATGTTAGGGACCAAAAATGCATCCAAATCCAACTCCAAAATTTGATAATTTTCTAACTCCTAGCTACTTCTTACTGCTTCTAACTGCTTCTCCATTGCCAAAAGAAAGTTACAGAGAACACCTTAGTCCACCACTCCACCATTTCCAAAGCTTAACACAAATTCACCAAACCAATGAAATCCTCTACCCCATGGTGACACATAGGTCGCAGAACAATATTTCATTGAGATAAGAAGAACCATGGAAACCCCCATTGCCATGAAATCAAAATTTGAAGAAATCTTTTAAACTGATGCACAAATTGACAAACCATATGTTGCTGAGTTTTTTTCTCTTGAAGGCCATTAAAAAATCATATTCAAACCTCCCTTTTGCAACAAGGAATGCTCATAATGAAGAAATTTCACTTTCGGCTCCACGAAGAAAAAAGTTTAAATTTCCTGTCAAACCGACAACCGAATCGAAAGGAAATTTCACTAGTAAGACAAGAAACAAAAACCTATCACAATGGAGTTGATTTCTTCAAGAATGGAGACAAAAAATAGACCTACAAATTTCAATCTCCATTAATGGCCACCATGACATAGTAGTGGAAAAAATCAGTGAGCTACCTCTCTACTTTTCAGGGTTCCAATGGGCGAAATCGCACGAAAATTGAAGGGAATGATCGTTGAAAAATCTAGTTTCACGTGAACTATGTTTCACACCATGAAGTCCCTATTTTTTAGGGATATGGAGGGATGTGTTTTTTTATCAACATTCTTCCCTCTTCGAATCCAAATAAAGTTGTTCATGTCGCAAACAGAGGTCATTTTCACCACTTACTAAAAATAGCATATGTTATACTTCCTCGCATGCTATAAATTATGAGTCCTATTGAATTACAAGTTCGATCACTCAGGGAAATAAAAAAAGGAGTAAAATGGAAAGTAAGACAAAAAAAACTTCTTCCAAAAATAGTAGGTCCCCAAATAACAACTTGATAAAAATAGAAATGTGCTAAACATAGCAATATCTCAGGAACAAAGGAGGTTGGAATATGGTAGATGGTTCAAAAGGTGAAATTAGAGAAAGACAAATGATATGCCCCAGAATAGTAGAGCACATGCTCATATTCTAAAAATAGAAATTTTTCATTTCAGAATAGAAAATTACATATGAATTTTTTTTCTCTCACCTTACTGCTTTTTGGACTCCCTTTTGGATAATGAGATGGTTTCATTTGTGGAAAAGGAGGAATGAGAAATTCATGGAGGTCTTGGAAGCATCATCTTGAGTGCAATGGTTTATAGAAGCAAAGCAAGGCATCGCAAGGCACATCATGTGAATTCATCTTCATCACTTAAGGAACTAAGTGATCTAAAGTGAATTAGTCAAAATGATTTAGACAAGTGAAAGGGTTCATCAACCAAGTTTCAAGGAGCCTCATCATGGGCATTGTATGTGTTCATCCCAAGCTTGCAGTGGTAAATGTCATAAGAGTGTTTCTAAACACTCATTCTATGGTCCAAGATGTCCATGCATCTTAGAGTTTACGGTCATCACTAGATTGGGAAAATGATTCAAAGTTATTCAAGGGAGAAATCTTCATCATTGTAGAAGATCAACAGTGGCATAAATCCTCGCTCAAATTTCATGGTTGTATTAAGGCATTCAAAGCATTTTGTCAAGAGGAGTGTTTTCCCCTCCATCCCTTCCCTCTTCCTCTTTTTCCCTCTCTTGTTTCTCCTTCCATTCTAATTTTTCGTTATGCATCATCATTGTATTTCATCCTATTCACTTAAGTGACCTATTTTAAATTTGTAACAAGTATTTTCTCAAAATTATAAGAGAAATACTTAATTCATGGAAAACGAAAGGTCACGAGTGGAATATGGAAATGAAGAGTCATGTGAGGGGGGTAAGTGCACCAAGTTGGGGGGGCAAAAGGGGGTCTTAAGTGGACACATTTTTATGAAAAATAAAAAAATTGAACTTGTACGAGTTTTTCGAAATAGTTACACTCAAAATTGGAAGATGTTGTACATATATGAATCATAGCATTTTGAGTCTAGTTTCTAAGCTACTAAATTTTATTGAAAACGGATAAGTTTAAGTGGGTCAAATAACTAAAATACCAACAAGTGCTCCTGTTTTTGTTAAAAAACATAATAGAGTGACTTTCGTGCCCCCCACCATTTTTTGAGCACCATTTAGTATTTTTGAAAACCCTTTGGTAGAAAGATAGCTAGGAGCATCTAGTTTGTGTTATATATATTTTTAGAATTTTTTAGTGAGTATTTTTTTAATGATTTTTCTAGTACAAAAATTTTATGTTTTGAAAAATAACAGAGCTCCGACCATGCCCCCCCTAACTACCTCAAAAAATATCAAAAATTAGTTTTTTTTAATATGTATAGAATTACACCTAGTTTGTGCCTAAAATTTTTTTATTCAATTTCGATGAGTCAAAAAAAAGATACACGACAAAAGATAGACATGTTTAAACTTCAAAAAATAGCTATAAAAAGGCATAGTTAGAAAATAAATAATATGGAAACCTTATATTTGTTAGAAAAATTGAAAAATAATATTTATACAAAGAAGAAACTCTGTTTTACATCGTGGTATAATATTTTTTAAATGAATCAATCATTTGATGTTGATTTATCATGGCGGAAGTTGGATTTTTGCATTTTTCTGCAAAAACACGCGGTTTGTTGTGTTTGTGCAGGTCCATGCCTCAGGCTTGGGGATCCAAACTAGATCCCAAGCCTTGAGGCATGTGTTGGAAAAGGGAAAAAGCATAACACGTACACATTATGCTTTTTTATATATATTGTGGTCCCCTAACGTCCCTTTCATCTCTTTCACGGGATTTCTGCATACATTATGTTTGGTCTGTAATTTTCTTTACATTCTTACACGATGTTTTTGTAGTTCATTTTTCCCCTACCCCACTAGTTGATTTTTTCTAATCATGGGAAATAAAATTTGAGCTAAGGACAAGAGAAAAGTCAAGAACAAGACACTAGATTAATTAGAAGAGATGAGAATAAAGAAATTGAAGAGAATGCAAAAACTTTGTGTAGGACAAGGTACATTTGCTATATCAAATGTAGCTAATGTATTAGAAAATGGGGATGAAATACATAATGAAAATGTTGAGAATGAATGATTTTGCAATGAATAATGATATTGAATTGAATGATAATGTTGGTATGGACGAGGAAATTGTTATGAATCCAATTGTTGATACCTAAGAATCCAAATGTTAACCTCAAAATTTGTATGAAAACACTGAATGAAGAAAGTAACCTTGTAAATGAATATTCACCTCTAAGAACACCTCCTTCCATTTTGCGAAGAAAACCAATTCACTTAATTGAAATTGATGAAAACATTATAAAACCAATGCCTAACAAAATGTCTGAAAGAAATGCGAGAAGAAAAGCTAGTGGAATTTGGGATAATTACTTTGAGAATTTAAATGACACACAAAGATGTCAATTATTTGTTACATTGATGAAATTAATTAAGATGAGACCTATAATGAAGACCCTGGGGTTAAGAACATCTAATGTTGCTGATCAAAATGCATCAATTGTTGAAAACATACATAAATCATACCAAACTATAGGTGGCAAAAGATGCACTAAAGATAGTAATGCTACACAGAGTGCACTTACTAATTGTATAGTAAGTGATAAAAAGTTAATAAACACTTGATTAGAAAAATAAGTAGTGCTTTGAAGCTAAATAGAAAAACACTAATGAAATCAATAGAGAGACGTAAATGTCTTGAGTCAGTCAATAACACTGACTATTGGGATTTCTCTAGCAAACTTCCACGGAAAGACAAGAATACATCTGATATTCTAAAATAATTAATTGTAAAATTTTGGAATGAGAACACAAGGGTGTCACTAAATAGAAGAGATATAGTAAAAAGAAGAATAGGTTCTCGTAATCATGAATCATGTGCAAAACATTTCTTAGATATGACTCAAACACAATTGTTCTCTAAGTTTAAGAATGAAAATCCACAAATTAACATTAGCCAAAGATTCTTTGAAATGAGAAAACCCTTTTATGTGAAAATCAATCACTCACGTACCACTTGTTGCAGGCATCATGTTGAATTTTCAATGCATTATGATGTTTTTTGTCAAATACGTCATGTTTTGCATACTGACATCATGTTGTAGGAGTGTGGATTAAATGTCCCACCAAAATCTTCAAGGGAATTTATTCTGACAATATTTTGTGAAAAATCAACTAGACAATTTTTTTATAACAAAGCATGTTTGGATGGAACGTGCAATGTATGTGGTGGCTTGCCAAATCTGAAAATTTGTATCCATGAGGAGAGTACAGATTCAATAGGAAAAGAATTGGTTGGTTTTAGCAAATATAAATCGGTGGCATATCAATTAAAATATGGAAAAGAATCTAAGAGGTGTGAGCTTGTTACAAAACAATTCCATGTATCAGAATATATGGTCAAATTTAGAGAGGAAATTGTTTATGAGTATGCAAGGCACACACATAGAGCTCGATGGTTGGATGAACAATTCAAGTTAAGAAAGGACACATTCCCACTTGGTACTATTGTTTCAGTAGTTGACTTCGCAGAGAATTACACATTGCAGCCACAAATGGAGGTTCAGTCTCAATATTATAACTCAGTGCAAGTTGTTATTTTCATGCATATAACATTCATGCACTCTCCAGAAAGCACTGAGAAAGATCAAAAAATATTAAGAGAGTATCATTTCTACATCAGTGATGATCGGACACATTCTACAGAATATGTACAAGGGTGTTTCCAGGTGTTTTATGTGAACTTGAATGAGAGGAACATTAGTTTCAATCAACATTACATTTGGTTGGACAACTGCACATCACAATTCAAGAATGAATAGATGTTTTATTGGCTAAGTATGATGCACAAAGAAACAAATGTACAACATATCTGGAGTCTTACTGAGGCAGGACATGGAAAAGGAGAGCATGATGGTGCAGGAGCATGTGTGAAAAGAGCACTTGCAAGAGAAGAGTTAAAGTTCAAGGATGGTGCTAAATTTACAGATGTAAAAAATATTGTTGATTGGTGTGTCAATAATATGGGCCATGAATCTCAAGAGAGATCAACGATTCATAGATATTTTTGGTTGATAGAGGAACAACATCTGAAAAACTTTGAAGATTGTATGATAGTTGCAGGATCAAGTGATATGCACTCATTCCGTAGTTCAGATGTAAATGCTTGGACTATTTATACTAGGTGCATGACATGTTTTTGTATATCATGCATTGATTTTGCATGGAATGAATGTGAGTCACAACAGTGGGTGGATGAATGGACTTGTAGACCTCTAATTCCACTCGACACACATCAAGTTCCACGAGCATTACAACTTGCAGGGTCTTCAGATCAAATGACAACATCACCTGACTTTGACCAAGTCTCTGATTTAGTGCAACAAGGTACATACATATATGTACATGCCATGTTTTAGATTTATAAATTATTAAATGGTCAACTCTTAATGTATTTTAAATTTGACTTCAGTTTTACTTTGTGATGTAGGGCACGTTTTTGCAGTTATTGCGACATAATTTAATGAAGAGGGAACATACTACTTCTTGTCTCGTTGTGTAGAGGGGAAAAAATTGACTTCCACAGTCATTGATGGTGAAGACCTTGAGTATCCCACTGGGTCAGTGGTAGTCACTGGAACTTGGCTTCGACGATATCCTATCAAAAAATCAAACATTTGGTTGTTTGAAGACTATGAAGTACATCAAAAGATACTTCACTATTCACATTTGGTTCTTGCAACAAATATTAAATTGATCAAATATCGAGGTCGGCCATTAAACAAGAATCTGTGGAAGGTTCGTGAATCAGATCATGAAGCAATTCTTGCTACTTTCAAGAGTAGAGTTGATCCTTGCGGTTCATTGGATTGAATTTGCAAAGGTATGTTCTTCATGAATTTAATTTGAATATTTACTTTAATGATTTTGTTTAAATTTTGTATGATTTAAAATTCTATTTAATTGCTTACTAACATGTTTATGTAGGTTAGTGGTGCCAAAAAAGCTTCCACCTTCACGTGGTTGGCACTGTCAGTAGAGAATTTATTATTCTCGAAGCCAAGTGAAGCTAAGAGAAATTAAATATTAGAAAGGAACAACAAACAAAAATTCTCATTTCACCACCTATATTATAAAAATATCTTATTAAAATTCTCATTTCACCACCTATATTGTATGAACCACCTATATTATTCAGGTGATTGGCAATGGACAACCTTACACTGACTTGGACTACACTATTTCATGCATTTACAAACAATAGGACAACGAGAGAACTAAATGGAGATGGATAAAACCATGAGAAACTTTCGTAGAGGGCCCCGACATGGAGGTTTCAGATTTGATGAGACATCTCTAGGTGCCACGGAGTCTGAGAAATCACCTATCAAAGATATAGCGTGTTTTGGTCTCAGGGCTCTTAAGGGACTATGCCCGGATGAGGTAGCCTGAAAGCACAGGGAGTGTAGGGAACCAAAAAAAATCCTCCACTAGCCTTCACATGTAGGCCATGGATAGACCTTTGGTCCCTGAGCTACCGTTTCAAAATATAGCATCTGACAGCCTTACACTGACTCAAGACTACACTATTTCATGTTTGCAAACAATAGGACAACGAGAGAACCAAATGGAGATGGATAAAACCATGAGATAATTTCGTAGAGGGCCCCGATGTGGAGGTCTCGGATCTGATGAGACGTCTCTAGGTGCCACGGAGTTTGAGAAATCACCTGTCGAAGATATAGCGTGTTTTGGTCTGAGGGCTCTTAAGGGACTACGCCTGGATGAGGTAGCCTGAAAGCACGGGGAGCATAGGGAACCAAAAAAAAGCCTCCACTAGTGTTCACTAAGCCATCCAGATGTGTTGGTGCAGACGGTTTGGTCCCACGAGCTACCGTTTGCAAAATATAGCGTCTGACAGCCTTACACTGACTCAGACTACACTATTTCACACGTTTGCAAACAATAGGACAACGAGAACACCAAAAGGAGATGGAAAAAACTGAGATAGGATTTCATAGAGGGCCCTGACATGGAGGTTTTGGATCTGACGAGCTGTCTCTAGGTGCCATAGAGTCCGAGAAATCACGTGTCGAAGATATATCATTTTTTGGTCTCAGGGCTCTTAAGGGACTACGCCTGGACGAGGTAGTATGGAAGCACATGGAGATTTGGCCTCCAAAATGACACCTCCCCTAGCATTTACCTAGCCACCCAGATGTGTTGGCGCAGTCGATTCAGTGCCAAGAGCTTCTGTTTGTAAAATATTGCATCAGAGTCCAAAAAACTTACACTCGACTCTTACACTATTGTAGCATACAAATGAGATGGGATAGAAAAATGTAGAACTATCCTTTTCTAGAAATTATGGGAGATGATAGAGGAAGGTTTCATGATGCTTCCTACAAAATTTTAGGTCAAATTTAGGTCATTTGTTCAAGTTATATGAGTTTTTGTAAAATAGACTTTTGTTCAAGGTTGTCCGACCAAAAAACGCTATATCTTCAACGGGTGATTTCTCAGACTCCATGGCACCTAGAGACATCTCATTAGATCTAAAACCTCCATGTTGGGGCCCTCTATGAAATCTATTCTGGTTTTTTCCATCTCCTTTCGGTGTTCTCATTGTTCTTTTGTTTGCAAATGCACGAAATAGTGTCGTCTAAGTTAGTGTAAGACTACCAGATGCTATATTTTGCAAACAGTAGCTCATGGGACCAAACCGTCTACGCCAACACATCTGGATGGCCTGGTGAACACTAGTGGAGGATTTTTTTGGTTCCCTACGCTCCCCATGCTTTCAGGCTACCTCCTCCGGGCGTAGTCCCTTAAGAGACATGAGACCAAAACACGTTATATCTTCGACAGGTGATTTCTCAGACTCCGTGGCACCTAGAGATGTCTCGTTAGATCCAAAACCTCCATGGCGGGACCCTCTATGAAATCCTCTTACAGTTTTATCCATCTCCATTTGGTTCTCTCGTTGTCCTATTGTTTGCAAACACGAAATAGTGTAGTCTGAGTCAGTGTAAGGTTGCTAGACGCTATATTTTGCAAATGGTAGCTCGTGGGACCAAACCGTCTGCGCCAACACATCTGGATGGCTTGGTGAATGCTAGTGGAGGATTTTTTTTTGGTTCCCTATGCTCCTCATGCTTTCGGGCTACCTCATCCGGGCATAGTCCCTTAAGAGCCCTGAGACCAAAACACGTTATATCTTCGACAGGTGATTTCTCAGACTCCGTGGCACCTAGAGATGTCTCGTCAGATCCAAAACCTCCATGTTGAATCCCTCTATGAAATCCTCTCGCGGTTTTATCCATATCCATTCGGTTCTCTTGCTGTCCTATTGTTTGCAAATGCGCGAAATAGTGTAGTCTGAGTCAGTGTAAGGCTGCCAGACGCTATATTTTGCAAATGGTAGCTCGTGGGACCAAACTGTCTGCACCAACATGTCTAGATGGCCTAGTGAACTCTAGTGGAGGATTTGTTTCATTCCCTATGCTCCCCGTGCTTTTGGGCTACCTCGTCTGGTCGTAGTCCCTTAAGAGCCCTGAGACCAAAACACGCTATATCTTTGACAGGTGATTTATTAGACTCGTGGCACCTAGAGATGTCTCATCAGATCCAAAAGTGTCTCTCCATGTCAGGGACCCTCTACAAAATCCTTATGGTTTTATCCATATCCATTCGGTTCTCTCGTTGTCCTATTGTTTGCAAACGTGTGAAATAGTGTAGTTTGAGTCAGTGTAAGGCTGCCAGATGCTATATTTTGCAAACGGTAGCTCATGGGACTGAACCATCTATGCCAACATGTCTGGATGGCTTGGTGAATGCTAGTGGAGGATTTTTTTGGTTCCCTATGCTCCTCGTGCTTTTGGGCTACCTCGTCCGGGCATAGTCCCTTAAGAGCCCTGAGACCAAAACACACTATATCTTCGACAGGTGATTTCTCGGACTCCGTGGCACCTAGAGACGTCTCGTTAGATCCAAAACCTCCATGTCGAGGCCTTATACGAAATTATATCATGGTTTTATCCATCTCCATTTGGTTCTCTCACTGTCGTATTGTTTGCAAATGTGTGAAATAGTGTAGTCTGAGTCAGTGTAAGGTTGTCAGATGCTATATTTTGCAAACGGTAGCTCATGGGACCGAATTGTCTATGCCAACATGTGTGGATGGCCTGGTGAATGCTAGTGGAGGATTTTTTTTGGTTCCCTACGCTCCCCGTGCTTTCGGGCTACCTCGTCCGGGTGTAGTCCCTTAAGAGCCCTGAGACCAAAACACACTATATCTTTGACAGGTGATTTCTCAGACTCCGTGGCACCTAGAGATGTCTCATCAGATCTGAAACCTCCATGTTAGGACCCTCTATGAAATCCTCTCATAGTTTTATCCATCTCCATTTAGTTCTCTCGTTGTCCTATTGTTTACAAACGCGTGAAATAGTGTAGTCTGAGTCAGTGTAAGGCTGTCAGATGCTATATTTTGCAAACGGTAGCTCGTGGGACCCAACCGTCTATGCCAACATGTCTGGATGGCCTGGTGAACACTAGTGGAGGATTTTTTTTGGTTCCCTATGCTCCCCTTGCTTCCGGGATACCTTGTCCAGGCATAGTCCCTTAAGAGCCCTGAGACCAAAACATGTTATATCTTCGACAAGTGATTTCTCAAAACTCCGTGGCACCTAGAGACGTATCATTAGATCCAAACCTCCATGTCAGGAAACCCTCTACGAAATCTCTCACATGGTTTTATCCATCTCCATTCGGTTCTCTCGTTGTCCTATTGTTTGCAAACACGTGAAATACTGCAGTTTGAGTCAGTGTAAGGCTGCCAGATGCAATACTTTGCAAACGGAAGCTCTTGGCACCGAATTGACTATGCCAAACATCGGGTGTGTCCAGGTAAATGCTAGGGGAGGATTTTTTTTGGTTCCCTACACTCCCGTGCTTTTGGGCTACCTCGTCCGGGCGTAGTCCCTTAAGAGCCCTGAGACCAAAACACGTTATATCTTTGACAGGTGATTTCTCAGACTTTGTGGGACCTAGAAACATCTCGTCAGATCTGACACCTCGTCCGGGAGTTCTTGTTCAATGACTAGATTGGCTTAAGAATGAATTTGATAGGGGAATGTCTAAGAACACACGGGAGTTATCAATCGCCTAGTAAATCTTTCTTGTTTAGTTCTGAATGGGAGTCAGCTGGCCTACAACTTAGTGACCTTCCATTCATTGATAATTTATGCTATGATAAACCCATGGATGCTTTCAAAAGTGCCTTCAAAAAGATAGGGGTAGTCATCAAGCCTAGTGAAGGGTGTGATGTGATTTCCAAATAACTTGAAATGCCTACAGATTTAAAGGTAATAACACGAATTGGACATGATTAGACAATCAAGAATCATTGAGTGTCTAAATAAGAATGTCATTGCATCTGGAGACATTCTCAAGCATTGGAGTAATGCATATGGAGAGACATTCTCAAAATATCAACAGATGAAATGCATCAAATTGTGACGACTCTCAGGTGTTTTAACAGGGGAGAAGACTAAGAAGCATTGAAGAATGTAGTAGGTGCATGATAAGATAGGAACCAGTACAAAGAGACCATGAGCAAGAAGAAGCACAAGTAAGGTAAATACACATATACACATTGATAAATTGAATGAATAATTACTCAGATTAGGTAACTCTTTATATACATACATTATATAAATATTGATTTCCAAATTTTGATGCATATTATACATTGAAAATGCTAGTACATGTACATCACCAATAAATGAAAAAATAATCCATAATGTCTTAAATATTGTCAAGTGCACATCATATTAGTTTCATGCAAAAATAATCTCAGAAATGTAAGGTCTCATACAAAAATATCAAGTTCCAAATAGTATTTTAATGTGCATAATAAATATAAAAAATGCCCAAATAGGTCATATACCATCAAGTTCAAATGCCATATAGGCGTACATACAATGCCATGCACATAGGCATACAAAAAATGTCATGTAAGACATATATATTTCCTAATCATCAAAATCTATCCCTCTCTTGGCCTTGCTCGAAGAAGGCCCTCCCTTAGACGAAGATGGAGATCTATGAGATGACTTTGGATCGTCTGAGCCCATGCTACGAGTCCTCTTCCGCTGAATACTCGCCTGTAGATGAACCTGTAAATGCAAACAATGTTTTTTTTGTCAAAACTTAATTTATATATGTTTTCAACATGTATTTAAGACCATGCTAGAATGAAAGTATTTACATAAATACAAAAACTTACCACAAGCTGTCGATCACGCCGAATCTGCATCTCACGCTCAGATGAGTCATCGGGAGCTCCTGGAGTATGAATGGGGGTACGAAGATGATGAGATGGAGGAGTCCATGCCCTCAAAGTCAAAATGGAGGGGGTTGAAGTTCCCTACATACACATAAGATCAGAAAATCTAACATCAGAATTAGCGAAAATAGAACTAAGTACATGTATGTGTAATGACAATATTTTAACTAATTTTATCAATATAGAACTATTGTTTTTACCCTGCCACGCCTGTGAATCAAATGAACAGGGCTGCTACCTGTCGCAGGTAACTCCTGCATATACACAATGAAGGACATTATTAACATAATTTAATAATTCTACAATGAAAGACATTACTAACATGTAATTTAACATAATATGAATTACATGAGAAATTTAATGAAATTTACATGTTGTTTGAATACCTCAGTGAGTTGTTGCGCAGATGAAATCGTAGCGGCAACACCTTTCTCTACTTGTCGCAGAGATGGTGGGGTGTCTAGTGAAGTCAACATCTTTATCAAACATGTATCACATGAGTTAGATGAACATACAAGAACATACATATATTTGACTTCAAAACTAATATATATATATATATATATATATATATATATATATATATATATATATATATATATATTGCATGTATGTGAAAATTTTACACAATTAACATTCTAAATTACCTCTGTGAATGTATGTGTACGCATGGTGCTCGCCGCCTGTGGTTGGGATGAAGATGCGCCTCCCGCGCACTGTAATATCAATGCATGTACATGTACAAATACAATTATTTCAAAAATTTAACATATATAAGTAAATCAAGTACTCCGAACTTTTTGTAACACACATAATAAAACATAACAAATACCTGTGAAGGTGACGCCAATGATTGTAATCCAAATGTCTCACTCAAAAAGGCATCTGACATAGTGACATTATCATGTGCACCCCTAGCACCAACTCCACCAAAATCAGTACGCATGAAAGTATCATCCTCCTTGGGCCCCAAACATATGCTACCACATGACGAGAAAAGATGTGGCCTCATGCTAGTACTCCCTGAGGGAATACTCTGTGTACCTCCATGAGCATCTGGCTCAGAAATCTCCCTCGTATGTCAAACAAGGGTCACAGATAGCCCTTGAAGCGCGTGGAGTGTATCAATCTCTATTGTCTCCTTCACTGCTGGAGGGACAATCTCAGGGTGAGGGGGCTTCTGTGTGGGGACTCTACCCTGCTGAATAGGTGCACGTTGTGCACCTGGTCGATCCTGTGCAGATCCTTTTCCTTGGCCCTGGAAATCTCAGAAATCAAAATAATTTGGGATCTCATTGAGGATAAACTCACAATAGAGTTTCCTCAGAAAGTATAGTGGCACCTCGTTGTTATTGCAAGGTGGAAAATCAAACACCATCCACCATCGGTCCCAAAAATTATTTTTAATCAAATTATTATTGCACCAATGGATGGGAAACTGTTTGCATGACAACGAAACAGGAAAATTAGTGCGGGGGTCCGTGAATAAGGCGCATATGAGGTATTTTGTAATTTATTTTTTCTTTACATCCACATATGACAATTTGTTGGAATAATAAACCCTACAACCCTCTCTATAAGTTGTCCAATGATCAATTTTCCCCATTGCCGCATCAACTTGAGCAAGTAATGCCTCCAATGTGTTTGCAAGAGAGGCGCGGTGGGGGTTTGTAGATTGTGAATCCCTCATTCTTTTGATTAAATCCTCAATTTCAATTTTGTTTTCAACTATGTGTGCTACTAAATCTTCTTGACTACCTCGGGGGATGTTGAGCAACTATGGGAGGGTTGGGAGGGATGACAAGAATAACAGGGTTTGGTTGTGGTTGATTCCCTTGACCTCGAACTGTAACAATAAAAAAATGTATTCAAATTCAAATTCTACTCTATAATTATCATATTTCAATGCAATTTTGAGAAAAGAATTGTGCCTACCTCTTCTCCGTGGTGCCATCATCGATTCAGATCTTCCCAGCGATCAAGAAATGATCCTTTGAGCTTGAGATCCAGCTGAATGACAAAACGTGAGGGCACGGTTAAGCTCTAAAACTCGCATTTGAGGGAGATAAAATGATAGAGGCTCAGGCCTCTTTTTTATTTATAGCAGACATAATGTGTACGCACGTTATGGTTTGGGTAAATCCCAAACCTAAGGAATTAAAACCCGATCACATTATAATAGAATGCGTATGCGTTTTGCTTTTTTTTTTTGGGTTTTTGTACACTTTTTGGCCCCCCAAATTTGTGCACTTACCTAGGGAGGTGAAAGGAAAATTTAGATTGCTATAAATTGGGATGGTCTCTCCATTCCGAAGGATTGGGATTCCAGATTTTGGAAGTACTCTTACTATGTAGCATTATGATAGCTTAGTTAAATCTTTGTATTCATCATGACACATATAATAAAAGATACACTTCTTCTATTTCCCTTTCTTGTTTTTCCTCTATTTTTCTCTTTCATGCACTTTGTAATCATAGTTGATCCTGTATGGAATTGGAGAGGAACTTGCTATCCTTGATAGATGAATTTAAAAACTTTGCATTTTAATTCGTTGGTCCTGCTAGCTTCACCATGCTTTCCTCTATATTGAAGGTCGAACTACTCTGGTTACTGGGTGTGAGCTTTGCAATCTACTCATGGTAGTAATCTTCCTTGCATAATTTCCCCCTTTTCCCCTTCATTGATGTAAGTTGTTCTCTTGTACTCCCATACAAACACTCTGCCACAGGTTTAGTGGAGTGTCCTTGTGTGATCCTCAACCAATTTCGACACCCACATCATTTAGATAGGATTAGGATTAGTTTACTTTCAATAATGGGAGTTATACCATTCACCGCAGAGGGGCGTAGCCCCGTGAACGTTGGCGGAGACCCCTGATTTGTCCACCCTACAAATTTTCTCACCAAGAAACCTATAAGGATTATCTTTAATATTTTTCCATAAAACAATTGTTTTGATCAAATTTTAACTATAATATTTAAACTCAAATTTTTAAACATGATCTCGAGTTAAACGAATTGTAAAAGAAAAAGACATCACCACTTTGTTTGGAAGTTCAAAGACACTCCACAAGGTCAAGATGTTTTGCCTACATATGGATCTTCACAATATCACCAATATTATTTTTATTACTTTTTTTTATCGAAAAAATCGGATTGCAAACACGATGGGAAGAAAGGGAATTCAAATTTACCATAGCCAACTCAATCCCTTGTAACTAAAATTAGGAAGGTGGGAATGGGAGGGGCATTACACAATTATTAGGGACGCAAAAACACTTCTTTCCATTCAAATTTTCTCAATCCAACCCTCCGTATCACCTTCAACATTTGTAGGGCACCTTTGAGGTGCACTTTCTCATCTTTAATTTAATAACACTTGTTAGTGTTTAATATTTTTTTTGCCTTCACATTTGTCAATAGGTTAGCCCACGGACATATAATGGCCAAAACAATAGACAATTTGTTTCTTCTTTTTAGTGTTACTTTAACATGTCATAGAGATTCTTCTCAAATTGTACCTGTCATGATAAAAAAAAACGTCTACTCTATAATGTTAGTTTTCCACATGCCATTTTAAAAATTTCCTATCACCTGCAGTACCCGTAGTGTTCTTGGAGGTCCTTTCCACTTAATTTGGCATGTAGAACTTACAGAGGAAAAACAAACTTTTGACTCCCTGTTGCTTATTAATAGATTAAAAAAAACTTGTGCGCCCTTTGTGATATCACCAAACGTATCTTCCCACAGAATCAATGAATTCATATTTTCCATACAATCACCTAATTTCACGCCAGTACACCAATTTCTGACTGGGAGATGCAAAAAAATGCTTTTTTAAAATTTATTGTTTACTCTAAAATAGAAATATCAATTGTGGTGGTTCATGTTAAATATTTTGCATGAATCTTTCCAGAAACATCTGCACATGCACCAACTTTATAATCTACAGGTTTACTCTATGAGGAAAATTGGGCACTTCAAATGGTTGACATCAAAATATCACACATTCCCAATTATGCTCACATATTCTCCAAAGTACATATACACACGTACCTTCTTCCTATATTTCACACTATAGATTCTATAGTTAACATATGTATTCGGGAACATTGATGTATTGTCTACATTATATTTACACATAGGTTTATTTATCGATGTCCATATTTGAGTTTGTAAATTCCTCAATGTGCCCGCTATGCATAGCCGAATTAAAGGTTAGGAGTACCCTAGGAAATAATTGAAGTGGATGCTCCTCTTACAATTTTATTTAATATTTTCCCCCCATCAAATAAATAAATAAATATTACGTACATTATTGTATTTTAAAATTTTCATAAGAATCATAGTAAATCACTAATTTAAAGAAATTGGAATACGAAAGGAATAAAAATATCCTTTAAAATTATCAAATAAGAACAAGTTATAATCCATGGATGGAAAAAATTAATTATAGGAGGTGCTTAAAATACAATAAATAAATTTTTTTATACAAGGTTCGTTACTTTTCTTATTTGCTGATATCAAATGGCGATGGGACTGAAAATTGAAGAAAAGTACCATTTTCTTGCAAAGATATAAAAATTCTTAGATATCTCCCATGGTTTTGTGAAGAGTGGTATCTGGACCAAGCCTACTAATTCCTGCATAAAAAATACATTGCCCTCATAACATTAAAAATAGAGAATTAAATATTTTTTCTTTAAAATATACTTTTCTCTACTAGCTACACCAATGACATTATAAAAAATACACGAACCTTTTCTGAGAAAAACTACGCACCTAAATTATTTAGAGCTACATAAGAGAGTGAGAAATAATATCAACATTATCGTATGAGATTAAAATATACACATTTATTTTTACTTGCAAAAATATTATAGTATGTTTTTATGTGTATGTGTAAATTTTATGTTACTTTAAATAATAATATCAATAAAAGAGTTAATTAATATTGATTTCAGGTAAAAAAAATAATGTTAAGTTCTTATCAAAGTCAACAATAATGAAAATCTCTAGATTTAGGCACCCCCTAACTGCTGACGCCCTAGGCAGTTGCCTAGTTTTCCTAATGCTTAATTCCCCCTTGTCGCTATAGCTGTAGGCAGATTATACTTACTCTGGGCTATGTAATGCAATATTATTTTTAAAAAACAAAAAAACAACTTCAGAATATAATATTTATATTTATGATTTACATTATATATTAAAACAAAAATTAAAAAAAATCCATTAGGTTTTAAAAATTATAATGTATTTAAATGTAAAAAAATAGATTTTTCTTTTCATATTTTACATTTATAATGCATTAATAATTTATACCAATTACAATAATAAGCAACCTTACATTAAGTGGTACTGCACTATGAATTCATTTTCTGATTAAATCTTACTATATTGTAAGTAGTACCAACATTTACATTAGAAAGTCGCAAACCTCATGCTATTACATTCAATAACTTCAAAGCAAATGGTTGAGGCTCACAAAATTCTTAGGCTTAGATGTCAAGGACTGAGAGTTTTCCATTCCGTCAAATCCCGACCTCATCCCTTATTATGGTATCTCCAGACCTCTACACTCAACAAAAATTGAACCTTGGTGGGCTCATTGTGAGCCAAGCAACTTTACCAATGGGCCAATGACCATTCAATTACATTATAGCTTTTTTCCTACACTAACAATTGATCGACTTATAAAAATTGTAACATTAAATATTAATTAAAACATTACAATTGTCTCACTTATAAAAGTAAATATTAAATAATAATATATAAGAACTTTAGGGTTTCCAAATTCATATAAATAGATTTGATATTTGTATAGGTATTTTATTTTAGAAATTAAATGCAATAAATTTTTTATTACTATGTATTACATTTAATGTTTTATATATTATGTGTCAAGTAAAAAAGTTTTTATTTTCAAAATTAAATGTTGTAAATGTTGTTGATGTTTACGATACATTAAATGTTTTATGGTAATGGTAAATTTTTTATTACTATTTATTACATTAATTACATGTTTATATATTATGAGTAAGTGAAATCATTTTTATTTTGGAAATTAAATGCGGTAAATGTTTTCTTATGTATATGTAGATGAACTATTTGATATTAGTTAGGATTTTCATTTTGAAAATTAATTGGGGTAACTTTTTTTCATTTTCAAAATTAAGTGCACTAAATTTTGTTAGTAGGAGTCAAGTGAAATAGTTTTTATTTTGGAAATTAAATGTGGTAAATATTTTGTTATGTATATGTAGATGAACTATTTGATATTTGTTAGGATTTTTATTTTGAAAATTAAGTAGGGTAACTTTTTTTCATTTTCAAAATTAAGTGGAGTAACTTTTGTTAGCATTTATTTTATTTTATTAAATGTTTTATATATTATCTTTGAGAGAATGAATATTTATGTAAATGAATTAGAGGTATCATTCTAGAGACCTCTATTCTACTTAAACCTTAAATTTAACATAGGCGCGTAGAGAATGATACCTCTTAAGATATTTTACATATATTTTTAAAAGATATATATACTAGTATAGAGACCAGATTGAAGTGATGGTGAACTTATACCACCCTTGTTATTGAGTGATTTTTATCATTGACTTCAAAAATATAATAAATTCAAACATAACATTATAAAACAAAAGTATAAACGTAGGATGATATAATGAGACCAACTGTTATAGCTCCTGAAAAGTGAATATTTGTGCATAATTTATAATTTGGAAATGTGAAAATTAAAGTGTAATCTGGCAACTTGATATCATGTAGGCAGGTCGCTCTTCATCTCCAATTTCACTATTTACAATTATCCATCTTCAACTTCAACTCTTCCGACCATCTTCCTTTGCTTATAAATGCAGTATATTATCATCTGAACTAAAGCCAATGGTATTCCAAGGAAATTGGGAGCCTGCAACAAATGAAATAAGTGCAATTATAGAGATTTTATTTTGTAAATTTATGTTGAGTATATATTTATAGGTGGTTAATGCATGATTACCATGATAAGAATGTATTTTCTCAAAGCACCATACAACAACCAAAAAACACTCCACAGAAAAACAAACAAAGAGAAGTAGAAAGACATGCACTCCACACTCTTTGTTCGATATACTGCTCTCTATATGAAAAACACATAAAATTAGTTGTAATGATAATATTAAAGACCTTTTGTGATTTCTATTTATATTTCAATAATGGTGATATATGTAATTTGATGTTGCTTGTTAGGATCGAAACACAAATGAGCAATAAAATGGAATAAAAACAAAAATAATATAAGCATGCAATCACAAGATAAACCCAAGATTTAATGTGGTTCACCCAATGTGGGCTACGTCCACCAGAAACAAGCTAGCCTTCTCCTTTATTTAGTCATGACGAATCCAATTCAATTCTCTCTTTCTCATATTACAAAGAGTAAATCCATGCACAAATATATAACTTGTGCACCTCTTTGTAAAAGTTTTATTCAACTAGAAAAACCTAAATATCACATGCTTATATACAATTTTACTTCAACCACAAGAAACCTAAATATCATGTGCTTATATAAAAGTTTTCTTCAACCACAAACAACCTAAATATGACATCCTTACAAATAATACATGCATAAAAATACAAATAAAAACTCCTGTCTATTAATAAGACAATATTTGTTTAATCCATGACCATGAATTCCTCCCAAGAAATAGGAAAAAGAAAAAGAAATGCTACTTTTCCTTGCAATCAAGCTCCACAACGTCAAAAATCTCCCACTTGGAGACAGACTGCTACAACCCACTGTTACAACCCATCCTCAGACTCTTCTTTGACTTTTTTCTCTTCTTCAAGGTCAATCTTGAAGACCTATTAAAGGTAAAAAAACTTCCATCTTCTATTTTTTCACCACCTTTGTCAACATATCAACAAGATTCATACTTGTATGGATATTTTCCAACTTGAGTTGTACATCCTCCAAAACCGATCTAATAAAGTGATACCTGAGTTGCATATGTTTAGTTCTCGAATGGAATGTTGAGTTCTTTGCAATATGAATTGCATTCTATGGCTATCACTAAATAACATGTAATCCTCCTACTTCTTTCCCAACTCTTCCACGAACCGCTACATCCATATCAACTCCTTGCTTGCTTCTGTAGTAACAACATACTCTTCCTATGTAGTAGACAAGGGAATAATCTCTTGTAGTTTAGAAATCTAACTAGCTATTGTGCCACCGATAGTGAATACATAACATTTGGTGCTCCTCCTACCATATGAATCTCTGGCCATGTATGCATCAACATATCCATGTAAGGAAACCTCTAACCCTCCAGATAACAACTAGTCATGCTATTAGTTCCTCTCAATTATATGAGAACCCACTTGAATGCATTCCAGTGCTCCTTTCCTGAATTACTCATGTATCTACCAATGAATCCCACTACATGGGAAATGTATAGTCTTGTGCATATCATATCATAAATAAAAATTCCAATTGCTGAAGCATATGGAACTCTGGACATATGTTTAATCTCTTCATGTGTTTTAGGACATTGTTTCTTACTCAACTTGAAGTGCCTTGCAAATGGTGTACTCACTGGTTTTGCATCCTGCATCCTAAAACTGTCTAACACCTTGGTCACATACTCTTCTTAAGAGAAAGTAAATATTTTACTTTTTCTGTCTCTATTGATTCTCATGCCAAGAAATATCTTTGTTGCACCTAAATCCATCATGGATTTTTTTTGGATAACTATGTCTCTTTAGGTCATTGATATCCTACAATGTTTGACCCTACCACAAACATGTCATCCATATAAAACAACAAGATAGTATAGGTGTCATTATATAGTCTTTTAAAATAAACATAGTGATCCAAATGAAATCTATAATAACCTTGTTCTATCATGAACCTGTAAATCTCAAATACCACTGCCTTGGAGCTTGCTTAAGGCCATATAAGCTCTTCTTCAATCTACACATTAATTTATCCATCTCCTTGACTTCGTATCCTTTTGGCTTCTCCATAAATATTTCTTCCTCCAAATAATTGCAAAGAAAAGTAGTCTTTACTTCTAATTTTTCAAGATGAAAATCCTCCATATCTACCAAACTTAAAACACTTCTAATGGAAGTCATTTTAACAACAAAAGATAAAATTTCATAAAATTATATACCTTTTTCCTGTATAAATATCTTCACAACAAGTCTTTCCTTGTACCTCTTTTTTCCACCATCTTCTTCCTTCAACCTATAAACCCATTTGTTTTGCAATTATCTCTTTCCTACAGGAAACTAAACCAAATCCCAAGTTTGGTGGTGTTCCATGGAGTACATCTCCTCATCCATGCCCTGCTCCCACTTTTTCCATGTTTCTACCTACATTGCTTCTTCAATTTTTTTTGGTTCTCCACCATCTGTCAATAAACAATAGTAAATCTCATACGAAGATAATCGTGCATGAGGTTTACTTACCCTAGTAGAACGTCTTACAAGATTTTCTGGATTTTGAGGCTCTTGTTGTTCTTGCTGATTTTGATCTACAGAATCAACACCGAATGTGCAAGGATTGATGCCAACTTGTTGATTTTCTAGTCCTTTGAGCACTTCTCTATCTTTTATCTCATAAAGTGCTACATACTCATATTTTTCTAGCTTCTTATCCTGTAGTTGTTCCCTGTACTTAACCCTTTCATTAAAAATAATATCCCTACTCCTAATGATTTTCTTCTCATCCAAACTCCATAACCAAAATCCAAAATCATCAGTGCCATATCCAATGAAAGTACATTTCTTTGACTTAGATTCTAGCTTGGTCCTATTCTCTTTATCAATGTGCACAAATGCTTCATAACCAATTTTTTTTAGAAAAGAATAGTTTACCTCCTTATCGGTCCAAGCCTCCTCGGGTACTCCACTTTCAAAAGTACTTGAGGATCATTTGTTTATCAAGTAAAAAAAAATATCTACAACATCCACCCAAAAATATAAGGGCAATCTAGAATATAATCTCATGCTCCTTGCATGCTCCATGATAGTCCTACTCATTATTTTTGACACACCATTCTACTGTGGTGTTTTAGGAACTATCTTCACCCTACAGATTCCATTATGTGAACAATAGTTATTAAATTCATTGTTGCAGTACTCTCCACCATTATCTGATCTGGGACACTTCAACTTCAAACCTGTTTCATTCTCAACCAGAGCTTTGCACTTCTTGAAAGTATTAAATACATCAGATTTCTTCTTTATACAGTAAACCCAAACCTTCCTAGTAGCATCATCAATAAAAGTAACATAATACTGTAAACCACCAAGAGAAGATACCTGAGCCGGTCCCCAAACATCAATATGAACAAGCTATAACTTGTGCTCCTTCTTGGCTGGTCCAGGTCTATGTTTTCCAAATTTGACAAATTTCCCTATGAATGTAAAATATTCATCCCCTTCTCACTCACATGGCTAAGTATGTGATGCCACAAAGTTGTGTCTATACCTATAGTAGCTAAAATAGAAGATGGATCAATACTAACCATGGATAAATACAAAGTACCTAATTTCTTACCTCTTTCTACCACAAGAGAACCCTTGGTAACTTTCCAAGAATCTACTGTAAATATAACCATATAACACTCATCACCTAATTACCCTGTAAAAATTAGATTCCTCCTCAAGTTAGGAGCATGCCTGACATTCTTCAACACCCAAGTGTTATCATTCTACAATTTAACATGAACACTGCCTTTTCCAACAATGTTACATGGCTCATCATCACCAAGATATACTTGCCCACAATTCCCTTGAACATAATCTTGAAAATACTATCTATGAGGAGTTGTATGAAATGAAGCACCAGAATCTAAAACCCAAGATTCTGATTTACTATCTAAAGAAAGAATAAGAGCATCTTGTAACACATCACTTGCTATGTTTACCTCTTTTCTCCCTTCTTGTTGATCTTTCCCTGATTTTAAAGACCAACAATCTTTCTTTGCATGTCCTACTTTTCCACAATTCCAGCATACCATCCTACTTCTAGATTTAGATCTTCCCTTCTTAGACTTTCCACTGTGTTCAGGACTTTTTTCTTTTTCCTTCTATCTTTCCTTGTTCTCTACACTCAAAGCATTACCAGATGACTCACCTGTACTTTTTCTTCTCATCTCTTCACTAATAATCACACCAATAACATCATCAAACTTTAAAATGTTTGAACCAGAAACAAAATTACTCACAACCATAACCAAATTATTCCAACTTTCAGGCAATGAGCACAAAATCAAAAGAGCCCTAACTTCATCATCAAAACTTACTCTTACAGAGCTTAATTGATTAGTAATTGTGTTGAATTCATTTAAATGATCATTTACTTAATCACCATCTGACATCTTCATATTAAATAAATTTTTCATGAGATATACCTTATTGGAGGCTGAGGGTTTCTCATACAATTTAACCAATTTTTCCATTAGATCTACCATGTTCTTTTCTGTAGAAATATTGAAATCTATTGTAGCTGCTAGGCACAACCGTATCATTCACAGTGCCTTCCGATCAAGAACATCCCATTCTTCATCTTTCATAGCTGATGACTTTAAATCTTTCCCTTTTAATGATAGATAAAGATCCTTTTGATATAGGTATCCTCCACCTGCATCTTCCATAGTTGAAAGTTCTGGCTGTTAAACTTCTCAACCATCAACTTGCTATCTTCTGTCATTGCTCCCACTCAAACAAGAAACCCTCATGTGAGCTTTTTTTGACAAAAAAAAATCCTTCTCTAATACCAGTCGTTAGGATCGAAACACAAATGAGCAATAAAATGGAATTAAAACAAAAATAATATAAGTATGCAATCACAAGTTAAACCCAATATTTAACGTGGTTTACCCAATGTGGGCTACATCTGTAGTGCCCACTTCCCTTTGACACCATTTTGATACTGATCATGATACTGCTGATTATATTATGGACTTTATTATAGTATGATGTTAGATGTTAGATCATGGATTATTGTTGACTTGATTCAGTTATGATGCATGGTGATTATTAGAGGCATTTTGGATATTGATGTTGATATAATATTTGACATGGTTATACTATGGATGTTGTTCGGAATGTGATATTTGGATAGTGTGAGTAGACCTAGAAATGGAAATTATTTGATGATGATATAGTTGTTGAGTAAAATTGCAAATGATCTTGTTGGTTGCTTGGATTTTGTTGTGATCCATATATATAGATGATTTTGGAATTTTATTTATATTATTTTGGATGTTCTGATATGGCCATGAGGCTGAAGGAGGTATTCATGTTTTGCAGGTTAAAATGTTACAACAAACATTGGGGGATTTGAGACCAACCACATTGGAATTCTAGATGAATTCAATAAGGTCACCATGACAACTAGTATTTGTTTGTGCGTGTTTGTGTGTGTTAGGGATTCCTATGGGGGGATCACCTTTAAATGTGACCAAGGGGTTATGTGTATTTATTTATTGGTTCCTTTGTTTATGTTTGCATGTGTTTATTTTGTGGTGCATTGACCCTTTCATTATTCATTAAATGGTGTGTAATATTGTGAGTAATCAAGTTGTTAAGTTAATTAATTAAAATATGTCATAAGAAAGTAATTAATAGAGTTGTTGGCCTTGAATTAAAGTGTTGTAAGAGATGTGTAAGTTAACTTTTGAGTGTGAAACACTTCATTTTCTTGGAAATTCGAATTTGTCCTTGAGGCTGATTTTGGAGGTTTGTGGCACAAGTTAAACTTGTCCCATACCTCTTAAATTCATTTACCAACCGTACCTATGGTTGGAGGGTTGCTTTAGACTTTTATAATGCATTTGTGTAAGTCAAATTGTAAGTTTTAATTGCACTTTTCTTACATGGTTTGATTTCAGTCCTTTAGGGTGTGGGTTGGATTTGAGTATGTAAGTAAACTGTCATATTATTCACCCACCTATTTATTATGCATTGGAGAATGAAGTTGAATTTTGGGGTTAGGGTTGAGGATGTGTGATGTGGCATCCTACATGGATCCACCTCATCCTCTTCCCTTCCCTCTTCTATAAAATTCAAATTCCTTGCCTTGTTTTGGGTTGCTTCACTTTGAAGACTTCATTCTTGGGTGAATTCCTTGTTGTTTTGGGAGATCTTGCTTTTGGAGAAGTTTGAAGATTGTTGCATGCTTGTTGTTTGGTAGATTTTTGGATTGTTGCTTAGAAACAATTGCTTGTTGGAACTTGGGAAACTCCATCATGGAGAGGTAAGAGCTTGGTTCTTGAAATTATCTTCTTTTATGAATGTAAATTTTAATGTGTGAATATTTTTGCATGTTTGTGGGCTGTTGGGTAGATGTCCTAGGAATAGTGTAGGAGAAGACTATGGGGTTTATTTTTTGGGAGGCACAAGTGTGTTTTAGGGAGGTATAAAGGTGGACGGAGTTGGAATTTTGGTTCCACTTTACAAAGAAATAGTTTTCATTTCTTTTCTCATTATGGGGTGCCATAAGAGGTTGGGGAGGCATAATGAAATGCGAGGAATAAGGGGTACTTGGGGGAGGCACAATGAATGTAAGGGTTTTGATATACTATATTTTAGCAGTTTGTAATTCATTTGTTGATACCCATTTCCCCTTTTGGGAGGCATAAGAAGCATCTCCCATAGTATTTTCCTCCTTTGGCTTGCTTCATGAAACCTTAGTAATGTTTGTCATGCTTTAATGTAGTTATAAACTGCATTTTGTTTTTGGACTATATTTTAATTGTGAAAATGTTGCTTGTGTGTTTGTGGAAGCCTGTTGTTGCCATGAGTTGGATCACATATTTTATTGCATTGTGGTTAAGGCTCGGGGGTCGATGAAGAAGGATGGATTCTCCTTTTCATTAGATGTCTTGGTTGGGTGGAGAGCATTGCCTTTCCCCTGCTCTTGTGGTGATCAAATTAGAAAAATGTGAAATCTACTTGTTGTTGATTCAGAGCTGAGAAAAAGATAGTTTGATAGTTCCTTGTGAAATGAAACTGTATTTTAACCTTTCCCACTTGAAGTGGATGAACTTGTAAATTTTTGTAATGGAAATATGTTTTATTGATTTGAAAGTTGTATATTGTAATGTGAAAGAGATAAAGTTTGTTTTCAACGTTTGAAGGAATGTGAAAGAATTGTATTATGTATGAGGAATTTGAGGAATGAAAGAAAATTTGTAAATTTGTATTTGAAATCAATAAAGGATTGCACTACCTTCCTCAAATTTCATCATTGTATTGAATTTGATCATCTAAATGTGAGTTGTAATCTCTGTTTGAAAGAAAAAAATGTGTATGAAGGAAGTGTAATACTCTGTCTTTTGAAATATGTAAAATTTAGAAATCAGAGATGTATTTTAGCTTTTAAATAGTTGAATTGAATTAACTAAATGTATTAGATTAGAATTGGAATGAATTCTAATACTTGGAAGATGAAAATGGTGAATAGATCCTTTAAAATTGATCTTTGTTTTGTATTTTCAAATTGGCAAATAATTTATCTAAAAATGCACAGTTTGAACCTGCAATAATGAAATAAAAAATTAAACGATTAAATTGAAGTAGTATGCCCTAAACTAATTCAATTGGACAAAAATACTTAAGGGATTCTTTAGAAAACTTAGCAAAATCAGGCTCAAACCGTTTTGTTGTCAAGGTTGTTTTTTAAAAAAAATTGGGAGTCAATAAAACAAAATTACCTTCCAAATCCATCCTAAATCCATCTAAGAATATTTCTCCATGTATAATTGACATTTTGAGAGAGGAAGAAGGACAATCGATTAGAATTTCATAAGTTAAAATCTACTAGCATGCCTTTTAAAATCCTGCAGATCGTTTTCTTGAAATTGACTCAAAATTTATAAAAATCAAAATTTAATTATTTATGTGTAAAGAGGACATTGAGAGTTGTCTAGAAAGTCCTAGTTTTCTTAAAACCAAGTTCTCTATCAAAAGTTATGGCCTTCTGAAGTTTTTCTTCATTTGGCGTCAAAAAAAAATTCTAACTGTCAAATTTTTTTTTGGGAAAATTTTCCTAATTTTCTCCGCTAGCCCGTAGCCAATCAGAGGCTACCACATGGCACCATGAGGCATTGGCATAGGAGTGGATCCCTTTTTAACTTAGTACTTCGGAATTTTTTTGGGAAAATTTTCCTAATTTTCTTCGCTGTATGTAATGGAAAGTTGCAAAAGCTATGTAATGAGGATAAAGAACCTCAAAGCATGTTGCTAACTCATCCATGCATCATGAGATGAGTGCTAAACAAGATAACTTCTACATTAATGAATTAAACTAAAACACTATCATTTTACTACTCTAACTACTCTATGATTACTTAAACATAAATTGAACCTAGGTAAACCCATGAGCAATCAAATTAGATTTGTTGTTTCTTCAATGGAGGTGAAGAGGTCTCTCTAAAATGGCTACAAGACCAAGTTAGATGCTCTCCTACTAACCTACTATGAAGTTATGGATGCAATATGGAGGAGCTTCAACAATGGAGGATAGCCAAGATCAAATGCCTATTAGCTTAGCTAATACAAATGAGGTCTAATGCCAATATCTCCAAATGTGAGAGATATTTGTTATGAAAACAAGGTGTAAGGTTGAGAGGGAGGGGTGACCCTTCTATTTATAGTTTTCCAAATGGAAGAGTTTGAACTTTGGGTGCATGTGGGACTAAAGTCTAAAAATCACTTTAGGATTAGATTAGGATAAACATTCTTTAGGCTTAGTTAAGCTTGGTTTAGGCTAGTTAACTAGGGTTTAGGCTAGTTAAACTTTGATTAGCAAGTGATTAGAGACTCTTTGAGAGTTGGGAGGGGTCTGGATAACCAATTGTGACTGATAGATAGCCTACAAAGCCAATAGAAGTGGTCTAGAGAGAACTAGGGAGGTTCTGAATGGTCGAAAGGAGGAATGTTTAGCTAATAAGAGAGATATTAGCCAAATAAGCTGAATATGGGAAGAATATGACTGAGAAGGTGTCATAAAAATGGGCATCCTGAGAATGGAGCGAAGAAGGGTTGATTAACGAAGTTGTCGTTAATTGGTTGAATTGGAGGAAATGCTAAGTGTAAGCATATTTTAGGTGTCTACATTTTTCCCTCTTTGAGGTGGCGTAAGAGACGTCACTTCAAAGAAAGTAGACAAGCATAAACAAGTAGAAATTTTTTGAAGGGATAGAAGAAAAATGAGTAGAATGGAGGATTGCCCCCTCGATTGTCAGATGGGGTGATAGAAGAACTCGATTGACGATCGAAAAGATGACAAAAGAGAACAGAAGAAAGAATAGTGTGAAGAAGAAGAAAGGGGATATAGAAGAAAAATGAGTATGAGGAAGGGGGAATGAGCCAACATCCATCCAATGCCTTTTAAACAACTTTATTTTTCATCATATTGCTAATGATCTTCATCATCGGTCCTTATTAAAAAGAATGAACAAAAGTGTAGTATGACACGGAAAAGCCATATACGAACAAATGTCCATTGCTAAAAACACCAACTCCATGCAACATACAAAATGCAATGCAATACGAGAAAGTAAAAGATTCCTAACTCCATGCAACATACATAATGCAATGCAATACGAGAAAGTAAACAAGCCAAACCATAATAGAAAAACAAGATATAATGTTTTTGTTATCAAGCTCCAGTTTAGACCTATGTGAATTAATGAAAAGGGTTAACGATGGTGCCCCAAGCAAGGATACATGCGAGGAGAATAATGGAGGACACTTCGGTCCTATGAAAAAGCAATGTGCACTACAAAACAGTACCAGGCAACTCGTTGTGCCCCAGAGTACAGACGAAGTAAGCAGCCTAGCTTTTGTTGATGGAGGTAGATCAAGATGATCCACGAGTCATGCACATGAATAGGTGAGAACCAAAGAGTGATGTTTTGTAGGATGATTTATATTGTTTTTGATTGTTTTTTTTCAGAAACATATTTGAATGTTTTTCAGATTTTTCTAACATATTTGAATGTTTTTGTGATTTTGAAATTTTTCTGAAACTATGTAGAGGAAGACGAGGAAGCATGGATGCCCCTAGTGATAGATGGGATGTACAAGGGCATAAGGCCACGTGAGTATGAGAAAGGTGAAGATGCAAAAATTACCCAGTGATTAGGTGGGAGTATTCAAAGGAAAACTCTTCATAGGTAGAAGCGGGACCCAAGGCCATTATGGATAGGTTCAACATGATGATGAATGTAAACCAATGAAGTGATGGGAATAATCATTGATGCCCCTAGCATAAGTTGGCCTAAAAGCACATGATAGAAAGGAAGGAGAAGATTGTTTTTTGAAAGGGGATAAAGGTGTCTGAAAACATGGTAAAAAAGGTAATCTTATACACATGGATGTTTTGAATGAAGTAGAATAATGATGAATGATATGAATGTAGCTTAGAAGCCTTGTGATGAAGAAGTGATTAGCCAAAAACACAAATCATGAGACAAGATATGGACTAAAGCAAGAGTCTGAACAAGGTCCAAAAAAAGACACTTGGTAACATACTAATCCTGTCTACTCATAGAGATCCAGTGTGTGCATGTGGAATTTAATTACCTCTTGAAGGGAAGATTTAATAGACAACAAGTGAAGACACCCTAGCCAATGTGTAGGAATGATTGATTTTGAAAGTTGATTTTGTGAATGGATGGTGGAAGGATAGCCGTACATTGCTCCGCTGCCAGCCAGGCGTCCATAGCCCCGACACGGAGATGTATTTGATTCTAATCACAACATTGCTCTACTGCCAGTCAGGCATCCATAGCCCCAATAGAGATTATTAGAAATACCCCAAGAGAGAGTTATATATCAATTTTATTTTTCTTTTAGCTTTTAGCTTTTGATTTTTGATTGATTTGATTCTTTTGCTTTCTGAAAACTTATTTCAGCTCTCTTGTTTGACAAGGGGTTAAGAACCACAGATGGCTTGATGAAAGGAGGTGGAAGTGATTGTGATGATGACAATGGCTAGTGTCAACAAATATGTCCAAAAGTTCTTCACAATAAGTTTATTAGATGTTGAATGTGATAGGATCTCTAAGAGGTCAGTCATTCTTTAATTTACCTAGGTGATAAAAGACCAGGGTCAAACAGATACCATAGAGATAAATGTCACAAAATGCGTGTGAAAAGGCTAACCAAAATATCACCGAAGGGATGAAAATGGTAGGAAGACTTGCAGAATAACAGCAAGAAAGGGAAGAAAGAAACATCCATGTGTACGCAATACCTGATTGCAATGTTTGATCTTTGTACCTTTGATTTTTCTTGTGTTTTCTCATATTTTTAATATTTTTGAATTATTTTTTATTTTTATATTTTTGATAGTTTTAAGAAGGTTGGGACAAACAAAGTCACTCTGCGTGGTAAGATCCAACAATGATGTCTGTGACTTCCTTGATAAGGGAGACTAGGCGTGTTTGCTTATCCAAATTCATGTTATCTCAAATCTTGATGATCGTGGTGAGCTCGTACTCAAAAAATGACTGTGATTTATCCTGAAACATGGATTTCTTATGTAGGATATTGAGTTCCCTATCCAGAGGTTTATGCACTTTGTGCCATACTTGATGGTTACGTTGATGTGCGTTCTTGAATCGTGCTTGATTTTTAACCTTAAGATTGTTTGAGTTGTTGGGAGATTTAGAGCTCTTGGAAGTTTTGATCTGAGCTTGATTAATGAACCTGTTTGGGTTTCTTATAAGTTGATGCGTGACTTGTATGATCCTGAGAAGTGGGAGAGGAAAGTGAACATTAAATTTTAGAACTGATGTGAGAAATGACCGTGGGCTTGCCATAACCATTGATAGAAGAAATATGTGATGAATGAAAAGGATACGGTCCAAGAATTGAAGAGGATGGGCTACGAGGAGGTGAGCCACTAATAGAAGATGATGAAGGGCTACCAGGATATGGCCCTAAGATGGAAGAAATTGGGCTACGAGGACATGGCCCAAGAATAGAAGAATATGTCGAAGGGATACTATGGCATGGCCCAAGTATAGATGAGGAGGGACTACTCGAAGGTATCCCATAGATAGAAGAGGATGAAGGGCTACTAGGACGTGGCCAAAGAATAGAAGGGAATGGGCTACCAGGAGGTGACCCACAAGTAGAAAATGGAGGGCTACTCGAGGGTGGCCCAAGTGATAGAAGAAGATGATGGGCTACTCAGCGGTGACCCAAGGTGATATTTTTATTGAGGAATGATGATAGATAAGGAATGATTGGGTAATGAGAAGATAGGCCACAGATAAATGCTAGAACCAACATCT
Source organism: Taxus chinensis (assembly GCA_019776745.2). Lineage (NCBI taxonomy): Eukaryota > Viridiplantae > Streptophyta > Pinopsida > Cupressales > Taxaceae > Taxus > Taxus chinensis. The sequence continues at coordinate 214,984,702 of CM034149.1, forward strand.
CATCATGCTCAGAAGAAGGTGAAGATGGAATGCCAGAAGAAGATTCAATTTCCATGAGCTTAGGATCTTCCTCTATGTTCTGTCAAAAAGGATCAACTTCTTCTTCCCCAATACGTCAGTGTATCGAGTTCTAGAAAGAATCCTTGTTTGCAATCCTCTAGAGGGATATCATCGTGTATTCTGATTGTTCCTTCATTTTGAGAGAAATTAATCAACAGAGGTTTTTATTCTTCGACCATAGGAGGTTGAATAGAAGAAACATGTCCGATAAGGAGGGAAGATTGATTGACAGAAGAAGATGACTCAAGAGAGGAAGTAGGATTAGTGGTAGGCATCTCATGAATGGATGATTTAGATTTGGACCCAGATTTCTTTTCTATAAGACGATGCAATGTAGGAGAGAAAATAGGATCACATAGCCATCTGTTAATTTACGATGTAGGATTTGAAGTTAGATGATTGATTATAGGGAATTAGAGTCATGGAAATCTTCGAATGGAGGAAGAGGTCATTGAGATGACTGATGAAGGAGGTCCTACGAAGAAAGGGAGGACCGTGACTCAAGAACAAAATTAGATGTTCGATTCATGGAACTTAGAGTCACACGAGTCTTCAAAGGAGGAAGACATCATGGAGGTGATTTGGAATAAAGGTCCTGTGAAGGAAGGGAGGACCATGATTCAAGATTTGATCTAGGGGTATCTGAATAATAGTTGGGATCCAAATCTTCAGAAGAAGAGTCAGAATCTGAATGGTAATTTGGATCTGAATCAAAAGAAGAAGAGTGGGGGGAACCTAAATAATAATTTGGATTAGAAGCATCCAAAATATACCACCGACTATGAGTTGAAGGTGGGGAACAGGGTACCTGAATGGGTCCTCTAGCATAAAGAATGAAATGAGGTTTAGTTGTAATGGGAATCTTTTGATTTGAATTGCTAAACCTAGGTTCCATATTGTAGTAAGTGTGAGAAACCGCATGATATTCATTCATTGTTGGCATTGTTTAAGTACAAATGTATCTATCTAGATAGTGTGATGGATCTCCTTCAAAGGGAAGGAAGTGACATGTCGATTCAGGGAAGCATAATGGCAACCAACTAGTCATTTTGTAAGTATGTAGATGCGTGCGTGTTTTTAGAAGAAGGTCTAAGGAAAATAGGACATTGTGATGATGCAATCTCGATGAGATTGAAAATGATTATCTTAGAAAACAATTTTTCCAGATGAATAATCACAAGAAACAATCATGTAAGTGTGAAACACAAAGCCAATCAACAAGGAAATACACCCTATGTAAATGCGTGTGCAAAGTGATAGTTTGATGAAAAGATGATCAACACAATGTCAAGATTTACGTCAAGCTCAAAATGAACAAGGCATAAATATTAACAAAGGGTAGATGTGAATTCCAAATCAAAGGATACAACAACGCGTTCAAAAAACCAATAATGCCAAAATGTTAAAGGGTGAGGATTACAAATGTAAGCCATGTAACCACACCAATTGGACACGTCTATCCAGCCTTAAAAAGAAGCAGATATTAGTGCCAAAGTGGTATTGAAATGATGCAAACACAATAAGCGACACCTTTCAATAATTTGGGAAAATGTTTTGAAATCAAAGTAAGTCAAAGTATATTAAGGATGTGCTAAAATGTGCATAGCATAATGCCACAATGTGGATACTTGGATCACGTTTACAAAAAACACGACATAAGTATCTTAATTGTGTCGAGACAATGTAAAAAAGATAACACATCAACGGGAGATCAAATGATGAATGAATCCGAACTATGATGATGATCCTGAAATCAAGATCAAGTGGCCATCAGAGAAATGAGGACACATCCACACACTTTAGATAATTAACAACTCATCTAAAAACATGGATGAGCGTAAATGAACAAAAAAGTGGCGAACACTATCTATGAGAACACTCCCAAAAGATGCCTTTTGATTGCCCCAAATGGGCAGCAAAAATGCAAAGCTGTAGATCAAAAATATGAAGAAATAAACTAAGTGCCAGTTGGGCAGAGCTTCACCTCGTCTGAAGGCTAGAAAGAAGCTAATCTAAGTGAAAAATTGTATAATTTCCGTGATGAAAGGAACTTAGATCTAACTTAAGTGGATTATTTGCCTTGTTTGGAAAATAAGGTTCTGAATCCAAAAAAGTTATCACTTTGTGATGGCCAAGACACGACAAAGGACTAGTAAAGTGGGCCTCAAGACAAAATGGCTCTCCTTAATAAGATCTCTCAACTAAGTGTTACAAAGCCATCTAAGAGCAGGCACGATCTACCCAAAAAGTTGCAATGACTAATTTTGGAGTATCTCGGATTTTTCCCCTTCAAGTAAAATTGGCACTAAGTGCATCCATCATGTACTCTTCCCAGGGTCATGATATGGACAACTTTGTAACTCTAACTCACAAGGCGTACTAGTCAAGTGGGTAAGTGAGGCACTTCTTGTTTCATCCATGAGGTTACATAACGGTGGACTACTTTAGGGTTCCTATAACCACCCCCATTGTTGTATCTTAAGGCGTTATGCCAAAGGGATTACGTTCCAGTTAAGAAGAGAGGGATGTACCCTTTTCTGAAACTTGCAATATTATGTTTTGAATATGGTGTGTTTTTTTTCTTGCTTAGCTTAAATGTGGTTTTAAGTACCACACCGTTTGGCAAACTGTATAAAACAAATGTATTAGAAGTTTTTGTGTTTTGTTTTTGCTCCTCCTTTCTTTGACAACTCATTAGGTCCTATATGACAACGAGTTTAGTAATTTTCCATTGCAAAAATCATGATATCAAGAATAGGAGTATTTACACTGTTACTTTTGATTCCTAAGATCACCAAAATAGGTGCGAAGGAAGAGCATACGCAGTGTGAAATTTCCTACTAAAATCAGTTTTATGAAAAAATTACATTAAGCGTGCCTTGTTAGAGACAGAGTTCGTTTTTAACCATACTTTGAAATGTTAATCCATTAGGAAGTGTGTGCAAGTGTTTTTTGAAATCAATCCAAGAGGGGTTTGGAAGTGTTTTTCATCCCCAAGATCACCTAGAAGGTGGAGGGAGAGCATACACACTTTGACAAACCTTGCTGAAGCTAAGAAATGAAACACTTAACTACGTTAGTCAAAAATAAAAGACCAAAATAAATCTGTACAAACAATTGAATAGTGCTATAAAAATCTTTCAAAGTGTTAGAATGGCACAATTTTTTTTTTTTTTAGACTTTAAGATAGTTAGAAAATGATTATTTACCTAATAATGTAAACCATAAATTTTTGGTAATTCAAAATCCTAATTTTATGAGCCCATTGTGCAGTTCTCTTTAATACCTTTCCAACACAATGAAAATGGAGTCATTTCAAGTTCAGGAGAAAAAGTTATGGCCTCTAGAAGATTGGTGGTGAATGCAGTTTGACGCATATGCACGCCCTCTACTGACAGGTACGCATCTGTTTTTCAATGGGTATGCATCCTGTACACATGACAGTTTTTACACACCAGAAACATAGTGTACATAAAAAATGACGCAGACGCATCCAGTATGATAGATACGTGCGTTAGAATGATACGGATACGTGCGCAGGTGTTTCAATACACCTAGGTGCATAGAAAATGATAGATACAGTGATGTAGACGCATTTCAGTATGGATATGTGCCCAGTACAATGGAAACATAGTAACAGTGATAGATACGCACCTAGAATGACACAAGATAGACATAGAAAAATGATGGAAACGCACCCAAAATGATACATACTCGCCCCTTTCAATGGATACGTGCGCATAGGTGTTTGTACAAAAAAACAAAGTACACAGTGACAAATAGACGCCCAGAATGATGGATACATGTCCCTTTCAATGGATATGCATCCCTTTGTTAGACACCTACATGCACCTTGTGAAAAACTTGCAAAACTCACGGATTTTTGAAATTTTCAAAAGAAAACAGGTTAGTTGTTAGTCAAAGAAACCTATTTCTAAACCAAACCTGTAAAACGTATATGCAAATGAAGGTTTTTTAGCTAGTGTTAGAAACATAAATGACGAATTAACAACTGATTTGAGCAAAAAAACTTGAAAATGAACTTTGAAAAACCTAAAATACCTCCAATTAATGGACGATGGACATAAGTGTCCCATCGGGCGTGCCAAATGTATTCAATGGAAAGTTGCAAAAGCTATGGAATGAGGATAAATAACTTCAAAGCTTTGCTAACTCATCCAAGCATCATGAGATGAGTGCTATACAAGATAACTTCTACAATAATGAATTGAACTAAAACACTATCATTTTATCTCTAACTAATCTACGATTACTTAAAACATAAATTGAAACTAGTTAAACCTATGAGCAATCAAATTAGATTTGTTTTTTCTTCAATGGAGGTGAACAGGTCTCTCTAAAATGGCTACAAGACCAAGTTAGATACCCTCCTACTAACCTACTATGAAGTTATGGATGCAAGATGGAGGAGCTTCAACAATGGAGGATAGCTAAGATCAAATGCCTATTAACTTAGCTAATGCAAATGAGGTCTAATGCCAATATCTCCAAATGTGAGAGAGATTTGTTATGAAAACAAGGTGTATGATTGGAAGGGAGGGGTGAACCTTCTATTTATAGTTTTCCAAATGGAAGAGTTTGAACTTTGGGTGCATGTGGGACTAAAGCTCTGAAAAACACTTTAGGATTAGATTAGGATAAACATGCTTTAGGATTAGATAAGCTTGGTTTAGGATAGTTAAATAGGGTTTAGGCTAGTTAAACTTTGATTAGCAAGTGATTAGAGACTCTTTGAGAGTTAGGAGGGGTCTAGATAACCAATTGTGACTGATAGATAGCATACAAAGCCAATAGAAGTGGTCTAGAGAGAACTAGGGAAGGTTCTGAATGGTCAAAAGGAGGAATATTTAGCTAATAAGAGAGATATTATCCAAATAAGCTGATTATAGGAGGAGTACGACCATGAGAAGGTGTCATAAAAAATACATCCTCGAATGGAGCCGAAGAAGGGTTGATTAACAAAATATCGTCAATCAGTTGAATTGGAGGAAATGCTAAGTGTAAGCATATTTTAGGTGTCTACACCCACCGCCCCACCGACCCCCAGCTAATCAGAGGCTCCCACGTGGCACCACGCGGCATTGGCGGAGGAGCGGATCCCTTTTTAACTTAGCGCTTCCGAATTTTTTTTGGAAAATTTTCCTAATTTTCTCCACTAGCCCACAACCAATCAGAGCTCAACATGTGGTGCCTTGGGCCTTGGTGGAGGTGTGGACCATTTTGAGCCCTAGAGATTTTCGGCCAAAAAGACATAATGTCTTAAATCGCTCTGACGACCTAATTTTCCACCGGGGTGTTATAAAGATGACACGTGTCCTCTTTGGGCTCGTGGAGGTAAATCGCAATTTTTCCCCAAAGAAGGAAAATTTGCCAAATTTTCTCTTTGCTCCACCGGCCCACGCATGGGAAAATTTTCTTCCCTAGGCCCGCAAGCCTGCTATTGGGAAAATTTTCCTCCCACGGTCCGCCGGCCTATAACTTGAGAAATATGAGGAGTTAGGAGGACTTCTTTATATCATTGGAAAGGTGAGGAAATTTCCTATCCAATGTGAATGTTTTAGGGAAGTTTTGAGAGTGTTACTTCTGAGAAATTCAAGTTGAATCTTTTAATCTAGGTAGAGAGTGGTGTAGTGTGAAATTACCCTCCTAACCTAATTGAACTTTCTAACCCTAAACTTTGACCTTGTGACATTTAATAATTGTTAAAAAAACAAAAATACAATCTAGTAAATTAGTATTGATTTGGAATATTTTTTGTGACAACTACTGTCTTGTAACTTGGTTGAAGACACTTTTATGACAAAAAAATAAAATTTATTCCATAATTTTCCTATCTAATCCTAGGTTGTTCCTTGGGTCTCAAGTGGGTTGTTTTTACGGGCATTACAACATCAACCAAAATAAAGCTAGCCTTTTATTTTATTTAGTCTAGAGGAATACAATACAATTAATTTTTTTTCATATTCTGAAGAGCAAATCCATGTACATATATATAACTTGTGTACCTCTTTGTAAAATTTTGCTTCAACCACAAGCAACCTAAATATAGCATGCTTAAAAATAAGACATGCATATAAATAAGATAAACATAAAAATAACAACTCCTGTCTATTAATAAGACAATGCTATTTTTATCCATGACCATGCTTTCCTCCCAAAATCAAGGAAAAAACAAATTGCCACTTCATCTTGCAGTTAGACTCCACATCTTCAACATTGCTTACAATATCGGAGAGGGGATATCCATAGAGAATAACAGAGGCCACCATGCCTGCAGTTCTTACAACCATTTTCTTATGGGATGCATGGATGCCCACCATGCAAATAGTTGCAATGGTTCCAAACGCCATCAACACTCCTCCCATCATCATTCCCATTCTTCTCTGTCATTTATATCCAATTTCAATGTTAACTAATAAGTTGATTAAGTTAAATTGGTAAAGTAGGGAAATGAATAATAGAATACCAGCTATTTTACCTTGGATTTAGGTGGAGAAAAAAGGAGATAGATGGTGCAGAAGCAACACTCAAGAAGAAGGCCAACAATATTGATAGCAAGGACGAGAGCATTATCCCATCCATTGCTAATCAAGGGAGATCCATACCAGGTGTACACAAGACAGTTGAAGAGACCTATTGCGTAGGGCATCCCTGACATATCTCCGGTGTCCTTTTTATCCACCACTGTCCTAAAGGTACCCCTGCTCAATAAGAAATAAACTTAATAAGTGTTAGCAATATTCACTACAACTAGATAATCCCCTTACAGTTTTATGCTTGTTACATGGCTACTCCATATGTAAGCAAATAAAATGCGCTTCCTGCATCAACATCCACAACCACACTAGTCTGGGAAATATTAGTACTTATGATCCATGTCAAACATTTCAGAATAAAGATTGAATAAGATATAATATAGTGAAATGACCTAAAATGACAACCCCACAACGTACTGATGTGTTCATTATTTCTTCTTTCTTAATGAGAAGAGGATCAAATAATGAGGCTTGTGTTTTGGGTCATCTGATTATGATTATCTCTGTCAGGCGAAAGGCCGTATTTATTTATATGGTTGTTCTATACAAATAAATCTGATTTAAATTTATTTATTTATTTATATGGTTGTTCTATGCATTCCATCATGGAAATTTTACAAGAGCGAGCAACTGCTCGCATAAACTTAGTGGAGTCCGCACTTTCCTCCATAATAATTAATGGTTTTGTATACTTCTATATAAAGTCTTTGCTCAAGGAGAGGGAACAAAGGCTACTGGGTTTTGTAGAGTAATTTTGTTTTATTTTTTGATTATGAGGAATCATTACATTTTTCCATTTGTTAATGTTGTTTATTATTCTCTCTTTAAGGGAGAGGAGTCAGTGGTTGTGTACCTTAAGTTGAGGGGTGTACAACAACCAAATACCATAAAATTTGAAGAAAAAAATACCCTTCAAAAGATTTTGTTATTTTTAATCTAAATATTTTATATTGAGCATTTATATTATGGAAAGTGGTTTTTTAAGGTATTTAAATCAAGTAGTTTCACATACAAAGAAATCTTGGGTGGACCATTTGTAGGGCATTATGTCATGCATTTTTTCCACTTATGTGGCATCATTTGATTGGGTGATTGTTTGATGCAACTCATTTTATTGACTACTTTATTTTTTTAAATTTTAAGTGAGAAATTGACATGTACTAGTGCTTGACTTTACATCTACCCTCACCATTATTGGTCCATGCTCCACGATTGGCTCTTCTCCCTTATTTCACCTAGTAATGACCTGTGGTTGCAACATCTCAACTAAGAAAAATAAGTCGATTCTTTTTTTCCCAAAATTTCATAATAGTTGATTCGTTAGGTCATGAGTATGTTTGTTTTCTTGTCTTTCTTTTACGATAAGAAAAATTCTCGTCTAATTTTCATGATATTTAGAAGTTTTATACACTTCAAATTCATATACTCTTGACCATTATTAATACAAAAAATAAAATAAATGTGGTCTTAAATAAGACTACTAGAAGTAGGATCATGTATCCACAAAAAAATGATTTTGTGCAAAATTTGTGAATTATCAACATCAAATGTAGATTATATAAACATGATGAAGATTTTACACAATTTTATAAAAGTCACATTTAAATATGTGAAATATCTACATTCCTTAATATTCATTGTGGGGAAATGATATTTTATCATGTTTTAACAAATAATTTCCACTTTTTCATAAGAGTTGAATTTAAACATGTGAAATATCTACATTGTTGAAATTTAGTTGTAGAAAATTCACATTTTCTCTTCATAATTTGAAAAATGTTGGACCTTTGAAAATAGAATCATGGATAGTCTATACAACCCAAATATAAACTCACATGATTTGATTTTTTCACACAATTTTTTCTTAAAAAATAAAATATATATAATTTGGATTATTCAAAATAAAGTTAACCTTATTTATTGATAATTTACATTATACAAAATATCATAGTTTAAAATTTTAATCTCATTTTAAAAGTTCAAATAAAAATGAGAAAATAATAAAATCTAACATATTAGATATCTAATATCCACAAAATATTACATATATATATATAATGGATAACTAAGTGTAGCTATTCATTTTAGTTTTTAATAATATACAATACCAAAATATACTATACTCTAGGCTATGGATAATCTACTGTCCTTAATTCAATATCAATAACAATGAGAAAGATAAAAACAATTAAATCATGAATAATATACATCAACAATGTTAGTTTTGATATTGTGTTGTGGATAACTTTGTAATCAACTAAATAAAATTATAAATAATATAAATAATATAAAAAATAAGAAGTAATAATAACATTTTTAATCAATGCACCTATAAATAATCCAAAATTTAAAATACTATTTGGTGATAGTCTACACAATTACAAATAGAATCATATAATCATTTCTCGGATAAAAAGTGAATTATCCACATAAGTGAAGAGCTTCTATGAAATACTATGTATCTATTTCACAATCTTCTAAGATTCAAATTTATGTGTAGCATATCTACATTTTTAAATTTTAACTATGAAAAAATTACATGTTGACCATATATTAGAGAAAACTAAATTCTTTTATTGTGAATATCTTTATTTTGTATTATCTAAAAAATGTAATAATATATGCATTGTGGACAGTTAATACATCACATAAATTTTTATATTATGTATCACAATTCTGTTTAAACTTCTGTACCATTTATATGGTTTAAATTAAAATTATAATTTTTTTATACCAATAAAATATTGATTATTTATTATCTATTATATTTAAAATATAATATAATTGTTATTAATGTACAATAATAAATTTGAATCGTGGATAATACACATTACCAAAATTGTGTTGCAGAAAATTTAATAAATCAACAATAATTTGACTTATTAATATCTTGTACAACAACAATTCATGATTTGACCAATCAAGTCTACCTATATTTTATCAAAAGCATTCGAAAGATACAAAATAAGTTGGTAGAAATACGTATTTGACTATATTTTTAAAATACAAATTTAATATACATCACCATTAGAAATAAGATCATTTATCCGCAATTTATTCTTAAAATAGTTTCTTTGTGGATAAAATTTCATTGGGCAACACGAAATGATTAGATTCTATTAAATATAATGTATATATTCAATTTTTTTTTTTTAAAATTTAAACTTATAACATTTTTAAAATTTAAAATTTTCATACTCGAAATAAAATATTTGTAATTGTGTTTTAAATAACAATGTATCGAAAGTAAAGTTAGAAAGAGTCTATAAAACCTAAATAAATGAATTATGTTTTTAAGCGTCTAATGTTGTTTTGCAAACAACATACATGATTAAAATTGAAGTTTTAATTATTCATAATATATAAAAATATATATGTTGTGGACAATTAAGTACACAAAAGTGTAGTAGTTTACAATTTACATTATACAATGTATCACAATTGTAATATTTCTCACCATTATATAAAATTTGAAAAAAATGTATTAAATAGTTTATGCCACTAAATGTTTTATTGTTTACTGTCCAAATTTTTTAAAAAAAATTTTTTGTGGAAATTTTACCATACTAATTAACTCTAATTTAGGTACTCTAAATTATCTCATCAAAAAACTACTCATCTCATAGCCTGACAACTATAATGTTAGTTGGAGGTCTATTTCCATTCTAGAATCACACATTTTGACATAAGAATTTTTTATCAAGAGTAAATATTTTTTGGCTGGTATCCTACCCAGATACAAAAAAGGCCATTGCACAGATAAACAATGAAGACCAAAGCACCAAAACAAGACTCGAGAGAAAACCTATCAACAAACAACATGAAATCAATGTGAAGTCAACAAAAAAGTTAGCACAATGTCAACACAACATCACAATTGAGATACAAAAGCACTAACCGCTAAAACACGGAAAAACCACAACACAAACATTGCACAACAACAATGTGTAACACTCACATTTTTCTCAACAAGTAAACATGATAAACCCGATAGTAAACATGTAAAATTATGGAATAATTTTTTTTAAAGGATAAGGCATAGGCCAAGCTTTAATTAAATCCCAATTATAAATTTTACACACTAACACAACATTAAGATAAAGTCCACCATTAGTTAATATTGATCCAACCCCCATTAAAAATATCACATTTTTATAATTTTCCTTTGAAGGGTGGCGACGGTAAACATCCATTGGGTTTTAATTTAATTTTCAAGTTATAATATTCTAAGGCAGTCGGAATAAATAACGACTAATTAAAATTGCCTCAATTTCCAAAATCAAATCACGATTTAAATTCTCCTACTAATCTTCAATATTTCGTTTAATATTTCTCAACTACTTTTTCATTTCTTAACTCCATTAATCCCTTTTTAAATTAATTTATTTAAGGTCCAAAATCAATTTTAAATTAAATTAGAGAAGGATAATAATCCTATAATGTTAAAAACATGCACATTATTGTAAGTTCATTATTCCAAGAGGACAAGGTGCACAACTTAGTCTAACTCCTTAGGTCCCCCCTTAAAACATTACACACACCTTATGATTATTTCTTTCCCACCTAAATACCCCATCACTTAAGTGATGTAGGGTCAAATTTTGGCCATTAGATTGATTCTATTGTAGCCCTTAGATTTAGGGTAGACTAAAGAAACCCTAAATATCCTTATGGGTTATCTTATACTCATTTTTTAACCTATTCTCTCATTTTCTCTTGTTTGTTTTGCAGGTTAAGGAAGAGGGCAAGAGGATGAAGCCATGGAAGGAAGCTCAAACTCTTGAATGAATACTCACAAGAAGAGTGACAGTTTCAACATCCCTCTCCTAGGGTTTGCTTATCCTATAAATGTCATTTTACTTATTGTTTGCATCCCATTCGAAAAGGATTACCCAAATCTGGTTGTGGGTATTTGCCCAATTTATTTTTGATATTTATGTTATAAATATGCATATATAAACATTGTATAATTATTATATAAAAAATTACACACACACACAAGATTTTAAGAAAAGAAGAGATTAAATGAAAATGCGGGTTGGAGGTAAAACACAGGCCACAAGAGTTGAATGGCTGCTTACATTGTTTGAATGGTTAAAATTTTTTGGGGGGTAGGTCTAGTGTTGTGGGGGGAGGGGCACCGAACCCACCCCCATATCTTATATTAAAATAAGGGTTGGGGATGGGGTCGGTGCCCCTCCCCCAACCTTTTAATTAAACAATGCTATGTTCCCTAAGGCCATGACCACTTGGCCGACAATGTTTATTTTTTTATTTTTAAATAAAACAATTATTCCCCCCACATACTTAGCTAATTCAAATGACTAAAACGAATCATATATATAACTTTAAATTATTTGAATATATTAATAAGTATATATTTATACTTATATATATTGGTATTTGTTAATATTAGGTAAGTTATAATATTTATTAATAATATGACTTTACTAATTTCTAATCATGCTATTTATACAATAATAATATAAATTTTGAAAATAATCAAGTATATTATTAATATATAGCAATTATATATTAATAATATAGATTTATTTATTAATTAAGTTTCTCATTAAATAGGAAATTGCAAATAGTATGGAAGAATAAATGTTACACTTGTGAAATTTATATGGATATACATTTGCTTGCACACAAGTAATTATAGTATTGAAATTGGTGAATTTAACAAGTTTAACAAGTTATCCCTTTCAAGTTTATTTATATGACTATTTAAAGGGGGTAATTTTAATTGTGATTTCCTCATTTACTTTAGGACAATTTCCATTGCAATAAGGAAAAATTATATTGTAAAATCAATTCTAATTACTCCTTCTAGTACATCATTTGAATAGGAAACCTATAACATACTTAGATACAATTTTATCTCAATCAAGGAGGATTTCCAATAATGTAAAAATGATCAACACTCACTTTCACCCAATAACATTAATCTCTTTAAGAATACCCAGATTTACAATGTAACTCCTAAACACAAATTTTGATTTTTGAGAGCTTAATTTTCATTACCAAGTTGACATTCATATAAAGTAGTGTAACTCACAATAAACCATTTACAAGGATCTAACCAATGAATAATATTACATTCAATATACTATTGGTACAATTTACGAGTAGTAGAATCATAATAGCACTAATTACAACTCCACATGCGTTTCTCCAACAAGAGCACTTCAACCATTGAGTTCACCATCTTCATCAAGCCATGCACACAACAAAATGGGAGAGTAGGAAACACTCTCCACCTAACCAATTATTCCAATGAGGGAGAGAATCCTTCTTTCTCATCGGCCCCTGAGCCCCAAAAAGAAAGCAACAAGGGGTATACAACAACCATTGGAAACTCTAAATGGCTTCCAAAAACACATTTAATCAAGACACTCAACACAATGTCACATTTCCAAAATTACCACAAAACCAACAAGTTTCCAAACACAAATGCTTCATAGTAAAGCCAAGGATGAGAAAGGAACACGAGGCTTCTTCTTATGCCTCCCAAGGGTTTGGGTGTCCACCTTTGACCCTCTAAGATCTCCATCACAATACCTACAACAACTCTTATGCCTCCCTCCAAGAAGATAAACAACTCTTATGCCTCCCTTAAGAAATAAATTACCACTCTTATGCCTCTCTCAAGAAAATAACAAGATAAACACAATCTTACTTATTAATAAGGTGGACATCTCAACCCAACTCCATCTTAAAATACCCAATAACATTACTCTTATGCCTCCCACAAATTTTACCCCCATTTTCATTTCTCCCACAACCTATGGATCAAATCTATTTCCCACAATCATGAGCAATAAATCAATCATCATCCACAGATATGGGCACAACAAAATAGCAAGGTAAAAACAAGAGAGAAGATCTAACTTTCAAATGAAGAGGATAAAAAAAAAAGGTTCCAAGCCTTCCAAACTCCTAAGCAAGCACCATTGTAATGCCCATAAATTTTCACAGATGAAAACCAAAACCAAACAAAGGTTATAATAGAAAAATTATGGAATAATTTTTTTTAAAGGAAACGAAGGCGATGATAAGATTAACCTTAGGTTTCAAATGGTCATCACAAAATTCCCTAAATAATATTATTAAATAAAATAATGGATTTAATTCTATAGTTAGGTTTAAAATGTTTCTTCAATTAAACCTAAATTAATTTAATTCATAGGTTTCTAAGGTCATGCAATAGTTTAATAATTATAGACCAAGTCTAAAACACCCTTTTCATTTACACAAGGCTAATTATTTAATTCTCTAGGATAAAAGTAGTCTAAACTAATAAGGGAAGAGTTCATTTAAATTAAATCAAAATAAAAAATAATAAATTAATTACTTTCAAACCACACAAGCGGCCTCATTCAAAAGAAGACCCATGTGATCAAATGATGATCTCACCTACTTTCACCTAACATTTGTAGGAGACATTTTGGGCCATTGGATGAATCCAATCTAGGCCATTGGATGAAGGGATTTCAAATCAACCATAAAATCTCTAAGGAATACATTTATCTATTTCTTTTACTCATTTCTTCAGTTTGGTTTTGCAGGTTAAGGGAAAATGGAAGAGGAGGAAGCCATAGGAGAGGAGGGGAAAACTTGGGATGGAATATACACAACCCAACTCTATCTTATTTTATTTTATTTTCTATATCTATTCTACCCTATTCAAGGGTTTGTAATTTCATAATTTATTATAAGTTTATTTCAATAAAAAACCCATTTGGGTATGTGGCTTTAGTCCAAAATAAAATCTTAAATTTTCTATTTGTTGATAGTCTATTTCAATGTATTTGTCCAATAGATCTAGGTTTTATCTTTTTGTAATATATACACTTGTATTATTATCATTTATTTTGCTATAAAAAAATACATTTCCAAATGTATATATAATGTTGTTTATTGGAGACATGACCATGACCAAGAATAAAATACAGAGTGCAATTATCTTTGGTTGGGTCGCTTGCTTTATGGCACAGTTATAAAACAATGTGGAAAAGGCTTTGGTGGGGAGAGGATTTCTGATCCCATCCCTCATCCCATATTCAAATGGGGTGGGGAGTGGGGTTGTCGACCCTCCCCCAAATTTTTTTAAAACAAACAACCTACCCCCACAGTCGCGGCCCTAACCGCATTCAATCCTAAGAAAAAAATTCTTACAAAGTTTTATTTATTTTGAATATTCTTTTAATAATAATCTTAGTTATAATGTAATTAGTAATCATAATAATACTAATATTATTATTATTATTAATAACTATGTATTAATAATAGTAGTAAGAATTATATATATATAATTTTTTATTTTTTTTGTGTTTGAGGCCAATAGTAGTCTAATATATAAATAAGGAAGCATTGCAAAAATATACTTATAAATTTAATTTAACCAAGGCTACAATTAAGTATCAATGTGAATACACACACACACACACACACACACACACACACACACACACATACATACATATACATATATACATATGCATATGCATATATACATATATATACATATATAGATACATACACACACACACACACACACACACACACACACACACACACACACATATACATATCTACACACACACACACACACACACACACACACACACACACACACACACACACATATATATATATGTATGTATGTATATATACATACATACATATACATATACATACATACACA
The DNA here is from genome assembly GCA_019776745.2 of Taxus chinensis. Taxonomy (NCBI): domain Eukaryota; kingdom Viridiplantae; phylum Streptophyta; class Pinopsida; order Cupressales; family Taxaceae; genus Taxus; species Taxus chinensis. Next base: position 215,000,029 of record CM034149.1, read on the forward strand.
CACACACACACACACATATACATATACATAGACATAGACACACACACACACACACACACACACACACACATATACATATCCACACACACACATATGTATATATGTATATGTATACATGTGTGTGTGTGTGTGTGTGTGTGTGTGTGTGTGTGTGTGTGTGTGTGCGTGCATACATACATATGTATGTATGTATGTATGTATGTATATATATATATATATATATATATATATATATATATATATATACATACATACATACATACATACATACATACATACATACATACATACATACATACATACATACATACATATGTATGTGTGTGTGTGTGTGTGTGTGTGTGTGTGTGTGTTTGTGTGTTTGTGTGTGTGTGTGTGTGTACACACACACACACTTTTGTTTTTTCAAACCCGCCCAATGTTTAAGTTAAGCTACTTATAAGTTCTCTTTCACAATTTAGGAAACAAAGTGATAATAGGAGAAAAGCTTTCATTCAATCTTATGATTTTAAAAACTATTTCCTTCAACTAGTTTCATAATACATTTATAATTTAGGCCCTTTAATTAAATCTCTTGTAAGGTAACAAAATAACCATTCCATTTCACAAGCAAGAGCAACCAAAAAAATACTTGTTTCTTTCAAAATGGAGTCTAACAAATTTACAATATTTTTAGAAATGAAAGTACATCATATTTGAGAAACAAACTAAACTATTTAAATAAAAAGGAAGCATATCCATTCCAACTCTATTTAATTTTTTTTTTCCTTTCACCAAGACAAATAATACTTGATAATTCCTCTTCACCAAACTAACCCATTTGAAAATATAAGTCTATAAACAAGCACCTCTTAAGGAGAGTTCACACTATAAAAGGGTTTCCAAGTATTACAACAAATTTCTCCCAAGCTTAAAAATTACAAACATCCACTCAAGTGGGGATAAAAAAAATGAACAAATTACAACAAGGCTATCAACAAGAAAAACTTCAAGTATTCAATAAGCATGTCCTCTTCACATTGGTAGCTCCAAAACTTGATTTCTTCAAACATCATAATGGAATCACAAAACAAGGAAGGGGGAGTAGGCAACGCTCTTCGCCCAACCTTAAATACATTAAGGGGAGAAGCCATCCCCTTAATGGCCCCCAAGCCCCAACCAAGGAACCATGAGGAGCATTGAGCAAAAATGACAACTTCCAAAAAGTGGCTTCACAACAAACATGCATACAAGACATTCAACTCAACTAAGACAACATATCCAAAAAATTTGCACATTCACAACAATATGTAAAGGTTTGAAGATCAAACCCAATAGAGCAATGGTTATGGGAGACCACCTCCTTATGCCTCCCAAGTGAAGTGGGAGTCTTACCCTAAGCGTCCAAGTGCAAAAAATAATCACACAAACTCCTTATATCTCCCTTGCAAGGATGCAACAAAACCATGATTTCCTTTTCACTCCACATAGGTAAGACTCCCATTCACACTCCCACAAATTACATGCCTCCCAAGTGAAGTGGGAGTCTTACCCTAAGCGTCCAAGTGCAAAAAATAATCACACAAACTCCTTATATCTCCCTTGCAAGGATGCAACAAAACCATGATTTCCTTTTCACTCCACATAGGTAAGACTCCCATTCACACTCCCACAAATTACATGCCTCACATAAACTCCATTTTCCCTCCGTAATGGTCCCATAAACCCTTCTCCAATACCTACCTAAGGCCTACTACCCAACCAACACACAAATATCTTGAGAAGACAAAACAAATGATTTTACAAGCATAACCTTGCATGCAAATAACCAAAATAACATAATGAAAAAAGTGGAGAGCCTACCTCTCCATCAAGTTCCAAGAAAATTCCACAAGCCTCTTCAAAGCCAAGCCAAGTGATTTCCAAGCACTCTAAAAAGCTCCAATTCCAAAAGTGCACAAGAAGAGAAAGAACAAGTAACCCACATTCTAACAAAAAATCACCAATAAATAGAAATGGAATGTGAGGATGATGAGGTGGATCCATGTAGGATGCCACTTCATGATTCCTCCATCCCCACACTCAAGTCAACACACCAAGACCAAGAAAAATCAATTCACATGTAATGACTATGACAACCCACATGGCCAAAAATTTGCACACCATGCTTTCAAAGGACATAATAAATTAGGGTAGAGAGAAAGTGTAATAATTTTCCTTCTTTTACACTAAAAAATGGAAAAATAAGTTAAAATATAAGCTTTCCAACCCATTGGTAGGGTTGTTGGGTCAATTTAAGAGACATGAGACAAGCCTTGCTTGTCCCACAAGCCTCCAAAAATGCCGCCCAAGTCAAAATATGAATTTTAAACTTGGGGTGAAGTAAAACACTCCCAAATCAACATACATTTTTACTTACACAAGGACTACCAAATCTCATCATAACTACTTGTCACATCTCTAATTTGGTTAACTAAAACAAAAAGGGTTAATTCTAATAAACACACATCTACACATGCTAATAAATTAACAAAATTCTAAATTTAAAAATACACAAAGCATAATAAGCACACAAAAAAATTAAAGAAAATGACACAATTCATCCTATGGCCACACATGTGAAGTCACCCCCCCATGGAAGACCTCCAAACAAGACATGAAAACACATACTAACAACATTACACAAGTTGTCAAATTTGTCCTCGTTGCTCAACACCCGACATCCTTCCGTGTTTGGTTCCCTATCCCTTTTGATGTCTGTGTTAAAATTCTTGCACACAAAAAAATACCTCTCTGCCATATTAACAATATCGATATATATATATATATATATATATATATATATATATATATATAAACTCAATATTCAGCATTTGATATTAGTAATTATATTATCCCTCAATATACCAAAATCTAACCCTGACATCCATGAGATTACAATTATATTCCAAAATCCCAAAATATAACATGTCAGTATAAAATCCACATCATGAAAATCAACATATATCAAACTGTCTAACATAACTATCTAGTGCATCATAATAAAACGTAAACATCATAATGTCTATAATCCAAATATCAATATAATTTATCATCTACTGATTAATGTATCATAATCAAGATGTCTAAATATTAGTCTAATAGTATCAATATAAGGATGAAACAATGTCGAAGAGGAGTGGGCACTACATCCCCCTCCTCTTAGACTCGAATTCCTCCTGGAATTTGCTGGAATAGATGAAGAAACTGAGCTCACAAAATAGTGGCATCCTCCCATGTTGCTATAGTCTCATTGTACCTATCCTAGTGGAGCCACACCTAGTCAATCTCGTGGCCTCGAAGGCTTAGGGTCATGTGCTTTATGATGCAAATGGGCTCTACTGACACATGGCTCTACTCTTGTACCTTAAATGTGGTCCAATCCAAAATATGAGAGGGATATGGAATATATCTACTAGGTATAGATACATGAAATACATCATGCACGTGAGATAAGCTGGGTGGAAATGCTAGACGATACGCCAAGGGACCGATACACTCCAAGATCTTGAAGGGACCCAAGAATCTAGGAGATAACTTAGATCCTATTTCATAATGGATAACATCTTCATGCCCACCTCAAAACTACGATATGTCGTCCTTAGATATACATACTTATTTTTCCTATCATGAGCCTCCTGAAGCCTTTGATGAATCAAGACAGCTTGCTACTCCATATCCTATACCAAACCTGGCCCAATAGAAACCCTATCCTCCAATCTATCCCAACTCAAAGGTGTCATGCACTCTCTGCCATACAATGCCTAAAAAGGAGCCATTCCAATCGAACTCTGAAAACTATTGCTGTAAGAAAACTCTACCAAATTTAGATACTCATCCCACCTAGTCTGATGCTCCATGATATACATCCACAACATATCCTCCAAGATATGATTCAATCGCTCTATTTATCCATCTTTCTCTTGATGACAGGTTATGCTGAATTTGATGCTCATACCAAGAACCTGATGCATGGTAGTCTAGAAGTGAGAAGTGTATAAGGGATCGTAGTCACAAATGATCTTCCATGAAATCCCATGCAGTCTAAAAATCTCATCAAGATATACTTTTACTACTACACTAGCTATATAGGTGGTCTTCACCAGAGAAAAATGAGCCACTTTCATCAATTTATCCATCATGACCATGATGATGTCGTGGTGGTATCTTGACGTTGGTATCCCTACAATGAAATCCATGAAAATGGTGTCCCTTTTCCACTCTAGTATGGCATGCAGGTAGAGAAGGCTAGTTGGATGCTGATGCTCATACTTCACCCTCTGACACTCTAAAAATCATTACACAAACTGAGCTATATATCTCCGTAGAATTCTCCAATGATAAAATTGTTTCAATGTGGCATGCATCTTCTTTACCCTTGGATGGGTTGAATAAGGTGCATGATGAGCATTTGCCAAAATATACTATCTTAAACCTCCATCTCTAGGAGCATATATTTGACCTCTGTGTCCAAGAAGACCATCTGCCTCTAATGAAAAACCATCAAAATTCCCCTCAAGGGGTATCTGAGACTCAATATCTAATCTGGCTGTAAGGTTGAAACTTTCGTGAGGAAGCTATAGCAAAATCTTGCTTTACAAATATATACCGCTGAAGTAGCCATAACCACATGTCTCCATCTACTTAGGGCATCTGCAACCACATTCTCCTTCCCCTTCACATGCTCTGTCTCCATGTCATACTCACAAAAAAACTCCATCTAATGCCACTGACGAGCATTGAGATTAGGTTGCATGAAGAGCTGGCAAAGACTCAAGTGATTAGTCCTGAGTATAAATATCTGGAAAAGAAGGAGGTGTCTTCATCAAACCAAGGCATGAACAACTACCGCAAGCTCAAGGTCATGAGTCGGATAATTGAGCTCATAATCCTTGAGTTTGCGAGACTCAAAAGCTACAACATGGTCTTCCCTCATCAACACACCTCCTAATCTTTCCAAAGAAGCATATGTGAAAATAAAGAACTCACCCTGAGGGTTTGGCACTGTAAGAATAGGTGTTATCGTAAGAAATTCCTTCACTATCTTGAATGCCTGCTCACATTTATCTGACCAGATGAACTTATTCCCTTTTCGGTGAAAGTAAGTGATGTGGTGCGCAACCTGAGAGAAATCCTGAACAAATATCTTATAGTATCTTGCTAACCCCATAAAACTACGCACCTCAGTGACACTAGTAGGTATGGGCCCGTCCATAATGGCTCTAATCTTGGAAGGATCGACTATGATACCTTCCCTAGAAATGATGTGGCCCAAATACTACACCTTTGATTGAAAGAACACACAGTTCTCCAGGTTCCTGTAAAGCTGTTGTTAGTGCAAAATCACAACACCCCCCGAATGGCCTTAAATTTGAGTTGTTTGTATTACTCTGGAGGTACAATGTGCTAGGCCCTTCAGTATTTACGGCAGGGAGACCCATATTTTCCTATAACAGTTGCTAATTTCAAAATGAAGTAAATGTAGAGCAGATCAAATTAGGTTTTAAGGGAGTCCATTTCTAAGGGCAGGTGAAAGCCCCAGGTCAATACAATTTTATACTCTTAGAAATCTCATCTTCAAGATTTTCCTACGAAAATTAAGAGTGTGGATAACAAGGCAGGCTCAAGGTCCTAGGTGCAAGCAATCGGGGAGAATTTTCAAGCAAAATATCAGTATCAGGCTATCATTCTTGACTCCATGCCCAATGGATGCAACAAGGCAATTGGTCTCTTCATCTAGTAGGTAGATGTCCCTGTGAGTCACCAAATTGTTATCCAATTTTTCCCCTCAGGTAAAATTAATCAAACACGACCTTGCACAGGAGATAATAAAATATTCGGTTCAGTCCTATGAGCTCACATTTGATCCCAAATCAAGGGGCAAAAAAACTTGATAATGAAGGAGCAAGGTCGGCAATGAGGTCAACAATGTTAAAGAAAACCAAAGGCTCAACAAAAAATTTTGGAGAAAGGGCTTGAATTTTTCAGACTTCACATACGAGTCAACTCGGGGCAGAGAAACAAACTCGTGGAAGACACAACATGTCATCTTGGCGCAATTCCAAAAGGTGGTTCCCAAACAAGCGCAGGCTTGCCACGTGGCCAAAATTATGAAAAGAGGCAGAGCCGGCCGTTGAATTGGCTAAGTAAAAAAGAACCTGTGGAATCCTCCACGTGTCTAATCAACACACCTTCAAAGGTCAAGCCAAAAAGGTGGTCCCTAAACAAGCGTAAGCTCGCCATGTGGCCAGAAGTCCAAAGAGGGGCAAAGCCAGCCGTTGAATTTGCTAAGTAAAGAAGGACCAGCAAAAACCTCCATGTATCAGCTTGGCATAACTTCAGAGGTAAAATCTAGAGGCAGGTCCCAAATGATTACTAGCCCTCCATGTGATCATAGTCTGAAAAAGGGACATCGGTCATTGAAAAATCCAAGCATTGGTAGGAGCCTCCACATGTCTCTTTGGAGCTCCTTCAAGGGTCGAATCTGGAGGCGGTCTCTAAATGAGCCCCAACCTGCCACATAGTTAGGGTGTGAAATTTTTTTCACCAGCCATTGAAAATTCCAAGCTTGGGACAGGCCAATGGAAGCCTCCATGCATCAGCTAGGTGCAACTTCAGGGGCATGATACAAGGGGAGTCTCTAAATGAGCGCTGGTCCACCACATGTCTCAGGTTAGGAATTATGTCTCTGTCAATAAGAGAGGCTTAGGAAGAACACAAAAGAAATAGAGTAGGCCCATAGACGATGCCACATGTCAGTTCGGTATAACTTTAGGAGTGAAAAAAGGGGGCAAAATCTTAAGATGTGCGGGGTTGCCACATGGATCTTGCATGATTAGACTCCAAGCCTAAAACACCTTTAGGTAGCCATATCTTTTGAATGGAAGCTCAAGATTGAGTGGGAGGGGAATTTTTGGAAAGCTCGCGGCACCTACTACTCACCTACCACCATTAATGAAGAATGGTAAATTTAGTCCTCCATTTTCGAGGCTATCAAGTCTCCCACCTGCCACCATGATAAAGAATGAGCCTCCTTTCTTGCCCAGCAAGGAACAACACATGGGGGCATGGGTTTTGTAGTAAATACCATCATTGTTGCAGGTGGATTTCAAAGCTTCTTTAGGGGTGGTTGAAGCAGGATTCAAATTTTCCCTCTCTCCTTCTCTCATTCTTCCATATATTGTAAAGGAGGGGCATATTTCTAGAGGTTGGTCATCTTTTCTCTCTTGCCCCCCTATCTCTTTCTCCCCTCGGGTTGAATGTGGGGTTTAAGCCTCCTCTCATGGCTCTGTAACAGTGTTTTATTGCCTCTTTCCCATTGATGATGTACTATGTGAACTCATGGAGCAATAAAATATGTTTTGTGATGTATTTTTTCCATCCTTCCTTATTTTGTTGTCTCTTCTTTCCTCTCATCATTGCAGGGTATAGTGTGCATACTTCTGATGTCTATTGTAGGTTCTGAGAGCCATGTTTAATGGGTTTTGAAGTGGTGTTCTGTGTGAACTCTATCTTTGGTCTGTGATGCATCTTGTCCATTCTCTCCATTGCTCACCTCTCTCCATTTTAACAGTTGAATTATTGGCAAACAACCCTCCTTTTCTAGTATATCACAATGGTTAGTGTAGGATTTATTTATCAAGTTTCCTCTCTTATTTCCCCCCTATGAATGTTACATTAGGATTAGACAGTTATGCCTAAATTAAGAGTATATTTTGGCAGGTAGTTTAGGAGTAAGAACCATATTTCTTTGGATGGTTATTTCAAGCCCAAAAGTCCCACAACTTGAGAGATAACCCAATGTTACCCAAAAGTAGGGAGCCATAAACAAAAATCCTAGGGTGCTAATTTTTGGCTCTAACAAGAACCACAAAGGCATGTGTAGACACCAAATCTAGGTCACACTCCTCTTTGTCCCCTTTAATTAATCAACATAATGTATTCACCTAACCATAAACCCTTACCCCACATTCATATTAATTTAATTAATTACAATCAGATCAATGTTCATCCTCACATTATTAATTAACTTAATTACTTTAATTAAGTTAATTTACACCTCACCTAGCCACATCACCTAGATACCTCACCATGGACTTATTCCTAGCCTGGTAATTAACTAAGATTAAGTCTCTACTTATCTTAAACAGTTGGGACTCTTTCAAACCCTACAATTAAAGTCCTATTCCTTCTCTAGCAACACTCTCACTTATCTAAGCATCAGCCCTCACTTGAGACCTGAATTAGCGATCAATATCACACCAAACATAGTAAAGATCAGGATATTTTTGGTAATTTTGACTAATTCACCCTAACCGATGCCATTTTATCCTCGGCTTACGTCGGTACCCTAAACCATCATCGGTTCCTTTATATACAATTTTACAACTCTTTACATGGGTTGGTCATTCAGGTTTAGGAATTCTATTGCAATCAAACATGAGTCTCAAAGCCATTCCTACATTAAAATGATGATGACACACCACCATAGTGTAGCACAAGCAACAGGTTCTATTCCAGAGTGTTGGAGTATCCACGAGAGCACACGGGTTACACTGACATGGCACTGAACTAGCCATCACCTTTCCTATCAACCACCAGCCACCTTCATTCACGATATATTTATAGTAACAAGTAACGTTGTTTTCATCATATGTGCTTACTTTACTATAGATATTTTACTTATTTCAGTATTTCCATTTATTTTATTACCCAAATATCTCCATCTTCCCACCAATCCACCTACCCAACCATTTCAAGTTTTTCCACCTTTCTTAACCTCTAGCAATCTACATTCCTGAGTCTTCTGTAGCCATATTATCCATGCCTAACAACACCTTCCTCACTCTCATATGCAACCCAAGAGATGGGATACGAAAATACATTTTTAGTGGTAAATCCTATCACCCATTTACCCTATTGATTTCAGTTTACCTTACAACCATCAGATCTTGGCATCTATGTACCCGGCATTTGTCATCCCAACTGATATTGGTCTCTGTGTCATAATTGCACGCTCAGACTAGCAAAGCCTTCTATTTAACCAAAACCAACCCAAACCTCATCTAATGATTCCTAAGTCAAATAAAATAGGGATAGAAATACCACCAATGCTACTTGTGTCTCTATCATTAGAATTAGTGCTCTATTTCGTGGTTCTTAAATCTAGCATATATATTGGCTCCTAGCCATGTCACCAATAGTAGGCTCAGAAATAGGTTCCTTACGTTGATTAACAGGGTTAGATTGGCACTCTATCCAATGATGTCATGGTTCGTTAGCATCCATCACAAGTAGGCAGTCCTCTCCATTATATGCTATTTAATCTCTTTTCACCGAAGGTGGTCTTGTTGTATTTACAGGTAGTCCTTGACAAAAAGGACATTGACTCTACGATAGATCTTGGATAACATCAACAACGTGCACAGTTATGGGACCTTCCACATTCACTTCACAGGTATTCCTCCTTAACCACTTAGCTTCTATCTGTTTCATCCTAGCATAGAGGTCCCATGCTTACACCCTCTCTGAGTGAATCATGCACTGGTGTGGAGGTTGAAAGGGAAGCTGAGCTGTTGCTCGATGGGACCCATTTGGGTTCTTTGCAGGTTCATTCTTAGGAAGAATCATACACTAAAAGTGTTTATTTATTTATGAAAGGAGAGTCAGAGATGATTAAATCTTCTCCCTTGGAAACTATTGTATGCGTCTTCTCACTCTGTACATGTGTCTCATTAAAACCTGTAATTTTGATCTAAAAAGGCACTTCTTCATTACCTTTGATAATGTGTATTAGTGAAATACATACCCAATTTCCTAATTCATTAGGATCCTCATGAACATTGTGGATTTGGGTTTAAAATATGTGCATCATCATTGCATGTATGTGCATACATAGCTCAAGTAAATCTGTGAAACCACCTCATGTTGGAAGTACATACCATCAAGCTGATGGTTGAAAAATTGAATGGTAGCTCAGTTCGATTTTACAAATGAACTCTCTCTGGAAATATACTAAACTCACTAAAACTCAAACTACAAGAGCTTAAACAAAATGACTTCCCAGAAGAATGTCAATGATGAGAGGCTTTGCTACTCCTGGGTCCTCCACCATAGTTTTATGGCTCCATCTCTCATAATATCAAATGAGACTTGTTGATGATCATCCTTGGCAAGGGACCATTAGATTTGTAGGAAACCTTAGGTCAAGTTAACCATGCATGCCCTAAGTTGGCTTCAAAATTAAAGAAGTTGTTCCTCTCTATAGTGAAAATGAGGGTCAAAAAGCTTTAGTATCTCAAAACATAAAAAGTGCTAACGGCAGGTGAATGCGATGACCCTCAAGCCTCTTAACTACTCAATCAATCGAGCCTACGCAACTGTCTGAAGAAGGCATCACATTTGAATCTCTACCTCCATAAAATGGGTAGATGAAATGTCTAACACATGCCATGTGGGAAGATCACACAGAACACTACCTCAAACTACTGATGTGAAGGGCACAAATTCTACGATACTAATAACATTATGCTAGATGTGCAGTTTCTAATGTGAAAATAAAGGCAATCAATAGACAAAACAGATATGCAAAGGATGGCAGGGGTTTTCTGTAATATCTGAGGTACAAGGAATATTATATTAATCTAAAAAATAGGTATAGATTGCTATGTAAAACCCAGGAAGAAGGCCAGAGCTCCAGGCCTCCTGTATTTTACCAAAGAGCGAGACTAAGACAGAGTCATCTAAGCTTTTACTTTCTCAGTTTTCTAAAAATTTTCATATTTTTAAACATCTTGATTACAATAGTTAGTGAGGAGGGGGATTTAATAAGCGCATCCTTTAAATTTGTTTCCCGTGTCCTTTCATAATTATGTCCTAAATGTGAACGTCCAAGTGTTGGAACATATTTTTCGATACCATATTTCTCATACTTTCCACATTATTTTGCCCATGAAAACCCAAAACAAAGTGATAATCCATGTTTGGGATAATGCATTTTTAAGCGTATCCTAAGGTTAGACCTTAGGTTTCAGATGGTCACCTTTCACAGGAACATCCCTTCAAATAATATTATTACATAACTAGATCTCTTGATTTTGTCTATAGTTCTCGGGTTTAAAATGATTTAAGTGATGCAATTTTGTTCTAAATTAATTTGGAACGAATTGAATGCAGGTTTCTAATTGAGTCATTCGTATAGTTCACAATCTATAAGCCATGGGACTACATGTAAACTCCGTTTTGAAGTTACATAAGCTAATTGAACCTTAGATTCTCTGGTCTTTTGAAAAATATCTAAATTTAACTTGAGGAATGAGTCTCATATTTAACTTAACAAATACATGGTAATTATCACATTACTTTTGACCCGCTTCACAACTTGGAGTCCATTCAAAAGATCCACATGGAAGTGATCAAACGATATCTCACCTAAGATTACCAACTTTTATTTAGGACATTTTTTAGGAATTCGATGTACCAATTCTTGGCATCATGGATGAAGGGAACACCATTTTCAACCCTGGGAAAGTCTAAGCACATTTATTCACTTATAATGTGACTCAAACCCCTTTCGGTTTTGCAGGACCCTGAGGAAGTTGGAATCCACAGGAAACCATGCGGAGAGGAGGTCTAAGACTTGGGAATGATCCCTCAATCTATTTTTCTGAAGTTATTATATTAACCATTCTAACCTACCCAGAGGGTTATGAAATCTATGTTCACACCAATGTTTTTTAATATAGGAATCCTCGCATTTGGTTTTGTTTTTTTGCTAAAGGCCGAGAATCTGAAAATTTTCAATTTTTCAGAATTCGGAGTTTTTCCTCTTTCGTATTTTTTTTATCTCAGATTCAGAATTTCATTTGAAGTTTTCTGAAGTCTGAAACTCTGAAATTCTATATTTTTGTACTTTAAGGCTTTTGGGTTTTGGGACTTTTTGGCTCTTTTTTGTTTAAATCCCTCTCGGACTTCCGAAGTATGAATGTCTAAAAACCTGAATTTCAGGTTTCGGGTTTTTGGAGTTCTCCAAGTCTTTTTTAGGATTTTCACTTGAATTTTTATGAATTTCGAATGTCCAAAAACCCAAATTTTAGGTTTTTTGGGTTTCATATTTTTTCCATCACCAATTCGTCATTTTACCTCCTAATCCCCAAAGTCTAAAATCTTGAATTTTTAGAATTTTGGGTTTTTGGGTTTCAAACCTTCAGAAATTCTACGCATAATTAATTTCCACCTACCTCTGTACGGATCATATTTTTACCATTAATATCAGGATTTATATTTTTTTTTAATATTGGTAAATAGTTTTTTGAAAGGGACTATACCCTTGTGTACAAAAGGAGGCCTAAAAGCCTGAATAAGAGAGAGGAGCAGAGAAGCTGTATCAAAGCACAAAAGTTACAGCAAAGAACACCGAAGCCTAGAAACAGCAACACAAACGAGACTTAACAGCAAAACAACGGCAACAAAACAGCAAGCCTACAGCCAAGAAGCAGTAGTAAAACTGGACTACTTCTTGGACGCTTGATCAATACTCATCTTTACTGCAAGTTTCCAAGCATGGTACATACCCAGCGTGATGTCATATGAGCAGCATCCGTCTTATCGAGCTCCACTCTGGTTCTTTTACTCTAATTTTCTCATGATCTGCCCCAAAGAGTCATCGAGACACCGCTGAGATGCATCAAACACTTCTTGCATGACCTTCGATGAATTCCTCTATGGCCCTGAATGCTGCAATATTATACTCATGCCTAGTCTATCGTATTCCCAAGGCGGGAGTCTAGGGAGGTGAGTTTAATCCCTTATATTTCATCATAGCTGGCTATTGCCAATGCTCCACTATATCCCTCAATGCTTTTTTTTCCTAATTTGCTTAGCAAGATAATTTTTACCTCATCCTTCAGCAATTTAAGCTCAGCCTCTAGGGCCTCCAATCTTCTAGTAAGGGTTATACGTTGGTGCCGCTATGGGGACATGGCACTATTAATGTTCAGCAGATCACGAGCAATGTCATCCAAAGGTTCATCCCCTTCAGCAGTAGACTCAAGGTTGATTCTCCTAGAAGCCCTGGTGAAACGTTCTAGAAGTAGGAGACAATGTGGGTGGCAGGGGCAGCATTTAGGAGGAAAAGAAGGAGAAGCATGAGCAGCCTGCATGGGGGCATCAGCACCGGAGGCGGGGGGCATTCAGCAGGGACAGCAGGCTCAGACAGGACTGGCACCAACGGAGCCCTACCTAAGCCAGGCCGGGAGAGGATTTATGGGAGACCGGGGAATTTAATAAGGCACTTGCTTGTGAATAAGCAGAATAAGCCCTTGGTGAAGGGGATCTCCACCCGGGTATGCTTCTGGAACTCCAAAATGGAGCGCTCAAGAGAGTTGCATAACAGATAGTGGGGAACTGGATAAACCAACCTACTTCCTACGAAAGTGATTCATATATTATATCAAGGTGCTTGGCAGGGACAGTAACAAACCTGCCTTAAGGACAAAGGATATGCAACGAATCATCATGCGGGTGACTTCTATCAGTTATCGGAGAAGGAATTTTGAATTAACAAGCAGACCCGCGGTGTTGAATATAAACTTCTCCTACACTCCTCCACAAATCTCCTCTCTTCAGCCTCTATATGATAACCCTCTTGTTGAAGAAGCGGTATCCTTCCAACACTTAGGCCAGTCGCTTCGGCTATGAGTTCGTAAATTAATAAGAATCTAACATCACCCTCCATAGTCGACCATCCTCTCATTACAATCCATGGCAAAGCGAACAGAGATGCTTTGATCATGCCCTTGCACTCTCTCCACAATAGTTGGTGAATCCGCCATATACTAATAATGTTCCAGAGCTCAGTGTTATCTTATCCAGTCAGGGTATGCACACGGCTCAATCTGGCAGGGAGGCCATCCCATCTTCACAAGGATGTGCTGGTTACAACAATTTTCAATTTGTACCTTTGGGCGTTGAGAGTGATTCGTTTCTCAACCGTTGCGGGTCGCATAAAAATGGGAACTGTAGCCGTTGGTCCTCCCACCTTAAACGGCTGTTAGGATTGCCGATCTAAAGTCTGCGTGAAGTCTGCGCGTGAAAACCCTTATCCTGTCAGCTTTCAACTTGATAGTTATCTTCGGTTGAGGTCGCGGAGCTTGGCAACCGAATATCAACAGCTATTGTACTTCCCGCGATGCGCATGTTTTTAAATTAGGTAGACGGCTCCACTTGAAGTAGGTCCTAAACAAAATCTTGCCATCATTTGGACTTTTAAATATCATATGCCACGCCAAATAAACTATAAACAGCACCTGTGGAAGAATTTTTACTATAATATTACGAATGATAACAATAAGGGTTAACCAAAGCCTCAAATTTACCTTTCACCAACTATAATAGAAATAGTCAGAAAAAATTTAGGAATATTTAGATCTATTTACCTTGTTCAATTTGGAACTCCTCTATGCTCATTTGAGTTGTATAAAAGAATAAAATAACCCTTCGTACAAGGGTAAATAAATAAATTTATAGACAATAATTGTTTCCATTTCTCAAAAATTCGGGTGTGAAGATCAAATGATGATATCCATAAATTGTTAAATCTACAAATAATCCCTTTTTTAGATTATCATTTTTTCTCTATTACCTCCTCTGACATAGTCTCATATGTTCAAAAAATGGGTTAATTTAGCCACCTCAAAAAGAGGAAGCAGAGGAAGGGAAATATGACTTAGAACCATTCACACAATCATTACATTTATCTTGACCTCAAAGGTCAAGCTGAGTGCATAGAGAAAACAAATTAGGTCAAGTGTCATTTCACAAGCAAGAGCGACCAACAAAATACTTGTTTCTTTCAAAATGGAGTCTAACAACTTTACAATATTTTTAGAAATGAAATTTTATCATTTTTGAGAAACAAATGAAACTATTTAAATCAAAAGGAAGCATATCCATTTAAACTCTATTAAAAAAAATCTTTTCACCAAGACAAATAAAACTTGATAATTCCTCTTCACCAAATAACCCATTTGAAAATATAAGTCTATTAAACAAGCACCTCTTAAGAAGTGTTCACACTATAAAAGGGTTTCCAAGTATTACAACAAATTTCTCCCAATCTTACAAATTACAAATATCCACTGAAGTGGGGACAAAGGAAAATGAAAAAAATACAACAAGGCTATCAACAAGCAAAACTTCAAGTCTTGAATAAGCATGTCCTCTTCACATTGGTAGCTCCAAAAATTGATTTCTTCAAACATTATAATGGAATCAAAAAACAAGGAAGGGGTTGTAGGTAACACTCTCTGCCCAACATTATATGGAGATTGTTGAGCTCTGTAAGAAGAGTAATGGAAAGGGAGGCAATAGGATTTTGAGTGGAACCATGGAAGATATAAATTATATGCAATTTAAGTCCCATCAAACCCTTGTGAGGATGTAATAGTTTCTACATTCATCATTGTGCAAAAATTTCCACACACTGCCAAATTCATAAGGGATTAGGAGTGAACCCCAAAAAACCACTTATTCTTTAGAAATTTCATGGTTGTATGAAGAAACAAGAGGAGGATGGATGACACAAAGTGACATGAGGGAAAGAGTTATGGAAGCCATTTTCTGGGTGACCCCTATATTGACACTAGATGATATCTTCTTTTGTCATCAAATCTATGATCCTCTAATAATGTGGGACATGATGCCTCATCATAAACTTCCTCATTTATAACTCCCCAATGGTCCCATAAACCTTTGTTTCTATACCCAACCTAGAGTGACGTGTAGATACCCAGGACTATAGTCACACAAATATCTGCTCATATGCAAAACTAATAATTGTAGTAGTGTCCCCACTGGATAATTCTTCTTTTTGTGTCAAAATAACAAAATGATATAAGAGTGGAGAGCCTACCTCTGCATAAAGTCCAAGAAAATTACATAGAGACTCTGTGATTATCCAAGCCAAGACATTTCCTCTCACTCCAAAAAGCTCCATATGTACCATATAATTGTCATATATTAATTTGATAGAACTGTTGGGGTTAAACCATATAACAATGTCACACATATATATAATCAAATAAAGCATACAAGCAATGAATCTGGAAATAAACCAGAAGATAAAAATAAACAAGAGAAAGATCAACACCAAATTTAACGTGGTTCACCCAGTGTGGGCTACGTCCACCAAGAAATGACCAGTTATTATTATTCAGTAGCTTTACAAAGGAAATACAATGAAGATTTACTTGTCTTCCAACACCTCACAGGATGTTCAATGATTTTTCCCTCACTTAGCTACTCTTTCTTTCTCACCAAGAAAACTTACATGCAAAACAATTGCTATTTTTCAATCATCTTCTCTAAACCCTCATACAATGCATACATGCATATATAACTATTTTGGGACACTTAACTATGCTTTTACAATCAATAAATCATGCTTTAAAGACTAAAAATTTATTCTAATTCTCTGTCAGAAAAATAAAAGCACCGTCACACAAGGTAACCGATGCCGATTACTACCTGACTGATGTTGGTCACTATCTAACCGATGCCAGTCACTTCCTGACCATGTTGGTTGACCATACGACTGATTTCAGCTACATCCTACCGATGTTGGTCACTTTCTGACCAATTTAGTCACCTTGACCGATGTTGGTTACTTTTAAAATCAACAACATGTAAAAGCAAGATTTCTTGTGAAGCAATTAAGCTCCACAACTCAACAATCTCCCACTTGGAGATCAATTATTGCACTCTACCTATACATCACCATCCTTGAATTCCTTTTCCTTAGCTTTGTTTCTTCCTCTTGCAAGTATCAAACTTGAAGACCAATAGAAGTGGATTGAAGCTTCAACTTCTCCTTTATTAATAGATTTGTCACCATATCCACAGGGTTCTCATCCATATGGATTTTCTCTAACTTTAGCTTCCCATCCTCCAACACCTACCATATGAAGTGATACCTCAACTGAATGTGTTTCATTCTTAGAATGAAATGTTTAGTTCTTTTGCCAGATGAATTGCACTCTGACTATCACTGTATAATCTGCAATCCTCTTTCTCCTTACCCAACTCTTCCATGAACTGTCTCATCCATATCATCTCCTTCCTAGATTTTGTATCTGCAACATACTCTTCCTTTGTAGTAGACAAATCCATGACCTTCTACAATCTTGAAATCCAACTAACCATCATTCCACCTACTGTGAAAAATATATCCAGTAGTGCTCCTGTCCTACCATCCAAATCTCCAGCCATATCTGAATCAACATAGCCACATAAAGAATTATCTGACCCCTCCATAGCATAACTCCATGCTAGATGTCCCTCTCAAATACTTAAGAATCCATTGGACTATTTTCCAATGTTCTTTACCTGGATTAGCCATAAACCTTCTCATAACACCCACTTCCTATTTAATGTATGGTCTAGTACAAACCATGGCATACATAAGACTTCCTAATTATAAAGCATAGGGAACACGTGTCATGTATTTAAACCTCCTCGTGTGATGAAGGACACTAATCTTTGCTCAATTTAAAGTGTCCAGCCATAGGTGTACTAACAAGTTTTGATTTTTGCATATTAAACCTTTCCAACATCTTATTGATATAAGCCTCCTGAGACAAATACAACTTCTTGTTTTTCATGTCTTGGGTGAAATTACATTCCAAGGATTTTCTTTGTAGCTCGCAAATCCTTCATTACAAATGTGTGAGCTAGCCTTTATATAGGTTTACCAATGTTCCTGCATACTAGATCTTGTAATCAACATATCATCCGCATATAGTAACAAAATAACATAGCTCTCATTTTCAAGATTTTTAAAATAAACACAATGGTCAGATTCACATCTCATATAACCATGCTCATGCATAAAATTTTCAAATCTCAAATACCATTGTCTTGGAGCTTGATTGAGCCCATATAGGCTCTTTTTAAATCTACAGACAAGTTTCTCATTACCCTTGACTTCATAACCAAGCGGTTGTTGCTTATAAATCACTTCCTCCAAATCACAATGAAGAAAATCTATCTTAACATCAAGTTGTTCTAAGTGTAAATATTCTGTTGCAACCAAACTTAGAATAATACGAATAGAAGTAATCTTAACTACAAGAGAAAAAATATCATCAAATTCAATACCTACTTTTTGTGCAAATCCCTTTACCACAAGCCTTGCCTTGTATCTTTTCAGTCCACCCTCTTCTTCCTTGATTCTGTAAACCCATTTATTCTGTAGTGCTTTCTTACATGCTGGTAACTTGACCAAATCCCATGTCTAATTTTATTCCAATGAGTCCATATCCTTATCCATGCCATGCTCCCACTATACATGGGTATTTACCTATATTGCTTCTTCAAATTTTTCTGGTTCACCACTATTAGTCGATAATAAATAAGAAAAGGAAGATGATAATCTCTTTGGAGGTCTACTTACTCTTTGTGACCTTCTCAATAAGATTTAGGGTGTCTATGGCTCATTTTGTGATTATTGCACATTCATGTCAATCTCTATCAGTGACCAAAGCCGGTCTCTTAATACCAACTGAATTTCTATATCTGATCGTGGTTCCTCTATTTTTTGACCGACTGCGGTTGCCTCAATGCCACCAGTTTGAGAAGTACCAACACCAGTTCCAGTAGTTGTCTATTCTAAAACTGATCATGTCTATTGATACTGGTTATTTTGACCAACACCAACTTCTGTAGAACCAATGCCCATGTCTATGGATGTCTTTTTTAGATCTGAGAGTTTATTTTCCTTCAAAATATCATCAACCTGTTCATATTTAGGCATCAAAACCTGATCCATGTATATTCTTTTTTCATTCCAATTAACGTCACGACTCCTAACAATCTTAAAATCTTCTAAATCCCAAAAACAATATCTGAAATCACCAGAGTCATAACCAATGAAATTACATCTGCTTAGATTTAACATCCAACTTCTTCCTATTTTTCCCTATCAACATGCAAGAAACTTTTGAGCCAAAAACTCTAAGAAAAGAAAAATCTACCACTTTTCCAGACCAATATTCTTTTGGTATTCCACCATCCAGTGTTGTTTAAGGCCCACGGTTGATCAAGTACACTGTTGTATCCACTTAATCTACCCAAAACTTCAAAGGAAAACTAGCATGTATCCTCATGCTTCTAACACGTTCCATGATTGTTCTTATCATTCTTTCTACAACTCCATTTTCCTATGTAGTTCTAGGAACCATTCTTTCTCTTCGTATTCCATTCACTGAACAACAATCATTGAAAGCCTTGTTGCAGTAATAACGACCATTGCCATATCTAAGGTAATTTAATTTTAAGTCTGTTTCATTTTCCAAAAGGGCTTTCCACCTTTTAAAGTCTTCAAAAACATCAGATTTATGCTTAATAAAATAAATCCATATCTTCCTTGTGGTATCATCAATGAAAGTCACATAATATTAGCCCTCCTCCAATAGAAGTTAGCTGAGTTAGTCCCCACACATCTATGTGTACAAGATCCAATTTTTTCTCCTTCTTTGTTGACCTAACCTAGAGAAATATCACTCTCTTGTACTTTCCAAATATTCAATGCTCACAAAATTCAAGATCTAAAAGTTTTAAATTGGATAAATTACCCTTATCCTTTAGGATCTGCATTCCTTTGTTCACTCATATGGCCTAGCCGATTATGCCACATGGTTGCTTCTGAATCTGTACTAGATAACACAGAAAAGGAATTACTAACATAGGTAGACATATATAAAGTTCTTGATAAGAACTGAACTATAATAAACAACACCGAATAACAAGAATATAGAAATTATAAATTAATTCAAGATAATTTATTCACTAATAAATATTACATAATATAAGAAGATGATATCCTTTATCCAAGGAGTCAACATCAATCACCAATCCCTATATTTCTCAACAACTTCTAGAATCTCTGCATCTATCCCACATATCTCTCTATCATATCATATACCTATTTTAATGGTGAGATTAACTCACGTACATACAAATATGATATTAATATCTCACACTCACCTAACTATCACAACTATATTATTAATATGAGTTCTATAATCTCATTATTGATAATATTACTATTTATTTAATAATGTTACACAATATTTTGGTAACATTCACTCCCCTATTGTTAACATTATTAATTCCCAATATACAATCGCCTAATGTTGAAAAGGTAGAAAAAATAATCACACTTCCTTCTGCAGCTTTTCGCCCATGCGTGCTCATGATATGGATGGTTTTGTAGGACAAACCAACAACCTCAATAAGGATGGTTTTACAGGACAACCAACAACCTGAAATAAAGGATGGTTTTACAGGACAACCAACAACCTAAAACAAAGGATGGTTTTACAGGAAAACCAACAACCCAAATATCATGTTGTTGTTTTTCCTTTTTGATTTCATCTATTCACTGTCATTTCCTTCAGGGAATATGCAAAAACCACTGCTTACTGAATAAAAATGAATAGAGGGAAAATTGGACATTGATACCATGTTCTAGTCTCCCCCTCAATGTGAACATTTAACTTATTCAAAAAGGAACTCTGAAATCATACTGCAAATCTGAAATAAAATAAAACACATACACCCACACACTGCCACAACAGCTTTGTGCAGCCTTATCGGTGGTGACTAACGAGAGGTCGTCGATTGACCTCCAACCTCCATTTCCTCTTTCCTCCATGAATCATGCTTATTACTTAGCAAATTGGACTTTGAAGCTCAAATTTGCACCACCTTTTGTCGATGCATCTTCCCCACAAATCTTTTCTTTGGTTCTAAAATTCCAAAGCAGAGGTCTAGGGGTGGTAGCCCCCAATGGGGTCAAGGGGCAGTGCCCTAGGCACGCTCCCTGTCACGATACAGGGAAGGGTCGAGGGGCAGAGCCCCCAAAGCCAAACACATTTTCCTTCTTTGAAGTCATCAAAAATATCATTAGAACTACAATATTTTTCATCTTATTCTCCCAAAAACTGGACATCGGGTAACACCAAAAATGCATCCATGAGGTAATTTTTTTTTACAATATTTTACTCTTTTTGGACATTTAAAACTTATTTTCTGACACTTTTTACTGGACTACTACAACTTTGACGACATAAACAATGAATCAATCTTTTGATCCTTTTAACTATAGACACTATTTTGACACAATGATACAAACAAATTTTTACAACTTGAATAGTACGATAATGATATTTAAAATGAAATAATACGAAAAATATATGTATTATTTAGTAACACATATATAACCACCTAATTATTAAAAAAAGACTATATAATCTACAAAACCTTGAACAAGACAAATGTTTATTACTATTGAAAGACCTAATCTTGTCTGCCAATTCCAGAAATCCTGAAGCTTAACAAGACTTTCTTGTGAACTGATGTAAACTGTGGATGTCTGCTTTAGGTCTGAAAATTTATTTTCCTTCAAAATCTTCTCAACCTGTTCATGTTTAGGCACCAATACCTGATCCCTGTACATTCTTCTTTCATTCTAATAAACGTCATGACTCCTAACAATATTAGAATCTTTTAAATCCCAAAATCGATATCCGAAATCACCAGAGCCATAACTAATTAAAGTACATCTCTTAGACTTAGCATCTAACTTCCTCCTATTCTCCCTATCAACATGTACAAAAGCTTCAGAGCCAAAAAATATAAGAAAAGAAAAATATACCTCTTTTCCAGACCAGGCTTCTTCTGGTATTCCACCATCTAGTGTTATTGAAGGCCCACAGTTGATCAAGTATACTGTTGTATCCACTGATTCTACCCAAACTTCAAAGGTAAACCAACATGTGTCCTCATGCTTCTAGCACATTCCATGATTGTTCTGTTCATTCTTTCTCCAACTCCATTCTCATGTGGAGTTCTAGGAATCATTATTTCTCTTCATATTCCATTCATTGAACAATAATAATTAAAATAATTGCTGGAGTACTCACCACCATTTTCAGATCTAAGGAACTTTAATTTGAAGTTTGTTTCATTTTCCACAAGGGCTTTCCACCTTTTAAAAGTCTCAAAACATTAGACTTATGCTTAATAAAATAAATCCATACCTTCCTTGTGTGGCAACATCAATGAAATTCACATAATATTGGGATCCTCCAATAGGAGCTACCTGAGCTATTCCCCACACATCTGAGTGTATAAGATCTAATTTCCACTCCTTTATTGACCAAACCTTGATAAATATCACTCTCTTCTACTTTCCAAATATGCAATGCTCACAAAATTCAAGATCTAATTGTTTAAAATTTGATAAGTTACCGTTATCCTTTAAGATCTGCATTCCTTTTTCACTCATATGACCTATCCGATTATGCTGTATGGGTGTATCTGAATCTATAGTAGATAGCATATAAAAACAATTAGTAACACAGGTAGATAGATATAAAGTGCATAACTTCTTTCCTCTTTCCACAATAAGATATCCCTTGGTAACCTTCAAAGAATTGACTGTGAATGTAACCATGCATCCATATTCACTTAGTTTCCCTTTAGATATTAGATTTATATTGAGGCTTGGCACATGCCTCACATCTTTCAATACCCATGGATTTCCATTCTGTAACTTTAAATTAACATCACCTTTACCAGTAATATTGCATGGCTCATCATCTCCTAAATAAACTTGTCCAAAATCATCCTGAACATAATTTTTGAAATAACCCTTATTAGGGGTAGCATGGAAAGAAGCTCCAAAATCTAACACCCAATATTCTAATTTATTATCCAAGGAGAGAATAAGGGCATCTTTCTTTACCTCACTTGCAACGTTCACCTCCTTACCTTTTTCTTTACATTTGTCTGATGTATTCTCTTTGTTTTCCTTGGACCAACACTCCTTTACATGTCCTCTCTTTCCACAATTCTAGCAAAGTAAATCTCTGTACCTGGTTCTAGATCTGCCATGTCTTGACTTTGATCTCCCACTATTCTTGTTCATAGATGATCTCTCTTTAGATCTTCCCCTGCTTTCTATAGTTAAAGTGTTTCCTGATGATGCTTCTCGTAATATTTTCTTGTGTATTTCCTCATTAAGGATTACACTAACCACATCATCAAATTTCAAACCTTTAGAAGCAGTCGTATTACTAACAACCATTACCAAGTTATCCCAACTATCTGGAAAAGATAATAAGAATACAAGTACTTTCACTTCATCACCAAATGAAATTTCTACCATTTTTAATTGATTTACAATAGATAGGAAATCATTCAAATGATTAGATACAGATCCACCTTCTTGCATCTTAGAATTAAATTTTTTTTCATCAAATATACCTTATTGAAAGCACTGGGAGTTTCATAAAAATTTACTAAAGATTTCATCAAATTTACTGTGGTTTTTTCATCTGTAAAATTCAAAGCCACTGATGCTGTCAGGCTCAATCTTATAGATCCCAGAGCCCTTCTATCAAGAACCTTCTATTCTTCATCAATCATCATACTCGAATTTCCATGCTCATCCAACGGTAAGTATAGATATTTCTGATACAAATAATCCTCCACCTGCATTTTCCATAGTTAATATACGACTGTTAAATTTCTCTACTCGGTATTTACTATATTTTGCCATTGCTCATCTCCCACTCAATTAGAAAAAACCTCTACAAGTAAATCTTGTCAACACACAAAACCTCCAAACAAAGATCTGATACCAGTTGTTAGGGTTAAACAATATAACAATGTTGCACAAATATATAATTAGATAAAGCATACAAGTAATGAATGTGGAAAAGATAAAATAAACAAGAGAAAGATTACACTAGATTTAACGTGGTTCACTCAGTTTGGGATACGTCCACCAAGAAATGGTCAATATTATTATTCAGTTCTTTACAGAGGAAATACAATGAAGATCTACTTTCTTCCATCACCTCATAGGATGTTCAATGCTTTTCCTCACTTAGCTACTGTTTCTTGCTCACCAAGAAAACTTAGAAGCAAAAAATTGCTATTTTTCTTCTCTTCTTCTTTCTTACCTTCATACAATGCATACATGCATATATAACTATTTTGGTTAAGTTAACTATGATTTTACAATCAATAAATCATCTTTAAAACAAGTGATTTATTCTTATTTTTGTCAATAACAAAAGCAACGTCGCATAGGTAACCGTTGACAGTTACTTCCTGACTATCGATGGTCACTTCTTGACCTAGAATAACTGACGCCGGTTACACCCTAACTGACACCAGTTACTATTAAAACCAATAACATGTAAAAGCAAGTTTCTTGTGAAGAAATTAAGCTCCATACTCAATAAGAACAAGTAACCCCCATTCCAACCAAAAATCACCAATAAATAGAAATGGAATGTGAGGATGATGAGGTGACTCCATGTAGGATGCTATTTCATCATTCCTCCATCCCCACACTCAATTCAACACACTAAGACCAAGAAAATTAAATGCACATAGAAGGAATATGACAACCCACATGGCCCAAAACTTGCACACCATACTTTAAAAGGACCTAATAAATTGGGGTAGAGAGAAAGTGCAATAATTTTCCTTCTTTTACACTCAAAAATGGACAAAGAAGTCAAAATATAAGATTTCCAACCCATAGGTAGGGTTGTTGGATCAATTTAAGAGGCATGAGATAAGCCTTGCTTGTCCCATAATCCTCCAAAAATGCCGCCCAAGTCAATATCTTAATTTTGAACTTGGGGTGGAGTAAAACACTCCCAAATCAACATAAATTTGTACTTACACAAGGACTACCAAATCTCATCATAACTATTTGTCACATCTCTAATTTGGCTAATTAAAACAAGAAGGGTTAATTCTAATAAACACACATTTACACATGCTAATAAAGTGACAAAATTCCAAATTAAAAAATACAAAAAGCATAATAAGCACATAGAAAAATTAAAGAAAAAGACAATTAATCCCATGGCCACACATGTGAAGTCATCCCCCCATGGAAGACCTCCAAACAAGACATGAAAACACATACAACATTACACAAGTTGTCAATTTTTGTCTCGTTGCTCAACACTGGACATCCTTCCATGTTTGGTCCCCTATCCCTTTTGATGTCTATAATATAATTCCTATACACAACAAAATACCTCTCTGGCCTTTCGACCGTATTAACAACATTGAGAATATATATATATACTCAATATTCATCATTCGACATTAGCAAATCTATTATCCATCAATATACCAAAATCTAACCCTAACATCCATGAGATTACAATTATATTCCAAAATCCCAAAACATAACATGTCAGTATAAAATCCACATCATGAAAATCAACATATACCAAAATGTCTAACATCACTATCTAGTGCATCATAATAAAACGTAAACATCATAATGTCTATAATCTAAATATCAGTATAATCTATCATCTACTAATCAAGATGTCTGAATATCAGTCCAATAGTATCAATATCAAGATGAAAAAATGTTGAAGAGGAGTGGGCATTACAACCATATACTCCAAAATCACCATTCTCAAGCAAGCTCTCCAAAATTACAAGCATTCTGATAAAAATGAACAAGTAACCCCTAAATCTGCACACAAATTGGAATAAATAGAAAATTTGGAGAGAGAGATGATGTGGCTCCATGTAGGATGCTACATCATTTCTCCTCCATTCCACATCACCAAGGTTAAACCGAAACCCCAAAGCATAATAAATTGGTGGTTGAGGGAATGACCACCCTCTTACACACTCAACCCAAACCCACACCCCTAAAGGACACAAATAAATACCCTTGTAAGAAAGTTGCAATTAATTTCTCTTTTCCTCCATAAAACGTAAAATAAGACCTAAAATAAGCCCCTCACATCATAGGCCTAGTGGTTGGGTGATTTAAGAGGTTTGGGACAAGCTTAACGTGTCCCATAAGTCTCCAAAAATACCTAGAAGGTCAAAATTCGAATTTCACTTGAAAGATTGAGTACACGCTACTCCAAAACAAATTAAATTCATTCCAAATGAACACACATTATGGCTACCAACTCACATTTATTCTCCCCCCTTTTGTCACATTATAATTAGCACAAGTTAAACACTTTTAAATTAACTTAAGAAGGGTTCCAAACAAAATAATAAAAATGACTCCACATACTAAAAAAAAACAATAAATCACAATTAAATAAAATCAACAAGATAAAGTCACAAACTTACCCAAGGTCACTATTGAGATCACCCCCCAATGGGGACCTCCAAACTATCAAAAATAATACAAAACATACAAATACACAAGTTGCCATGGTGAATTGTTGCCAATACCCCACATTCCTTCATTGTTGGTCTCCTAACCCCCATAGTTTGTTGTTCTATAATTGCCTGTAAAATCAAACAATACTTTATTGGCCTTGTGGCCATATTAATGACGTCAAAATCATAAAACACGTGCATGTATACATAACAATTTACATCATCAAATATCATTATTAAACCAGTGTTGGAATCAAGTAATTCACCAATCGTTAAATTTTCTAACATTTCAATTCTACTAATCCATCAATTTATACAAAGATCATGACATCAACAATCATCTAGAAATATCTGTAAATCACATGCAATATGTCAATACAGTAGTAACAGTTAGAACATTGAATACTGATATATGAATCAAGCATATAAAATTCATCACAATAGTCACATCATGTCACAAGTCTAACATGTCTGTAATGTCTATCAAATAAATAAAACAAGTGTATCACTACTCATTTAACAATGTCTAATATCTAATATGATATCAAGCTCTAGGGATCCTATACAGAGTGAGCAGTGACATAACAATAAAAAATAGTAATGATATCATAATAATTCTGTAACAAGGAAACCATTCTAGATCTTTATCGTACCCTTAAATTCCCATCAAGGTCCACAATACAACCATACCGTAAAAATAATAATCAAAACACAATAGTAATCATCATGCCCCACACATCTTATTAGTATGCTAACTAGAATACAACAGAAAGGTTTAAGATTAAAATCAATTCAAAATTGATAACATGGTTTAATCAGTGTTGAAGAGGAGTGGGCATTACACAGTGAAACCCTAACATAAAATAAGAGAATCAAAGGGGCACGAGATCAAGATACCATTTCTATATGTTCCTTGTGATTCTATTGGAGGGTGGATCAAAGTGCTTACATTTATCTTTTTTAGAACGAACCATGTTCCAACCATCATCAACCCCTTCTATAACATAACCTACAAATGTTGAATTGACATACTCCATATAAAACTCACGCTCCCAGAAATCAAGGACCTTAAGGGATTCGAGGTTAATCATGGAGCGAGAAGCAAATTTAATAGGTAATGCAATTTCAATCTTGTCCTTCATGAGGTGTTCGACCATCCACTTCCAACACTATTCTTAAAATGAATATACCTCCATGTCCTTAGTCACCTTTTCCAATTTAAGCCTACCAAGGGCTAGGGTTTTCATAAATCCTCCTCCTTCAACCTGATTGACATTCAAAAACTTTCAAAATAGGGTTTTTCAGGTTGCGAGAAACTACTAACAGGGTTTTTGATGAGGTGGGTCACCATCTGGTCCAAGCTGGAAATCCCAGTCATGGGAGAAAACAACACCACATCATGCAGACACACAAGATGTGGAGTCCCAACCTATCCCAAGCTACAGTTTGCCACCACCATAGCTGAACCATCCAAACTATCCAACTTAGGAGCGAAAACCACCAACATGGGTGAGCTAACATCTTGGAGTTCGTTATTACCCACTAACTCAACCTCCAAGCCATCCTCAAAATCTACGGATCCATCTTCAAGGCATTCTTTAGAGAAATCATTTTCATCAAGATTTTCTACCGATCCAGTCTCATGATCATCCGCAGAGTCATATTTTGGTTCCGAAAGTGAATCCTTAACAGGGAAGTCCTGCCCTCCAATCAAGTTTACGCCTCCTAAAAATTTAGCTACACGAGGAAATGACAACAAAGAGGTGTTCTTAGGGCATGTAATTTTCTTATTGAATATTGGGTTCAAGATTGTCTTCACACCCTCCAAAACCCCATCCAAGATAGGGTCTTCTAACCTTGCTTTCGTCTACCCAATAATTAGTTCTTCTAGGTTTCCTTTAACCTACCACATTAGAGGAGGGGCATTGCAAGAATTTGACCTGTGCACAATTGAGAAACATTTAGAGAAAAAAATAGATGATCCTTCGTATACAATCTTCTAGTTTTTAGTGTATGTAGAAGAGATTAAAATATGGATTGTGGGAGATATTTTCCCTAATACACATGAACACAAAACCTAACACAAACCATTCTGGTTTCAGTGAGAGTAGTAACATCAAATGAAAAAAATTCCCATAGGATTTAACAATCCTAAGAAGAACCTCTTGATCCCAAAACTCAATGAGGAGGGTAGGGAGAGATATCAAAACTAGAGACTCAACAGAAGGCCTTAGATTCCAACAGGAAAGATTGATGATGGTTTTTCCAAAACACCAAGGCACTCCCTATAAAACTTCAAGAAGATCCATCTCTAATCCAAAGATAAATAGAAAAGAATCATTTTTCAGAGCTATAACCTCCAAAAAACCCTTCATCCTCCATTTTCTCTTAGCTCAATCCCTGACCTAGTATATCTTTGGTCTAAAACAAAAAAAAATACAAACAAACATAGCCCATACCTTTTGGTTACTTTATCCACGACCAGATATGGCACTGAAAAAGAAGGGACTTCATCCAACCAAGATGGAGAAAGAGAAGTAATAGTCTTATCTTTGCAGTGCCTCACTCTATCTGCCGATGAAGGGATGCCATTCATCATGATCTCTACCTGCTAGGTGCTTCAATCATGTTGGGAGAGTGTTTTATTGACCTCATGCTCAAAAGACAAAACAAAATGCTCACTCCCAGGATCCATTCCAACCTCTCGCTCAAGCATCTGTTATCCTGCTATAATTCATATATAATAATTTTGACATAAGAATTATTGTATATTGGGGTTATATGTTTCTACATACCAATCATACTAAAAAATATGAGAATAAAAAAATTAGTGAATGAGAAATTTAGTTTCATATCTAAGAATTTTGAAAATGAACCAAAAAGGAATATCTCACTTTGTGTAGTAAATAATTCATTATTAGGAAATAAAATGTATTGTTTTGGTTTATGTATTAACAAAGGAGGTAAGAGAAAGTGTAACGCCCACAAATTTCCCACATGAAACCAAAGACAACCCAATAGTAGATTGGAAAATTTCCGGAATAATGTTTAAAAAAATGGGTTGCTGCGGAATACCTTTTAACTAGATTTAATTTATTTCTTGGCTTATAATTCATCATTTAAATTAGTAATTAATTAATATTATTTAATCTCTAGTTCAGGTTTAAATCCCCTTGTTATAATCATTATTTAATTTAATAACATAGTTCAAATGTCATTTGAAAATTTATTTTTCTAGGGCTAAGTCTAAACTTACCCTCTCATTAAATTAAATACAATTAAATTTAATCTTTAATTTAAATACTGCCTAGTTACTAAAGGGAAAATTTGATTTAATTAATTACAAGGTTTAAGGGATTTTATTTTAAGAGTCACCAACAAGACATTAAGGTTACAAATAGATTTACCTCTTACACCATCTAAGTGGCCCCTTTCAAAAATTACACATGATTTACCAAACTTTTGTAGGGATGATTCTTAGCCATTAGATGGACTAAATCTAGGCACTTGGATCTAGGGATTCAAACTAACCCTAATCTTTTTTTTGAAAGATTTTATTCATTCTTTTGACTTATTACCTCATTTTTATTTTGCATGTTTTTTGGAGGAGAAGAAGAAGAAGGAAGGAAGCCATGGAAGGATAATGGAGCTCAAGGATGGATACTCACTATTTCATTGATTATACTATATGCAATTCTTTATAGGGTTTGGTTAAAATTTCATTTATTATTGAGCAATTTCATTGCATTTTCCCTATTGCATCATTTTAGATCTATTTTTAATGATATATATTTACAAATGATTTAGATGTATATACAACAAGTATATGAGAGAGAGAGAGAGTGTGTGTATACATTCAAAATAATGCCGTAATTTTATAAATGCATAGACTATGTTTAAAGGAAGGGTCGACTATTTAACAATGGTAGTGTTTTATTTAAATGTGGGGGTGGGAGGGGGGGAAGTCGCCGACCCGACCCCGCCCCCCCCCCCCGCCCCCCCCCCCCCCTATTAATCCCAAGCCAGCTGTGTGCGGTTTTACCCATTCGACCCACGTTTCAAACAATTTCTTTTTTAATTTAATAAAAAAATTTAACACAAACACACACATTATTAATTAGTATTAAAATTTAATATTTTAACATGCAATTAATTGTATTTATTTTTAATAAATATATATGTTTATTATAATGTATTAAACACATAAATTTATATAATTAAATATAATGATCTAGTTATCTCTTTTTTTTAGTTTTTGATTTAAATAAATGATCAAAAAGTTATAAAGTGTAGGGAAGAGCAAGTTAAGACATTTATAAATTTTCTACCCATTTAGAGAAAAAGTGAATATTGAGCAAACTATTGAAATTTCTCATTCAACCTACTATAACTAGTAAGGAGGGATTTTCCTTCGTTTTAAGAATTTTAACCATATACTTTCTTTACTTCACATGACTCGAATGAAACTATAATTTAAATAATTCCACATGTCGGGTAAGTGCATAAAAATGGGGGGCTAAAAGGGGGTCAAAAGGGACACCTTTTTCTTGAAATCAGTGAAACCCGAACTTCATTGAATAATTCGGCATGCCTATACTCAAAATGTGAAAAAGTGATAAGAATAAGTACCGTAGAGCTCGAAATACAGTTTCTAAACTACTAATTTTTTTTTACAAAATGGTTGAGATTAAGAGGCTCAAATGTTTTGCGCACACAAAGTATGTCTATTTTTGTGTAAAAAAGATAAGAACCTATTGTGTGTGTGTCCCCCCATTTTTTGAGTTGTATATATATTTTTTCAAATCCCTTAGGTCCCACTAAATTTTCATAATTTTTGGATGAATAGATATTTTTTAAATTAATTTTCAAAGTGCACATATCTCGAAAAATGAAATATTTGTGTGTGCACCCCCATAACTTTGAGAAAAAAGTCATTTTTAGTTTTTTTTTGAGTGTGTGTATAATGGAGTTTAGAAAAAAACCTCATTTTGTTTTTAATTTGGATGAAAAAATAGTAAATTGTGCACCGAAACGTACGCATAGGTTTTTGCAAGAAAACAAGGCACTAGTAAAAGAACTTATGGATGAAAGCCATAAACTAATCAAAATTTAGAAAGAATTATATCATCATCAAGGTAAAAATGAGCTTGACATCATAGTATAATTTATTTTTGAATATTATTTTTAATACACGAGATATGGGGGTGCACATGTGAAATGTTGATGTTTTTATGTCAAACACAATTTTAATCATGCAATACACAGTCTAAACCTATGGTTTGGAAATCCAAGCCTTTGGATTGAGGATTCCAAACCCCAACAAGATGAAATGTGAGCGTGTTATAACGTACTCACGCTCTTATTTCCAATGCGAATCATGTCCATTTGGGAGGGATAATGTGGAAAAACACATAGAAAGCCATAACGCAAGCACGTTTCGGCTTGGTAAACTTGATCCATAACGCGATCACATTATAACGCGACCTATATTTTCCCTTTTCACGTTATAACATGACCAAGCCATAATGTGATCACATTATGGCCAAAATGGCCAAAAATGGATTTGTGTCCACTTTTTGGCCCCCATCTTTGTGCATACACCCTGCTTTCTTTCAAAAAAACAAAATTAACTATTCCCTTTCTTTCAAAACAAACTTATGGAAATCCATTTTAAGTAACAAGTATAATTTAACAAGATCATCAATATTTTTAAAATGATACAACTCACACTTTGGAGACAATACAATAATTTAGATCGAAAGAAATGCATTTCCATTTCAATTCCACTTCTAAGTTTCTACTTCATCTAAACAATACAATTATTTCTCAAGAACTTGGTTCATTCTTACAATATAATAGTCTCTCTTTTCAAAAAATACAAGGGAATAAATTTCAAGCTCCCCACTTTCATCTACAACAAGGGCTAACATCACAAATTTGATAAACAAAATAACCAAGAGCTTTACTCTTAAAATGCAAGTTTACAAGCCCTCCATTCAAATGGAGACAACATGGTAAATTTTTTACAAAGAGGGATTCTTGATTCTTTTCTCCAAATTCTACTAAGATCATTCTTCACTTGAGCTCCACCATTTTTCCAAAGTACAAACACAACAACCAAAATGGGGGAGTAGGCAACACTCTCCACCCAACCAACAATCCAATGAGGAAGAGAAGTTTTTTTCCTCATTGGCCCCCAAGCCCCAATAATGAAGAAATGAAGAGTATAAGGAAACCATTGGCAACTTAACAAGGATTCTAGGATCACATTCAAACAAACACTCAACACAATAAGAAAATTAACAAAAATCACTTCCACACACACAAGTTTTCCCAACACAATGACTCTAAACTCAAGCCAAGAAAGAGAAAGAAACATGGGGACTCTACTTATGCCTCCCAAGGGTTTGGGTACCCACCTTAAAACCTCCAAGAAATCAATCAAAGCCTATAAAAATCTTATGCCTCTTTCAAAGAACAACAAATATTATGTCTCTCTCAAAGAAAAGTAACTCTTATGCCTCCCACAAAGAAAAACAACTCTTATGTCTCCCTCACTCTCATGTCTCCCATAATAAGATAACAAGATAAGAAAAAAATTTAACTTTTCACAAGGTGGGGCACCCCAACCCAGCTCCGTCCTAAAATACCCAATAAAATCTTATGCCTCCCTCCAAAATATCCCCATTTCCATTTTCTCCTACATAAACTAAGGCCATTCTACTTCCCAAAATCACACATGTAATAAAAATTCATTCACAAACATATGCAAACCAAAATAGTAAAAGAAAACAAGGGTGAAGACCCTACCTTGCCATTGTAAGAGTTCAAATCCACAAGCAAGTTCCAACCTTTCCAAGCCTAAACAAGCACAATCCAGCTCCAAGCTCCCAACAACACTCTCAAAGTAAGCTCCTCCAAAAGAAAAAGTATCCAAATAAAACAAGTAACCCCCAAATCCTCAAACAAATTTGAATAAATAGAAAATAGAGGAGAGAGAGAGGTGATGTGGCTCCATGTAGGATGCCACATCATTTCTCCCCCATCCCACATCACAAGGTCAAAATCAATCTGCAAAGCATAATAAATTTGTGGTTGAGGGAATGACAACCCTCTTACACACTCAAACCCAAACCCCTAAAGGACACAATTAAATACTTATATAATAAATGTTCAATTAATTTCTCTTTTTTTTTTCCATTAAAACCACAATTAAATACTTATATAATAAATGTTCAATTAATTTCTCTTTTTTTTTTCCATTAAAACACACAAAAGGCCTAAAATAAGCTCCTCACATCATAGGCATATTTGTGGGTGTCTTTAAGAGGTGTGGGACAAGCTTAACTTATCCCACAAGCCTCCAAAATAGGATTGAAAGTCAAAATCTGAAATTCACTTGCAAGATTGAGTACACACCACTCCAAATCAATTAAATTCTTTCAAATCCAAAACAAACCAATACTACCTACTCACATTTATTTCCCCCCTTTTGTCACATCCTAATTTGCACTAACTAATCAAATTTAATTAACTTACATGGAGTACTTAACAACAATAATAAAAGTGACTCCAAAATACTAACAAAATACAATTATTCACAAATAAATAAAATCAACAAGGAAAAACCACAAACTTACCCAACGTCACATTTGAGGCCACCCCCCAATGGGGACGTCATATAAAATTAACAACAAAACATCATACATTTACACTAGTTTCCAAGGTGACATGTTGTCAATACCCCAAATTCCTTCATTGTTGGTCTCCTATCCCTGTTTTGTTTTTTGTGTTTCAAATGCCTGTAAAAATCAAAACAATACCTTTCTATCCTTGCGGCCATATTAATGACACTGAGATAATAAAACACATGCATATACATATCAATTCATATCATCAAATATCATAGCTAAATCATCACTCAAAAAAGTAATTCACCAATTTGTTCTCAATTCCAATATTTCAATTTCATCAATTTAAAAATTCACAACAAGATAACAAAATCAACAAAATCATCTAGTAACATCTATATATCACATCCAATGTGTCACTATAGTAGTAGCTGAAGATCATCAAATAGAAATATGTCGAACCATGTACATAATCCCTGCTATAAATCATGTCATAAGTCTAAACATCCATAATGTCTATCCAATAAGCAAATAAAATATAACCACATCCATCTGTCAATGTCTATAACTTCAATCCATAATAAACAAAATCATAATAATATCAATGCCGAAGAGGAGTGGGAACTACAGAAAGGTGGATCTTAAAATATACTCATCTCACAACCAATCCGTCATTTTCTCAGTAGAGGGATACTTACATTATTATGGTATCAATTCCATTGGTCCATAAAGATAATGGTTTAGTAGGGTATAAATATTGTCACAAACTAAACCTAAAAACTAATCGTATATAATGTTTTTCGATAAATGATGTTTTGGAGGACATGAATGTAATTTAACGATACAGTAAAGATGCATATCTTACATGGGGTAGTAGGGTATGTATGTATAGTTGTATGTCCTTAATAGGGGTAGCTAGACCACATCTCCCACCATTATGACCAAGATACCACCCAAATATGTGTTTTAATGGTGAGGGAAGGCCTGATGAAGCCTTAAATTTATAATTGTTATGATTTTTGGCCCTAGGAAGCTCATTTCATATATGAGAGTGTATTCTATGTCCCCATAGGATCTTGGAAAATTTTTGGTTCTTATCCTTTGACAGGATTCATTTATTGAATGGGTATTAAAATTTCAAAATGTATAGTATTTATGCTTAATTAGAAAGCAACAATACCATTTGAATTTAACAGGAGAATGGAGGACATGCTTCTTCCCAAGTGAGTGTTTCTAATGCTATTTTTTATGAAACTAATCAGGTAGGACATTCTTGTACTGGTTGTACATTCAAAAATCATATTTAAAGATTCAAGTTTTATGTCCCTGATTACTTTTGTAATAACAATTACATAGAAAATTTGTTTTAAAGATAGAATTTGTTAGCATTAAACTTATTATATTCCATTGTTATTTACGGTTGTATGTAACTAACCTATTAGTTGTTGGAAGTTGCTTCCTAAGCTATTTTTCTCCCTATATGTATATGCTCTTGACATTGTGTAATACTATTCAATATTTTTTCATTTCTCTTTCGTGTACAATAGTACTAGAGCGTGGAAGTAGGGGCATGGGAGCATGCATAGAAAAGTTGATGAAGACTTTCTTGAAACCACCGCTTCCCCTCTTGCATGGAAATTTGTTTTGGAATTTTTTTGTTCTTGGAACCACCGCTTCCCAGCACCTACATGGATGAACATGGGGAGACCATAATGTTGGAAAACAACCAACATTCTTTGGCACTCCACGAGGCCTGTGATTTGGAATTTTTATGTTGTCAACACATTGTAAAAGGAGCTTGGCATTTTGATGTCTTTAGCATTTGTTGAGCATGTTGTCCATTATCAAGAGGTGAATAAATCACTAAGGACCTGTGTGGAGGAGGACATGTTTAGATTTGAAACTTGTTTATGTGTGGATCAATAGTTAAACATTTGATGTGTTTACAACCAACTCCACTACAATGATCTAGAAAAAGAGACACAATGAGCATAAAACTGTTGCATGGTGGTAAAATTAAATATATGCGCACAACAAAAGCATGAAAGATACAAGGAGAGGATTGGTTTTTCTTCAGCATTAGAACTTGTGAGCAACCAGACTTGGGCACATTAACATCAAACTTTGGCATTGTGCTAAATTGGCATGTTATACATAACATGTACATTGGAGACCGACTAGAGACAAACATTACTTGGTGCGAGAGTATGAAGAGGAGAAAACAAGACCTCCCACTAACAAGTGACCAGTGTGGCAGTGTCCATCAATCAATGTGGAGGACATCGACATGTGCAAAGCAACCAAATACCTCTATTATTTATATGTATTTCCTCTCTATTGATGCAACTTGCCTACATCAGAGAAGATGTTACATGAACCTACATTCAAAGATAGAAGGAGACTGTGAAGCCCAAAATTTTTCTACTCTCAAAAAAATAGAACTAATAAATTAATAGTCAAGTTTACAGAATAATTTTTTTG
This sequence comes from Taxus chinensis, assembly GCA_019776745.2. Taxonomy (NCBI): domain Eukaryota; kingdom Viridiplantae; phylum Streptophyta; class Pinopsida; order Cupressales; family Taxaceae; genus Taxus; species Taxus chinensis. The sequence continues at coordinate 215,036,388 of CM034149.1, forward strand.
TTTTAAAAGGGGTTTACAAGGTTAGACATTTCCACAACTAATAAATTTCTTGGTTAAAGTCTTTCTACACAAGATTGTGAAAAACCAAATTAAATTAATAATTAAATATTATTAATTTACTTCCTAAGCTATATTTATAGTTTAAAGCATCTACTAAGCTCCATTAGTTTAATTATTTATCATGCACCAAGATTACATTATTTTCTAATTCAAAGGTTTAATTGTTTTGCCTAGCCACTAAGTGGCCCTATTCACCCCATTGCCCATGTTCTCTCTTTTTAAAAATACATTCCCAAAAAATACCTTCCACTTAAGTGAGGTAGGGTTTAATTTGGGCCATTGGATTGAAACTATATAAGCCCTTAGATTTAGGTTTCCCTAAATTTCCTTATGGTTCTCATTTTATTTTTATTTGCCCCAAACAACCTCATTTTCTCTTTTCTTGCTTGCAGGTTTTGGAAGAGGAGAAGGAGGAGCCATGAAAGAAATAAGTGCATCCATGGAAAAATTCTCTTGGTTTAAGATGTAAAGATTTTACTATTGTAATATTACTCCTTTGTTTAATATAGAGATCCCACCATGGATTTGTTTTGTTATTTTGATGTAAACATCCTTTTTGAGTTCAAAAATTAGGGAAGAAACCCCATTTAAATAAATATATGAATTTTACAAATATGGGTGCCATAAAGAGACTGGAGATTTTAAAACACTTAAATTCAATTCATTTCTAGTTGGTGGAAGTCTCCCTTACTGGTTTTAAGCTTAATATTTTACTTAAATTTCAAACTAGGTTTTCACAGTCAGGAATTTTTTTTTTCCATCAAAAGTGATGAAACCACCGCCCAACACAGGGTGGCGGTCCTATGACCACTGCCCTACTTGGGGGGCAGTCCATAGACCACCTGTCTATGCTAGGCGATGGTTCTGAAAATACCGCTCTGCACAGGGTGGCGGTTCTGTGTTAGGAAAGAAGAGATAAAATATGCGGAATAATCCCTTACAGAATCGCAAAAATAGAAACTAATATGCAGAAAATATTAGAGATTTCAAATAAAAGTGCAGAATAAATAACACAACACAGAGAGACAAGATTTAACGTGGTTCACCCAATTTGGGCTACGTCCACCAAGAATCACTTGCTCAAATTTTGTTACAAGCCTCCACTCTCTCAATACAATACCCAAATCCGTTTGGAGCTATGCTCAACAAACTCTATAGAATTCACACCCGAATTCAAAGCACATCTACATTTGCTTGTCTATCTATCATCTACATAAGACCATATAAATAGACAACTGCTTAAGCAGTTTTAGAAAACCGTGGGTATCAAACAATGGGCAAAAAACAAAACTGTCCCATAAACCTATGGGTAGCCGAAGAGGTGGTTTTACAAAACAATGGGTACCAAAAAATCATGGGCCCAAAAATAGCGCATAACGGTTACCCATTACCCATGGGTTAGTAAACCACCCATGAAAATTTGCTTCGGGGGCTTCACCCCTGAACCCCCTTCGATCGGGGGGGCTTCACCCCCCTGACCCGCTCACCGGCGAGTGGGACCACCGTAAAAATACCCAAGTGTAACACATAGAAGGTGTACCACACTCTAACATGAAAATAGGCTCCACAAACATAACAATCTCCCACTTGGAGACTGATTTCCACTGAGAAAGCTTCTCAACCCTTCACTGTCATCCACGAAGGCCAACCAAAGCTGAATATAGCTTTATTTTATCCCTTGTGACCACGTTGGTCATCATGTCTGCAGGATTCTAAGTAGTATGAATCTTCTCCAACTTCAACTTATCTTCCTCCAAAGTTGTCATGATGAAGTGATATCTCAACTATATATGTTTTGTCTTGGAGTGGAAAGCAGAGTTCTTAGCTAGGTGTATAGCACTCTAACTATCACTATGTAACTTACATTCCTCCTGATTATGCCCCAAATCCTCAAGAAATTTTTGTAGCAAAATCATCTCTTTACTTGCCTCTATGGCAGCAATATACTCAGCCTCCGTGGTTGACAAAGCCACCAACTTCTGGAGTCGTGAAATCCAACTCACTATTGTCCCACCTATAGTGTAAATATAACCTGTCGTGCTCCTCCTGTTGTCTACATCTCCAACAATGTCTGAATCTACATAACCATGTAAAGTGGTGTCTGATCCACTGTAGCACAAAACTCTCCCCATGGTCCCTCTCAAATACCAAAGTATCCACTTTACTGCTTGCCAATGCTCCTTACCTGGATCACTCATAAATCTACTCACAGATCCCACTACATGGGAAATATCAGGCCTAGTGCACACCATAGCATACATCAAACTTCCAACCGTTGATGAGTAAGGTACCTTAGACATTTGGTTTCTTTCCTACTCTGTCTCGGGACACTACTCCTTTGATAACTTGAAGTGGCCTGCCAAAGGAATCCTAACCGGTTTAGAATCCTGCATATTAAACCTCTCCAAGAATTTCTTAATGTACTCTTCCTGAGATAAAGTCAGCTTCCGTTCCTTCATATCCACGATATCCTCATACTAAGGATTTGTTTGGCTGCACCCAAATCCTTCATAGCAAAGGATTCACTTAGCTGCTTCTTGAGTACTTTTATTTCCTGCATGTTTTTACCTGCAACCAGCATGTCATCAACATACAAACACAGGATAATATAACTTCCATCCTCAAATTTCTTTGTATACACACAATGGTCAGAATGACATCTGATATAACCTTGCTCCATCATGAAGCAATCAAAATTCCTCTACCATTGAAGTGGAGCTTGTTTCAGGCCATAAAAGCTCTTCTTCATTTTGCACACCATCTCCTCTTTACCTTTGACCTCATAGCCCTCTGGTTGCTACATATATAGTTCCTCCTCCAAATCACCATGGAGAAATGTAGTCTTTACATCAAACTATTCTAAGTGCAAGTCTTTTGCTGTAACTATTCCTAGAACAGTTCTAATAGAAGTCATTTTTACTACAGGAGAAAAAATCTCATCAAAATATATACCTTGCTTTTGTGTAAACCCCTTGACCACCAACCGGGCCTTATATCTTTTCTTTCCTCCTTCGTCTTTGACTCTGAACACCCACTTGTTCTGTAATGCTCTTTTGCCTTCAGGTAGCTTCACCAAATCCCATGTTTGGTTCTCCATGAGAGCCTGATGCTCCTCATCCATGGCTTGCTCCCACTTCTTCCTGGCATCTACCTGCATTGCTTCATCAAAGCTCTCTGGCTCTCCACTATCAGTGAGTAATAAATAATAAAGAGAAGGAGAAATTTTTTTAGGTTATTTTCTTACCCTAGAAGACCTCCTCAATATAGGAGTTTGGGGTTCCTGTTGAGGGGGTTCCTGAACTGATTCATGTGTCACTTTCCCATCTGGAAGATCCTCTACCGCTGCATATTATTTCTTGGATTCTTCCCTATTTTCCTACAACTGTTGCTTATACATGACTTTCTCATTAAAGAACACATCCCAAGATCGAATGATTTTTTTGTCCTTAATACTCCAACATTTATATCCAAATTCATCACTAACATAACCAATGAAAGTACATTTTTCTGATTTAGCCTTTAGCTTGGTCCTATCATCCTTTTCTATATGAACAAACACCTCACATCCAAAGACTCTAAGAAACGAATAATCAACTTTCTTTCCGTAACAAGTCTCCTCAGGTATGCCTCCATCCAAGGCACTTGAGGGTCCTCTGTTTATCTAGTACATAGCTTTCCTCACCGCTTCTGCCCAAAAATAAAGAGGCATTCCTGCATGTATCCTCATGATCCTAGCACATTCCATTATTGTTCTGTTCATCCTTTCTGACACCCCATTCTGTTGCGGGGTTCCTGGAACCGTCTTTTTCTTGTGGATTCCATTCTTAGAACAATAATCATCAAATTCATTGCTGTAATACTCCCCTCCATTATCTGACCTGAGACATTTTAACTTAAGACCTGTTTCATTCTCTACCAAGGCTTTCTATTTAACAAAAGTATCAAATACATCAGATTTGTTTCTAATACAATAAACCCAAACTTTCCTTGTTGCATCATTAATAAAAAAAACATAATAACTTGAACCCCCAAGAGATGATACCTGAGCCGGCCCCCACACATCAGAATGTACCAACTTTAACTTACTCTCTTTCTTCATAGGTTCAACCTTGAGAAACCTTACTCGCTTCTGTTTCCCATATATGTAGTTCTCATTGAAATCCAAACCTGTTTCTGTATATCTAGGAAAATTCTTCTTTATGATGTCCATGCCCTTATGGCTCATATGACCGAGCCTATAGTGCCATAATGTTGTATCTGCATCTGAAGCCACAAGATTACAATAATTAGTACTATCAGTGGATAAATACAAGGTTCCAACCTTCTTACCTCTTGCCACCACAAGAGCACCCTTAGTAACCTTCCAAGAGTCAGCTGTAAATATCACAGTACAACCATCACTTCCCAATTGCCCCACCGATATCAAATTTCTCCTTAATGTAGGCACATGTCTAACATCCTTCAATAGCCATGTATTCCCATTCTGCATCTTAACCTGAACAGAACCTTTTCCAACTATATTGCAAGGCTCATCATCACCAAGAAAAACATGCCCAAAATCCCCTTGAACATAATCAACAAAATAATGCCTATGTGGAGTAGCATGAAAAGAAGCCCCTGAATCTAAAACCCAAGATTCAGTAATATTATACAAAGAAAGAATCAAAGCATCCTGACATACATTACCTGATGCCACATTTGCCTCCCTATTTTCTTCCATTTGTTTCTTCTTGTCCCAAAGCTCCTAACAGTCCTTTTTTGCATGCCCAAACTTTCCACAATTCCAGCATACAATCTTGTTCTTGGATTTTGACCTTGCCCGATCTTTCAATTTTCCACAGTTTCCTCTATTCTTCTGTCTCCCTCTAGTTTCCACTGTCAAAGCATTCCCTGAAGTAGAAGATTCCCTGGAGCTTTTTCTTCACATTTCCTCGCTTAGAATCACCCCTACAACATCCTCAAACTTCAACTTTGAGTTAGCTGGAACCGAGTTACTTACTGCCATTACCAGGCTATTCCAACTCTCAGGTAAAGAGCACCGAATTAATAAAGCCCTAACTTCTTCATCAAATTCTATTGTAACCGAAGCTAGCATATTCAAAACTGTATTGAAATCATTTAAATGATATGCTACTGAACTATTCTCAGACATCTTCATATTAAACAAATTTTTCATTAAAAATATCTTGTTAGAGGCAGAGGGTTTTTCATATAACTTCCCTAATACATCCATTAGATTTTTTGTAGTCTTTTTCTTTGAAACATTAAATAATACTGAAGATGTAAGACACAGTCGGATCATTCCAAGTGCCTTCTTATCCAGCAAATCCCATTCCACATCTGTCATACTCAAGGGTTTGTTCACCTTCTCAGACAATGGAGTATAAAGATCCTTTTGATAAAGGTAATCTTCCATCTGCATCTTCCAAAGACTGAAATTCTGCCCGTTGAATTTATCAACCCTATATATTCCATCATCTGCCATAGCTCCCACTCAAGCTAAAAACTTTCCCTGTGATTCAACACTTCAGCAAACCAAACCAGGGTCTGATACCAATTGTTAGGAAAGAAGAGATAAAATACGTGGAATAATCCCTTACAGAATCGCAACAGTAGAAACTAATATGTAGAAAATATTAGAGATTTCAAATAAAAGTGCAGAATAAATAACACAACATAGAGAGACAAGATTTAATGTGGTTCACCCAATTTGGGATATGTCCACCAAGAATCACTTGCTCATATTTTATTACAAGCCTCCACTCTCTCAATACAATACCCAGATCCGTTTGGAGCTATGCTCAACAAACTCTACAGAATTCACACCCGAATTCAAAGTACATCTGCAATATATTTTCTTGTCTATCTATCATATACATAAGACCATATAAATAGACAATTGCTTAAGAAGTTTTACAAAACCGTGGGTATCAAACAATGGGAAAAAAAACCGTCCCATAAACCTATGGGTAGCCGAAGAGGCGGTTTTACAAAACAATGGGTACCAAAAAACCATGGGCCGAAAAACAACCCATAACAGTTACCCATTACCCATGGGTTAATAAACCACCCATGAAAATTTGCTGCGGGGGCTTTGCCCCGAAACACCCTTCGATTGGGGGGGCTTCACCCCCCCGAACCCCCCTGACCTGCTCACCGGTGAGCGGGACCGCCGTAAAAATACCCGAGTGTAACACATAGAAGGTGTACCACACTCTAACATGAAAATAGGCTCCGCAAACATAACATTATGTTCCCTGAAAACAGAACCTTCAAATAATGGTTTTTTTTTTAAAATTTCAACTTAAGTTGATTTTTAATGCACCATTAATTTTAATTAGAGTGTCTTCCATTCATTGGTTGGTAGAGTGATAACATATCTAGTTTGATAACTCAAAATTACAAATGCATAGTTTTTTTTCCATTCGATCATACAACCTTCAACAACATGAAATGTAAATTTTATTTTATTGAACATACTTTGAAATTTCTCCTTTCAACCATAAATACAAATATGATAACTACAAGTTACAATAAAATTCTTTTTACAATACAAGAACTTCTAATCCATTTCTTTCAATAAAAATAGTCCTTTCTTTTCCAAATATACATATGTATCTATATTATAACTTTGAGTACATACAAATTTAGGAGAGTTTTATTTCAAGCAATATACAACTAAATCTTTCTATTTTCACTATAACATTAAAACGTTAAATAAATGAAATATGCAAGCATTCTTCATTCACTCAATCACTACAAATTAGAATAAATCAAATATTTCAAAAATTTCTTTCAAGCATACAAAAGTTACAATTTTCCACTCTAAGTGGTAAAAATAGAATGATCAAGTTACAACATAGAGACTTTCAACAAGGCCAAAATACAAGTCTTTATTTCAATGTCTTTTCTAAAATTCATAGCTTCAATATTGCATTCTTCAATATTTCAAAAACTTGGATCACAATACAAAGAAAGGGGGAATAGATGATGTTCTCCACCTAACCTTTAATCCAATAAGAGGAGAAGACATCCCCTTATTGGCCCTAGAGCCCCAACCAAAGAACAATGAGGGATCTTGAGCAACATTTGACAACTTTTTACAAGAGTGGCTTTTACAAAAACATACAATCCATAAAACATGCAACACATTCAAGGGCCATACTCAACAATGTTTACAAATTTCTAAAACAACAAATAGGTTTAATATCAAACCAAAAGGAGAAAGGAATATGGGAACCACCTCTTTTTTCCTCCCAAGTGAAGTAGGAGTTTCACCCAAAGCCTCCATGCACACAATAAAAACAACTAAACATCCTTATCTCTCCCCTTGCAAGTATGCAAAAATATGTCCATGTTTTCCTTTTCACTCCCAATAGGTGAAATTCCCAATCACACTCCCTCCAAAATTATTGCCTCACAAATCCCTTTTCCCTCCCCAATGGTCCCATACTTCCATCTCCAACTCCCTTCTTAAGGAAGACTACCCAACTAGACAAAAGACATTCACAACACTCATACAATATCCAACGAGAACAATTTTCATATCTACAGACATAAATAAGAAGATAACAAAGGTGGAGATCCTACCTCTTCATCAAGATTCCAAGAGTCTTCACACCAACAAGCTTTTTAAAAGCTTCAAGTCAAGCACACTATGAAAGCAACCCCAACAAGCTCCCAATTCCAAAAGTGCAAAAGAAGAAAAATAAACAAGCAACCCAAAATCCATCAAATTCAATCAATAAATAGAAATGGGATGTGAGGATGATGACGTGGCTCCCTGTAGGATTCCACTTCATAATTCCTCCATTCCAACACACAAGTCAAACACCATGCCCAAGAAAATAAATGAACATGTAAGACATAGGCCATGCTCACATGACATTCAAACTTGCACATCATGCCTACCAAGGACAAATTAATTGTGATAAGTAGGAAAGTAAAATTATTTTCATTTTTTACACTCCAAAATGGATAAATAATCCTAAAAAATAACTCGTCATACCGTAGGTATGGTTTTTGGGTTAATTTAAGAGGAATGGGACAAGCTTAGCTTGTCCCACAAGACTCCAAAAAATCCTCCCAAGTGAAAATCCGAATTTTTAAGTTGGGGAAGAGTATACAAAAAAAAATTCCAACGCAAATCCAACTTATATCCATAAGAATTCAAGGACCATCTACCCTCATAATTATCCAATTGTCACATCCTTATTTTAGTTAACAAATTAAGTTGGATTAGCTAATTAAGACACATTAATAATTACTAATAAAGTGACTAAAATTTCCCAAGAATTAAATACACATAACACAAAATAAAACACACACAAAATTAAAATAAGGGAAAACATTTCACCCCATGGCCACACATGTGAGGTCACCCCCATGGGAAACCTCATAACTAGGCATGAAATAACACAACATAAACATTAGAAACAAGTTGTCAAATTTAGCCATGTTGCAAAACACCTGACATCTTTCTGTGGTTAGTTCCATATCCCCTTTTAATGTATGTGATAAAATATCCCTGCAACACAAACAAAATACCTCTCTGGTCTCACGGCTGCATCAACAACATCGAGAATAATATATATACATAGAAATCAATAATCATCATCCAAAATTAAGTAATTCTATCATCTATCAACATATCAAATAATTTGATTCTAACATCCATGATATCATAATTCTACTCAGAACATCCAAAGTATAACATTTCAGTACAAAATCCAAATAATGCAAATTAATATATATCGAACTGTCTACCAGTGTCATCTAGTGTATCATAATCAAAATGTGAATCACAACATATCAATAGTCCAAATATCTGCATAGTCTATCATCTATTGATCAATATATAATAATCAAAATGTCTAAGTATCAATCCATCAGTAATATCAACATAATGAAAATAGTGTCGAAGAGGAGTGGGCACTACATCCCCCTCCCCTTAGACTCGACTTCCTCCTGGAAGTCACTGAAATAGGTGAGGAAACTGGGTCAATAACAAAGTAACATCCTATCATGTGGCTACAATATCATCATACATACCCCACTAGACTCACACCTGGTCAATCTCACGGCTTCCAAGGCCTAGGGTCCTACGTTCTATGATGTGCATGACCTCCACAGTCACCTGCCCCTACTCTTACATATGCAATGTGGTCCAATCCAATACATGAGAGGGATCTGGAATGTATCTCCTAAGAAAAAAACATGAAATACATCGTGCACATGAGACAAGCTAGGTGGAAAGGCTAGATGATAAGCTAAGGGATTGATCCACTCCAAGATCTCAAATGGACCCATGAATCTAAGAGCTAACTTAGAGCCTTTTCCATAATGGATAAGAATATTATGAGGTATGACATGAAGAAAAACCTTTATGCCCACCTCATAGCTAAGGTCAAATCTCCTCTAATAATCATACTTCTTCTATCTATCCTGTGCCTCCTGAAGCCTCTGTCTGGTCAAAAACACCTTGCTGCTCCATGTCATGTAACAAAGTTGGCCTAAGAGATACTTTGTCCTCTAATCTATCCCAACTCAAAGGTGTCCTGCACTCCCTACCATAAAGTTACTGAAATGGAGCCATACCAATAGAAATCTGAAATTTGTTATTAGAACCAAACTCCACCGAGTATAAATAATCCTCCCATCTCGACTGATAGTTGATGACCTCCATTTGAAGCATGTCCTCTAAAATATGATTCACCCACTTCGTTTTTCCATCTGTCTCTAGATGATATGTTGTAATGAAGTTGATACTCATCCCAAGGGCATGCTGCATGGTAGTCCAAAAATGAGAGGTGTATAAGGGATCATGATAATAAATAATCTTCCGTGGAATCCTGTGCAGTCTGGAAATATCATATAAGTATACTCACACCACTACACTAACTGTATAGGTGATATTCACGGGATAAAAATGAGCCACTTTCATTAATCTATCCACTGTCACCATGATGAAATCATGGTGGTATCTCGACTTTGGTATTCCTACTATGAAATCCATGGAAATGGTAAACTATTTACAATCCGATATATCATGTGGGTAGAGAAGGCCAATTGGATGCTGATGTTTAGCGTTCACCCTCTGACACTCTAAACAGTGTGACAAAAACTAATCTATAGATCTCTGAAGACCTCTCCAATAGTTCAACTATCTCAAGGTGGTGTGCATCTTCTTCACCCTTAGATGGGATGAATAAGGTGCACAATGAGCCTCTGCCAAGATATCCTGTCTCAAACCTCCATCCCTAAGTACATAGATCTAACCTCTGTGTCTGAGAATTCCATATGAATCTAATTCAAATCCATCAAAATTCTACTCAACAAGTCTCTGAGACTCAATCTCTGATCTAGCTGGAAGGTAGAAGCTGTCATGTGGAAGCTGTCAAAAAATCCTGCTCCCCAAATATGTACCCACTAAAGTAGCCATAACCAAATGTCTATGTCTACTTAAAGAATCTACAACCACATTCTCCTTCCCCTTCACGTGCTTTATCTCCATGTCATACTCACATAACAACTCCATCCAACACCATTGACGAGCGTTGAGATTAGGCTGTGTGAAGAGGTGACGTAAGCTAAAATTGTCTCTCCTGAGAATAAACCTCTTACCAAGACGGAAAAGATGCCAATGCACCAAAACATGCACCACTATCGCAAGGTCAAGATCATGAGTCAGATAATTGATCTCATAATAATTGAGTTTGTAAGACTCAAAGGAAACCACATGGCCATCCTACATCAAAACACCTCCTAATCTTACCAAGGAAGCATCCGTACACACAAAGAAATCCCTCTGAGGATATGACACTGCAAGAATCAATGTTTTCGTAAGGCATTCCTTCAGTGTACTAAAGTCCTGCTCACATCCATTGGACCAAACAAACTTCTTCCCTTTCCATTGAAGGGAAGTGATGGGGTGCGTAATCTGAGAGAATTCCTGAACAAATCTCCTATAGTAACCTGCCAACCCCATGAAACAGTGCACCTCGGTCACATTGGTTGGTACAGGACAATCCATAATAGCTCTAATCTTAGAGGGATTGACTATGATACCTTCCCCAGAAATGATGTGACCCAAGTATTGAACCTATGACTAGAAAAGGCACACTTCTCCAGGTTCATGTATAGCTAGTGCTCATGAAGACATCATAGAACCTGTCAAAGGTGTTCCTCATGCTCCTCACACGTATGTGAATATATAAGAATGTCATAAAGGAAAAAAGGATGAAGTGATCCAAAAACATCCTAAACACCCCATTCATCAAACTCATGAATACTGCAGGGGCATTTGTCAGACCAAATGGTACCACTATGAACTCATAGTGGCCATATCTCATGAGGAAAGTTGTCTTGTGGATATCTTCCTCCGTAATCCTCAGCTGATGGTAGCTTGACTTAAGATCAATCTTAGAAAACATAGTGACCCCCTCCATTTCTTAAAATAAATCATCTATCCATGGAAGGGGGTAACGATTCCTGATCATTACTTTGTTCAGCTATCTGTAATCCACACAAAAATGTAAAGATACATTTTTCTTCACAAAGATCACTGGTGCACCCCAAGGAGATACACTAGGATGGATTAGGAATTTCTCAATAAGGCCCTCCAACTGAAACTTGAGCTCACATAGCTCAGGTGTGGTCATCCTATATGGTGCACATGAGATAGGCTCTACTTCTGGAACCAAATCAATATGAAAATTGATCTCACATGGGGGAGGTAACCCTAACAACTCACTAGGAAAAACATAAGAAAAATCCTCCAAAATGGGGTGGTCATCAAGTGATGGTCCATGAGTCTCATCCTCTGATTGGTCACTAATAGTGATGGTGAATAACTGACAACCCCGTCACACACACCGCTTCAGCTGCATAGTAGATATGGTGTGAATAGAGATGGGTCTCCTGACTCCAACAATCACTGACTCCACTCCCAAATTGTCTACACAAGATATAACCTTGTTGTAACAATCAACTCTAGCTCTATGTGTAGACAACCAATCCATGCCCAAGATAAATCCATATGAACCCAAGGGAAGGATACGAAGATCCAAATTCATGGTGAAGGGTCCTAGGTCCACTACACACTCCTTAACTAAGGATTCCAATGAGATTTTGGCTCCAGAAGCCATCTCAACATCCCAACTAAGGCCCTGCCTAACTGCCACCATCCTGCATTTCTCTACTAATGATGGAGAAATGAAAGAATATAATGAGCCTGAATCAAATAAGATAGGGGTAGAAATACCACCAATGCTACTTGTGGTCTCAATCACCATGCCCTTGTGCTCTGCTTGGCGATTCTCGACCGCAACATAGATCTAGTGGCTCCTGGCCATGTCACTAGCCATAGGATAAGAAAGAGGTGCCTTACCCTGATTAGAAGGGTTCTGAGGGCACCCTATCCAATGATGAACATGAACACTGCACCCATAGCAAATACCTGGTCCTCTCCACTTGGCACTAAGCAGATACTCCTCTAGGTGGCCTGGTAGTCCATACTGTAGAACTTGATGATCCTGTCATAGATCTCTATGGGTGTTGTGGTGGATGTACTCCTACTGACTATGCGTGAAGTGGATCCTAAGTCCTATTCCCCCCCCATGTTGGAGGTCCCATATTATGCCCTCTCTAACCATCATGGCACTCTGGAGTCTAAAAGGGTGGTCGATTCCGCTACTGCTGAGGAGGAGGAGGCCTAAAGGAAGACTGTGCTGAAGTGTGTCTGCCATGAGGAGGAGGAGCTGATCCCCTTGACCTACTATCCTATAACTGTTGTATGCAGCTCCTCACTCTATCACGAGCCTACTGAGTCTTCCCCTAGTTTCCTCTGTAATATAGGCCTTCTCCATGGCCTTTGATAGAGTTTGCGGGAAATGAATGCACACTACCCCACCCAAGTCTAAGTTCAAGCCCCTGATGAACCTGTGAACCCTAACCTACTCATCCTACATGTAGTCCACATACTGGAGTAGATCCAAAAACTGACCCTCATACTCTGCTACCATCATGGAATCCTGTCGCAGATCATGAAACTCATTGATCCATTGTTAGATGAATCTCCTAGATATGTATCTACTCCTGAAGCACTCCTCGAAGAGATCCCAAGTATCTGTATTATAATCTACATGGATCTTCTACTCCTCAGTCCTCCACCAAACTTTGGCTTTGTCTCTTAGAAGGTGGATAACAACATGAGATTTCATGTTGCTAGTACAAGGACATAGCTTGAAGCATCCACTCAAGCTAACCAACCATGCCTTGGCCTGAAATCCTCCTATGTCTCCAGTAAAAATGTGGTGGGTGTAACTTCAATATCTCTCTGATGTGATCTTTCGCTATGAACTGTCGACCCCTAGGTCTCTCTACATGAACATCCCTTATCCTAGGGCTCCTAGATCTATCTTTGTGTCCCAAAGCTCTATCTTTGTGCTCTCTAGGTGGTGACTCATGTCCAACCAACTCCATGTGGGAGTGCTCCACCCTATAATCGACACTGTGATGATATGGTGTATGAGCCTCCACTGATGGCTCTCCATCCTATCTGCTAGGTCTCCCTCCTAAAGATCCTCCACGTAAAGTGACATTAACATCATGTAGTGTCTGAAGTATCTGAGGTAATATAGTTGCTACTTCCTGATCTGGGGGTGGTAGATCTAGGCTCATGTGTAAGGACCCCTTGTCTAGTCCACACCTCCTGTACAGACCAAGAAGGGAGTTAGTTTATCATCATCTAGGCTTTGTTTCAATTTTCTAAATTTTCTACATTTTAAAACAACATGAAATGTTGTGTGTTCTAGGTTTAGAGTTGTGCTAGGTTTTCTTGTTGTGTTTTTTATTTCTAAGTGTGCACGAGGTCCAAGCGTTGAACCCATGACTTTGATACCAAGTGTAACGCCCACAAATTTTCTACTCTTAAACAAATATAACTAATAAATTAATAGTCAAGTTTACTGTAATAATTTTTTTTGGTTTTAAAAGGGGTTTGCAAGGTTAGACATTTCCACAGCTAATAAATTTCTTGGTTAAAGTCTTTCTACACAAGATTGTGAAAAACTGAATTAAATTAATAATTAAATATTATTAATTTACTTCCTAAGCTATATTTATAGTTTAAAGCATCTACTAAGCTCCATTAGTTTAATTAGTTATCATGCACCAAGATTACATTATTTTCTAACTCAAAGGTTTAATTGTTTTCCCTAGCCACTAAATGGCCCCCATTCACCCCATTACCCATATTCCTTTTTTTTTAAATTACATTCCCACAAAATACCTTCCACTTAAGTGAGGTAGGGTTTAATTTGGGCCATTGGATTGAATCTATCCTAGCCCTTAGATTTGGGTTTCCCTAAATATCCTTATGGTTCTCCTTTTATTTCTATTTTCTCTAAACAATCTCATTTTATCTTTTCTTGTTTGTAGGTTTTGGAAGAGGAGAAGGAGGAGGAGCCATGAGAGCAAGAAGTGCATCCATGGAAAAATTTCTCTTTGTTTAAGATGCAAAGATTTTACTATTGTAATATTACTCCTTTATAAATTATATAGAGATCCCACCATGGATCTATTTTGTTATTTTGATGTAAACATCCTTTTTGAGTTCAACAATTGGGGAAGAAATCCCATTTAAATAAATCTATGAATTTTACACATATGGGTGCCATAAAGAGATTGGAGAGCTTAAAACACTTAAATTTAATTCATTTCTAGTTGGTGGAAGTTTCCCTTTAATGGTTTTAAGCTTAAGATTTCACTTAAATTTCAAATTAGGTTTTCATAGTCAAGAAATTTTATTTTTCTGTCAAAAGTGACGAAACCACCGCCCTACATAGGGTGGCGGTCTTATGACCACCGCCCTTCCTAGGGGCGGTTCATCGACCACCACTCTATGTTGGGTGGTGGTTCTGGAAACCACCACTTTGCACAGGGTGGTGGTTCTGTTCCCCGAAAAAAAAACCTTCAAATAATGGTTTTTTAAAAAAAAAATTCAACTTAAGTTAATTTTTAATGCAACATTAATTTTAATGAGAGTGTCTTCCATTCATTGGTTGGTAGAGTGATAACATATCTAGTTTGATAACTCAAAATTACAAATGCATATTTTCATTTATTTTTCATTCAATCATACAAACATGAACCACATGAAATGTAAATTTTCTTCTATTGAACATACTTTGAAATTTCTCTTTTCAACCATAAATAACAAATATGATAACTACAAGTTACAATAACATTCTTTTTGCAATACAAGAACTTCGAATCCATTTCTTTTAATAAAACTATTCCTTTCTTTTCCAAATATACATATGTATCTATATTGTAACTTTGAGTACATACAAATTTAGGAGAGTTTCATTTCAAGCAACTATAAAACTTAAAATTTCTCCTTTCACTATAACATTACAACTTTGAATAAATAAAAAATACAAGCCTTCTTTATTCACTCAACACTTACAACTTGGAATAAATGAAATATTATAAAAATTTCTGTCAAACATAAAAAAGTTACTATTCTTCCACTCTAAGTGGGAATAATATAATGATCAGGTTACAACATAGAGACTTTCAACAAGGACAAAATACAAGTCTTCATTTCAACGTCTTGTCCAAACTTCATAGCTTCAATCTTGCATTCTTCAATCTTTTAAAAACTTGGATCACAATACAAAGAAAGGGGGAATAGGCAACGCTATCCACCCAACCTTTAATCCAATAAGAGGAAAATCCATCCCCTTATTCACCCCTCAGCCCCAACCAAAGAACAATGAGGGATCTTGAGAAACATTTGACAACTTTTTACAAGAGTGGCTTCCACAAAAACATACAATCCAAAAAACATACAACACATTCAAGAGACATACTCAACAATATTTACAACTTTCTCAAATAACACATAGGTTTGATATCAAACCAAAAGGAGAAAGGAATATGGGAACCACCTCCTTTTTCCTCCCAAGTGAAGTAGGAGTTTCACCCAAAGCCTCCATGTGCACAATAAAAACAACAAAACATCCTTATCTCTCCCCTTGCAAGTATGCAAAAATATGTCCATGTTTTCCTTTTCACTCCCCATAGGTGAAACTCCCAATCACACTCCCTCCAAAATGCATGCCTCACAACTCCCTTTTCCCTCCCCAATGGTCCCATACTTCCATATCTCACTCCCTTATTAAGGAAAACTACCTAACCACACAAAAACAAATTCACAACACTCATATAATATCCAACAAGCACAATTTTCACATCTACAAACATAAATAAGAAGATAAAAAAGGTGGAGATCCTACCTCTCCATCAAGCTTCCAAGATTCTTCACTCCAACAATATTTTTGACACCTTTAAGCCAAGGACACTCTAAAGGCAACTCCAAAAAGCTCCCAATTCCAAAAGTACAAAAGAAGAAAAATAAACAAGTAACCCAAAATACAACAAATTCAATCAATAAATGGAAATGGGATGTGAGGATGATGAGGTGGCTCCATGTAGGATGCCACTTCATCATTCCTCCATTCCAACACACAAGTCAAACACCATGCCCAAGACAATAAATGAACATGTAAGACTTATGACAAGCCCACATGACACTCTAACTTGCACACCATGCCTACCAAGGACAAATTAATTGTGGTAAGTAGGAAAGTACAATTATTTTAACTTTTTACACTCCAAAATGCATAAATAAGCCTAAAATTAACTCCCCATACCATAGGTATAGTTTTTGGGTGAATTTAAGAGGCATGAGACAAGCTTAGTTTGTCCCACATGCCTCCAAAATAGTCTCCCATGTAAAAATCCGAATTTTCAAGTTTGGGAAGAGTACACAACACAAAATCCAACACATCCAACTTTCATCCACAATATTTCATGGATCATCTACCCTCATAATTATCCAATTGTTACATCTTTATTTTTGTTAACAAATAAAGCTGGATTAGCTAATTAAGACACATTAATAATTACTAATAAAGTGACTAAAATTTCCCAAGAATTAAATACACATAACACAAAATAAAACACACAAATTTAAAAGAAAGGGAAAAATTACACCCCATGGCCACACATGTGAGGTCACCCCCCATGGGAAACCTCCTAACTAGGCATGCAATAACACCACATAAACATTAGACACAAGTTGTCAAATTTGGCCATGTTGCAAAACACCCGACATCCTTCCATGGTTGGTCCCCTATCCCCTTTCAATGTATGTGATAAAATATCCCTCTAACAAAAAAAAAATACTTCTCTGGCCTCACGGCTACATCAACAACATTGACAAATAATATATACATAGAAATTAATAATTGTTATCCAAAATTAATTAATTCTATCATCTATCTATTGACCAAAATAAGCTCACACTTATTTTAGGTCAACTGACACCATTTTACCCCCTTTTGTGATTCAATCTGAATTTTCACACATTTTAAGCACTTAAGGCCCCCTAAAAGTATTTCCATCAGATAGAAAATTTATTCCCGTTTCCAAATATATAAAGAAGTCCTTCTAACTCCTCATAGTTCGCAAGCTATGGGCCGACAGGCCTTGGAGGGAGTTTTTGCCAAAAGTGGGCCGACAGGCCTAGGGAAGATTTTTTGCCAATGAAAATGCGGACCGGTGGGGTGGAAGGAGATATTTTGTCATTTTTTCACTTTTCAAAAAGGCACAAGTATAGTTGTGGGGCCCATGAGCCCGAGAAGGATTACTTTTGCTAAGTGGAAAACGCGGGCCTGGGGATGCTTTCTTTTGCCGAAAGCGGGTCTACGAGGCCGCGGAGGAAATTTTTCTCAACTGGAAAATGTGGGTTAGTGGTCTGTGGGGGACTTTGGAACTTGTACACTTTTCACAAAATGGCATAGTTTTCAAGTGCGGGCCTGTAAGCCCACAGGGTCTCATCGACCATTTAAAAGTCAAAATGGGGCAGAGCCAGCGGATAGAACCATGTGTCATCTTAGTGTAACTTTAGAAGTGAAATAAAGAGTGGGTTCCCAAATGTGCATAGAATCTCCATGTGTCTTGGGTCCAACAGAAGTCAAATGGATCGAGGCCCAAATCGGCTAAGTATAGAGAGCTGGCAGATGACGCCATGTGTCGCTTCAACGTAAATTCAAAGGCATGACCCAAAGTAGAGATTCAAATAAGTGCTGGCCCTCCATGTGTCTAGGGTTTGAGAAAGGCATCGGCCTAAATCAGCTAAGTATCACAAACTCGTTGGAAGGTGCCACACATTAGCTCGATGCATCTTCAAAGGTAAATCCAAAAGCGGGTCTCCCAGACAAGTGCCAAGCCTCCATGTGTCCCAGGTCTGAAAAGGAGATGGAGCTGGCCGTTTAAATTGAATAAGTATAAGAGTGTTGGCAGAAACCTCCATGTGTCTCATTGGTGCAAAACCAAGGCTAGGTCCAAAGAATGGGTTCCCAAATGTGCAAAGACTCTCCACATGTCTTGGGTCTAACAGAAGTCAAATGGATCGAGGCCTGAATTGGCTAAGTATAGAGAGCCAGAAGATGGTGGCACGTTTCACATCAGTGTAAATTTAAAGGCACAAACCAAAGTATAGATTCAAACAAGTGCTGGCCCTCCTCGTGTCTAGAGCTTGAAAAGGAAACTCAACCGTTGAAAAGTCCAAAATCTTGCGAAGGCCTCCACATGTCTCGTTCGCGCAACTTCAAAAGAAAAGTCTGGGGGTAGTTTCCAAATGAGCACAAAGCCTCCACATGTCTTGAGTCAGGCATAGTGTCTCCACCAACATAAGGGATTCAGGTAGAATACAAAAGAAACTAAGGATCCCACAGAAGCTACCACGTGTCAGTCTGGTGTAATTTCAAGAGCGAAAGGAAGGGGCTAAATCTTTAAGATGTGAGGGGATACCACATGGACCCTGTATGGACAGAATCTTTTAAATATTACATGCCCACATTAAACGCCTGACCCTGAACTTCAGACAGCCATATCTTTCGACTGGAAAATTAGATTTGGGTGGAAGAGGGCTTTTGGGGGCATGGGTGTTGCAGTGAAGCTCTTCATTGTGGTAGGTGGATTCAATGTGCTTCCAGGGGTGGTTGGAGCAGAGTTCAAATTCTTCCCTCCTCTCTCTCTTATTCTTCCTATATATTGTAAAGGAAGGGAATTTGAAAAAAAGGTTGGTCATTATTTCTCTCCTACCCCCCTCTCTCTTTCTCCCTTAGGGCAGAATGTGGAGTCTAAGCCTTTCCTCATGGCTCTGTAATGGCATTTTCTTGCCTCTTTCCCACTGATGATGTACTGTGTGACTTATGGAGCAAAAAAATCTATTTCATGATACATCTTGTCCATCCTTGCTTATTTTGTTGTCTCTTCTTGCCTCTCATCATTGTAGGGTATACCGTGCATACTATGATGTTTATTACAGGTTCTGGGAGCTGTGTTTAATGGGTTTTGAAGTGGTGTTCTGTGTGACATTCATCTTTTGTTTTTGGTGCATCTTATCCACCCCCTCCTCTTCTCATCTCTTTTCACTTTAGGAACTTTGGAGTCACGATTAGCCACTTCCTTTTTTGGTGCTTCACCACTTAGTGTAGGCTCTCTTTCACTCTCTCTCTCTCTCTCTCTTTCTCTCCCTATCTCCTTGGAAAGGTTAGATTAGGATTAGATAGGTTTTTCCTGCACTAGAGTAGCTTGTGGTAGGTAGATTAGGAAGTAGGAACCAACCTTCTCTGGAGGTCCATCTCAATTCCACAAGTCCCATAGCTTGAGGGATGGTCCAATGTTGTGTAATCACACTGAATGCCCCATTTCAAACTTGAGGCCATTCGGGGGTGCTGTGATTTTGCACTAACAATTTTGGCACACTTGGTGGGACACTAAGGTTAGATTTTTCTCATCTTTCCAAGGTGTCTCATTATCAACATCAAATCTTAAGCCACTGTGTGACCACCTAATAGTTTTGGCATGCCTGATGGGATAGGTTTGAAGCACCTTACCACTTCATCTCAGTAGGTTGGTGTTTTCCTGTTAATATTCAACCTTTTGAGGCACATGCAAGCACACTTGATGACTCCATCTGGTCAACATTCCATTCTTTGAGTTGTAGAACTTTCCCATCCATTTCCACCCATCTTCATTCATCTTTCTTTTCACATCTTTCATATTTTGCCACTCATGAAGTTGTGCAATCATGACTTCATTTCCCTCTTGGAACTCACACTTGTAACAACCACGGTGCATCCAGCCTCCAATGTATTTTCCAACTCCTCTAGATCAGAAGTATGATAAAATATAGAACCATTATGTTTACCCATATGAGAAGGGTCAAAACCAGTTTGGCCATGGGGCTTATTAAGAAAAAGGGGACACATATGATGGTGATAGTTATGTGGAGAACATTGATCTACTGGAGAATATCCAAAGAATGGAGGCTATCATGGTGCTCTCTAGGGCTACAACATAAATGAAGGCATTCAGGATTGGTTGCAGGGCACCTTGTCCATGGGTCAGCCATTTTACAAGACACTATAACCCACAGGAGAAGCTTAACTTCATGGTTGAGACGTTGCCCCAACTTGTGCAATGGACCAAGGAGATAGAGGCCTATGAGCTTGATACCAGAAAACCTTGTCAATGGGTATGTCCACCATCTCATAGCTTTTCTTTTCCTTTTTCTCAAATAGTGCCATCTCATTCAGAGCTTCAATCTCCAAGCTTCCCATTTTCTGCCCCAAGTGTTTATTTCCCTTCCCCATCTCCTAATATTTCACCTCATCTCAATTATTCTACCATTTGCCCTTCCAATCAGTCATCCCCTCCAAATAAACAAGAAGTTCCACTTCCCTCTCCACCAAAAACAATAGAAAAACTGGTTGAATCCTAACCTACCACTCCTCTTGCTTTCCCAAGTCCATGTTGGGAAGAGACTCAAGAATCCAGTCAAGGAGAACAACAAGAAAAGGAATCCAATAGAGAAGAAATGATAGAAAATCTGAAGAGTTGGGCTACCAGATTTGGATTTACAAAAATCCCCTTGATGGTTAAGCCTACTGAGGAGGTCAAGGTTGAAGAGCCAGTGGTGGTTGGGGCTGAGTTTGCAGCAGAAGAAGAACAAGAAAAAGAAGGAGAAGATCAACAATTTGTTTTCTCTGAATACAATGTCCATAATGGCACTTTGTTTGAAGAGGATGTTGATCTAATCCAAGCTGCACAACCAGTTAAGGAGGAAGAACAACCAGCTCCAAGTCCCATTGAAGAGGAGCAGCTGGGAGAGATCAAATCAAAGTTGAGGCCACTTAGCAAATAACTCATTATTGAATATTTTTTGCTTTCATTTGAAGGGCCTGATTTGATTGATGAACCCATGACAAAGGAGAAACACATAGTTTTAGAGGCTCCAAGTGCGGAGCAAGCCATAGTATAACCTGCAGTTCTTCCTCCCACTTCATCCCCTTCAAGATCTGATGTTGAAGAATATTTTTATCTTTTAAACTTCATGTTTGAGGATGAGGGGAACCATGTTGAGTGAGTTTGAGATTAGGAGGACAACATGGAGGAGGTTGAGCATATGCAACAGGACAACAAGGAGGTAGAATTTTTGTCAGACTTAGAAGATTGCTTTAATGGAGATGAGCCTAAGGAGATAACATCATTTTCTCCTCCATCATTGACCTTCCAAGCACACGAGCTTGCTACCATGAAGGAGAGCATTCAAGAACAACAAACTACACTTCATAATAGCCCTCTAGAACCAAGGTTAGAAGATATGAATTTTCCATGTTCTTCATAGGAGAAGGAAGGGAAAAGGCAAGAGGATGTCATCATCTCTCTCACACCATCCACCTAGGAAGGTCAACAAGAAAAATCCATTCTTGGAGTTGAAGTTCAGAGAAATGGGCACATTTAAAGGATCAGACCATGCCCAATTAGGTAATTTTCTTCATTGGAGCCAAGGGAGAAGCCAAAACTGGTCATGCTTACTCTTGAGCATGAGGATGAGCTCCAAAGTACCAAGGATCAGCTGCAATGCCTCTTCAATCCAAATGAAGAGCAACTAAAAGAGGCATTTTTCTTGTTTCTAGTTGACACCTTGATGATATGGGTGGAGGATCAACTTACATTCATTTTTTCACTCATACAAGCAGCCATATTCAGTGTCAAATCATTTGCATGGCTGCCCCTTTTGAGAAAGGGAAGCTACTTCTCCCTACCAGTTGCAGGATTTGTTTGAGTCCCTTTTCTCTCTGGTTAGTGTAGGAGTAGGAGTAGATTTTATTTTCAGCAGAAGAAGTGCTTGTGCACACTTTGAATATCCCACTTGGGGTATGTATGATTTCCAATTTTGTACATAGTGTGTTGTGGTGTTTTGTTGCTCATGCATAGGACATTGGAAGTAGCATTTGGTGAGGATCAGCTCTAGTTCCAATAGTTTCCAAGTGGCTCAGGGATCAGATTTTCAAAGTTCATATCAGATTTGTGTTTACCAGGTAGACTCCATGCCCAATGGATGCTTCAAGGCAACTGATCATTTCACCTAGCAGGTAGGTGATCCCCATGAGTCACCAAATTGTTGACCAAAATAAGCTCACACTTATTTTGGGTCAACTGACACCATTTCCCCCCCTTTTTTGCTTCAATATGAATTTTTACATATTTTAAGCACTTAAGACCCCTTGAAAGCATTTCCATTAGATAGGAAATTTCTTTCCCTTTCTAGAGATATAAAGAAGTCCTTCTAACTCCTCATATTTCACAAGTTATGGGCTAGTGGGCCTTGGAAGGAGTTTTTGCCAAAAGCAGGGTGGCGGGCCTAGGGAAGATTTTTTGCCAATGAAAATGTGGACTAGTGGTGCAATGGGAGACATTTTTTCATTTTTTCACTTTTCACAAAAGGCACAAGTATAGTTGCGGGGTCCTCGGGCCTGAGAAGGATTACTTTTGCTAAGTGGAAAATGCGGGCCCAAGGATGCTTTCTTTTGCCAAAAGTGGGTCTGTGGGGCCGTGAAGGAAATTTTTCCCAAATGGAAAATGTAGGCTAGTGGGTCTATGGGGGACTTTGGAACTTTTACACTTTTTACAAAATGGTGAAGTTTTCAAGTGTGCAGGCCTGTAAGCCCACGGGGTCTCATCGGTCGTTGAAAAGTCAAAATGGGGTAGAGCTATCGTGCGCAACTCTAAGGATAGAATCTCAAACATGTCAAGCTTCCACGGCGTCATCTTCAGAAAAGGCACAGAGCCGACAGCTAAAGTCAAAGTGGGTTCAGAGCCAAATGCCATGCGTCAACTCATAACCACGTAAAATCAAAGTGGGTTCCAATCCAGAAGTCAAAAAATGGATCGAAGTCGGCCCTTTTAATCGACTAAGTATAGAGAACCGGCGGACGACGCCACATGTCTCATCGGCCCAAATTCAAAGGCTGGGTCCAAAGCAGCGGATTCAAAAATGTGCTGGCCCTCTCCACAGGTGTCCAACATCCCAAGTCAAAGGCATAGGCCCAAATCGACTAAGTATCACAGAACTCATGCAGAAGGCCACGGCGTAGCTCGGTGCATCTTCAAAGGTAAATCCAAAAGTGGGTCTCCTAGACAAGCACCAAGCCTCCACATGTCCCAGGTTCGAAATGACAGACCCAAACATTTAAAAGACTAAGTCATAGAGAGTGCCAAGGAAGGATCCAGGTGTCAACATGTGCATACACTTCAAGGTAGGGTCCAAAGAGCGGGTTCCCAAAATGTGCAGAGCTCTCCACGTGTCCAAGGTCAGACATATGAAGTCAAATGGATTGAGGCCCAAATTAGCTAAAAAGAGTAAGCGGAGAAAGCCATGTGTCTCATTGGTGAAAATTTCATAAAGGTGCGGCCCAAAAGGAGGCAGATGCCCAAACGATGCACCAACCCACCACATGTGTCAGAGTCCTAAAAAGGTAAGGTCGGTCGTTGAAAAGTCCAAAATCCTGCGGAGGCCTCCATGTGTCTCGTCTGCGCAACTTCAAAAGTAAAATCTAGGGGCAGTTTCCAAATGAAGCGCAAAGCCTCCACATGTCTCGAGTCATAGTATAGTGTCTCCACCAACATAAGGGACTCAGGTAAAATACAGAGGAAACCAAGGATCCCACGGAAGCCGCCACGTGTCAATCCAGCGTAATTTCAAGAGTGAAAGGAAGGGGCTGAATCTTCAAGATGCGCGAGGCTGCCACATGGACCCTATATGGACAGACTCTTTTAAATATTGTGCAACCCTGATCTTTAGACAACCATATCTTTCGACTGGAAACTCAGATTTGGGTGGGAGAGGACTTTTTGGAAAGATCTCGGTGCTGGCTTCTCACCTACCTCCATTAATGTTTTGGCCCACTAATTTTGGGGGTTGTCAAGTCTCCCACCTTCCGCCATGATGAAGAATGGGCCTCTTTCTTTCCCAGTAAGGGACAATGATGGGGGCATGGGTGTTGCAGTGAAGCTCTTCATTGTGGTAGGTGGATTCAATGCACTTCTAGGGGTGGTTGGAGCAGAGTTTGAATTCTTCCCTCCTCTCTCTCTTATTCTTCCTATATATTGTAAAGGAGGGGCATTTTTAAAAAAGGTTGGTCATTGTTTCTCTCCTGCCCCCCTCTCTCTTTCTTCCTTAGGGTAGAATGTGGAGTCTAAGCCTCTCCTCATGGCTCTGTAATGGCATTTTCTTGTCTCTTTCCCATTGATGATGTACCGTGTGAACTTATGGAGCAATAAAATTTGTTTCGTGATGTATCTTGTTTATGCTTGCTTATTTTTTGTCTCTTTTTACCTCTCATCATTGCAGGGCATACCATGCATACTTTGATGTTTATTGCAGGTTTTGGGAGATGTGTTTATTGGGTTTTGAAGTGGTGTTCCATGTGATATTCATATTTGGTTTGTGGTGCATCTTGTCCACCCCCTCCTCTTCTCACCTCTCTCCATTTTAGGTAGTTTAGATTCATGAAGCCACTTCATTTTCTTGTGTATCATTGCTTAGTGTAGGCTCTCTTTCACTCTCTCTCTCCCTGTCTCCTTGGAAAGGTTAGATTAGGATTAGATAGGTTCTTCCTGCATTGGAGTAGCTTGTGGCAGGTAGATTAGGAAGCAGGAACCAGCCTTCTCTGGAGGTCCATCTCAAATCTGCAAGTCCCACAACTTGAGATATGGTCCAATGTTGTGAAATCACACTGAATTCCCCATTTCAAACTTGAGGCCATTCGAGGGTACTGTGATTTTTCACTAACACTATCATCATATCAAATAATTTGATTCTAACATCCATGAGATCATAATTTTACTCAGAACATCCAGATTATAACGTGTCAGTACGAAATCCAATTAATACAAATCAACATATATCAAACTATCTAACAGTGTCATCTAGTGTATCATAATCAAAATGTGAATCACAATATATCAAATTCCAAATATTTGCATAGTCTATCATCTACTGATCGATATATAATAATCAAAATGTCTAATTATCAATCCAATAGTAATATCATCATAATGAAAATAGTGTTGAAGAGGAGTGGGAACTACAGAGACAAGAATTTTCATAGAGCATGTGAAACCTTCCTTATAAATAATTTCACCAGCAGTGAGCATACAAAAGATCGGGAGGCGTGGAAATTGTTTGAATCAATTGCAACAACACAACTTCAAACCCTAATATTTTTCATCAAATATGCTATAAAACTATATAAGAAGAATGTTAATAACTAGCCTATAATCTAGTGCAACAATTTGAGAGCATGAATATCATGCCCAAAGATGTTAGGAACATTAGAAAAAACCATAGAGACATGTAAAATTTGAGATAACTACAGTCAAGCCCAAGAGAGCACTGATATCTACTCTACACTTTTTAAAAGTCTTGAAAACTTACAATTTGAGGACATTGTGACTGAGTATTATTTGACACCCATACAGAGAAGAGTCATGCCAAGATTATAGAAGGATAAGATGTAGATGATGAACATGACATTGAAAACCTTGAGGAGCATCTGCATCTCACTACACTTTCAAACTAATCTAACCTCTTCATCTGCAATTTTGACAAACAAGAGCACATCTGGTCACAATGGTTCATAAAAATACAGATGACATCCTCGCCACATGAAGCCAAAAGGACACATCATGACTTAATAAGATGGTGAATCCAAAAAAATGATGATGATTCAGAGGTACATTTGTAAGAACAATGTAATAAGCGGGAATGTTAGCATTCGACTAATTATATTACATTGTTTAGTATGGTTTTATGTAACTGACATGTTAGTTATAGGTAGTTTCCTCCTCACCACTTTCTCTCCATGTATGTATATGATTTTCACATTTTGTAATATTATTCAACATTTCTACATTTCTCCTTCACCTATAGAAGCAAGGGAAACCGGTTGGATGGATGAAGCAACAATTGGAAGTTGGTTCTTGAGTTGGGCCTGATATATGAATTTACCTATTTTACTTTTCAATTCAACTGAGACACCATGTTTAAACCAAGTGTGGCAATTTTCAAAGTCTCTTAGATCAAAAATGTCTATTTCATCAGTCTTTCTATCACTATATGGGTGCATATGAGATATATGCTCAAATTATTACCTAGCTTTGATCTTGAGGAAATTTACAAATCCAAAACTATGAGTCAAAATGACCATTTATAACCGTTACATTGATGCTTCCATTTTACCTAGCTTTCCTTAGGAAAATCCATCAAAAATCTATATAACTTGGTAAGAAATAGTTCTTGATTTCTAACTAATGTGTAACTATTTGTCATGTGGTAACACCAAAGTCTTTCCATATATGTCAAAACAATAGTGTACACATTCAAAAGCTCTGAGTAAAATAATTCATTTTGCACCTGTTATGTTGCCCAACATCAACCTATGAAGGTCACCTCAACACAAACACGTTCAAGACAAGAATCATTCACATGGGTTTCACACATTCCTCTATTGATATCCTTCAATTCAATCATTTAAAGATCATATGAGTGTAGCTCAAAGAGGGGGTAGTCTCTAGGTGTAGTGGGCGCTTCATGTCGGTATATATGAAGGAAGGCTATTCGATGATGATGCTTAATGTCTTGTCGATCATAGTGAGGGAGTTAGGAGAATACCTATTTACTAACATAGAGGGAAATGAATTTGCACACAATCCCACTCAAGTAAAGGAACTTTCTCTATCAAAATAAGGATCACAGTCTCTTGTGCACAA
The DNA here is from genome assembly GCA_019776745.2 of Taxus chinensis. Taxonomy (NCBI): domain Eukaryota; kingdom Viridiplantae; phylum Streptophyta; class Pinopsida; order Cupressales; family Taxaceae; genus Taxus; species Taxus chinensis. Next base: position 215,063,643 of record CM034149.1, read on the forward strand.
ATATCTTGCTCGACTACAACTTCAGACAAGAACTTACTATATGCAATTTAGTTTCCATGCTTTCAATGAAAACAATATTAGATATTCTAGTAAACATGTAGTGGTATCTCTCTGACCTTTAAGTCTACCTGTTGAAGACATACTTCAGTTACCTGAGGCTATGTGTCTACATGACGGGACACAATCAACCGAAGGTCATAATGTTGGATCAACATAGTGCAAACATACCTCCCAAAAAGGATAAAATAGGAAATCATGTACCATTACGTGTTGATTTGTAGAATTTATTCACTTTTCCATCTAAGGATAGATTTGAATGGTCTTGGAGTCCCAATCACCGCGTAATGAAGAAGTGATGATTAAAGAGTAATTCTCTTTACACACTCATGACTTATGTTGCCAATTGGTGTAGCTTAGCTGTACTCATGTCAACAGTTAGACATAACATATAGAAGTCACTCACACCAAAAAACCTAAAGTGACCTATGACATGTCAACACACAACCAATGGGTGGTAGAGGTTTGAATCCTCCAAATCAAACCAAAATTACATACCATGGTTACACTTGGATTCCATGTTATTACTACTTGGTCGAAGAACTATTGTAATGCATTCATTTGAGGGGGATTGCATTAGTGTAGCATATCCATGTCTCGTCACTACACAAAGTTTGAATAGAACAATTTTTTGGCTCAATTTAAAGGAAAAAATTGAGTTTTACGCATCCCTTTTAGCCGTGCATGGTATTTGAAGGTCTCAAATTGGCAACATAATATCATGGCATACAAGTGATGTACCCAATGATCATGCTGACTAGGAATTCTTCATGGATTGTCAGGAAGTTATGCCACTATAGTGACTAAATTACCTTATCCAAATTATTAACACCACAATATCTTGGGAGTTCAAGGACTCTTGAATAATTCCTCAATCCTTGTAAAAGATATCAATTGTCCACTTACAAAGACCATGACTAAGAATATTTTTATGACTATTTTTTAATCTTTACAAACATGGAGAGCGCAACATTTCATTGAGATATTATCCTACATTTTACGATGAATAAACTATTAGCTAGTCGTTTCAAATTTCTCTATCCCTAAAAAGTAACTTGTCAGCATAGGTTTTCCTAATTTACACCAAGATCATTTTCCACCTAATATAACGCACTACGTAATTGTCATGGAGTACTTAAAGATATAATTACATCGAATAAGGGTAGTCAATATTGAAAAGGCCATATTAGCTAAGGGTAGATCTTAAAACTACATCCTAGAGGGATCCTAGTTGATCAGTCTAAGCCTCATCAATACTATCCAAATGATCTTCCTAGTCAAAAATATTCAAAATTGTCAGGTGATCCTCTTCATTTTTTTCATCCTTCTCATCGTTCACATTCAAGTGGTCTAGAATTTTTACCCTAGAAAAACATAATGATACAACTTTCTAAAAGGGGATAGCCTAAACCATATAACAAGTTTACATGGACTATAACCCACTTAGTGAGTCCCTATCATCGATGTCTTCGCCAACTAGAAACTATGAGAATATGGGATAAGATCGAGCACTTAAAAAATATGATTGCATAAATAGAGTATTGTTGTAAGAGAAGAAAATAACATGAGCCAAAATGATTTCTTGTATTCATAATGCATAAGAAAATAACTTTACAAGAGGTTTATAAATAGGATGTGAGGAAGTGTAAGCACCACCCAAAAAGGTGGAGAAGTGTAACTCCCATCTATCATGTCAAATCCTAAGCAAGGTAAATACATGTGTAGGAAGAAATATGCAATAGAATAAAAACCTAAACTAATCACCCCTTTAAGAATGACTTAAATGGGTAAAATAATGGGATCTTTGCAATAAGGCCTAATGAGGTACCCAAGTACAGATAAAAATCCCTCAAAAAGTGAAGACAATGAAAAAACCCATAGGAAAAACTCCTCCTAAAAAAGAGATAAAATAGAAGTACATAGAGAATTATCCCTTAGTAGATAAGCCCCTAGAATAAAATAAATAAGCCCTATAGAAATAAAGAGAAATAAAATAGGAATAGGTAGTCCCCTAGAACATGAGGCCTCATGAACTACCAATAGATAATGTAGATGTATAATCCTACTATTAGAAGAAGAATTAGTAAGAGATGAATTTCAATTAGGAATGCCTAATGTTGCACAAAATTACTGAGGATAAGAGGTAGATTCTTAATGAATAAGTGAAACATCACTGAACTGTGACCGTTTCTTCATGTCATTTGATGGATCACCAAATAAATCATCTACATCTTGTAGTATCTATCAAAATTGGAATAGAAGTCATAATGTTAGAAGGAAGCGGTTCATAATTCTGTGAGACAAGAGGAAGTAGACATGAAGTTGGAGAATATGGAGGAGATTCATCGATGTCTAATACATGAATAAGAGATATGTGAGGAAGGTCATGATGTGAGGAATAGACTTAGATAACATGAATAAGAGAGGATGGAGGCGAGTCCTCATCACTAATATATTCATGTGGACTAGAATTTGAATCCTCATCAGCAATACTCTAGTCATGTATGTTGAAAGAATAATCAACAATACTTTTCCCATGTGAATCCAAATCCTTAGAACTACCATCAATACCCAGTGAGTATAATGTAAATAGAAGTAAAGTTTTAGGATCCAAACTTGAATTTCCCTCCCCATCTGTAGAGGACTCGTGATTAGGGTAAAAGAGTGAAAAGAAATAAACTAAAGACTATTCATCTAGTCTCCCCAATACCAATATATAATCATTGAGGAACTCCCTAATGAACACACAATGTAAATTGAACTCAACCCTCTTTCCTATGTTTTTGTGAGTGAATTAATATAGTAATAATAGATTAGTTGAAAATGAAGGTATAAAAATAACACCCTAAAATTTTACATGACCTATGTAAAAAAACCTATCCTAGATACCTCAACACATGTGTTTTCATCCATTAAAATAGTCAGCATAAAACATGTCTCTAAGGAAGTGAAGGTAACTTATGATGAATTCATGTGGTGTGAAGTACTCATGTGGTAGGCCGAGATGCAATGAATACAATTAATTTTACCTTATCTTTCCCCTTATCATTTTCTTTTGTCTTTGTGTACTTTTAAACTAGTGAACTTTATGTCTATGAATTGGGAACCTTGATATTCATCTTCTATAGAATGTGTGTCAGGTTATAAATCTATATTTGCATACATTTATGTTAATCATTCTGAATTTTTATACAATACAAACATTTTACCCTCTCTTTCTTATGTTTGTCTTCATAAAAGGAGGGATCAATGTTAGGTCCTGGATCATTCTTTTTCTCATTTTCCTATTTATTATGTTTCTTATCCATATTGTTTAAATCATTATGTTTTTCATGTCCAAAAAATAGGGAATATGACTCAAAAGACTTCATATTACTAATCTATATGAGCTTGTATTTTTCCCTAGTAAAGGAGGAAGTAAACTCATATAAGGAAGAAATTTTTGATGTGGCTCTAAGGGCACTCTTAGTGGCATGGAAATTACAAGTAAAAACTGAATGGTGATGACCCAACTTAGAAAGAATAGAAATAATTAACCACTCATCCTTTTTCTATCCCATATTGTTTCAACTACAATCTAAGTGATTTGAATTTTGTGAAGAATTAATGTATAGTTTAAAAGTTGTCTAGACTCAAAATAATGAGTTCATTCTCTAATTCATTACCCCTTATTGTATCTTTCTTCCCAAAGAGACCTTCCAATGTGGTCCAAAAATCACTAGGTGTGCTAGAATATTCTATGTGAAAGAGTAAATCAAGAGATATAGACAGACGGAATAGTACACATACCTCATAACATTAGTTAAACTGCTTAATTTTAGTTGCATCTAATGTTGGTTCAGTTTCAAGACCCATTACGATCTAGTGTAAATTGTTTCTCCTCAACAATATTTACATATTTATTTTCCACTCATGATAGTTAAGTGTTGTGTGAACCACATTTTGATCCATAATGTACGAAAAAGATAACATAAATGAAAGTGCACAATATAGCTCCCCTTGAAATTATTGAAAATAATCCCCGAAGGTTAACACTTTATAATTTAGTGTGTTTATTATTATTCAAGGTAAAAAAAATATTGATACACTCCAAACAAGGAAATGAAATTAAAACCAATGAAAATAGCTAAAAAAATAAAGACTTTTAAAAATGGTTCCTCAAAAAGAGTTTCCAATAAAAGGTTATGCCTCTCATAAGTTCCTTCTACTTTCAAATTAAATAATTGATCAACCGCCTTACAAGAAAAAAAGTTGGTTGACGACCTCAAGAAAATATTTACTTCATATGAGTTAAGCCCCATTTGGTTAGTTGTGATCAGGGGCCAAACCATTTGACAAAAGGCTAAGGATAGGAATATTGGTGGGGTTCTGTTCTCTAAATTTCAAATATTTTTCACAGTATGATGTCACCTTTGTGGGGATTGTGTTTGTATGATTTCTTATCCAACCCACCAAGGATAGTGAAAGACACCTATTTTAGGGTTACGTCATCAACATAGAACAATGAGTCATGGTCTTGAACAATGTTGCCACATCAAACTATGTGTCATAGATATGGTCGTACAAGAATAGCAACAATCTATTATACATATTCAGTACAAAACCATCTTGAACTACATTTAATCTCCTATCACCACATACATAAAACTACCACCTCAACTCCACATAGGGCCTACATGTAGTATGGGTATATGTATAGTCAAATCTTCCTCCACATAATAAGTATAAAATCCAACAATGACACACATTAAAAATAAATATGTCTAGTGGATCTTGTAACTTAAAAAAAACAACTAAGTTTCTCGACAAAATTATAAAAAACCCAAAAAATTTGAGCTTTGAAACTCTAAATAATAACACTAAATAGCCCAGAGATGAGGAAAAAAACTTGTAAAAAGCCCTGATCTATGCTGCTTCAAATCATACTTGAGTTTACTGTCAATCCCAAGGTTTTGACATGATCTATATTCAATGGCATAGTCTATTTATTTAAAGAATTTATAGAATTATGGGTGTCCTACAAAAACACCTATTTATTACACTCTTTTATAATTATCCAGATCATACAAAGACGCAAGAGAGGAGAATACTTAGGTATTAAAGGATTTGTAATAATAACATTTAAAAACTCAAGATTCCAAAAAATTAAACATAAAAACTAATTGTGTTCGATTACCAAAACAAGCTATGATACGAAGTAGGAATTTGAGACAAGATCAAACACTAATAAAATGTTAACTCACAAAAAGAGTAATGCTATGAGAGAGGAACCAAACATGAGCCAAAAAATATTCCTTGTATTCAGAATGTATACAAAAATATATTTACAAGAGAAAATTATAATAGGAAGCGGGGAAGTGTAACCACCACCCAAAAAAGGTGGAGAAGTGTAAATCCAATCTATCATACTAACACCTAAAAAATATAAATACATGTGTAGGAAAAGCCATGCAATGGATTAAAGACCTACACAAATAAAAATTAATTATATCAATCCCACTAATTAAATGATTTTATTTTCCATCCCAAGTCTTTTAATGTCATACTACTTTCTTTTTAATGTGCTTCTTATAGAACTCTTCTTAAAAACACAATTATATGATAAAAGTATATATATAATAATAATTTATATACAAATATAAAAAAAGACAATATAATTCTATAAATAGCTTATATATAACTTAAAATTTTATTAGTGGCCTCTTCTATGTTTTTTCAGCCCACATGATGAGTCACCAACAACCGTTTTTGGAATCTAGTTTCATACCCCTTCATTGCATTAATTTTATTAGCTAAATCAATTGAAATAGGTATTAAATATTTAATCAATCAACATGTTATATAATTACCATTACATTGTGGTTGTAGACCATAGATGTTTATTATAAGATGTTAATGGTGACTGAATAACATAAAATACCAAACTAAAGAAACTGTGCTTATCAATCGAAGTGTAATGCATTAAATATTCCTCTCTATCATGCAAAGGTAAACATATATCACTACTTTTGTTAACTAAACTATAACCATATTAGTGTCCTTTGCTAGCCAATTCTCACACAAATTGAACCAAACATATTTCTTTATTTTGAGAGGTTGAAGATGTCTACTCTAATCATATGTAATTTTGTGGTAGTAAAAGTGTAAATTATAAATATATATAATAATTTAAAACTATACAAATTTTTCTTTAAAATTATATTTACACAACTTAATTACCCTCAAATTCCTCTTTATTCTCATAAACCCTTATGATGTAAATTTCCAAATTAGCTTTGGGTTGTAGAGGGTCTTCATGAACTCAACGAAAGTTATATAAAAAATGTGTCTTTATCTCTCAAGTGGGATTTACAACCACTTTAGATGACAATATGAATGAATAAATTTTTGTGTTTGATCAACTACTCTTTTTTCTAATACAAGAAACTAAGAAATTAAATCTCTAAAAATGACACATACAATAAATTGAAAATAACTTTTAAACTAATAAAATGCTATATTAACGTAAAAGAAATCATCCTAGCATAAATTAAATACATTTAAATACTTGATTTCCCAAAATATCCATTAATATCTGTTGCATATTAGAATTGCACCCTCAGGATTTGAGCATGGAAGATCATTAAATTATTGACAAAATTGGATTGTTTCCAAGTGTTAGAATTGCAAATGAAACAATCCTCTAGAGAAGGTTGGTTCCTCACACATTCTAATGTCAAAAATACTACTAGACTAATCTGAATCTAACAAATCCAAGTAACCATGGAGAGAGGGAGAAAGGGAGAAGGAAAACATAAACAAAATAAGCTAAGAAATGAGATGATAACACAAAGAAAGGGGTTGGTATCTCTATTTTTGAAGTTTTAGAGAAGGAAGGAGATAAATTACAAGATAGAAGGGGCATATTCTTGTCATAATTCAACCCTGTAAGTAAATCAAATAACAAACCTATTTGTGTAGACAAAAAAAATATAATATTTTGTAAAATACCATATATATACAATCAAAATTAAAGAGGAGGCAATAACATAGTAATAATAAAAGGGCCAGATTTAGGCAACAATTTATATCATATTAATGTTTTTTGCATGCATATACTGTCACAATGAATCTTGGAGGTAAAAATGCTTGATAAAAAAATTCCCATGTATACAACTCCTTAGTTTTGTCACAATTTATCTAAGGGATCCTTTATAATGAAGAAACTTACAAAATTTATAGAATGGAAGAGAGGAAAGGGGATCAAAAGATGCTATAAAATAAATGAGATAAACCTTGCGATATTTGTTTGAAACTTCGTCTAACATGTTATCTCATTCCTCATGATGGTTCATCATCTTGGAGTTCTCTTGGCCTGCAAGAAAACTCAAAATATCTTCAAATAAATGGAATCTTGTTGAGGGAGAATGTGAAAATGCAACACATGAGGATTAGGAGGGATGACGTTAACATCGATGAAAGTGCAAATCGGTGGTGTGACAAGATCTCATGAAGAGCGAGCATCAACCGAAAGTGCATGCAAGATTTGAAAAACAGGAAAAACCTTGTTAAGAAAAAAATCTCCACTAATCTCATAGATATGAAGGGGTGTACATATAGAGAGTGTTGAGTAACCTCAGTGCCTGAAATGATGACCTCTCAAGTGGAGAGGGGGAGTTACTTTACCAGAATTGGAAGTAAACCCCAATGACACATATGACACACTGACGTATAAGGGAGTCCCACGATGATCCTAAAGTTACACTTAGACCTATTACCATACCTAAATAAGATGACCTGCCTAATGATGTGAAAAATGACTCACATTAACACCCCCCCTTCATCATAACTTAGGATGAGGTGACAAGTAAGAAAAGAGAAAGATGGGTCCTGAAAATTAAGTTTGATGAGGTACCCATGCACAACAAGGGTCCTAAGTAATGAAGGAAACCCTAGTGGGAAAAACATCCACCACAAGATAAAAACATACTCTCTAATCTAGGAAAGATACTAGGGATGGATCCTCACCACTAAGGAGCCTAATAAGGTACCTATGTACAAAAGGGAAATATCTCAGAAAGATGAATAAGATAGAAAAAGAGGGAGACAAGAGGAATGTAAACGATGCCATGGACGGATATGAACTCTTCAACACTAGAAAATATCCCAAAAGAGTGTCGATGACGTGGTCCTCTTCCTCTGGACTAAAGAAGAGCCACCTACACCGAATTCTGTGCCTACCCTTGGGAAGGAAAGAAATAGATTGTTAGAAGTCTTCCCACTCCATGAAGGATAATGAAGGAATCGTTTTGAATAAATTTGAGTTTGGTCCCTGGAAGTGTGATATAGGTCTAGCAAAAGAGTGCCAAGGAACCAAAGATAATGCCACATGTGTAGAACTGTTAGAGTGATGAATAAAAACACCTGAAGAAAGGATGTACAAGTGATGTGAAGGCAACACAATAACCCCCACAAGAAAAAAGGTAACCACAAAAAAGGGTAGATGAATGAAGATCTCTTGAAAAGTGGAAGTGATAAGAGTCCTAGAAGGTGAACTCCCAATAAAGGACATTAATAACTCCTCCGAAACACCTGTAGAGGGATGAGGAACTTGTAGTACATCACAAGTGGACTCTGTGAAAAACCAAGGTTGGGAAGATACTCATCTCAATGAGGGGGCTCTACAAAGAGAAAAAAAATGTCAAAAAAGTATAATTCATCCATGCATGAAGGAAGAGGAGTGGAAGGGGCCTTGCATGCTGGAAGTGGAAAGGAGGCTGGTGCAATGACTATGTGAGGTAGATAATGAGATTTCTCAATGTCTGATGATAAGTGGGATGTGTCAAAACTCTATGGAATAAGGAGATAAGGAGGAGAGGAGTCCTTGGTGATACTCTTGGCATCAGAAATGGGAGCACAATCCTTGTCATTAGAAGAAGAATCAAGTAAGTATGTGTTAGTGAAACTACCATCACACACAAAAGAAGAGGAGACAACTAGATCAACAGTAAAAACAACAACAATATATGAAGGGTATCCAAAAAGGGATTTAAAGATGCTTCAGATGTAGTGGGGAGGATCTGATTCTTCCATGTGAATATGGAGAGGTATGGTGATAGAAAACATCAAGTGAAAAAAAATATGGTCGAAAGTGTCAAGAAATTCTCAAGATGACTAGAATTAGTAGGTGTAGGAACTTTCCCAAGAAAGAAGTGTGTAAGACCCTCATAGATGAAGCAAAATTCCATAGAAGCATGCCATGATTTATAGTTACATCTCTCAAGAAGAAGTGGTGGAGGCTATAAGGTGATTCTATGATGCTCAAGTATGGAAAGAGCATCCTCCATGATGTAGATGCAAAAGAAATAAGTACAAGGTGGATGAGAAGAAGAGGGTGAAAGAATGAAAGATGCCAGACTCAGCCGTGAGTGTGTCTGTAAGAAACATAACACCTGAGAAGAATAGTGATAACCCCTTGTCTGTGACACTATATAAGTAGTGCATGATTAGAATAAAGTGTGTTCATGCGATAAGTTGCGTGGGAGTGGAGGAAAAAATGAAGTCCTAGTATGAAGAAAAGGAACAACAAAAAATCAAGTAAAAAAAGAGAAGGAAACACAAGGGTACACTGATTAGTGTGAGATAAAAGGCATATCTCAAAGTAAAAAAGGAGAATCTTGTTAGAAATATAGGCACTGAGAGGGGGGTGAATTATTTCTTGATAAATTTTTGTGTAATTCAGAATTTGTCAATCATCCATTTTTTCAAAATATTTTAGCTGTGATAAGCATGCACATTCAAATAGGAGAGAGAAAAGAAACCAAATATTCATGAACACACGTAGAGACCATATTTAATGTGGGAAACCTATAAGGGACAAAATCCTACTGAATCTAAGAACTAGGCTTAGGACATAAAAGTCATGTAAATGTTACATGACTTCATGGTTGAGCTTCAACTCAATCTGGAGCTACAACTCCAAAATTTAGTCAAGCTTCTACTTGACCTTTAGAAAACTTCAACTTGAATGGAACCTTCAACTCCCAATAATTTAACCAACAATAACTGATCTTCTATAAGCTACCACTTACAAGGAGGATTCAATCCCTATATAATTAGTTGTAATTTAGACTTTTTTACAAAAAATCTGATCACTTTACTGTGTTGTCTCCCACAATTGATTATGACCACTTCTTTAGCTGAGTTGTATTATCCTCTCCTTTATTAATTTTCCATGGCTTCAATATATTCACACTCTTTTTTTTTTTCAAAAAACATGCCCTCAACTCTGCACTCCTTTGAAAACATCTTTGCATTCGATAACAAGATTTACATGCTCAAAAATTGAGTTTAAATAAAAAAGCAAGGTTCCTAAACATGACCTTTGATGTTTCATGTATAATGAATCTTCGTAAAACCATTCTTCCTTGTACAGAAGTTCAAAGAAACTTGGTGTTTACAGGTTGAAAGGTGGAACTTCTTTAGCTACTCAATGCGACTGAATTTTAAGCTTCTTCATGATATCCTTCACTTCGAATTCTATCACTGTCTATTCCTCACAATCTATCCTGACTGAGAAAAAATTATGTCATGAATTTATCCTTTGTTTTGAGATGAATCAACCTAATTTTATTATAACACTTTTCTGACCTCCTTATAGACATTATCTAATTTTTTTGGAATTTTAAATTTGTGCATTTGTGAGATACGATGATTTTCGTCATTCAAAACATTCTGACTTGTTTCAACCTTCTCTGTACTTTGGTCTCATTCATTCTACATGTGTCATCATCTGATTAAATGAGAATATTTCCAACATGTGTGTAGTTAGCTTGCATGCCACTTCCTCTATGTGTCGCCTTGTGATATGTTGCGGGGGTCAGTGATCGACTTGCATATTGCATGTTGATTTGTGCACTACATTTTCCTTTAAACTTCTGTAGACTCGAAAAACTATAAATTTTGACTCATTTTAGGGACTTCACATCTACTCGAGGTGATCTCCCAAAATATATGGTATAATCCTATCATGTGTCCACCTTCAGTCTCTAGATCATCGCCAAGTGGCACCCTCTACTTGGTCCACCTATTTTTTCCTTCCATTGACATATCTTATATCTCTCCTTCTTTGGACCTAAAAAATATCTTAAACACAACTGATTCTTCTGTTCTAGAGGTTGAAGTCCATCAGACCCTAACTACCTTTATCTTACCCGAACTACTAACACATAGTGCCTTCCTTCGCCATTGAAATTTCACCACATGTCCTATTGAACTTTTAACCTTTCCCAAACCTGGAAAGCTATAACATTTGGGGGTAAGTGCTTCGCATTTTAATTTTTTTGGTTTGGTAATTACCAAACCTATAATGCATACGTGTTTTAAATAGGCCAAAATGCATATGCATTTCAGAGAAGAAAAAATGCGTACACGTTTGGAATATTATGGACTATGCATGTGTATTTGGGTGTCTTATATTTACAAAAATAAATGTTCAAGTATAAGATTTATTTTATTATTTCTTCTACTTTAAATTTATTTTAGTAAAAATAAGAAATTAGGGTCACTCTGCACTTGATGGAAGTGGTCATGTAGCTCAAACAGTTATAATCTAGAAGATACTTTTTCAAAATCTAATTTGGTACGTAATTACTCATTTTTAGGATTTCAACAAAGGACCTAAAATTTTTAGGGCATATATATTGTAGTCGGCCTTTGTTTTGGGAAAGCATATAGTCATTTTTAGGTTTTTTGACCTTTTAAACTAGATTTTGGCCCTACCACTACTTGAGTTGGTACCAATTTTTAAATTTGGTCCATAATTCACTTTAGTGATCGTGAATCAACTCTATGATGCTTTCCTATTTCTTACTAACAAGAGATCCTCACTTTGTATATAGAGGATTGTTTCCTAAATGGGATTCCTGTCCATTTCAAAAATGAGGTGATTGTAATGTGCCTCCTCCTTAAGGTGTGATAACACTATTAGGTGTTGAATGAGTTTTCACGAATAGTATAAACTGAATTGCATCAAGTGAACTCAAATGATTGCTCATTCTTAGAAACATGGTGCTCAATATAAAGATCACCCCCTCACCTTTCCTAGCTCTAAAAACATCCTTTCATGGAATCAAATTCATGATTATCATACATGATTTTTTTCATATGTCTCTTGTGGAGACAAATCATGCCTTAATACTTCACACATGATGGTCCTTGATACCTCAGTGACATGAATATCTCATTTTAGCTTGTTCTGAAGGGTGTTTAATTAGCTACTAAATGGCCAAAAATGCCTTTTTAGGCCTTTAGAGGAAGTAGTCTCTCATCAAAACTAAACGAGTCGATTGATCACCTTAAACACTATTCCCTACACACTGAAACACACTAAACGATATTATTAGGACTTTCCTTTGGGTGAGGGTTTATGCTTTAGGGTTTAGGGTTTAGGGATCAGGGTATAGGGTTTAAGGCTTAGGGTTTAGGACTCAAGGTTTAGATTTTAGGGTTTAAGGTTTAGTGTTTAAGGCTCATAGTTCAAATTTTAAGGTTTAGAGTTTAGGGCTCAAGGTTTAGGGTTCATAGTTTAGGGTTTATGGTTTATGGTTTAGATTTTAGGGTTTATGGGTCAGGGTTAAGGGTTGAGGGTTTAGGATTTAGGGTTTAGGGCTTAGGGTTTAGGGATCAGGGTTGAGGGTTTAGGGTTTATGGCTCAAGGTTTAGGGTTTAGGGTTTAGGGATCAGGGTTTAGGGTTTAGGGTTTAGAGTTGAGGGTTGAGGGTTGAGGGTTTATGTTTGAGGGTTTAGGGTTTAGGATTTTGGCTTAGGGCTCAGGGCTAAGGGCTTAGGGTTCAGGGCTTAGGGTTTAGGGCTCAAGGTTTAGGGTTTAGGGTTTAGGGATGAAGGTTTAGGTTTTAGGGTTTATGGTTTAGAATTTAGGTCTTAGAGTTTGGGGTTTAGGGCTTAGGGTTTGTGGTATAGAGTTTAGGGTTTAACACTTAGGGTTTAGGGTTTAGGACTCAAGGTTTAAGGTTTGGGATTTAGGGTTTAGGGTTTAGGAATTAGGGTTTATGGTTTAAAGGTTAGGGTTTAGGGTTTAGGGAAAAGGATTCATGTTTTAGGGTTTAAGTCTTGGGGTTTAGGGTTTAAGGGTTAGGGCTCAGGGTTTAAGGTTCATGGATTAGGTTCACCCATTCACTCACTGTAATGTTCTATGTCTTACCCATTCTTATAAGTATTGAGAGAGAGAGAGTATTCAGCTAAAAAGGGATTATCTACTTTGTAGGTAGAACATTCAAGGGATTCATCTCAATTTGATTCCTTTCATCTACTGATATTTTAAAGGAGGGAAATTATAGATATCTAAGAAAAATTTTGTACAAATAAATGTCAACCAATACACAACTATCTTCTCCTTCCCATTGCATGTAAACTATTTCACTAACTGTAATGTTCCGAGTCTTACCCATTCTTATTAATATTGATAGAGATTATTCAACTGAGAAGGGTTCATCAATTTCGTAGGAACAAAATTCAAAGAGATTCATAAAAATTTGATGTCTTTCATCTGTTAATATTTTTAAGGATGGAAATGCCCACCTCTCATAAAAAAAGGTAGTTGTAAAAGTAGACTTAATGATGGTTTTAGGAACAAGACTAGGAAATATGGTCCTAAGATCTTCAAAAAGATGAACTCACTCATGAGACCTACTAGAAATATATGAGTTTTAGGGGTTTAGCATTCAAGGCTCATGGTTCATGGTTTAGGGTTTGGGACCTTTAGGATTTAACATTTAGGGCTTAAGGTTTATGGTTTATGGTTTAGGGCTCATTACTTAGGGTTTAGGGTTTAGGGGTTAGGATGCATGGTTTATGGTTTACAACTTAGGGTTTGGGGTTTAGAGTTACAGGTTTAAGGTTTAGGGGTTAGAGGATAGGGCTCTAGATTTAGGGTTTAGGGCTCAGGGTTCAGGGTTTAGGGCTCAAGGATTAGGGTGTAGGGTTCAAGGCTTAAGGTTTATGGTTTATGGTTTAGGGATTAGGGATTAGGGTTAAGGGTTCATGGTTCATGGTTTATGGCTTAAGGTTCGAGGTTCATAGTTACTGGTTTAAGGTTTAAGGGTTAGAGCTCGGGGCTCTAGATTTAGTGTTTAGGGTTTAGGGCTTAGGGATCAGGGTTTATGGTTTATGGTTTAGGGTTTAGGATTTAGTTTTTAGGGTTTAGGATTTATTATTTTGGTTTTAGGGTTTGGGTCTCATAGTGTAGGGTTAAGGGTTTAGGTCACAAATTTCAGGGTTTAAGGTTTAGTGTTTAGGATTTAGGGATTAGAGATAAGGCTTTAGGGTTTAGGATTCAATGTTTAGGGTTTAAAGTTTATGGGTTAGGGTTTAGGGTTTAGGATTTAGTTTTTAGGGTTTAGGGTTTAGGGTTTAACATTTAATGCTCATGGTTTAGGTTTTAGGGCTTAATGCTCAAGGTTTAGGATTTAGGGCTCATGGGTAAGGGTTGCATATTTAAGGATTAGGGTTTAGGGCTTAGGATTTATGGTTTAAGGTTTATGGTTTAGGTTTTAGGGATCATGGTTTAGGGTTTAGGGTTTAGGGTTTAGGGTTTAGTTAGGATTTAGAGCTCATGGGTAAGGGATGAATATTTAAGGATTAGGGTTTAAGGTTTACGGTTTAGGTTTTAGGGCTCACAGTTTAGGGTTTAGGGTTTAGGTTTATGGCCTTAGGTTCAGGGTTTTGATTTTAGAATTTAAATGCTGAACGATTTAGGCTAGATGCTGAAATCCTAAAAATTACCTATGTACTGACCAACTTATACTATAAAAACTCTCTCCTAAGCCGTTACTAATGGATATGTGAGACTAGTTCCATAAGGTGTAGAGTGACCCTAATTTATTATATTTACTAAAATAAATTTAAAGTATAAGAAATAATATAATATAAATAATAATAAATGAAAAAATTGCCAAAATCATATACAATGTTTATACTGTACAGAATGCGCATGTGTTATAGTGCATATGCGTTTTGTGTTTTCACTTTTTCCAAGCCATGCCTCAAGGCTTGGGATCCAGTTTGGATCCCCAAGCCTGAGGCATGGACCTAGAAAAACACAACAAACAACGTGTTTGCGTAGGAAAATGTAAAAATGCCACTTCCTCCATGATAAATCAACATAAAACAATCAATTTGTTTAAAAAAATTATACTGTGACGTAGAGCAGAGTTTCTTCTTTCTAAAAATATATTTTTTCAAATTTTCTAACTAATATAAGGTTTCCATATTATTTATTTTCTAACTATTCCTTTTTATAGCTATTTTTTGAAGTTTAAATATGTCTATCTTTCATCGTGTATCTTTTTTTGGGGACATCGAAATTGAATTTTTTTACTCTAGCACAAACTAGGCCTAATTCTATACATATTAAAAAAATATAATTTTCTATATTTTTTGAGGTAGTTAAGGGGGGTCACAGTTGGAGCTCCATTATTTTTTAAAACATAAAATTTCTGTACTAGAAATATCATTAAAAAAATAAATATTTGCTAAAAAATATAAAAATAATTTCTAGCACAAAATAGATGCTCCTAGCTATCTTTCTACTAAAGGGTTTTCAGAACAACCAAATGGTGCTCAAAAAATGGGTTGGGGGGGGGGGGAGGCACACGAAAGCCACTATGTTATGTTTTTAAACAAAAATAGGACTACTTGTTGGTATTTTAGTTATTTGGACCACTTAAAATTATCCATTTTCAATAAAATTTAGTAGCTTGGAAACTAGACTCAAAATTCTACGATTCATGTTTACACAACATCTTCCAATTTTGAGTGTAACTATTTCAAAAAACTCATACAAGTTGAATTTTTTTATTTTTTAGAAAAATACATCCACTTAAGACCCCCTTTTGGCCCCCCAACTTGGTGCACTTACCCTTGGTTGATTCCGTGAACCTCATGTATGTCGAGCGCATCTTCTTAAGAACTTAAGAAAAAGCTAATGTATGTCCATTTGTTGTCTTTTAAATTTTTTCACATGTCATCTCCATCTTCAGCCATGTGACCCTACTTTCTACTAGCCAAAAACTATTAATTGTTATGTATTAACTCCATGTTCATCTCGACCTGCAAAACTTTGAATGGCCATAACTTCCTCCAGAGGGCTCCAAATTGTGCAAAGTGGGACTCGTTGGAAAGGTCTCATTGAGTTCTAAAAACACCATACCTCATCAAACTCTAAGAGATCTTTCACATGCTATACTAATAATTTAAAACATTTTCAGACCTGTAGATCATCTGAACCAAGTGTACCAACCTTCTCAATACCTTCAGTGGATGTCAACCTCACTGTTTGAGCCGTAGAACTCTGAAACCAGTTTGGAACCATCCTGAAATCTCAAAGAACTAACATGAGACAACTACACATCATTGTTAGATACCTATCTTCATGACATTTCACTCCTCTACCATCTTTCATTGTTGGTTAATCATGAATCCCTCTACATCTCCTTGACCCATCTCATTTTCTTGTCATTACTAGGCATGTACTCACTTTGCATTTACACTAAATCCTTCACAGGCTTAAAACACCATCTCATACTTGCAGGGAATCATACACCATATCTTGGAGGTTTATTTTTCACTTTGAATACCAGAATATGACTTAGAGAACACTAAGAAACACTCCTGACACCTCTATGGATACTTTGGACACATGTTATATTCATACAAGGCTTTATAACCTCTTTGTGAGCTCCAACTATCACTAAAAAGGCACTACCGATGTACCTTCATGCCTTGGACCAATATTTACTTCACCATTCACACCTTTTACATTCAATGCCACTTGTCATTAATGAAAACACCAAATACTATGGTTCAACAATCTCCTGCTTTGTCATTGATGGTAATATACTCAAAAAATTTGATGGAAAAAACCTTCACCACCATCTTGAAAATATTCATACCTAGTTCCTGGTAGTAGTCTCTCCTATTTTAATAGCTATGAAAAAGGTTCAAACACCCAAAAACATGATTAACATGATGATAATAACTTACATAACAAAAAATTATGTCAAGATTCTTCCCTTGGAAAGATGGCGCTCTTTACTTGATAAAACACAATCAACTGTAATCCTTTATTTATCAAACACTTGTAATACCCCCTTAGATATTCAGTCCTATTTCTTTCTACAAATTCCTTTTATGATATTTTTGACTTGTGCCTTAGGTTAGAGAACTAAATTCCCCTATCTAGACTTAGCCTGAGCATTCTTAGAACAACCTTGACACTTGAGATTGTCCCCCTATCATTCAGAGATATTTAGTGATTGCTAGGGGTTGATCTTACCCCCAATTTATTGATATCATGGAATCACATCACCCTCCAATTTTCACAAGTGTGTGTTCTTGATCTCATGCTATGACTAGGTAACATGGGTACTATCTCCAAGTTATAGGACTTGCTACTTGAGATTGACCTCAAGAGAAAGTTGGTTCTTCTTCCTAATCCTAGTGCAAATTGATTCTTCTGAGATAAAGCTACTAACTATCTCTATCCTACAATTTCCAAGGGACCAAGGAGAGAGAAATAACATGCAAATGAAAGAAAACTACACTGTAGAGGTGATGTACCAAAAGAAGGGAATGAGAACAATTTCCAATGTGTAAAAATGGAAGTAAAATGTAGATCAGAGAGGGTGATGATAATTATCCACAGTCTGATAACATCATTCACAACACATTTCCATGCATACTCAATAATAACAGGTCCCTACAAGATTATAGAGTAGACACAAACATTTCTAAAATGTTAGAGAGGCCAGAATAATGCAACAAACTCAGCAAGGGAAGATACATCCACAAACTTGAATCTATTTATTCATTAATATGCACAGTCCAAACTATAACAAAGGAAAGGCCTGGATCGCTATGCAAGGAGTTCTCTATAAAGGCCTGCAGCACATTGGCTTCACAAAACAAAATTACACAGTTTCACTACTCAAACTAGCATCATGTACAATGAGCCCAAAACTTCAATTTATAGAATTTTGGAAGAGAGAGGTGATGCAATTCCCAAAATCTACTTTCCAACCACTTGAAAGATGTCATAATTGTGCCCAAATGGTGATAGATAACCTGAAGAAGGCACCCCATATAGTCTCATGACTTGTAACAGTGAAAAATGTCTTCCCATGCCTCAAAAATGCCTCTCCAACTAGTTTTCAACAATCAAACAGAACAAGGATCATTTTTTTAAATTATAAAATCTTCATCAGTTTATACATTTCTTGATTACTGTGCATTGGGATTAGAACCAATATTCCAATGAGATCAAATTTGTGAAAATCCGTTGAAAATTTCTCAAGTTATGACCTGTCATCACCAATCCGGCACTATGATAATTCTCCATCGGGAAATCCTTGTGCTATGATTATTTATTAATGCACAGCCTTTAGTTTGGTGGATGTAATCTGGAAACACAACAACAAACATAACACAAGAATACCATAGACTATGATATGAAGGAATGATGAAAAATCTGAAATATAAGTGTAAATTATAATATCAACATGAAATTGTTACAATCTCACCCATGAGGTACTTCAAGTGTTATTAACTTCACTTGCCTTCCAATAATTACTATGGGAGAAACTTCACAATGGCTTCTTTAACACACCTTCTTAATGATGGCTTCCTTTACACACTCATACAATATTTCTCACTACTTCCTTCTATGCTCAATGAGGGGGGTGGCCTCTTTATTTATAGGAATTCAAGCTTATCCACCCTATCTCTAAGATAGGATGGGAAATCTCTTCCGACCAATCATATTCCATGCCTAAACTCTTGCCTTTACATGTAGGCTTATCTTCTAAGATAAGATAAACCTTATCATCTCACATGGGTTACACCTTTTTAGACTTTTCCACAAATAAAATACACAAAATATTTATGACATCACTCTTTGTCCTTATTACAAATATAATATTTCTAATTCCTAATCATGTAGACCCTACTTCTCTACTTACCCCAACTTTGACATTTTAACATTACCGGACCACTTACGACAAATATTTACTTTTTACCACAACATTCCTTTTGTACTTTGACTGTTACCGTACTCTACTTTATTGGCGGCACCATACTGACAGTGCCATTATCTTCTATCAGACACCACTACTAATCATACTTACCAACATCCTATTCCTAATACATACATAATAAAATAGAAATTATAGAGGAAAATTTTAATGTCGACATTTTCCCCCTTCCTATCTTCTACTCCGTCCTCAGAGTAGACTATTTTGGTGCTTGGAAAATATTTAACTTGTCATGGTTGACCCATTTCGTAATGGGAGTGCCATCCAATTCTTCCAGTTGATATGTACCATTTTCATGTACAAATGCTATTTTGTAGGGTCCCATCCATTTGGGAAGAAATTTTCTCTACCTTCTTTTTTTGTATCTAGAATCATATACTAGAACCAAGTCATTCACATGAAATGGAGACCAACAGATCTTTTGATCAAAGTATTCCTTCTGCTTCATTTTCTTCTTATAGCTTGTATCCTTTAGTATTTCCCTCATTTCCTCTAGCAAATGAAGATGCACCAACATTTCTTTTACTGAATCACTTTCATCCATCCATTCCTTTTTCATAACTCTCACAGTGGGAATATCAAACTCAATAGGAAGAAATGGATCAATGCCATAAGCCAACTAAAATGGGGAGTATCATGTTTCTAACTTTGATGTTGCCCTATATGCCCATAATGCCGCAATGAATCCTTTTATCCCACTCATGTACCTGAAAGGGTGCATCTTTTGATAGAATTTGACACAACAAAAAATTTGTTCATTCCACCTATCCATTTGTGCTTGGCTTGTATGTTGTTTCCTTCCTGTGCTTCATAGAAAACTTGTTGACTAGGGCTTCTACCACCTCATTAATGAAGTGGCTTCCTTGATCTGTTACAATTTATAATGGACAACCAAATCTGGTGACAATGCGTTCATATATGAACCTTTCCACTTCATCCATGGAAGTTGTTTTCAATGGCCTAGCTTCAACCCACTTGGTTAAATAATCTGTGGCAACTACAATATACTTAGTTTGGCATGGGATAGTTAGACATGGACCTACAATATCTATTCCCCACTTTTTAAAGGGACCAAGTGGAAGAATAGGGCATAATGGAGCTGATGAAGTCTTACGGTTACCATGTGTTTGACAAATATCACATGTCTTATAGTACTTATATCAATCTCTAAAAAGAGTGGGCCAATGATAAGCTACATCCAAGATCCTTCTTACTGTAAGTTGTCCAGAGAAGTGTCCTCCACATGTACCATTATGGAATTCTTCTATTAGCTTCTTTCCTTGATCACGTCCAACTACCCTCTTATACTGTCCATCGGGTCTTATTCAAAATAATACAATAGAATATAGATGACTGACTTGAGTAATCTTCCTCTTAGTCTTCACATTAACACCATCAGGAAACTTGAATTCATTTAGATAATTCCAAATATCTATGTATTCACTATGGATTGTGTCAAGGGATAACAATGCTACATCTGGGAAATCATCATCATCACAAGATGAACCTAAACCATCATAGGCTCGAGAGACTGCATATGCATTTACATGCTTCTTTCCCAGCCTATCTATAATATCAAATTCAAATTCTTGTAGCAAAATTATCCATTTTGCTATCCTCCCTGATGGGTTAGGATTATTTATAATATATTTTAGAGCCTGATGATCTGTTACAACTATAAATTTCTACCCTAGCAAGTAATTTATAAACTTCTTTATAGCAAAAATGATAGCTAGAGCCTTTTTTTCAGTTATAGTATAATTTACCTCAGCACTGCTCATTTGTCTGCCCCCAAAGTAAACTAGATAATTATTCCCATTTTCATCCTTTTGGCTCACAATACTTCCTAGTGCTGCATCTGAGGCATCAATATACACAATGAATGGCTTGCTCCAATTTGGATTCTTTAAAATAGGTGAAGACACCAAAGCTTCCTTCAGTTGTTCAAAAGCTTCATGCACCTTATTTCTTGGTTCATAAGTAACATCTTTCTTCAAGAACTGGGTTAGTGGCTGTGTAATCTTTGAGAAATTCTTAATGAACCATCTATAGTAACCCACATGGCCTAAAAATGATCTTAACTTACTTCTATTCATAGGAAATGGTAACTCTTTGATTTTTGAAACTTTATCAGGATCAGTACCAATACCATCTCTGGATACAACATGCCCTAACAAAATGCCTTTAGAACATCTAAAGACACACTTTGTAGGGTTTAGTGAGGCTTTTGCTTCATCTAACCTTTGAAATGTTGTCTCCATCTAGTGCAGGTGGTCCATCTTGCTCCCATAAATGTAAAAATCATCCAAAAATACTCTGATGAAGTTCCCAATGTAGCGTTCAAACACCCTATTCATCAAGCGTTGGAACATTACCGAAGCATTACACAACCTAAAATACATAACTCTATAAGCAAATGTTCCCCAAGGAGTGGTGAACATGGTCTTTAGCTGATATTTCTCTGCTATATGAACTTGGTTGTATCCGCTATATCCATCAGCAAAACTATAGCACTCCTGGCCAACTACTTCATCCAAGATCTGATCTGAGAATGGAAGAGGGTAATGATCCTTCTTTGTTTCCTTATTGAGCTTCCTTTAATCAACACAAATGCATAGTTTCCCATTCTTTTTTATTGAGATCACAATGGGATAAACCCATTATGAATTCTCCACAGTAAATATGAATCCTACATCAAGCAACTTATCTATTTCTTCTTTCACAGTCTTGGAAAAATTAGGATCCATTCTATATGGCATTTGCTTTATGGGCTTAGCACCATCTACTAGCTCAATAGAATGTTCTACCCAACTTACTTGATGGAGTTCCTTGTAATCAAAAGTGAATAGGTGTATGTACCTTCGAAAGAGATGGAGGTAGGATTCCTTCTCACTCTCCATCACAGCATCACCAATCTTTATTTGTTGGAGATGATCAACAATTTCATCTTCAAATAATCTTATGGGTTCATGAGTCGGTGTGACTGGAAGGATATCCATGACCGAAACATGAACCTCACTTTCTTCATCTTCTATGTCCACTTCACTGGTACTAGAGTAATCAGAGGATGTCCAATCATCAGTTTCATCACTTGAATCCACAGGTTCTACCTTATGATGCCGAGGGATCATGTTTATCTTCACCCTCTCTCTGCCACATCCAAGTGTCATGAATCCTTCATTCTAGTAGTTTCTTGCATAAAATCTCCTTAGCCATGGCCTTCCCAACAATATTGGGTACACAACAATACCATTTTTCATCACCTGAAAGTCTACCACACATACAACAACCATAACAGAGATTGCCACATTTGAAACAACACCTTCTGGTTTAGTTTTTCCCTTATTTAATGACCTTAACATAAGTGTTGAGGGGAGGTCAATTTTTAAACCCAACATATTCATTACAGACTCAGTCATTACATTAACTGCAGCACCTCCATCAACTAAGACATCATGAATTGAAATACCATTACATAATACCTCAGCTTGTGGAGCGTAAGGATCTACCTCTACCTCCAAAACAGGTACCTCAACCTCCTTACTTCATCAAGCATTGATTCCACTTCGCAGCTCTCGCCTCTTCTCAGAAGACATAGCCAGAAGTTGACCATATGTAATATTTGTAGGCCTTTTGGATAGATCTTCTAAGATGGAGTATGGTCCTTGCCCCTGTGAAATCAGAAAATCCTGCACACCCAACTTTCTTCTCCTATGTTTCTTACCAGTTTCTCCTTTCATCTTATTAGGATCATTTCCATCTTGGTTATCTTTTTCTTTCTTTCTTTTTGTTACAAACACATCTACTTCATTATTTATGCTCCTATCTACTACATCAAAAGAATTCACAGGTGTTTTTCCTTTATCATTATCTCTTGTACCAGATGTAGAAGCTCTATCTGGACAATTATACTTATAATGACCCTTTTTATGACAACCATGACATACAACTTCAATTATATTTCTTTTTAGACTTATATCTCCTCCCTGAGAACTAAATTCCTTTCCTTGAAGAAGATTAATAGTTAACTGAGCCATCTTCTTGAGTAGATCTTCATATTCAGTAGATGTACAAGGGAAAAGATTTGTGCTCACCGAGAGTGGTTGTGGATTCTGGACCAAAGGTGTTGGTGTAGGCTGTACCTTAGAAGTAATTTCTTTGGGCTCCTCTTCCATGCTTTCTTCTTGCCTTCTTGCAATCTCCTTTGCTTGTTCAATAGTAGCTGGGCGGTCATACTTCACTCGTCTAATCTCTGGCTTCATCCTAAGAATGAAGTGCTTACGGAGGAGATCATCCATGCCATTCATCAACCCATCAGCTAATCCTTCCTTCCGGATCTGGGCATCGAGCTTCCTCCTCAACTCTAGAACATGAGCATGATAATCCCTTATCTTCTCCTTCTCTCCTTGGGATAGCTTTGTGATATCGATCATGACATCAACATATTTCTGTTGTTCACCAAATTCTTCAAGAAAACTTTTAGTTAATAAATCCCATGAGTTTTTCACATTATCACCTAGTGTTTCAAACCACCTAAGGGCTGAACAATCTAAAAAGGTAGGAAAAAATTCAGTCCATTGTTGCCTTCTTATGAGACCATTACAAATGCAAGATCGTTTAAACTCTTGAATGAAAGAGGAAACATCTTCATTAGATTGGGCTGAAAAAATAGGAATCTTCCCCATTTTTAATAGTAACCATAGTGAAATACCAACCCACAAGTACAATCAACAAGACTTATGTGCATAAGTAATTGGAATCACTATAATAGAAAGTGACTTTACACCTTTCTACAGTAAAATAGGAATGACCATGGTAAAACTTGACTTACTGCGGTAAAAACTGACTTTACTGTGGTAAACACTATTCACAGTAAAAAGTGAAGTTACTGTGGTAAATACTATTCACGATAAAAATTAAAGTTACTGTTGTAAATATTATTCGCGGTAAAAGTGACTTTATCATGGTAACTACTATGTACAATAAAAATAAGGTTACCCTCCAAATGATTTCTGACTAAGTGGGAATATCTCTCCAGAAAATCCATCAACGAGGAATGGTTCCGGCAACGGAACCAAAATGTCATCACCAATCTGGCACTATGATAATTCTCCACCGGAAACTCCTCATGCTATGATTATTTACTAATGCACAACCTTTAGTTTGGTGGATGTAATTTGGAAACACAACAACAAACATAACACAAGAATACCATAGACTATGATACGAAGGAATGATGACAAATCTGAAATATAAGTGTAAATTATAATATCAACATGAAATTGTTATAATCTCACCCATGAGGTACTTCAAGTGTTACTAACTTCACTTGCCTTCCAAAAATTACTATGGAAGAAACTTCATAATGGCTTCCTTTACACACTTACTCATACAATATTTCTCACTACTTCCTTCTATGCTAAATGAGGGGGGTGGCCTCTTTATTTATAGGAATTTAGGCTTATCCACCCTATCTCTAAGATAGGATAGGAAATCTCTTCCGACCAATCATATTCCATGCCTAAACTCTTGCCTTTACATGTAGGATTATCTTCTAAGATAAGATAAACCTTATCATCTCATATGGGTTCCACCTTTTTAGACTTTTCCACAAATAAAATACACAATATTTATGACATCACTCTTTTTCCTTATTACAAATATAATATTTCTAATTCCTAATCATGTAGACCCTACTTCTCTACTTACCCCAACTTTGACATTTTAACATTACAGGACCACTTATGACAAATATTTACTTTTTACCACAACATTCCTTTTGTACTTTGAATGTTACCCTACTCTACTTTATTGGCGACACCGTACTGATGGTGCCGTTATCTTCTATCAGATGCCACTACTAATCATACTTACCAACATCCTATTCCTAATACATACATAATAAAATAGAAATTACGGAGGAAAATTTTAATGTCGACAGACCCTCTGAGTGTGAGCAACGATTTTGGGTTTGCCAAGCATTTCTTGCACTTTACGGGACTGAGCATTTAATTTTCTAGGGTTGGAGATGGTTCTTTTATTTTCACCCACCTACCCTTACTAAAAATAATAAATCTAGTTTATGTGGTGTAGAGCATGTCGAGAGCTTTCCAAAAAGTTCAATTTTGTTAAAATTGGAGCTCTTGGTAAAACATTATGCTTGTTTGAACTTCAGGGATTAGATGTTCTACGTGGGATCTCACAATCCGCATCACACCACCTTCCTTTGTATTATGAGTATTGCGGGTTTTCGGGGAACTCGTGGCACTGGGGTACAAGGGCCAATTGGGCTAGTAACTCCTGCCTTACATGTATCTAGATTACTGTGCACGTTTCAGCTTTTATGGGCCTACGACACACTTGGGCCACTTGAACTACCTGACCTTGCCATCGTCACACCATATAGACTTGCTACCATTTTGGCCTTCCCACGTACTTGCATCTCAAATCACTTAGGATATTTGGGTCATCCAACTCTTATTTATCCACAATATACTGGACCTGTTGTAATGCCTTTACAAATTGGGCAAGTCGGGATTTCAGGAACTCACGGCTCGATGGAACTTGGACCGCCTGGGATGTGAACTTATAGCTTATCCACATCGCACTCTTTCTCCCTGATGTGTAGAAATTTTTCCTTTGTAGGGAACCCACATCCCTATGGTACTTGGACTGTGTGGGCCATGAAATTATGCCCAATCCATATTTCAAAGAGCTCGCTTCAATTCCTTTACAGATTGGATAAATTGACATTTTGGGGAACTTGCGGTCTGGTGGAACTTGGACTGCCTGGGCCACCAAGACCTTATTTTTCCACAACACACTATTTCCTTAGCATTTTGGACCCAAGTCAAAGATGATGAACCCTATTTTAATCCGTAGTCATTCCATTCATAGACCGTAGAACTGTAATGCATTAAAACAAGCCTTTTCTCCATTTCTCCAAATTTTTCACAAATTTCTACTAACTCCTCAGATTTTTATTGAAAATGGGAGTTATATAAAATCAAAGGGGTGCCCCCAAAATGAAAATTTCTTGTTTTCACCATTCTTCCTCTCCAAGTCCAAAATAATTATGAAAGTTATCACAATCACCTTGGGGTAAATTTTAGATAACATTTATACCTTAGCTATTCAAAAGTTTCTCTTGAGAGAGGTCTAATCATTATATCAGTGACTTGTTCCTTTGTAGACACATGTTAAAGCCTTATAATTTTCTCATTGAATTGTTCCCTCAAAAAGTGATATTTTATTGGTATGTGTTTTGTCTTAGAATGCAACAGTGGATTCTTTGAAACACTTAAAGCACTTGTGTTATCACAATATAGAGGAATATGACCTTCACTCTCAATTTTGTAGTTTGCTTCATCCACATCACTTATGTACAAAAAATGGTTACTGCAACATACTCAACCTCACAATTAGAAATAGCTACAAGAGATTTATTTTTACTCAACCATAAAACAAGGCACTTACCGATAATGAAGGATTTAACCATTGTACCTTTCCTATCATCAATGTCACCTTACCAATCTGTATCTGTGAATTATTTGATTTGAAATTTAGTGAATTTTGGATACCAAAGACCATAGTATAATGTCCCCATGAGATATTGGAAGATTATTTTGACTTCTTGGAGATGCACTTCCCTCGGTTCTTCTTGAAATCTGCTAACCAAACCAACTACTTGCATGATATCAGGTCTAGATGTTGTTGAATACAAAAGGTTTCCTATCATAGATCTATATAGGGTCTAATTTACCTTTGGTGAGATATCTTCCTTACTGAGTTTACATTCTACACTTATGGGAGTTCTTACTTACTTACTTACAATCTTGCATATGAATTCTTTTGAGAATTTATTTGATGTAATTTACTTGTGAGATAAATATTCCCTTCTTTACAATTAAGAATTTGCATCCCTAAGAAGAATGAGAGTTCACCTAACATTGAAATTTCAAAATCCTTTTTCATTACCTCTGAAAAAACATGTGACATGCTCTCATTATTGCTCCCAAATATGGTATAATGTACATAGACAACAACACTTAAAAGGTGTTATTATTCTTCTTTTATGTACAATTAGCTATCAGTTACACCTTTTTTGAATCCTTGTTGAATCAGATACTTGTTTAACCTACTATACTAGGCCTCAAGTCCTTGTTTAAGCCCATAAAGTGACTTATTTCAGCATGCACACATAATCCATGTACTTAGTAAGAGAAAAACCATCTTGTTGTTCAATGTAAACCTCCTCATTTAAGTTCCCAATGTGAAATGTTGATTTCACATCCATTTGATAGACTTTGAAGCTTTTTTCTGATGTATATGCTAAGAAAATCCTAATGGCTTCCATCCTAGCCATATGAGAAAATGTTTCATCAAAAGCCACTCCTTCCACATGTGCATATCCTTTACAAACCAACCTTGTATTATTTCTAGTAACTTCACCTTTTTCATTCAATTTGTTTCTAATCACCCACTTGGTTCCAATGATGGTTTTTTCCTTTGGCATAGCGAAAGGATCCCATGTTTTAGTATTTTAAATTTGGCCCATCTCTTCATTCATTACATTCACCCAGTTCTGATCCTTAGTAGCCTCTATGACATTATTTTGTTCTATTTTGGATAAGAGAGTAAGATTTTCTTGATTTTAATTAATTTTCATCTATTTTCTTGTTTGGATGCTTGCTTCTTTGTTTCCTATGATTTGAGTTAGAGGATGGTCTCTTTTAACCTTCCTTGAAGGTACCTTAGTATCAGGTCTCTCTTCTTCTTCATTTTTTTCTTCATGTTCAACTTCTAAAATTTCTTCATCATCCTAATTTGCAAAAGTTTGTGGAGTATCTTTGGGTTGAGTTATGAAATTACTTAGATAATATTCATTAATTGTGACATTAATACTGTTAGGAAATATAGTGTTTACATTATATTGGCTCATAATATAACTCTTATAATATAATAGTTGGTATATTGGGTTGTTTACATGAGGTTGTAACAACTCACGTAAATAGGTGTATTGGTTGAGTAAGTTTCCTAGTTTATAGGAAACTCTCTCCCTATTTATTTGAGAGTCCTGTATGTATGAATTATCCTGAATATATTCAATAGTGAAGATTATATTTTTGTGTTTAATCTGTGTATTGTTTTCATTTAGTATCAGAGCAGTTTGATTCTCTGTTTGTGATGGGAGTATAGAATGGGTAAGGGGCACTGCCATATCCTGTATTGATGCCCCGATTACATGAGTTATATATGCATTAGAAGAATTTTGTAGATTGTCTTTGGTATTTTTATATATATTTCAAATCCCCAGATCAACGACCCTGCAAAAGTATTCTACTTGTTCATTGATCGATCCATATGGGAGAATAGTCGAAGATGATTTTTGTGGTTGCATTATATCAAGGGATTCATGCAGAGATGACTGAATATAACCAGTGACAGACATTGTAAGTGCAATTGTTCATCGGAATTGCAGCTATCTATCATACTGTTCAGTGACTAGACGTGTCTAGAAAGAGTGTAGCAGAGTAATTGGGCCATGTTTTCACTTTCCTCAGTGAATGTGCCGTAGAAAGTCCATTTTTGGCACTCACGTACTATATGATTTTGTTATCTTCCTGTACAGTTATCTATCTATACTCTGCGCATCAATATCTAACATCTACAGTCACGTGGAGGAATTATCTTCATTAGAAAGATGGTAAATTCTTCATAATACTTCATGTTCAACTTCTAAAATTTCTTCATCATCCTAATTTTTAAAAGTTTGTGGAGTCTCTTTGGGCTGAGTTATGAAATTATTTATATAATATTCATCAATTGTGTGTCGCGTCATCATTGTCCATCAATGTCATTAAAAGTGTCATTGTAATATCAATTGAATTTAGTGTTGTTGTCAAATACGTGATTTTAAGGTATTTGTTTATTGTCATTTTCAGTCAAAATCATTGTATTGTTATAATACTAGTCTTGTCATCATTAGTCTTAATAGTCATTTTTTTTAAAAATCACAATTTGTTTATCTATTAAAATCCAATCTTTAATTGGATTAGTCATATTGTCAAAATAGGTGATTTTAGGACTATCATCATTGTAAAATCAAGTGTCAAGAGAGAAAAAATGTAAAAAAAATAAAAAATAAAAAATTAACTCACTTTTTAATAATTGGACGCATTTTCACTTGTACGCGATGTCCATCCTATGAGGATAAATTGTAAAATGAGCTTCATTGACAAATCCACTAAGTAAGTAGCATCTTACTGGAGGATGGAGGATGGAGGCATCGGAGGCTGGAGGTCAGACAACGACCTCTCATCAATCACCAACGACGGGGCCGCACAGAATGATTTGGTGGCACAGGTGTGCAGTGTGAGTACTTGTTTTTGAGTTTTGTAGTGTTCCAGTTTCAGCTTGGTGTGATTCTTTTTCAGAGTTCCTGTTTTGTTTGGTATTTGATTGATGTTGGAAAGAGATTTGTGTTGGAGTACAGATGACTGTCAGTGATCCTCTGACTGACTTGGTCCTCTGATTGCCGTACTTCGTTGGAAGATGGTCAGCTAGGAGAATACGTTCACTAGCATTAGTGACCATGTGCAGCAAGACCTAACTAGCAAGATCCATTCAGGAGTATGTTCTTCGATGCAGTTTTCTTCTCAGTATCTATATGAGTGGAATTTCACATTGTGGGGGGGAATACATACCAATGTTCCATTCCCATTCTGCACCCAAAACGACTTAGTCAAGGAAAGCTTCCAGTGGCAGTGGCAGTTTTCTATGCTGTTCGAGATCGAGTGGCAGCGATCAAAGACAGAGACTACAATTAAGAACATTACGATTCTTATAGGAAGTAATGTGAAATTTTTTCAGTATATCTTCTATTGTGCAGTTTTGTGATATGCATGTTGTGTTTCCTACATAATTCCCTGATGTATAAGCATAGTGGTGAATAGTAGCACCAGAGTAAGTCAGTTCATGGATCTTGAAAGGGTTTATGGGAGGATCCAGAAAACCACACGAGGTGGACAGTTGATGAGGTTCCTGTCACGTCAAGGTTTGTGGTAAGCCTATTTAAAACCATGGAAGGAGAGAGCCTTTCTTTTGGATCAAGGTCATGAGTCATAGATTTGGACATGCCACAGGGGTGAGCATACTACAAAGGAGTGTGTGGATGTTTTTCTACCATGTAAACACTAAGGGGGGGAATGTTAGAAAATATAGTGTTTACATTATATTGGCTCATAATATAACTCTTATAATATAATAGTTGGTATATTGGGTTGTTTACATGAGGTTGTAACAACTCACGTAAATAGGTGTATTGGTTGAGTAAGTTTCCTAGTTTATAGGAAACTCTCTCCCTATTTATTTGAGAGTCCTGTATGTATGAATTATCATGAATATATTCAATAGTGAAGATTATATTTTTGTGTTTAATCTGTGTATTGTTTTCAAGTACTCTAAACTATATTTTTTTGGCTCTTATTGTAGCATCTATATGCTAAAATAACATCTAAGAGTTGCCTAAAAAGATACCTTCATCACACCTTGAATCAAATTTACCCAAATTATCATCATCTCTCTTGATGTAGCACTTGCCTCCAAAGACTGTAAGATGCTTCAAACTTGTAGGCCTACCTTTCCAAATCTCATATGATATCTTCTTGTTATTAACTCTAATTTTAGTTCTGTTTAAAATATATACTGCTGTACAAACTGCTTCTCTCTAGTATCCATCAGGCAATTTTGATTCATTAAACATAGTTCTAGCCATTTCTTGTAAAATTTTTTCCTTTCTTTCTACTACCCCATTTTGTTGATGTGTCCGGAAAACTAAATTTTCTTTGAGAAAGGAATCACTAGTGTTTTGAATGCTTTAAATTTTTCTAATACCTCTAAATTTTCTTTGAGAAAGGAAAACCATGTCATCCTTACGAAATCATTAATCAATAACATGAAATAACTACCTCTTTGTATGCTTCCAGTTGTTGTTGGTCATATAAGATCAGCGTGTATCAACTCTAGAGGATGTGTAGTGGAGTATTCTTTTTTTTTGAAACTTCTCTTAGTTTGTTCCCATGAAGACATGCTTTGGAAAGCTTATCATCCGGTTTACTGATCTTAGGAATATTCCTTACATATCCCATGGAGCTATTTTTGACAAAGTTATATAAATTGAGGTGTCCTAGTCTTCTGTGCTAAAGCCAAATTTCATCCACCTTACTAGTGAATCATTTTTCTTTATTTACCTCCTTTAAAACATACATATTATTTTTGGTCTTATTTTCCTTTCCAACAACCTTACCTGATTTTTATTTCTTTATGTCACATCCCTTTTCATGAAACAATAATGTATATCCCTATTTACACATTTGACTAACATTCAAGAGAATGTGCTTCAATCCATCAACATATAACACATTTCAGTGATGGATTTTCCATTGTCAAGACTTTTTTTACCTTTCCCCACAATATTTGTTGAGGTATTGTTACCAAACCTGACCGTACCTGAATCATTTTATTCAAGAGAAATAAACTTACTCTTGTATCTTGTGATGTGGCTTGAGCACCCACTATCAATATACCATTTCATGTCTTCACTTTGAGAATAGAAGGCAATTTGGGCTATTAACCATTTTTTCTTTGCATTTGTAGGATCTGATTTAAACTTGTAAACATTATTACTTTGGTTTGGAGGCCTTTGATAACAAACTTAGCTATATGCCCATACATTTCACAATTGTAGTCAATCAACTTATCCTTACTATTGGTGATGAATCACAGCACCCTTGAATGTCTGCAACTCGATGGGTTGAGACTCTCAGTGCGATTACATAACATGGAGCTTTTCCCAAGTGTGGGACCTTGCAAAATCAGAAAAGCTCTCCAGATGAAGGCCAATTCCTATTCCTCTATTCAGATGCACATGTAAAAAATGTAGAGGGTTTACTCAAAAACCTAATCTAACTTGCCAAGGAGACAGGGTAAGAAGATGCATAAAAAATAAACCTAAACTAACAAAGGTGATGCATCGAGGAATGAAGAAACACCTGTCTTGCCAAACACAAACCATTAAAATGCAATGCAAGATCATGCAAATATAACCATATTTGCAGTGAAAGATCAGGAGGATTAAAATGAACAAAGAGAGGGTTGAGAATCATCCACAAACATGTATTATTGTCTCCAAAGATTGATACAATACACTACAAAATTCCAAGAGGCAAAGTTGCATTACAGTTTTAGATGGGAGGTTTGAACTCCACAAATTCACTTGCCAAAGAGAAGAAGGGAGGGGCAAAACAAGAATGTCTAACCTTTAGAAAGAAGCCCCTCCTTACAATTTATAGGAAGAATGAGAGAAGGAAGAGAGAGGAATTCTAAATCTACCCCAACCACCTCTAGGTTGTATTTAGTTCATCTCATTATGGCAGTAGGTGAGGACCCTAGCAAACCCAAAAAAGGGAAAATTTTATTTTGCATTTTTGAAGAAATTGTTCTCACCCAATTAAAGATATCCAGTAGTAGTTGGGTAGAGGACCTTGGAAGATTTCCGAAAAAGTCCAACCTTGCATGAATCTGAGCTCCTTGTGAAAAGTTATGGCCATTTGAATATTTGGGTCAGGGTTTGCTTTCTATCGGGCTGTCAACACTTAAAATGATGCACCTCTAGAAGATGCGCCTCCTAAAGATGCACCTCGGTGCATCCATCCTCATGGTAACCTACTTTTAAGTGTGCCATAGGTGCTAAAATTGTGGTGCTGATGTCTTGTGATCTGCACCTCCAACCTGCACTGGGGAGCATCCATTTTCATGTCGACATTTTTTTACCTGCGCCATAAGCGCATCCATTTTCGTGTCGACATTTTCTATTTTGCGCCTCCAACCTGCGCCTTGGCGTGAATTTTTGCATGTCGAAATATTCTTACCTGTGCCATAGGTGCATCCATTTTCATGTTGACATTTTCTTCTTTGCGCCTCCAACCTACACCATGGCGTGACTTTTTACATGTCGACATCATTTGCTTTACACCTCCAACTTGCGCCATTGGTGGTGTAAATAAATGTCAGGTTTTGAGTTTCTTTGATTCTCATATTCTCCTATTTGTCTCTATTTACCTGGGGGGAGATATATACAACAATTTGGTGACTCAACGGGATCATCTGCCTGCTAAGTAGAAGATCAGTGGCCTTTTAGCAATCCATTGGGCATGGAGTCATAAGAAATAACTTAAAACCAACTTGATATCTGATCCTGATCATGATACCGCAACTCATTCTCCAAGAGCATGCTGAATTGTAGAAATTCAACTTGAGAGCAACAAAACATGTGCTGAAGCACTTAGGGAAATTGAAACCTAACTAAAACAAAACAATGTGCATCCGCACTTAGAGGAATTGAAATCTAGGCTAATATTTACAAGGGGAAACCTTTTCCTTTTAGTAGCAATGTTTAAGATAGATTCCGTTAACTGGAATCGGGAGTTCTTCTCCATCTAATGTAGACAATTAGAAGGCATTACTACTTTTACATCTCGTGACCATGTAGGGGCCACTCCAAATGGCATCAAACTTGGAATGCCTTCCTAGTTTTACCTGATCTACATCCCATTTTAGAACTAGGTCCCCTTCCTGGAAGGTCTTTGCTCTTGCCTTCTTATCAAAACATCTTTTTACTAAGGCCTGATCCTTCTCAATCATCTGAACTGCATGCTCTCTGATTTCTTCCAATCCCATCAACTCTACATATCTGGCCTCCATTAGTTCAAATTCAGAATAATCCAACTACTTCATGAGCTCCAATGTTGGTAATTCTAATGATATAGGCAATACTGCCTCTTTCGCATAGAACAACTTGTAGGGAGAATTACCTGTAGACCTCTTTGGCGTTATCCTGTTAGCCCATAATGTTGATTTTAGCTTGGTATGCCATGTCCTTTGGTTTTCATCCAGATTCTTTCTAATGATTCTTAGCAAATTCTTGTTCATGGACTCTGCCTGTCCATTACCCTGCGGGTAATAATTTGAAGAGGTGCTCAAATAGATTCCATTCTTGACAGCCCATTCTGTAATCTTAGAACCTATGAATGCCAATGCATGATATGATAGTGGCCGGTACACTGAACCTGGTCACTATTCCTTCATAAAAGTCTAGTATGTTAGACTCATTTGCTTCTTTGAGTGCTACTTCTTTGGTCCACTTGGTGAAATAGTCCGTTGCCGTGAGAATCCACTTGTGGCCTTGGCTTGAGTTTAGATTGATGACCCCGACAAAGTCCAATCCCCATTGCATAAATGGTTGGTAAACCAAAATTGGGTGCAATGGAAGCCCTGCTAGTCTTTCTTTTCCTATGAAGAGTGCACATTTCGTGCACTTTCTTATCCATGTATAGCAGTCACTGAACACCGTCAGCCAATAATACCCTGCCTTCATTATCTTGAGAGATGTTACTCGTGGGGCGAAATGTCCTCCAAAATCTCCATCATGAAAATCTCGTAACACCCTCTCAATTTGACCTGTCCCAATGCACCTCAATAGAACTCCATTGATGTCTTTCTTGAACAAAACACCATCAACAAGCACATATGGAATGACTTGTAATCTAAAGTATCTCCTCTTTGCTTTGTTCATTTCTAGAGGGCATAAACCTGCCTGTATGAAGTGTATCATATTCTGAGTCCAACAAGGAGTGGGCACATCATCATTTTCATGTTCTTGACCATCCTGTAGTACCAAGACAGTCTCTTTTTCATCACCTGCTTCAACTTGCCGACTCAAAGCTAGCTATTCACATAGTCCTTTTCCACGTACTAGTTTTTTGACCTTGATCTCGATGTCATATTCCATGACACGGGATATCCATCCTGCACATTTCTCATTCAGATCCTTGTTTAGAAGGAAGTCCTTGACTCCCGTATGAGAGACCAATAATTAAATCTTGTTGTTTGACAGTAGGTGCTTGAATTTCTTTAAGATTCTGATCACTGGAAGGACATGTTTTTTGATGAAAGAGTACCTAGTTTCGTATTCCTCTAAGCCTTGAATGAAGAAAGTAACTGGTTGTTCTAATCTCTCTTTGTTTCACTATACCAGGGTTTTAGAAATTGTGTCTCCACCACTGAAGGCATATAGCATGAAGTCCCTGGAGAAGTCTGGATTGATGAGAGTCGGAGCTTGAGATATAGCCTCTTTTATTCCCTCAAAACTTGCCTTACCTTCAGATGTCCACTTAAATGCCATGCTCTTCTTTAACATCAATGTTATTGGTTTTACGAGAGCTAAAAAGTTTGGAACAAACTTGCGGACAAAATTGATCCTTCCTAAGAATCTTTGAAGAGCCTTCTTGTGACTTGGTAATGGCAACGCTTGAATTTCTTCAACTCTTTCTAGGTCAATCGTCAACCCCTCCTTTGAAACATTATGGCCTAGAAGCTTTCCTTCATGAGCCAAGAATATGCATTTTTTGGGATTCAATGATACCCCAAATCTTCTACACCTCTGAAATACCTTCCTCAAATGAAATAGGCGATCTTCTACATTTTTTGAGAATACAGTGATGTCGTCAAGATATATCAGAACTATTTTGTTGATCAATTCCTTGAATGCCATATCCATTGCCCTTTGGAAAGTGGCTCCAACATTTGATAGCCCAAATGGCATCTTCTTGTAGGCATAGGTGCCCCATTTGGTGGTGAAGGCTATCTTGAACTGGTCATCCTCTTTCACCATTATCTGATTATACCCTGAGTAGCCATCTAGGAGAGAGAATCTCTTCAAACCGGATACCACTTGCAATATTTGTTCCATTGAAGGAAGTGGGTAATGGTCTTTGAGGGATGCTCTATTGAGGTCTCATAAGTCCACACACAACCTAATTTCTCCGCTCTTCTTCTTGACCGGAACCAAGTTTGCAACCCAACTTGAGTACTTGATTGGGAATATAATACTTTCCTCTACTAGCTTGTTTAGCTCTTTCTTCGTTAGAGGCTCAATGTGAGGGTTGATTGGTCTCTACTTCTACTTGATGGGCTTAGCATCTAGATCTAATTCTATGGTATGTTGTGCCAACTTCAGATTGAATCCTCGCAAGTCTTCATAGCTCCAAGCGAAGACATCTGGAAATTCTTGGCAAAGCTGTATGAAATCTGATTTCTCCTACTCAATGGCCGCTTTACCAATTTGAAGTGTTTTGCCTTCCCCAACTAGAATTGGCTCTGAATCTTCTCTCTTGACCTGTATGTTATCCTTTTCCTTACGGAACTGGTCATTAGGGTTAAAGATAGACACCAACATTACTAAACCCTTAGGAAGCTTGTTTGTCTGCAACTGCACTACTTGATCCCTGTACTGCTGCTCTAGTCTATCCTGATTCCTAGTTGAGAATTCAACCTCTTCTTGTAAAAAATTAACAATCTGTTTGATCATTCTCAAACACCTGCCAGCTTGTGTTATTATCTGGAACTACTGGGCTCACAATCACATGCATATGTGGTTGTGTTTTTCCCCTTCTGATATTTTCAACCACATCAAACATTGCTCCAACTGCTGCGAGCCTATCTGCAGCTTCATTTTTCTTCCTGGGTATGGACATGATGTTGAAAGCTTTGAAATCCTCAATGAGGTCCCATACCCTATTCTTGTAGTTCTTCAGTAGGTCATTCTTTGTAGCATGTTGTCCCCTGACTTGGTTGATGATTAGCTCGCTATCTCCAAACACCTACAAGTTCTTTATGCCCTTTTTCCTATGAACTCCATGAATCAAGGCCTCATATTTAGCTGTGTTGTTTGAACAGGAAAAATGGAAACTGAAAGATGAATAATATTCAATGCCTTGAGGTGAAACAAGCATAACTCCTCCTCCTGCACATTGCCTACTCCTTGATCCGTCGAAAAATAATTTCCATACCTCATTTTCATCCTTATGGTCTGGTTTGGTGATGCTAGGAATAGGCTGGTTTTCTTCATGTATGCAATAGACTCCTAGCTCAGATTCTTTTACTTCTTGGTAGGGATCAAAAGCATGTACCTTCCTCACCCATTCATCAAGAGTCAAATCTGGGATGCTTCCAACTTTGGTGTCAGCTTCATCTATGCTTGGATAATCTTCTTGATCAAATGCTGAACAGTTGGCATTGATTTGGCTTGGAGTATGAGGCTCAATATGAAATTTTGCAATTGGTTCGAATTTGATTGTGACCTTAGTACCATATATTGTTCTGAAAAATATGTGTGACCAGTCAGTAGATAAGTAGCCTCCAATTCTAGCTATGAAATCCCTTGATAAGCATAGGGCAAAGAGTGGTGGCAAATCTATCACTGACACATCTTGTAAAACGGTAATGTTGGGGCATGCATGCAAGGTAAGATTCAAACCTTTAATCACTCCCACCATTTCTACTATTGTCCTATCCAATTGCACTACCCCCTTTGATATGACTTCATATTGGAGACCTAGCTGATCAGCTATTTTCTTGGGCATGATAGAACTACTTGCCCCAGAATTAATCATGCAATTGTGTACTAGTTTATCCCCAATGATTAATGAAACATAGAATGGAGGGGGATTCAAAACTTTACCTTGTTGTCCTCCATGATTCCCTTCAGGCTGAGCAGCATTTGTGAGGACATTCTCTTACATATGGACTTGTTGGTTCGAAGTTGACCAATTCTTCATGGTAGCTTGTAGAAGATCTCTTTGGCCTGGGATGGATAAAGATTCCCACATTGATATATTCAAATTTTTCTTCTTCATTTGATCAATGATGCTAAATGGGGATGAAAGATATCTTTGCTATCCTTTAGCCTACAAATTCCTTTCTTACGCATGGGCAGCAACAGATGGCATTTAAGTTGGCTTAGAAGGTGGTTTGGGCTGTCCTTGCGTGTTTGGAACTGTATTTTTCTTACCAACACCTTGTGGAGTGATGGAAGGTTATAGATCACTTGGAGCCAATGACTGCCCTTCACCAATATTCCTCTTCTTTGATCTTGTATTAGTTGCTACACTTTGAGAAATTATTTGATTCATGCCAAAAAAATCCTCAGCTTGCCAATTCACAAGTGCGGTATCATTTGGAGTTGTGTTTTGTTGAGATGTCCCTTGTTGCTGATTTGTTTCTTGACTCACTTCACCCTCTACGCCAGTAGTTGTCACCATCAAGGCTTGGTTCAAAGCACCATTGAAGCACATAGATTGGTTGTGAGGTTCATTACATGGGAAACACCAATCATAATCTTGAGCTATGTTGTTTTTCACTGGCACTAATGCTTTAGAAGCAGATGCAACATTGGGGTTATAGGGCTAAAATGGTCTATTAGCAGGAGGCATTACTTGGCTTTGATTTGTAGCTGGATTGTGTGGCCTATTGGGCTGGTATGGTTACCTATTAGGTTGAGCTTGAGGCTGATAATAAGGTCTAAAGCTTTGGGCCTACTTCCTCTTGAATGTAACCATCTCATTTCCCAAATTTTACAATTGTTTCATGACCTCTTGGAGTTCATTTGAAGCACTAGAGGATGAAGTAGAAGTTTCATTTGAATTTGGATTTCTAGGAGTGGGAATAGGAGCCAAAGTGGGTGATTGACTAGTGCTTGGATTTTCTAAGTTTGGATACAAGGGCATAGGAGGCCTAGGAGCCAGCTTACCAGCTTGAATAAGATAGTTTTCAGCCCTAATGGCAATGCTATAAGCAGCAGGTAAGGTTGTGCCTCCCATAGATTTAATTAACATAGAAATATCAGAATTCAAAGCCTTAAGATAATATAGAAAAGCACCTTCAGCTGCTAGCCTAACAGCCACTGGAATCCTATCCCAAGACTTTTGAAATCTGAAGTTGAAGTCAGTCAACTGCTCATTGGGAGCTCTCTTTATAGTTGTCAATTGTTCTAGTAGAGACAAATTGTCTCCCTTTTCTCCAAACTGCTCATGGAGAACTATGCATAACTGATTCCAATTTTGGATAGAACCAGGTCCAAGGATCCTAAACCATTGCAATGCCTTCCCTTTGAATGAAGATGCTAGCAATTTGATAGCAACATCCATTTCATTTATCTCATGGATTGCACAAATGTTAGAAATGTCTTTGACATGATCACCATGAGTGGTATGATTTTCTCCAGTGAAAAATGGAATGTTCTTCAATGTTGTAACTGGAACTGGATTCTGTGCATTAAGGGCAAGTGGGCTGCTGCCAGTGAAGTTGATAAAAGGGTTTTGTTGTGCCATTCTGATTGGCCTGAGAACCCTTGTTGATTGGATGAAAGGTCTACCAGGTGGAGGGGTTGATAAAGTCTTGTTAGGTGGAGATGGTGATCTTTGTGGTCTTCTTCCTCTCCTTCCTCTACCTGGTGATAGCTAAAAGTAGGAAAATAACCCTTCTTCTTGAGTATCAGACCTGGTTCGAATTCTTCTCATGTACCTGGGCAACCTGTGCTACTATACCACTGAATTCTATCCCTTCGGAGTCGCCAGATGTGTTGGGGAATGAGCCTCAAAAGGTTGGATTTTTCCAAGTTACACACCAACCTCGAAAAAAATTAAACTCAAAATTTTGAAAGACCTGTATATTTGAGACTCTGGGGTTTGGAATTTGATTTGGAATGACAGTCCTGAAAAATCGAAAATGCCAGACTTTCGAAATCCCAAAATCTGAAATTCAAAAAACTCTGAAAAATCAAAAATCAAAATTTCAAAAACTAAAGATACCCTTTTGAAGATTACCCCTAGATCTATCAGGTGGTGAAATTTTGACTTGTTTTGAGCAAGTTAAGCCATTGAAAATCAATTTTGGAGTTCAGCCTAGAAGGTGAAAAATTTGAAATTGGAGAACTTGTGATTTCTAAGTCCAAATTTCTTGAAAGTTCATTCAAGTCTTGTGGAATGACCTCTCTGTCCCACCTCGCATGCCAAAATTATTGGTGATGAATCAAAGTACCCTTGAATGTCTGTAACTCGATGGGTTGAGACTCTTAGTGCGATTGCATAACATGGAGCTTTTCCCAAGTGTGGGACCTTGTGAAATTGGAAAAGCTCTTTGAATGAAGGTTGGTTCCTATTCCTGTATTCAGATGCACACGTAAAAAATGTAGAGGGTTTACTCAAAAACCTAATCTAACTTTCCAAGGAGATAGGGTAAGAAGATGCATAAAAAATAAACCTAAACTAACAAAGGTGATGCACCGAGGAATGAAGAAACACCTGTCTTGCCAATAAACACAAACCACTAAAATGCAATGCAAGATCATGCAGAGATAACCAGATTTGAAATGAAAGATTAGGAGGATGCAAATGAACAAAGAGAGGGTTGAGAATCATCCATAGACATGTATTATTTACTCCAAAGATTGATACAATACACTACAAAATGCCAAGAGGCAAAGTTGCATTACAGTTTTAGATGGGAGGTTTGAACTCCACAAATTCACCTGCCAAAGAGAAGAAGGGAGGGGAAAAACAAGAATGTCCAACCTTTAGAAAGAATCCCCTCCTTACAATTTATAGGAAGAATGAGAGAGGGAAGAGAGAGGAATTCCAAATCTACCCCAACCACCTCTAGGTTGTATTTAATTCATCTTATTATGGTGGTAGGTGAGGACCCTAGCAAACCCAAAAAAGGGAAAATTTAATTTTACATTTTTGAAGAAATTTTTCTCACCCAATTAAAGATATCTAGTTATAGTTGGGTAGAGGGCCTTGTAATCTTTCCGAAAATTCCAACCTTGCGTGAATCCGAGCTCCTTGTGAAAAGTTATGGCCATTTGAATATCTGGGTCTGGATTTGCTTTCTGTTTGGTTGTAAACACTCAAAATGATGCACCTCCTGAAGATGCACCTCAAGAAGATGCACGTCGGCACATCCATCCTCATGTTAACCTACTTTTAAGTGTGCCATAGGTGCTGAAAATGTGGTGCTGACGTCTTGTGATCTGCGCCTCCAACTTATACCAGGGCGCATCCATTTTCATGTCAAAATTTTCTTACCTGCACCATAGGCGCATCCATTTTCATGTCGACATTTTATGCTTTGCGCCTCTAACCTGTGCCATGGCGTGAATTTTTACATGTCGACATCTTCTTACCTACGCCATAGGTGCATCTATTTTCATGTCAAATTTTTCTTCTTTACGCCTCCAACCTGCACCATGGCGCTACTTTTTGCATGTTGACATCTTTTGCTTTACGCCTCCAACCTGCGCCATTGGTGGCGTAAATAAATGTCAGGTTTTGAGTTTCTTTGATTCCCATATTCTCCTGTTTGTCTCTATTTACCCAGAGGGAGATATATACAACACTTACTTCTCAAATGATAAAAATCAAAATGTCTAACATGACCTTTACCATGATTTCTACATTTTGAGGCTTTATGACCAAATTCATTCCATGAAAAATAATATTCATAAA
This sequence comes from Taxus chinensis, assembly GCA_019776745.2. NCBI lineage: Eukaryota > Viridiplantae > Streptophyta > Pinopsida > Cupressales > Taxaceae > Taxus > Taxus chinensis. Next base: position 215,105,188 of record CM034149.1, read on the forward strand.
AGGAATGAGCATACCTCATAGCATGATGTTTTTTTCTTGCATAATAGATCTTCCTAAAATAATATCTCTTAGCTTTAGGAGGTTTTTGAGTTGTCTTGGTTGTCTTCTCGCTTGTTGATTTGTCATCCCCATTCTTCTCCTCATATCCTATACTAGATTTGTTATTGATATCTCTTTGTTTTCCTAGAAGGCCATCTAGTTCATTTTTCTCTTCTCAAAATTGTGATACATCTTCAATTTGGTGGAGGTCTAATCTAATTAGGTTTACAACAACTCTAGTTTAGATTTGAGCTTCAGATTCTCTTCTTCTTTGATTTTAAAAGATTATTTAATCCTCTTGATTTGTGCCTCAAATACCTTGACCATATTTTCATATTTTTAATCTTATTTGTTTTATTTTCCTTCAAGAAGATGAATTTTACCTTCATACTCTTTCACCATCAATTTCAGTTTTTGATTGTTCTTTCTTTTATGTTTCAACTCTTCTAAAGCACTTATTAATTGATCCTCAAGGTTAACTTCTGCCACTTCTTCATCTGAATTTTCATATTCAATATGGATTTTTCCTTTTGAATTTCTTGCAGAAGATAATTACACATCCATGAACAATTTTTTAGCTTGAGTCCCTTCATCATCACTCTCAGAGTTATTGTAGTCACTTGAATGAGAAGAGCTTGAACCTTCTTGTGTGTAGAAATTTCAATTTTTTTTGAAATATTTCTTCTTCCCTGCTTACTTCTTGATTTCTTTCACCTTTGAGATGATTCTTCATCATCTTGACCCCCCATGTGTTTGTCGGGACATTTTGTAGAAAAATGACCAACTTGGCCACGCTTGAAACATTTAAATGCCAACTTTCCCTTGTACTTACCTGATCCTCTATTGGAGTTCAAATATGCACCCATTCCCAAATCATAGACAACCTGGGATTTGATACAACATGGGATTGTCTCTTAATTGTGGGACTTGCAAACTGATATAGACCTTTGGAGAAGGCCAGATTCCTCTACGTTTTTCTAATGCTAAAACTACTTGTTATACTGAAAGAAAATCCTAATCTAAATGTGCTAAGGGAACAGGGATAGAAGGACATGTAGAAAATGAGAAATCCAAAGCTAAGAGGGGCAATGATAACACCAAGAAAAATGGTTGATCATTCTCCACAAAGGTGAAGGAAGGCAAGAAAATGAAGGAGAGAGGGAAGAAAAGAACGCCACATTCAATAACCACACAGACCATACATTCCCAAGTGTGAACAACACATGAAATGGAATCTATAAGTAAGGAGACCACACAACATGAAAAGAAATGAAAACATAGAGGAAAGGAGAAATAAAACATAAGACCAGGGTAGAGAGATAGCCACAAAATCTTATTTTATTGCTTAAGGTATGCACAGTTGTTTACGTTCATGGGAGAATGTGAAGATGCATTCAAGAGACCAATTCAAATGTTTAACACATGTGGGAAGTCAGAAACCATTTTGACATGGTGTCGTTACAACAAAGAGGGATCCATATTAATGAGCAGAAGAAGGGAGAAAAAGAGGAGAAAGAGAGGGAAAATTGAACTCAAATTTCAAAATAAAATAAAAAAGCAAAAATTCCTTAAAATATTAGGGTGCCTTTGATTATCCACTGCCACACACCTTGTTGAGTGCCCATGCTACATTATATTCTAGTGGTTGTGCCACTTAGAACAATATATTTTTCCTCTTTTATGTATTTCATTTTGTGTCTGAATATTAATCTGATCACGGAATGAATTATAGAGATATTCATCTATAATATCTAGTCTTAGATCAGTGGGATTGATCCAAGTAATGCTTTAAATTTGTTTGTGATAAATTAGATCATAGACCTTGAACAGGTTGCAAGGTATGAAAGAATTGATTAAGCTGGTCAAGAGTATGACTCGGGCTGATCTTGGGAAATGAAATGGTTCCCGATATCAAAGTATATCTGGAAGGTCTCGATTGTAGACCAGGTAATAATTTGTTTACATACAATTCTGCAATAAGAACAGGAGCTAACTCTGTTCTAGAAGGTATGATACAGGTCTTTCCGAGTTTGCAGGACAAGGACCAAACTAGAATTATTAAGGGTTAGTAACCTAAAACTAAAACCTAACCTAGGGGTTAGATTATTGTTAGTCTAACCTAGACCTAGGCTATGTGTTAATATCCTAAGTTAGTATCTATGTGTAAATTTGTTAGTGTGGGTATTACCCTAAACTCTAACCTAAGATACTAACCTAACTAATGAGGAGATTATGAAGGGGCCTATGGAGGGTGGCAAACCATGGGCGGTGTTTTCTATGGCAATAAATGTAAGGGATAAGGATGAAGGACAGGTCATGGCGGAGGCTTAAGCGACGGCTAACCGGTGAGGACGTGGCAGGTCGCTAAGTTTGGAAATGAACATGAGTTTTAGATGGACTGTCACCAAATCTGGCGGTCGGTGGAAGTTGAGTTTAAGCGGGAAAATTGGTTTAATGGCATTTAATTTTCTCGGAAAGTGAGCTCGGAACTCGCGAGAAGGAATGCAAACGGGAAGTTTGTGGGTTTGTTTGGCTTATCGCGATTTTCAGTTTTTGCTCTGCTTGTTTATTGGTTCTTCACACCAGTTCTCTTTGAGTTGCATGGCAAGAATGAATTTCTCTGGCTCTTTTCTCTGTCATGGAGGATATATATGTGATGGAGACAGCGAAATTTTGTTGGTCGCTTTATCTTGGAAAAAGAAAAGGAAGTTTGAGCTCCTCCAGTGGTCTGCTTCGGAAATTTGATCAAAAAAATACAGGCATGCTAGGCCCTAACCTTTAAATATCTTGCTGTCTTTCAAATGATTTCATTAGAACAACTCTGTTCAAATGTTTTGAGGAAATAGATAAATTTCTATTGAGATCTTGTTTAAATTTTGGTACTGTATCTCTTCTGGTTCGATTTTTCAATTTCCTTTTGATGGGTATTTGTTAAAATCGAATAGTGGCTCTATTCCTTTGTGTATTCCTTTTTGGTTTAAATATGTGAGATATTTATATTTATAAAGGTATGAATGCTCGGCCTGTTTGGCGTGAGCCCGTCGAATATACTGTGTAGGGTGTAGACCACTGTCTTGCCGTCGATTTTTGATTGTCAATGCTGTTGTGAGACAGTAGGGAAGGATACTGGTGTACCTGTTTGATTGTTCAGTGTTTTGGAAATTTTGGAAGCTCTGTCGTGGTTTTTGTTGACAGTGACTAATGATACTTTGTGGGTTTCATTTGTCTTCTAATTTTTCTTGGGAACAGGTAACTATCGTGTTACCTTAGTCTAAACGACCCAGTGGAAGTTGTTTTTCCTTGTTATTGTGGAAACGGGATTATTTGTTGGCTGTGTATAATATTGAAACATCTATACTTTATTTTATCGACTCAGTGGAGTCCATGATTGAATCGTATATTACCATCTACTGTTGTGGATGTAAATTCATCCTGGTGTTTTGTTATTTGATTTCGTGGAAGCTTTGTAGAGAAAGGAACAGGCTTTCTGACCTCGGTTATTTGAAATAAATAAGGAGTATAGATTTCTTGGGTATGCATTGCATTTCTTTTTGAAAGCTGTTTGAAAGTTTTGAAGCGGCTCAATTGATTTCCTTGCTTGAAAAGGGTATTTGATTTGCTTCACTTGTTTCATTCTGAATGTTTGCCATGGAGGGTATAGAAGAATTTATTAATTAATTCCATCTTATACTGTTGTTGGGTTCTGCGATTTTGGGCGTAAACCCGTTTTCTGCATGTAATGTGTAATTATAGATTTATAATGGATATATTCTGAACGACTCAGAGGAGATGATTCAATGATTTATATTTCTATTTGGGCCGCTGTTTAATTTGAATATGTTTAAATAGTTGGTGAATGATGAACCAGTGGTTGGAAGGAATGACACGTACTAAGACCTCTGTATTTCCTGGAATTACTCTTGTGTTGCATGGATTTTGTTGTACAGTTTCTTGGATATATTTTTATGTTCGTTCCTTGAAATCTTGTGCGAAAAATGGGCAAGACTTAGTCGGGTTCTTGATTTGAAATCGTTAATTAAAAAGTTCTGCCTGAGTTATAGCATGTACACTATTTACTTGTCCAAAGGGGAACAGTGACAATCGTTTACCATTTCACTGTAGTTCAGGTTTAGAGGATTGAGGAAGTTAACTTGTATCTTCTATTGTTTCAGTTGAAACTTGACTTGATATACTGTTGTTGATATTGGACATTTTGTCAGAATAATGGTCTGTATCAGGTAACGCGACCCTGTATAAGTTAATCGTAAGTACTTTTGACTAACTTCGATTAGTACAGATGTATATACAGAGTGTTGTGTTCCTTTCTGATTTCTTATAGGAGGTGATAGTGTATATCATGGCATTGGTAAGGAAATCTCTGTATGGTCTTGTAGATGCATCAATCGCTTATTGTAAATAAGTTTGTTATTGACAATGATACTTTAGAGGTTTATGATTTCGGACTTGATTCTAAAGCCTTGCTGTGTTTTAAAAGAAGTAGCTTTGGGCTTAGGGTTGATATATGAATTGTTGATGTGTTAGTTGCTGTACAGGAATGTTGCTGTGTTTCTATTTCTTGATTTAGTACAGCGAACTTGCTTGCGGCTTGTCTAACTTGTTCATTTATATACTGGTTGAATGTTTTCATATGTGAAGACGGTACAGTGATGAACATAGATGAAAGGAAGTATGAATGGATTTTTTCTTTCTCTTCCTTTATTTCATATTTGTTGATATTTGTCAAACAATGGGAAATTTTTTTGTAACATTTTGGTGAAGTCCCGAATTGTTATGTTATTCTTTTTTTTGGAAGAATGAAACAATCTGACCAATGTTGTGATTTTGGATTCGACGATTGTTGTGTACATTCGTTCCTTGATTCTTTTAATATTTGATGAAATATTAGAATGAGATTAAGACTATTTTGTAACAATGATAGAGTTACATAATTGTAATCATTTTGTATTACAAGGTCATAGTCTGAATGTGTTTACTTATTTGGATATTTGATCTCATTTAAACAGGGTGTTTAATGAAAACAATTGATGGATTGCAATTGTTTTAAAAGTTAGTGCTTATCATGCTCAGTTCATTGAATTGACTCATGTTGACTATTTTTGCAGATGGTTGCCGTAAGAGGTAAAAGCAATGCAGATCTGACAAGCTGATCAGATTGTTTATTTGATTTATAATGAATTACAACTTGATTTTATAGATGTACTATATATGAAAAGATGTTTCTTTTCCGTTGAACATTGTATCAAGTATGCTGTTGCATAAATTGTAATTGTATAGTTTCAAGGAAATGGAAATAAGTGTGTAATACTTATGTGTTGTATTCTATTTCTCATGGATGACCTTCTTCGGTTTATGTAACGAAGGGGCATTATTATTATTGTATAATATGGATGCTTTTGAGATTAACAATGAAAGCTTATAAGAAAATGAGATTGAATTCTTATGAGTGTTGGTAGTTCTAAATTGTTCTAGTAAAAGCAATATTGGATTTAAATATTTGTCTTTCTAGAAGATAGGTTAAAATTGAGCCTAGAGAGAACGCTAAACAAGCTGGATTAAATTACTAATCCCTAGTCCTGAGAATGACAAGACATTATTAAATTGGACTCTTAATCAATTATATCTTTATACTAGTAAGTATGCTATAATTTCAGTTAAGAGAACTGATATAAATCAATGGAGTTCAGATGGAAATCTCAAGTAAAGGTTATGAGATATTGTCCAAATCTGTTGTTTTAGAATCAGGTGTATTCTAATGACTCCTTGATGAGAACTTGACCTTAATACCTCTACCATGTAATGGGTTTAATAGAGGAGGGTCGTCTCAAGACGAAGAATCCAGGGATTGGGAAGGACTTATCTTGGGGAAAAGTCCTTATAGTAATTTAAACTCTAGTGCGTAATGCATGTTGTTAAGTAGATCTTTTCGAGGCGGATTTAAAGGTTGACGACACTAGTCAACTGCAGGGTTGTACCTCCGAGAAGGTTAGGATCTTCTCAAAGATACAACAATGCAGGTGACTTATGGTGACACCCTTTGCATGGATCGCTAAGATTTACACTTGACTTCGCATGAGTTATTCAGAGTCTGATTAAGAACGTGGTCATGTTATAAGGCTGCCTAGGAGATTCGGGGTATCATGACACACTGGTTGAACTGCAAGGTTGAACCAGTATGTCACCATATCCCTAATCCTCGTGGACAACCATAAAACATTATCACCTTGTTAATCTGTCTCCGAGTGATTCAGTTGTGAAAGGAAGGACTGACAGTAGTCAGTGAAAACATTCTATATAACATATGAATGGGGTGAAGGACGTATTCAAGATTAACAAGTATGCCGTTAAGGAATACGAGACATTAACAGTATGTTTAAAATCTTTGGCCAAAGTATCGCAAGCTGCTGATTGCGTTGTCCTAATTCACCTAGTCTAAGGGATGAGATGCCGATGAATAATGGTAACAGTTATTCAGTTAGATTCCTTGGACAGAGCATTCTGAATCCCAGATTAGGGAAGAGAACCGCAAGAATGTTGTGTTGAATAAAAACACTAACTCTTTTTACTCATGAATAGATCGGTAGATTACCGAGTCATGGAATGAATAGATCGGAGGTATTCCGAGTCATTACAGCTGCATATGGTTGTCTATTATATGAATGGTTATTTGATTTGTGAGTTCTAAATTATGTATTTAGAACCAGGATGCATTTATCAAAAAAAAAAATTTCACTTGTTCTAAGGTATAAATTGAGGATGTTACATGGAGAAGTCTTCTAATTTTACGAATATCTATCCTCACTTAAAATAAGAAAAATAGTTTTCATTACATAGAGGACATTAGGACTTTTACATTAATATGAAGTTTGCAAAGATCATATCATCCTATCACAAGTTATGACGATTTTAGTCTCCCACATAAAATTTTCATTTTTCCTTGAATCCGTGGCTTTTTGTTTTAGACTTACATGGATTTTGATTTCCGTTATTCTTTCTTGTATGCTACGGTTTTTCTACCTCTTTGCTTCATTTTGTGGCCTTTAGTTTTTTTTCTTTATGTACCGTGGCTTTGCTAATTCCTCTGTATTGACCTGTGACTTTATCTAATGTGGTGTGGCTCTTTCAACATCCACGGACCCTTTTTCTTCAATCTGTGACTTTCCTGACCTCCACGACATGCTCTGATTCTTCCACAGATATTTCATAACTTTAAACGCTTTATTTCCTTATCCATGAATTTTTATTTTCATCCGTGGAAAGTTAAAATGCTTCTACAACCTTTGTTCCTTTACCCATGTGTTAGTGAGGTAATTTTTTGGGTGGAAAAATTTGTGAATTCCTTGCCAACGCTCTCGGAATCTAAGTCCCTCTACTTAACCAGTACAAATTTTGTGTATGCATGCGTGAGAAAGTGTGGATTTATGTGGTGGCTTCTCGATCAAGGATCCAATAGGGGCACTCCACTGACGCTACCGAAAATGCTTGTAGTTATCTGCAAGGGGGAGAAATTTTCTATGAAGGTGGGAAAGGTAGTGAGAAAAGAGGTAGGGTAACTAATGTTGCAGGTAAAAAATCAAATTCCTATACACATTAGTTAGAAACTTTAACACATGCATTTATGAGAAGAAACAACCCTGAAAATGGCAACAAGACGAGATAAGATTGCGAACTCAAAGTTTCTATAATTTCTTGATCAAAAAGGATAAAAATCCTTCTTCTTGTATTGATGCTTAAATATAAGTTTTACATAGTGTGAGAATGGAAGAAATTTGAGAATGGAGGGAAGTAGAAGAAAATGGCTATCTCCTTTGCTTTCTCTAAGTACAATGCACTCATGAGTTTACAAGATCAATTGCCAACCCTCTACAATGGCGTGAAGAAGTCATTAAATATCTTGCAAGAAATGGTTACAACTTCTTCTTTGTTAACAAGAAACAATTTACAATCTTTTCAGTCATTCACATCTATTCTGATTCTTGATTCGCGAAGAAATGCCAATGGCAGAAAAAACTAGACTTTTCATAATGTATTCGTTACACTCGTTTTGTAACGTTGAATTTGAACAGTTCATCTTGCCTTTGAAACTTTAAACCAGAGCTATCCACGTAGAAGAAATTTAGTGGAGCGGGCGTGGAGGATTCTTTTTGCATTTTGTGACTTTATAGAGATTTGGCATTTTGGAACATTTTAGCCCGCTCACCTGCTTTTCATATGGTCTTGACACGTGGCCTCACTTGATTGGTGAAGGAATCATGGTTCACTTTATGACTTTTAGCCCTTTTTACAAAAAGGCTAAAAAACACAAATCATTTTGCTGACCCACCTTCCTTCTTTGACCTTTAATGCGGGCTTAGTATTTGACTTTTTCATTTGTGTTTGGTGAGGCTGCAGGTCAATTTTTAACTTTAAGCCCATTTAATGAAAACAAGGCTCAATAACAAAAATTTCTCTACCGACCCGCTTCCTCACTTTGAATTTTTTGATACGGGCTCTACATTTGAATTTTTTCCTTATAGCATGATCGGGGTTGTGGGTCACTTTATGACTTTTAGCCCTTTTTACAAAAATGTTCAAAAACAAAAATTTCTCTGCCGACCCACTTTCCCACTTTTACTTTCTAACGGTGGGCTCAAGAATTGATTTTTTCCCTCATAGGATGATCGGGGTTGTGGGTCACTTTATGACTTTTAGCCTTTTTTACATAAAGGCTCAAAAACACAAATTGCTTCGCTGACCTGCCTCCAATTAGGCATGTCCATGTAACCATGGTTAATGGAGCCAAAATTTGATGGGGAAGAAAACGTCCATCATTCACGACTGTGGAAAAATGCAGAGAAGAAGAAAAATCCACCATTTCGTGTTTGATTTTCAAATTTCTTTCACAAACCAAGGAATTGAAAACAATACAAGGTTCAACAATCCATGGCCATAGAAATATTGAAAATTTCATTCAAATGAGGACAACAATAAAATTTTCACTCATCTAGACAGGAAAATGGAAAATTTATCAAAACATGTGGACTGGGAGTTTAAATAACTTCAAAGCATGAATTTCTCTATCTTTTTAGACTTCCAACTTTACTTGAACACTTTTGGAGGGCGGGAGCCCAAAATATTCAAATTTGAATTAGAAAATGAGGGGGGATTTTGACAGGCCGGTGACAATGATAGTTTTGGGAATTTTGAGAAAGAGAAAGTTGTATGGTAAGTTGTCCAAATGTTCTTTCTTTGATTCAGAAGTTCACTATTTGGGTCATGTCATAAGTAAGGAAGGAATTGCTGTAGATCCTTCAAAAATAGTGGCAATAACTGAGTGGCCTGTACCAAAGAATGTACATGAAGTAAGAAGCTTCATGGGTCTTGCTGGTTACTATAGAAAATTTGTAAAGGACTTTTCTAAGGTAGCTGCACCAATAACTTCATTGCAAAAGAAGGATAAGAAATTCTTGTGGAATGACAAGTGCGAAGCGGCTTTCAAAAGTCTGAAAGACCAGTTGACTTCTGCACCTATATTGGCTGTACCAGACCCTAATGGGAATTTTACTGTTGTAACGGATGCTTCTGGGGAAGGCCTTGGAGGTGTTTTGTTACAAAATGATCAGGTCATAGCTTATGAAAGTAGAAAACTTAAGTTACATGAGCTGAATTATGCCCCTCATGATTTGAACTTGCTGCCATTGTTCATGCACTTTCAAGTCTGGAGACACTATTTACTTGGAAAAACCTTTTGAGTTGAAAACTGATCACTTGGGACTGAAATATATTTTTACTCAGCCCAATCTGAATGCCAGACAAAGAAGGTGGTTAGAATTTTTATCACAATATGACTTTGATATTAGCTATATCAAAGGGAAGGAGAATAGAGTAGCTGATGCTCTAAGTCGTGGGAGGCACATTTCTACTCTTATAACATTAAGAACTCAGTTTAAAGATGAGGTAAAAAGTGCCTTAGAATCAGATGCATACTTCCAGCAAGTAAAAGCAGCGCTTGCTGCAAAACCTAAGGATAAAAGGTATAAAGGTTTTCATTTTGATAATGAAGGAATCTTGCGTTATGAAAATAGGGTATATGTACCTGTGCTGAATGATTTGAGAAAGAAGTTGTTTAGTTGAATTTCATAATTCACCTTTCTCTGGACACCCAGGTATCACAAAAATGCTAGCTGATTTGAAACAACAATACTTCTGGAAAGGTATGAAAAAGGATGTGATAAATTTTGTGACTCATTGCCTGGAATGTCAGCGGGTGAAGGCAGAGCATATGCACCCTGCTGGACTGTTATATCCTCATAGCATACCGCAGTACAAATGGCAAGTAATAACCATGGATTTTGTACAAGGACTACCTATGTCCAGGAATAAGCATGATGTTATCCTGGTAGTTGTTGTAGATAAACTGACTAAGGTAGCTCATTTCATCACTGGAAATCTAAAGGATGATTCACCAGTGCTGGCCAAGAGGTTCGTACACGAAATTTTCAGATTGCATGGTGTGCCAGAATTGATTATATCTGACAGGGATCCTAGAATGACGTCAAGGTTTTGGCAAACGCTTAACGCAGCCCTAGGAACAAAACTGAACTTCAGTTCTGCATATCATCCAGAAAACGGATGGACAAACTGAGAGGGTAAATCAAGTGTTGGAAGACATGTTGCGAATGTATTGCATGGATCAACAGTATAAATGGGAAGAGTATCTTCCATTAGTTGAGTTCGCATACAACAACACTTATCACTCATCTCTTAAGATGGCACCATTTGAAGCACTTTATGGAAGAAAAAGTGCAGAACCCCTGTTAGTTGGGACAGTGTTGAGGATAGAGTGGTAATTGGACCAGAGATTCTCACAGAAATGGAACAGCAAGTTAAGCTGATTCGTGAACGATTAAAGGAAGCAGCGGATAGACAGAAGAGCTATGCTGACCTTAAGCGGGTTGATAGAAAGTTTGAGCTTGGTGATAAGGTTTTCCTGCGTGTTTAAACCCAGAAAAGAGTTCTATAACTTTTGGCAAGGCTGCCAAGTTGTCACCACGATTTGTGGGACCTTTCGAAAATTGTCGAAATAATCAATCCTGTAGCTTATCGTTTAGCATTGCCACCTGCTTTATCTCGCATGCATGATGTTTTCCATATTTCTTTGCTTAAGAAATACGTTTCAGATCTGTCACATGTTTTAAATTGGAATTCCTTGCAGGTCCAAGACCCAGGAATAATCGTGGTTAAACCCACACGAGTACTGGAAACTCGCCAATTGCACTTGAGAAATCGTGATATTCAGCAATGTAAGGTCCAGTGGGACCAGTTTAACGAAGAAAGTGCAACTTGGGAAAACCTGGAAGAGATGAAAATTGCTTTTCCTTCTCTTTTTGCAACAGAATGAAAACTGTTGACAAAGATATACTTTTATGAAACTGATTGTTTTAAGTATTTATGAAAGCCAGATTAAGGCAGACTTTATTCAGGTTGAATAAATGTGTTGTGACATTGATTTATGAAACTATTTAATATGGAAGTAGTCACATTTTTTGTGTACTAATAAATTGATTGACCTGAAGGTTAATTTAATATGTAATTCATCGGGACGAATTGTTTCTGTTTGCTTGAAACACTCCAAAGAGGACACCTCTAGAAGATGCACATCCTGAAGATGCACCTCAAAGAAGAAGAGCACGTGGCACATTCCATCCTCTGTTAACCTACTTTTTAAGTGTGCCATAGGTGCTGAAAATTGGTGCTGACGGTCTTGTGATCTGCGCCTCCAAATTATACCCAGGGCGCATCCATTTTCATGTCAAAAATTTCTTACCTGCACCATAGGGCATCATTTCATGTCGACATTTTATGCTTTGCGCCTCTTAACCTGTGCCCATGCGGTGAATTTTAATGTCGACACTTATTACCTAAGCCATAGGTGCATCTATTTTCATGTCAAATTTTCTTTCTTTACGCCTCCAACTGCACCCTGGCGCTACTTTTTGCATGTTGAATCTTTGCTTTACGCCTCCAAAACCTGCCGCCAGTGGTGGCGGTACAAATCAAAATGCAGGTTTGAGTTTCTTGATTCCCAGATGCTCCTGTTTGTCTTATTACCCAGAGGGAGATAATTACAAACACGTACTTCTCAAATGATAAAAAATCAAAAATGTCTTAACATGACCTTACATGATTCTACATTTTGAGGCTTTATGGACCAAATTCATTCATGAAAACTAATATTCATAAAAGGGATGAGCATACCGTCATAGCATGATGTTTTTTCTTGCATAATAGATCTTCCTAAAATAATATCTCTTAGCTTTAGGAGGTTTTGAGTTGTCTTGGTTGTCTCTCGCTTGTTGATTTTCATCCCCATTCTTTCTCCTTATACCTATACTAGATTGTTATTGATATCTCTTTGTTTTCCTAGAAGGCCATCTAGTTCATTTTTCTCTCTCAAAATTGTGATACATCTTCACTTTGGTGGAGGAGAGGTCTAATCTAATTAGGTTACAACAACTCTAGTTTAGATTTGGCTCAGATTCTTTCTTCTTTGATTTTAAAAGATTATTTATCCTCTTGATTTGTGCCCAATACCTTGACCATATTTTCATTATTTTAATCTTATTTGTGTTATTTTCCTCAAGAAGATGAATTTTACCTTCATACTTCACCATTCAATTTCAGTTTTTGATTGTTCTTTCTTTTATGTTTCAAATCTTCTAACAGCAACTATTAAAGGATCATCAAGTTAACTTCTGCCACTTCTTCATCTGAATTTTCATATTCCTATGGATTTTTCCTTGTGAATTTCTTGCAGAAGATTATAAGATAATTACACATCCATGAAAATTGTTTAGCGTGAGTCCTTTCATATCACTTCAGAGTTATTGTAGTCACTTGAATGAGAAGGCTTGGAACTTCTTGGGTGTAGACAATTTCAATTTTTTTTGAATATTTCTTCTTCCCTGCTTACTTCTTGATTTCTTTCACCTGTGAAGATGATTCTTCATCATCTTGACCACCCACCCATGGGTTGTCGGGACATTTTGTAGAAAAATGACCAACTTGGCCACGCTTGAAACATTTAAATGCCAACTTTTCCCTTTGCTTACTTACTGATCCTCTATTGGAGTTCAAAATGCACCCATTCAAATATAGAACAAACCTGGGAATTTGATTTAACAACATGGGTTGTCTTTAATTGTGGGACTTGCAAACTGATATAGACCTGGGAGAAGGCCAGATTCCTCTACGTTTTTCTAAGCTAAAACTACTTGTTATATGAAAGGAAATCATAATCTAAATGTGCCTAAGGGAACAGGGATAGAGGACATGTAGGAAAATGAGAAATCCAAAGCCTAAGAGGCAAATGTGATTTTAAACCAAGAAAATGGTTGATCATATCTCGCACAAGGTGAAGGAAGTCCAAAGAAAATGAGAGATAGGGAAAAAGAACGCCACTTCAATACCACAACAGACCATACTTCTCCAAGTGGTGACCAACACATGACATGGAATCTATAATAGGAGACCACACAACATGGAAAAGAATAGAAAACATGAGGAAAGGAGAAATAAAACATAAGACCCGGGTAAGAGATAGCCCACAAAATCTTATTTTATTGCTTAAGGTATGCACAGTTGTTTACGTTCTTTGGAGAATGTGAAGATGCATTCAAGAGACCAATTCACATGTTTAACACATGTTGGACGTCAAACCATTTTGACATTGTGTCTTACAAACAAAGTGGATCCATTTAATGAGCAGAAGAAGGGAGAAAAAGATCGAGAACGAGATGGAAAATTGAACTCACATTTCAAATAAATAAAGCAAAAATTTCCCTTAAAATAATTAGGGTGCTTTGAATTATCCACTGCCAACAACAGACACCTTGTTTAGGGCCCCATGCTACATTATATGCTATCTACTAAGTGGTTGGCCACTTAGAAGCAATAATTTTTCATGTTGGGAGTGTAACACCCTGAACTGTTGTTACTTCTCCTAGCATCCAAGTGTGATATGTGATTCTTGTAAAAGATGTGTTCCCCCTCGATCAGAAACATGCTTGATTTTACTGAATTTCTTTCTTCCTTGGCAGATTGGCAGATCTGACGAGTCAGAAATATGATTAGACCTCTTTTTATGTATTTCATTTTGTGTCTTCATAATTAATCTGATCACGGAAGTGAATGATAGAATATTCATCTATAATATCTAGTCTTAGACTCATTGGGATTTGATCCAAGTACTGCTTTAAATTTGTTTGTGATAAATTAGATCATAGACCTTGACAGGTTGCAAAGGTATGAAAGATAATTAAGCGTTCAAGAGTCGGACCTCGGGCTGATCTGGGAAATGAAATGGTTCCCGATATCAAGTATATCTTGGAAGGTCTCGATTGTAGACCATGTAAATCATGTTTACCTCCATTCTGCAATACGAACAGGAGCTAACTCTGTTCTAGAGGTATGAATACAAGGTCTGTCCGTTTTTGCATGACAAGGCCCAAACGAGATTTTTAAGGGTTAGTACCTAAAACTAAAACCGAACCTAGGTTAGATTATGTTAAGTTAACCTAACCTAGGCTATGTGTTAATATTCCTAAGGTTAGTATCTATGTGTACAATTGTTAGTGTGGTATTACCCGAACTCTAACTACGATACTACCCTAACTAATTAGGATAATTATGAGTGGCCACTGGAGGGTGGCAACCATGGGCGGTGTTTTCCTTATGGCAATAAATGTAAGAGGGATAAGGATAAGGACAGTCATTGGCGGAGCTTAAAAGCGACGGCTAACCGGTGAGACGTGCAGGTCCTAAGTTTTGGAAATGAACATGAGTTTAGATGGACTGTCACCAAATCGTCGGTCGGTGGGAAGTTGAGTTTAACGGGAAAATTGGGTTTAATTGGCATTTAAATTTTCTCGAAAGTGAAGCTCGGAACTCGCGGAAAGGAATGCAACGGGAAGTTTTGTGGGTTTGTTTGGCTTATCTTCGCGATTTTCCAGTTTTTGTCTCTGCTTTTTTATTGGTTTCTTCCTTACACCAGTTCTCTTGGAGTTGCATGGCAAGAAGAATTTTCTCTGGCTCTTTTCTCTGTCATGGAGATATATAATTGATGGAGAACAAGCGAAATTTTTTGTTGGTCGCTTATCTTGGAAAAAGAAAAGGAAGTTTTGAGCTCCTCCAGTGGTCCGCTTCGAAATTTGATCAAAAAAATACGGCATGCGAGGCCTAACCTTAAATATCCCTTGCATGTTTCAATGTTTCATTAAACACCTGTTCAATGCATGTTTTGAGGAAATAGATAAATTTCCCTATTGAGATCTTGTTTAAATTTTGGTACTGTATCTCTTTTCTGGTTTCGATTTTTCAATGTTCCTTTGATGTATTTGTTAAAATCGAAAAGGGGCTCCTATTCCTTTGTGTATTCCTTTTTGTTTAAATATGTGAGATCTTTATATTTTAAAGGTAATGAAGGCTCGGCTGGTTGGCGTGAGCCCGTCGAATATACTGTGTAGGTGTAAGACCACTGTCTTGGCCGTCGATTTTGATTGTCAATGCTTTGGAGACAAGTAGGAAGGATCTGTTACATGTTTTGAGAATTGTTCAGTGTTTTTGAAATTTTTGGAAGCTCTGTCCGTGGTTTGTTGACGTGACTACTTATCTATTTTGGGTTTCATTTTGTCTCTAATTTTTCTTGGGAACAGTAACTATCGTGTTACCTTATTCTAAACGCCCCAGTGCAAGTTGTTTTTCCTTGTTTTGGTGGAAACGGGATTATTTGTTGGCTGTTCTAATATTGAAACATCTATACTTTATTTTAATCGACTCAGTGGAGCCATATTGAAGCGTATATTACCATCTACTGTTGTGGATGTAAATTCAGCCTGGTTTTGTTCTGTTTCGTGGAAGCTTTGTAGAGAAAGGCACAGGCTTTCTGACCTCGTTTATGTGAAATAATAGGAAGTATAGATTTCTTGGGTATGCATTGCATTTCGTTTTTGAAAAGCTGTTTAAAGGTTTGCAGCGGCTCCAATTGATTTCCTTGCTTGAAAGGGTATTTGATTTTGCTTCACTTTTTCATCTGATGTTTGCCATGGGGGTAAAAGAATTATTAATTATTCCATCTTATACTGTTTTTGGGTTCTGCTTTTTGGCGTACCCCGTTTTCCCTGCATGTAATGTGTAATTTAGATTTATACTGAATATATTCTGAACGACTACAGGGAGAGATTCAATGATTTATATTTTCTGATTGGGGGCCGTTTACTTTGAATATGTTTAAAATTTTGTTGATGATAACCAGTGTTGGAAGGAATGACACGTACTAGACCTCGT
The DNA here is from genome assembly GCA_019776745.2 of Taxus chinensis. NCBI lineage: Eukaryota > Viridiplantae > Streptophyta > Pinopsida > Cupressales > Taxaceae > Taxus > Taxus chinensis. The sequence goes on from CM034149.1 coordinate 215,121,568, forward strand.
ATTTCCTGGAATTTCCTCTTGTGTTGCATGGATTTTGTTGTCATTTCTTGGATATATTGTTTTTTATGTCTTCCTTGAATCTTGTGCAAAAATGGGCAAGACTTAGTCGGTTTTTGATTTGAAAGCGTAATTAAAAGTTCGGCCTGAGTTTATAGCATGTACACTATTTACCTTGTCAAACGGGGAACAGTGACAATCGTTTACCATTTCACTTAGTTTTCAGGTTTAGAGGATTGAGGATTTACTTGTATCTTCTATTTTTTCCCAGTCATTGAAACTTGACTTGAGATACTGTTTGTTGAATTGGACATTTTTGTCAGAAGAATGGTCTGTATGCCGTTAACGCGACCCCTGTAAGTTATCGGAAGTACTTTTGACTAACTTCGATTATCCCGATGTATATACGAGTGTTGTGTTCCCTTTCTGCTTTCTTATAGGATGGTGAATATGTATATCATGGCATTGGTACGGAAATCTCTGTATGTTCCTTTAGATGCATCTCGCTTATTTGAATAAGTGGTTATTGACAATGATACTTTAGAGGTTTATGATTTCGGACTTGAATTCTAAAGCCTTGCTGTTTTTTTAAAAGAAGTAGCTTTGGGCTTAGGGTTGATATCTGACTTGTTGATGTTTATGTTGCTGTCATGAATGTTGCTGTGTTTTCTATTTCTTCTTTATTTAGTACAGTCGAACTTGCTTGCGGCTTGTCTAACCTTTTCATTTATATACTGTTGAATTTTTTTCATATGGGAAGACGGTACGTGAGAACATAGATGAAGCAGTATAATGGTTTGTTTTCTTTTCTTTCCTTTTTTTTCATATTATGTTTGATATTTGTCAACAATTGGAAATTTTTTTGTAACATTTTGGTGAGTCCCTAATTGTTATGTTATTCTTTGTTTTTGGAAGAATTGAAACAATCTGACCAATGTTGTGATTTTGGATTCGACGATTATTTGTGTAATTCGTTCCTTGATTCTTTTAATATTTGATGAAATATTAGAATGAAGATAAGACTATTTTGTAACATGATAGGTTACATAATTGAATCATTTTGTATTACAAGGTCATAGTCTGGAATGTGTTTACTTATTGGGATAGTTGATCTCATTTCAGACAGGGTGTTTTATGAAAACAATTATGGATGCAATTGTTTTAAAGTTTTGCTTTATCATGCTCAGTTTCATTGAATTGACTCATGTTGACTCTTTTTGCAGATGGTTGCCCGTAAGAGGTAAAAGCCAATGCAGATCTGACCTAAGCTGATCAGATTGTTTATTTTGATTTATAATGAATTACAACTTGATTTTATAGATGTACTATCATGAAAAGATTGTTTCTTTCCGTTGAACCTTGTATCAAGATTGCTGTTGCAATAAATTGTAAATTGTATATTTCATCAAGGAAATTGGAATAAGTGTGTGAATACTTATGTGTTGTATTCTATGTCTCAGGTGACCTTCTTCGGTTTATGTAACGAAGGGGCATTATTATTATTGTATAATATGGTGTGCTTTTGAGATTAACAATGAAGCTTATAAAAAAATGCGATTGAATTCTTATGAGTGTTGGTAAGTTCTAAATTTTCTAGTAAAGCACTATTGATTTAAATATTTGTCTTTCTGAAGATAGGTAAAATTGATCCTAGATAGAACGCCTAAACAGCTGGATTAAAATTACTAATCCCTCGTCCTGAGAAAGTGACAAGACATTATTAATTCGTGACATCTTAATCAATTAATAATCTTTATACTTTAATCTGCTATAATTTCATTTAAGAACTGATAGAAATCAATGGAGTTTCAGATGACAATCTCAATACAGTTATGAGATATTGGTCCAAATCTGTTTTTTATAGAATCGGTGATTCTAAATGACTCCTTTGATGAGAACTTGACCTTAAGACCTCTCCATGTAATGGGTTAATAGAGGAGGGTCGTCTCAAGAACGAAGAATCCAGGGTATTGGGAAGACTTTCTGGGAAAAGTCCTTTATAGTCATTTAATCTAGTTCGTAATGCATGTTGTTTAATTAGATCTTTTCGCGGCGATTTAAGTGTTGACGACACTAGTCAACTGCAAGGGTTTTACCTCCGAAAGGTTAGGATCTTCTCAAAATACCAGCAATGCAGGTGACTTATGGCTGACACCTTTGCATGGATTCGCTAATATTTAACTTGACTTCGCATGAGTTATTCAGAGTCTATTAAGAACGTGGTCATGTTATAAGGCTGCCTAGGAGATTCGGGGTATCTGAACCCACTGGTTGAACTGCAAGGTTGAACCAGTATTCACCGCTCCCTAACCTCGTTGGACAAAACCATAAAACATTATCACCTTGTTAATCTGCTCCGAGTGATTCATTGTAAAAGGAATGACTGACAGTATCAGTGAAAAATTCTATATAACATATAATGGGTGAGTAGCGTATTCAAGATTAACAAGTCTGCCGTTAAGGAAATACGAGACATTCCATATGTTTAAAATCTTTGGGTTGGCCAAAGATCGGCAAGCTGCTGATTGGCGTTTGTCCCTAATCACCTAGTCTAAGGGATGAGATGCCTCTGAAAATGGTCACAGTTAATTCAGTTAGATTCCTTGTACGAGCTTCTGACTCCAGATTAGGGCAGGAACGCCAGATGTGTGTTTTGAATAAAACACTAACTTTTTTTACTCATGAATAGTCGTTAGTATTAACCCGATATTCCTTTCTTACGATATCTCTTAATTATTTTCCTAATTCAGTTATCAGCTGCATCATGGTTGTCTTATTATCTGATAGTTATTTGATTTGTGAGTTTCTAAATTATTTATTTAGAACAGGATGCATTTATCAAAAAAAAAAATTTCACTTGTTCAAGGTATAAATTTGGGATGTTACATGGAAACATTCCCCTTCTAATTTTACGAATATCATCCTCACTTAAATAGAAAATAGTTTTATCATTGCCATAGAGGAACATTAGACTTTTACATATATAGAAGTTTGACAAAGATCATATCATCCTATCACAGTTAGACGATTTTAGTCTCTCCCCCCTAAACTTTTTCATTTTTCCTTGAATCCGTGGCTTTTTGTTTAGACTTTACATGATTTTTGATTTCCGTTATTTCTTCTTGTATCTCGGTTTTTCTAACTCTTTGCTTCATTTTGTGGCCTTAGTTTTTTTTTTTTTCTTTATGTACCGTGGCTTTTTCTAATTCCTTGTATTGACCGTGTGACTTTTTATCTAATTGGGTGGCTCTTCAACATCCACGGACCCTTTTTTCTTCTTCTTTTCGCTTCAAATCTTGACTTTCCTTTCCTGACCTCCCGACATGCTCTGATTTCTTCCACAGATCTTTCTAACTTTTAAACGCTTTATTCCTTACCCATGAAATTTTTTATTTTTCATCGTGAAAGTTAAAATGCTTTCTATTCTACAACCTTTTGTTCCTTTACCCAGTGTTAGTTAGTTAAATTTTTTGGTGGAAAAATTTTGAATTCCCTTGCCACGCTCTCTGGAATCTAAGTCCCTCTATTAACCAGTACAATTTTGTGTATTCATGCCGTGAGAAAGTGGTGGATTTATGTGGTGGCTCTTCTCGATCAAGGATCCATTAGGGCACTCCACTACGCTACCCCCAACCCCGCGAAATGCTTGTAGTTAGCGCAAGGGGGAGAAATTTTCTTGAAGTGGTAAAGGTATGAGAAAGAGGTAGGCAGTAACTTGTTGGGCAGGTAAACAATCAAAATTCCGATACACATTAGTTAGAAACTTTACCCATGCTTTAATGGAAGAAACAAACCCGTGAAAATGGCAACAAGACGAGATATATTGGCGAACTCAAGTATTCTATAATTTCTGATCAAAAAGTATAAAAATCCTTCTTTCTTGTTTGATCTTTAAATATAATTTTTACATGTGAGAATGGAAAGAAATTTTAGAATGAGAAGTATAAGAAAATATGCTATCGCCTTTGCTTTCTCTAAGTACAATGCCCTCATTAGTTTACAAGATCAATTGCCACCCTCATACAATGGCGTTAATAAGTCATTTAATATCTTGCAAGTAATGGTTACAAACTTCTTCCTTTTAACAAAAACAATTTACCAATCGAATTTCCATTTTTGATTGTTCTTTTCTTTATGTTCACAACTCTTCTAAAAGCACTTATTATTTGTCCTCAGGTTAACTTCTAACTTCTGCCACTTCTTCATCGATTTCCATAGTCAATATGGGATTTTTCTTTGAATTTCTTTGCCAGAAGATATTACACCATCCGTGGAACACTTTTTTGCGTGAAGTCCCGCGTCATCACTCTCAGAGTTATGGTAGTCACTTGAATGAGAGAGCTTGAACCTGCGTTGTGTGTATAAATGTCAATTTTTTTGAAATATTTCTTCTTTCCCTGCTTACTCGTTCTTGATTGCTTTCACCTTGGAGATGATTTCTGTCAGCATCTTGAACCCCCCTGTGTTTGTCGGACATTTTGTAGAAAATGACACAACTTTGGCCCACGGCTTGAAACATTTAACTGCCAACTTTCCCTTGTACTTACCTGATCCTCTATTGGAGTTCAAATATGCACCCATTCCCCAATCATGACAACCTGTGATTTGATACAACATGGGATTTGTGTCTCTTAATTGTGGGACTTGCAAACCTGATATTAGACCTTTAGAAGCCAAGTCCTCTAAACGTTTGTCTAATGCTAAACTACTTGTTATCACTTCTGAAAGAAAATCCTACTCTAATGTTGCTAAGAACAGGGATAGAAGGACATTTAGAAAATGAGAAATCCAAAGCTAAGAGGGGCAATGAATAAAACAACCAAGAAAAATGGTTGATCATTCTCCACAAATGTAAGGAAGCAATAAAATGTGAAGGAAGAGTAGGAAGAAACGACGCCACAGTTCATAACCCCAACATACTTTCCAATGTGGAACAACACATGAAATGAATCTATAATAGGATACCACACAACACTGAAAAAATGAAAACAAGAGGAAATTATAAATAAACAATAGACCAAGGTAATAGATAGCCCCAAAATCTTATTTTATTGGCTGTAGGATCACAAGTTGTTTTTACGTTCCTGTGAGAATGTAAATGCTTCAGAGACCAATTCAAATGTTTAAAGCAACATGTGGGAATCAGAAACCTTTTGACATGGGTCGTTACAAGACGAAAGATGTATCCATATTAATGAGCGAATAGGTTAGAAAAAGAGGAGAAATCAGAGGGACAAATTTGAACTCAAATTTCAAATAAAATAAAAAGCAAAAAATTCCTTAAAAATATAGGGTTGCCTTTGAGCTATCCACTGCCACACACCTTGTTGAGTGCCCATGCTACATTATATTCTAGTGGTTGTGCCACTTAGAACAATATATTTTTCATGTTGGAGTGTAACACCTGAACTGTTGTTACTTTCTCCTAAGCATTCAAGTGTTGATATGTGATTTCTTGTAAAAGGATGTGTTCCTCGATTCAGAAATCATGCTTGATATGTACTGAATTTCTTGCAGATTGCAGATCTTGACTGAGTCAAAATATGAATAGACTCTTTTATTTATTTCATTTTGTGTCTGAATATTAATCTGATCACGGAATTAATTATAGAGGTATTCATCAATGATATCTAGACTTGGATCAGAGGAATTGATCCAAGTAATGCTTTAAATCTATTTGTGATAAAATTATATCACAGACCTTGAACAGGTTGCAAGGTATGGAAGCATTTAATAAGCTGGTCAGGAGTATGACTCAGGCTGATCTTGAGAAATGAAACGGTTCCCGATATCAAAGTATATCTGGAAGGTCTCGATTGTAGACCAGGTAATAATTCGTTGACATACAATTCTGCAATAAGAACAGGAGTTAACTCTGTTCTAGAAGGTATGATACAGGTCTTTCCGAGTTTTCAGGACAAGGACCAAACTGAATTATTAAGGGTTAGTAACCTAAAACTAAAACCTAACCTAGGGGTTAGATTATTGTTAGTCTAACCTAGACCTAGGCTATTTGTTAATATCCTAAGTTAGTATCTTTGTGTAAATTTGTTAGTGTGGGTATTACCCTAAACTCTAACCTAAGATACTAACCTAACTAATGAAGAGATTATGAAGGGGCCTATGAAGGGTGGCGAACCATCGGCGGTGTTTTCCATGGCAATTAATGTAAGGGATAAGGATAAGGGACAGGTCAATGGCGGAGGCTTAAGCGGCGGCTAATCTGTGCAGACTTGGCAATTGCTAAGTTTGGAAATGAACTTGAGTTTTTAGATGGACTGTCGCCAATTCTGGCGGTTGGTGGGAGTAGAGTTTAAACGGGAAAATTAGTTTAATGACATTTAATTTTCTCAGAAAGTGAGCACGGAACTCGCGAGAAGGCATACAGACGGGAAGTTTGTGGGTTTGTTTGGCTTATCGTGATTTTCGGTTTTTGCTCTGCTGGTTTACTGGTTCTTCGCACCAGTTCTCTTTGAGTTGCATGGCAAGAATGAATTTCTCTGGCTCTTTTCTCTGTCATGGAGGATATATATGTGATGGAGACAGCGAAATTTTGTTGGTCACTTTATCGTGGAAAAAGAAAAGGAAGTTTGAGCTCTTCCTGTGGTCTGCTTCGGAAATTTGATCAAAAATACAGGCATGCTAGGCCCTAACCTTTAAATATCTTGCTGTCTTTCAAGTGCTTTCATTAAAACAACTCTGTTCAAATGTTTTGAGAAGATTAGATGAATTTTCTATGAGATCTAGTTTGATTTTTGGCACTGTATCTCTTCTGGTTCAATTTTACAATTTCCGCTTGATGGGTGTTTGTTGAAATCGAACTTCGACGCTATTTGTTTGAGTATTTATTCTGGCTTATGCATGTGAGGTATTTATTTATAAAGGTTTGAGTGTTCGGCCTGTTTGGCGTGAGCCCTTAGAATATACCTGTGTGCAGTATAAGACCACTGTATGTCTTAATTCGTGGTCGCTGTTTCTTGTTATAGAAACCGTATGGAATGATTTGGATGAATACAGTAAGATTGATTAGTATTATCGCTTCTTTGGGTACTCTGTCGTGGGATTTGTTGACAGCGACTAATGATACTTTCAGGTTTCATTTGTATTCAATTTTTGGCTTGGAACAGGCAACTGTAGTGTTACCGTAGTCTTTTCGACCTAGCGGGAGTTGTTTTCCTTGTTATTAGGTTAGCGGGATTACTTGTGGACTGTGTATAATATAGATACACCTGTACTTTGTTGTATCGACTCAGTGGAGTCGATGATTGAATCGTATATTGCTATCTATTGCTGGGAATGTAGATTCATCCATAAGTTTTGTGAATGGATTTTTTGTGAAATCCTGGTAAGACGAAACAGGGCTTTTGGCTACTGTTATTTGAAATAATTAAAGGATAAAGACTTCCTGTGTATGCATTTTCATTTCTATGTGAAAGCTGTTCGAAAGTTTCGTAGCAGCCCAATAGATTTCCTTGCTTGAAATGGGTATTCGATTTGCTTCACTTGTTTCATTCTGATTGTTAGCCATGAATGGCATATATGGATTTATCAACCAATTTCATAGTACGTTGCTGTAGGGTTCAGTGGTTATGAGTGCAAAACCTTTAACAGTTACAGTGTGAATATATATATTTATACTATTGTGAATTGGACAACTCTGAGGAGTCGATTGAATGATTCATTTTATTTTTGAGCTGAATAAAGTTAAGTTGTGGTATTTTAAGTGCCGGCAACTTAATGGAATAACATGTATTTCGATCTTGTTATTGTGATTGGAATTCCTTCGTGTTTTTGGGATTTTGAGGTACAGATTCTTAGGTGGACATGTACGTCTTCGACCTGTGCAAATTAGTGTAAAATGATTGGTAGAGAGTAATTTGTTGTCTGATTCTTGTTATGCTTCGTTGATGAATATCAGTATGAATTCATATTCATTTGCTTGAATTCTTACCTCCATTTGAATCATTGGAATTCTGGAAAGGTAACTAGTACTTCTGTCTCTTTCTGAGCTTGACCTTGGACACTGTCTTTGTCACTTTTTGAGGTCCTTGAGCATGGATGACCGTTTCGTGTTCTGACCTTTTTTGGGTAAGTCGCGAATATCACACCAAGACTTGCATGCGGCAAGGTAAGGATCGTTTGGTTGAATTCCTTTCTTTTACTTCAGTCCGATTTTGACTGAGCAAGAATATGTATGCTATGTTCTTTTCCAATTAATCTGTCTGATTTGATTGTGCATGATTTGGAAATACCATGTGGGCAACATAGCATAGTTCATTGGAAACCTTAGATTGCTTGATGCAATGAGGTTGTTGTTTTCAGCGATACGTTGTAGTTTCTTGTTTTCAACTTGTGTCAAAACCTTACTATGTAAAAGGAACTAGCATTGGGAGTAGGATTGATACATGAATTGTTGATGTGTTAGTTGCTGTACCAGAGTTTGTTGTGTTTCTGTTTCTTGATTAAATAGTGATCTTGCTTGCGGCTTGTCTAACTTGTTCATTTATATACTGGTTGAATGTTTTCATATGTGAAGGCAGTGCAGTGATGAACTTATGTGAAAGGAAGTATGAATGGTTTGGTTCTTTCTCTTCCTGTATCTTGAAAGAATTTTATTAAATCATTTGGCATATATTATGCTAAATTTATAATTAATCAACAAACTTACGATGAAATGGAAAGGGGGCGGATAAGGAGATGTAATTATGCCTTTTTGGAGGACGAAACAATCTGACCATTGTTGTGAAGTGTTTCAGATTGCAGATTGTAAAATATGTATCCGAAGCTCAATAAATGTGGAAGTCTCATGACTACATCTTCATATTTGAGTTGAAATATTAGAAAGTGATTAAGACTATTCTGTAACATTTATAGAGTTACATATTTGACGCAAAATCATATTTGACACTACAAGGGCTTAGACTGCATTATGTTTACTTATGTGATTATCTGGTGCTCATTTACAACAGGGTGTGGAATGAAAACAATTGACTGCATCTGCATATTCAGTTTTCAAAAAATAGTGCTAATATCATCCCCAGCTCATTGAACTGCCTCATGTTGACTATTTTTGCAGATGGTTGACGTGCAACGATGTACAAAGCAATGCATAAATGATATGGCTGACCCGCTTCGGTTATTTGCCCATTTATAAAGAATTACAGCTTGATTTTATAAGATGTTCTATATGTGAAAGGCTGTTTCTTATCCCATAGACATTATATCAGGAAATGGATGTTGCATAAAAAGTAACCTTGTAAATGCAAGTCTACTGAAAACACCAATGAAAATAAATGTTCTGGAACTTATGTATTGTCATTCTAGTTCTGAAGGTTGACCTTCTGCGGCTCAAAATGGAATGAAGGGGCATTGTTATCATGGAATAATTTTGGATGCTTTTGTGATTGACAATGAAAGCTTAATAATGTAACTAACCATTAAAGTCTTATGAGTGTTTGACCCCCCTAGTTCCATATGAGTTGTAGCAGTTGCAGTATGTGGAATCCCATTATTGTCTCTCCAGACAGATCGGTTAAAATTGAGCCTAGCAGCCTACGTTTTTTATCAAACTAGATCCCAATTTTTTTTCCATAGTCCTAAGACTGCCCCTAAGGACAACAGTAACATTGGATTCTTACATCATTGTTTAAAACTTTAAATTTACTAACTATTTTAAAGAATTGTAGAAAAAGAGAACTGATAGGCATTTCAATGGAGTTCAGATGGCTATCTCTTAGTATTTGTTATGAGCGTATGTGTTCCATTCTGTCTGCTTTCCCATCAGGTTGTGTGGGGAAGTATGAGATCCTTGTTGAGAGCTAGTGACCGTGAATACCTCTACCAAGTAATGAGTCTGTGTTAGAGTGAATCCTTGGTCGTAATTAAAGACATAGATTCACAGGGATTTGGAAAGGCTTCGTCTTGCAGAATTATAGTCTTTAAAAGTAATTTTTTCTCAGGTGCATGTAACGCTTGTTATTACGACAGGTAGATCTTCTCGAGGCGGATTTAAAGGTTAATGACATAAAGTCGACTACAGGGCTGTACCTCCGAGAAGATTAGGATCTTCTCGAAGTTATGCCAACAATGCAGGTGACTTCATTGTGCGACAGTGTTTGCAGTTGATAGCTAAGTAAAATACACTTGATTTCGCACGAGTAAACCCTGAAGACTCATTAAGAACGTGGTCATCCTATTTTGAGTTGCAAACGTAAAATATTATCTGGGGTACCTCATGAATGCATCCTATTATTGAGTTGTAGACATGCAAAATACTGATCCAGTATGCTCAGCAAATGTGTAATCCTCATGACTGCATCATATTTTTACTTGTCATGCATAATATTAATCACCTTGTCCCACACTCAAAGCCTCGCGATTAATTTAATTGTGAACGTGCAACAACTGACAGTATTCAGTATAAGAAATTCTATATGGCGCCTGAATTTGGTGAATGCCCTTTTCCAGTTTATACGAGTATGCCGTTCAATAGAAGATGATATATCCTATAGAGTATGTTCAGGAAATAGATTTGGCCAAAGTATTGTAACCTCTAAATTGCGTCTGTCACCAAAACACCAATAGTCTAAGGGATGAAATTGCCGATGAATAATTTCTAGAACAGTTATTCAGTTAGATTCCTTGGACATAGCATGCTAACTCCCAGAATAGGGAACTAGAACCATGAGAGTCTTACGTGTTGAAAAGTAAAATAGAACTAACTCTTCAAAGTCATTAATAGATCGATGGATTGCTCGAGTCATGGAACTAAATATAAAGTCTTAAGGATGATTCCCCCTCATTACAGCTGCATGATGGTTGTCTGTTATGCTAAATGGTGATCTCAATTGTGAGTTCTAACTGATCGTGGGAAAATTAGAAGCAGCCTACTGGTTTTTTGCACCAATCCCAATGTTTTTTTGACAAGTTCTCAGCCACCCTCAACATTTTAACACATGTCTCCACTATTGGTCTTCTAAATTTACCAATATTTTAAATCCTCACGAAAGATAAGAAAAATAGTTTTCATTTCATTGTCGGACATAGGACTTTTAATTACCTGTGACACGTTGTGCCTTTGACCTCTATCAGCCTCTCACAAGACTGTGTGGGGAACATGATTTTATGTTGAAACCGATGAATGAATCTTGCCATTCCTTGAATCCGATGGCTTTTTGTTAGATTCACAGATCATTTGATTTCCGTTATTTTTCTTGAGATGCTAAATCATTTTAACTACAATAGGATTTACTTCATTTTCTACCTTTAGTTTTTTTTCTTTATGTTACAGTGGAATTTGCTAAATCCTTTCTAGGTATTATGCTACACTTGATTTATCAACGCTAGTGTACGACATAATTCAACATGGGACATATTGGACTTAAATTATGCCAAAAAACTTTGGTGAAATCCTATGGACAGTGTTCCAGTTTCCACAGATAGTTTCATATTACTCAGCGCTAAAAATGTGGAAGCTCCTCACGATACAGTTGTTTATTTTCATACGTGGACAGTTAAAATGCTATCTAACAACCTAACAACTGCATTCCTCCTACACCCATTACCCTAGCTGCGGAGGTAATTCGTCGCTTTGGGTGGAAGAAACGTCTAAGAATAATGTGAAACAACTGGCTTTACGGGAATCTAAGCTTATTTCTCAGTTGTTAGGGAAGATAGTAATATTTGTATGCATGCTAAAAGAACGACTAATTGTGGATTTATGTGGTGGCTTCTCGGAGAGGAGGATCAACAGAAAGGGGCACTCCATGACGCCCACTTCGAAAATGCTTTAGTTATATGCAAGGGGGAGAAACTGATATTCTATAGAAGGTGGGAAATGGTATTTGAAAAGATTTATAACCAACTAATGCAAGTCAGGTAAAAAATCAAATTCCTTACACATTAGTTAGAAATTTAACACATGCATTTATGAGAAGAAACAACCCTAAAAATGGACAAGACGATATAATCATGGAACTCAAATTTTCTATAATTTCTTGATCAAAAAGGATAAAAATCCTTCTTCTTAAGTATTGATGCTTAAATATAGAGTTGTACATAGTTGTGAGAATGGAAGAAATTTGTCCAGAATGAGGGAAGTAGAAGCGGGAATGGCTATCTGGGTTTTTTTAAGTACAATGCACTCATGAGTTTACACAGATCAATTGCCAACCCTCTACATTGGCGTGAAGAAGTCATTAAATACCTTGCAAGAAATGGTTACAACTTCTTCTTTGTTAGAAAGAAACAATTTACAATCTTTTCAGTCATTCACATCTGTTCAGATTCTTGATTCGGCGAAGAAATGCCAATGGCAGAAAAAACTAGACTTTTCATAATGTATTGGTTACACTCGTTTTGTAACGTTGAATTTGAAAGTGAATCACTTGCCTTTGAAAATTTAAACCAGAGCTATCTCAAGTCAGAATCCAAATTTAGTGGAGCGGGCGTGGAGAATTCCATTTTTGCATTTTGTGACTTTATAGTTTTGATTTGGCATGGTTGGAACATTTTAGCTCCTCACCTACTTTTTATGGTCTTGAATTGGCCTCACTTGATTGGTGAAGGAATCATGAGTTCACTTTATGACTTTTAGAAATTTTTACAAAAAGTCTAAAAAACACAAATCATTTTACTGACACAAAATCCTTCTTTCCATGCGGGCTTAGTATCCTGACTTTTTCATTTATGTTTTGAGGTTGCAGGTCAATTTTTAACTTTCGCCCATTTAATGATGACAATGCTCAATAACAAAAATTTCTTACCGACCCGCTTCCTCACTTTGAATTTTTTGATGGAAGGCTCTACATTTGATCTTATTTTTTCCTTATAGCATGATCGGGGTTTTTGGGTCACTTTATTACTTTTAGCCCTTTTGACAAAAATGTTCAAAAACAAAAATTTCTCATGCCGACCCACTTTCCCACTTTTACTTTCTAAAGTATTTGAGCTCAAGAATTGATTTTTTCCCTCATAATATGATAGGGTATTTGTGGGTAACTTTATGACTATTTAGCCTTTTTTACATAAAGGCTCCAACACAAATTTTCGAATGACCTTGCCAACAAATTTCTCCAATTAGGTATGTCCATGTAACCATGGTTAATGGAGCCAAAATTTGATGGGAAAGAAAACACCCATCATTCACGACTGTGGAAAAATGCAGAGAAGAAGAAAAATCCACCATTTCGTGCCTGATTTTCAAATTTCTTTCACAAACCAAGGAATTGAAAATAATACAAGGTTTGACAATCCATGGCCATAGAAATATTGACAATTTCATTCAAATGAGGACAACAATAAAATTTTCACACGTCTAGATAGGAAAATGGAAAATTTATCAAAACATGAGGACTGGGAGTTTAAACCAACTTCAGGGCATGAATTTCTCTATCTTTTTAGACTTCCAACTTTACTTGAACACTTTTGGAGGGTGGGAGCCCAAAATCTTAAAATTTGAACTTAGAAAATGTCAATTTCCCTATTTTGATGGTGACAACGACTAGCTCTAGCTTGGGGACATGACATGGACTGAGCATAGTGAAGACATGTGGAATGGGAATCCAGAATCTCAATCTTTAGACCATATAATCATTGACCAGTGCCTTATCCATTGGGCCTTGTAGAGTCATGTATAAATTCAAGAAAGAAAGATCAGAAGAAGGAAACACACAAACATAGAATGGGAAGGAAACACACGACATGCAACAGAAGGGGAAACAAAACCACACAACGAAAAGGGAAACACACCTAACAATCACCTATGGTACAAGGAAGGGGACAACCCACTTCCACTGATGATACAATTTCAAGTATTTCCTGCTCTGAAGCAATTCCATCAATGTTCCATCCAAATATGAGAGAAGAAAATTTCTCTCTCCGCAAGCTTCATGAATCTGGAATGGGCCGAGCCATAATGAATCAAAATTTCCATGGCTGCCTTTTGGTTCTCTTCTCTTGTCCCATAGTAGGATGAAGTCTCCAACTTTGAATTCTCTTGCCTTGGCCTTCTTATCAAATATATTCTTCACTTTCAATTGGTGTTCTTTGATTCGATCCACCACTTGGATTCTATTTTCTTCCAGCTTCTTAAGAAAGAGGATACTCTTGTCAATAGAATCCTTATATTGACCAGCTTCTATTTCCTGTAGCACCTTGAGAGCTGACATCTCAATCGTGAGAGGAATTTCTGCTTCAACTCCATACAACAATTGGAATGGTGACATACCTATTTCCTTCTTAGGAGTGATCCTATTCACCCACAATGCATCATACAACCTTTTGTGCCAATTCCTTTGATTCTCATTCACAAGCTTGTGGATAATGGTCACAATGTTCTTGTTTCTTGATTCGGCCTGTCCATTTCCTTGTGGATAGTAGTCAAAAGAATGAGATAGGGAGATTCTATAGCCATAGAAAAACTCAGTCAGCTCTCTTGAAGAGAAATAGGTAGCATTATCTTCTACAATCTTCTGTGGCACTTTGAAACAGACTATGATATTCTCCTTGATGAATTGCATATTGTTTCAGTGTTGGATTGTTTGGTCGGGATGACTTACACCCATTTAGTGAAGTAGTCTGTTGCTGTGAGTACATAGGTGTGCCTTGCGCTTGAGTGAGGGTTCAAAACACTAATGAAGTCCAGCCCCCACTATTGAAATGGTTCTTCAATAACCACAAGGCTGAGTGGTAATGCAACGAGTTGTGGTCTTTGAATGAATTGTTGACATGCTTTGCATTTAGAAACCCAATCTTGAGTGTCTGGAAAGATGGTGGGCCAATAATACCTTCCTCGGAGGATCTTTTGTGTAGTGACTATTGCTGAAAAATGTCCACCGCATGCTTGGTCATGGTATGTTTTTAGCAACTTTTCTTTCTTCTCTTTATCTATGCACCTGAGGAAACAACCATCCAGGCCTCTTGTATAAAGCGCATGATTCCAGATTACAAATTTAGCTTCCTTCATCTTGAGTTTTCTCCTTTGCTTTTAATCAAGATGGGGAGGGCATTCTCTATAAGTTAGGTAATATGTAATATCATCATACCACTCATCAGTAGTGGAAACAAAGAGAATCTATGGGTTGTCTTCTGAAAAAGCTGAGAAAGCACAATTTTCTTCACCATGTTGAGCTTTGAGTGTTTCATCTTCAACAATCAACTTGCAAAAGACATTTCCCCTTACCATATTGGAGGGTCAAATCTCCAAGTCATATTCTTGAGTCTTTACAATCCAATTTTCCTCTTTTAGCTCCAGGATCTTACTGTGTCAAGATGGACTTGATTGCACTACCATGGACCATCACCACTGTATGAGAATTGAGGATGTAAAACCTGATTTTTTTTAGCCTTGACCACTGCATAGGCATGCTTTTCCAATTGGCTGTATTTTAGCTCATGCTTTTTCAAATGGAAACTCATGAAAGCAATAGGTTCTTCTATTCCTTCATCATTTTTCTGAATGAGAATGATAGAGAGTGTATGTTCTGATGCATAACAATACATGATGAATTTTTTTGTTAAAATCTAGAGACAAGAGTTGGAGCTTTGGAAATGGATTTCTTGATCTCTTCAAAAATGCTACCTTCCCTTCGTTATTCCATTTGAAGTTTTCTTGAGGTTTCATCATGGAAGTGATGTGATTCATCAATTCAGCAAACTCAGGCACAAAACGACAAAGAAAGTTCACCTTTCCAAAGAATGAATGAACTCCTTTCTTGCTTGTGGGTAGAGCTAATGCTTGAATGGATCTAATCCTCTCAGGATCAATGTGTGCTCCATGTTTGTTCACAATGTGCCCCAATAACTTGCCTTCTATGACTCCAAAAATGCACTTTTTTGGATTTAGTGATATGCCATGTTTCCTACACCTTACAAGTACCTGCTCTAAGTGATAGATATGATCTCCCCTCTTCTTTGAAAATACTATGAGATCATCAAGATATATGACAATGCAATGATTCAGATATTTTAAGGCCAAATCCATCACCCTTTGGAATGTAGCTCCTACATTGATTAGGCCAAAAGGCATTATGATGTAGGAAAAAGTGCCCCAAGGTGTTGTAAAGTATGTCTTGGTGCGGTCCTCCTCTGCCACTTTGATTTGATTATATCTTGAGAATCCATCAAGTAATGAAAGCATTTCAGATCCAGTGACTGCTTGTAAGATATGGTCCATGATAGGAAGAGGATAATTGTCCTTTAGTGATTCCTGGTTCAGGTTGTAAAAATCTACACATATCCTTATTTCACCATTATTTTATTGCACTGGCACAATGTTAGCCACCCACATTGAATGGTGGATGGGAAAGATGATCCTTATATTAAGAATCTTTATTACCTCCTCCTTGATGGTATCAATAATCTTTGGGTTGTATAGCCTTTGTTTATACCTGAAGGGCTTAACACCCTACTTCAAAGGAATTGAGTGATGCATTTCCTTTGGTTGGAAGGATTTGAGTTCATCATAAGAGTAGGCCAAGACATCTGAGTATTTCTTGAGTAATGCAAAAAACCTTCTTTTTTCTTCAGGAGAGATTTTTTTTCCAATATTGACCATCCTTGGCTCCTCCGGGGTACCAATGTTTTCTTTATCAAAATCAGCTGGGCAGTGAGAACATTGCTTTACTTTCTCTTGAATGAATCTATCATGTTTGTCAAAGAGGTCTTCTAAAGAGACTAGGCCTTTGGGAATTTTGTTACCTTTTAATTTGATTATTCCCTCATCATCAATCCCTTCAATTCCTTCTTTCTCTTCTTTAGGGACTGCTTCTCGATGTGGATTTTCACCTCCTTTGAAGAAGAGATTATTAAAATTATCCCTTTTCTCTAAAAAGGCTAGAATTTGGTTATCATCATTGAAGAGTTGCCAATGATTTGCATTATCTGGTACACTAGGCCTGAATACCATTTCAATGGTCACTTTGTCTTTACCAAAATAAGGATGAGGTGTCACTAGGGAAGCTGACACTACAAGAGAATCAACCTTTTCATTCTGTTCCCTTGGAATAGATTCAATGGAAAATGCATCAAAAGATTCAATGCAATCCCACACTCTATTTCTGTAATGTCGGAGTCTTGGATTTTCACCTGATATTGTTGGTGGACCTGCTTTACTATCAACCTCTGCATCACCTTGGCATCTCAGTCTTCTTGATTCCCATGTCCTCTGCTGCACTCATGCCTAAGAGTAGTGCTTCATACTCTGTCAGTGTTATTTGTATTATCAAATTATAGCTTATAGGAAAATGAGTACAACTCATTAGAAGGAGAGTACAATACTACACCAGCTCCTGAGTCCACATTGGAATGAACACCATCAAATTCCATTGTCCAAATTTGATCTTCCTCTTCCTCCATGAAAAGTGGCAAGTTATCCTCTTTTTTTTTTATGTGAGGAAGTAGTTTCCTAGTCCACAATATTGAAAGAGAATGTTTTCCTTCAGATCATCAAACCTTCGTACTGTGAACTTCATCTTTCGTACTTATAGAAAATTCTTCATCTCACATTTTACTGGGATAGTTTCCGATGACCAATCCATTTTTATCTCTCCACCCAAGTCTCTGCAGAAACTCCTACTCAATAGCATACTAAAGGATGTTAGGATGTCTGCCACCAGTATGGTTAGGAGCACCTTCTTGTCTGGAAAATTGGCTAGTGCTAACTGTGCATCTTTGATTCTTCCTCCTAATGGCACTTGTTTGGATTCCATTGAGTAGTAGGTGCCATTTACCTGGGTCAAGGTGAGGCCTAGAGAATTTACAACTTTGGCTGGCATTGCATTTTCTGAGGCTCTGGAATCTATGATACAATTATTTAGCTGAAAGCCTTTAATGAGGAGTGACAGGTAGAAAGATACAACCTTGTTAGTTTTGGAGGCACTGCAGGCTAGCATGTTTTGGGAAGGTGGTGTGGATGGTTGGGGTAGTAAGCCTTTAGAATTAGGACTCGAGGATATAGGGTTATCACCACAAATTGTATTAATGAACTTGTCAAACTAGGTAGGGTGTGTTTATAGGTATTCTATTTCTGAGAGCTAGAATTTGGTTTTGATTGCATGTTCCAAAAATTCAAATGGGGTTATGGTGAGTGAGAAAGAGGTTCCAAAAATGTTGGAATATTTACATGGTTAGAGGCTTTGCTACTTTGGGTGTTGAATTCTCCTTTTTGGGTGTAGTGATTGGCTTGGAAGGGGGTGAGGGTTTGGATTTTGATTGAACCTTAGATGTTTTTGTAGGAAAAATATTTAAAGGAGAATTGTGCTTAGCAACTTTTGAGCTGGGAGAAGAATTAGATGAATTACTTGGCATAATAGCATGATCCCTAACAACCAATGAGTCTAGTTTTTCTTTGGCCAACTCCATAGAAGGTGCTAATGGTGATCCTCTGCTGATGATTTTATTTTGTGTGACCTCTAGGGGAGAATCTTCTTTATTCTTCTTATCCTTTACCATAACCATTGAGGATGAAACACCTTTCCTGGATTGTGCACAAGTGAAAAAAAAACATGACAAACTTGGAGTTTCTTCATCATCCTCATCTTCATCATCAACGTACTCAATTAAGCCATTGTGCATATCAACTTCCTCAACCTCAAGATAGTTTTCATAGTCTTCCATATTTTCTTCTTCAGTTTCATCAATTTCTATTTCCTCTTTTGGCTCTTTGGTGTCACAGATGGCATTGAATGGTGGTGCTTTAAGAGCAAGATGACAAGGATGTGGATCAATCCTTGGCCTATCTGGAGGGTTTGGTCTCCTTGAAGCATTCTGCATTGTGATCTGAGATAGCTGCTTCTTCAAGGCAACCAAGTCATTTTCCATTTTTTGGAACATCAAATCTGTGCTGACAGAGTTTGAATTCTGACCCTTTTGATTTCCATTAGGGCCTTTCACCTTTGCGAAAAAGATTAGATCATCATCGGTTTCTATTACATGGTCTTAAGCTTCCCTCAATGTTCCTAGTTGGGTTCTCCTAAGGAAGAAACCTACTTCTGATGGCAAGGCGCTGATGAAGAATCTCTTCAAATTATTTTTAGGGATTCTTCTTATCACTATGTTATATCTTTATACGAAGTCCCTCATTGACTCATAGGTCTCTTTCTTCATTTGTACCAATTGGACCAAAAGATCCTAACAATATTTTGTGTTCTTGAACCTGTGTTCAAATGCACTTCTTATATCCTCCTAATAGGTGACGGACCTCAGGGGTAGCATGTATAACCATTCAGAAGCTTTCTCTTGAAGTGAATCCACAAAGAGTCAGACTGACACATATTCATCCTCAACACCTAACACATCAAAAGAGGTGATAAATGCTGCTACATGTTCTTCAGGGAGCTGAGAACCATCCCCTCTAAATTTTGGGAAGTTTTTTCTTGAGCCTGTCAGTAGCTCATGGAGTGGTTAAGTAAGAGCCAGTGGACCGGTGTTTCCTCCCCATGGTATATTAGGCCATCAGACCTCACAATCACGTTCATGCTCATGATCATGACACCCCATTCTATTTCTATTTCTATCTTCCAACATTGCTAAGGTTGTGCTTATGCTATTGCTCTTTCATCTGCCTCGGCTTGAAGTCTCTCGATTTATTTGAGTTGAGCTCTTATTTCTTTGTCGGCTCTCACCTCTCTTTCTCTAGCTTCTTCTTTGGTCTCCACATCAGTGAAGTCTACAAGTTTCTCGTTGATGTATGAGAATTAACCATTTAAAGGATTGGCAACACTCAGGTTCCCAACGTGACCGGTTGCTTGAAAAGGAAGCCTCTGGATTCTGAGTGGCTCTTGTCACCTTTGAAGTTCCTCAAAAATGGGATCAGTTTGTCCCTCCTTATCTCTATTTCTGGGTGAATATTATATACGCCATCTTGAAAATATATGATCTTCTTCATGGTGCTTGAATTTTTCTTTGCCTGTCCAATTCAACAGTGCTTTCTTCTTCAAGGTCTAAATTTCTCATGGCAATGAAGTAGTGATTAGCACTTTGTCTATTATGCCAGATAGCTTCCCTCAAATATGAAGCAACGTATTCTTGGATGTGGAAGAGTAATTCGGGTCTTTTAACAGGAGGGTTTCCTAGAATAGCCATGATTTGAATCCATGTGGCTCATATAGCCATTCAAATTATAAATTTTTTTCTTTTTTTAAAAAATTTTCTGACCTTGCAGTCGCATTCAGGTGCAGATGCTGCTAACTCTACCCCACGGTGGGCACCAAAAACTATAGGTGAGGGAATTTTTTGGGTGGAAAATTTGTGAATTCCTTACCAATGCTCTGGGAATCTAAGTCCCTCTACTTAACCGGTGCAGCTGCCATGTATGCATGTGTGAGAAAGTGTGGATTTCTATGCTGGCCTCTTGGCCCGGGATCCAATAGGGGCACTCCAATGACCCTGTGGAAAATTCTTGCAGTTATCTGCAAGGGGGGAAATTTTCTATGAAGGTGGGAAAGGGAGTGAGAAAAGAGGTAGGGGAACTAATGTTGCAGCTAGAAAATCAGATTCCTGCACACATTAGATAGAAACTTTAACACATGCATTTATGAGAATAAAAAACCCTGCAAATGGTAACAAGATGAGATAATATTACAAACTCAAATTTTCTAAAATTTCCTCATAAAAAACGCTACAAAATTCTTCTTCTTGTATTGATGCTTATAAAAAAGTTGTACATAATGTGAGAATGGAGGGAAGTAGAAGAAAATGGATATCTCCTTTGCTTTCTCTAAGTACAATGCACTCATGAGTTTACAAGATCAATTGCCAACCCTCTACAATGGTGTGAAGAAGCCATTATATATCTTGCAAGAAATAGTTACAACTTCTTATTTGTTAGCAAGAAATGGTTTACAATATTTTCAGTCATTCACATCCATTCATATTCTTGATTCATGAAGAAATGACAATGGCGGAAAAAACCTGACTTTTCATAATGTAGCCGTTACACTCATTTGGTAACTTTGAATTTGAACCATTCATCTTGCCTTTGAAACTTTAAACCAGAGCCATCCACGTAGGAGAAATTTACTGGAGCGGGTGTGGAGGATTCTTTTTGCATTTTGTGACTTTATAGAGATTTGGAATTTTGGAACATTTTGGCCCACTAACCTTCTTTTCATATGGTCTTGACATGTGGCCTCACTTGATTGGCAAAGGAATCATGGTTCGCTTTATGACTTTTAGCCCTTTTACAAAAAGGCTCAAAAACACAAATCATTCCGTTGGCCCGCATTCCTGCTTTGACCCTCGATGTGGGCTTAGTATTTGACATTTTCCTTTGTGTTTGGCGGGGCTGTGGGTCAATTTTTAACTTTAAGCCCCTTTAATGAAAATAAGGCTCAAAAACACAAATTTCTCGGCTCACCCGCTTCCCCACTTTGACTTTTTTGATGTGGGCTCAACATTTGACTTTTTTCCTCATAGCATGATAGGGGTTGTAGGTCACTTTATGAATTTTAGCCCCTTTTACAAAAAGGCTCAAAAACACAAATTGCTCCATTGACCCACTTCCCCACTTAGACTTTCCAATAGTGGGCTCAAGATTTGACATTTTTCCTCATAGCATGATTGGGGCTACAGGTCACTTTATGACTTTTAGCCCTTTTTACATAAAGGCTCAAAAACACAAATTGCTCCACTTTCCCACCTCCAATTAGGTATGTCCACATACCCATGGATAATGGAGACAAAATTTTATGGGGAAGAAAATTCCCATCATTCACGATTGTTTAAAAATGTAGAGAAGAAGAAAACTCCACCATTTCGCACTTAAATTTCAAATTTCTTTCGTAAACCAAGGAATTGAAAACATTACAAGGTTCGAAGATCCATGACCATAAAAATATTGAAAATTTCATTCAAATGAGGACAAAAATAAAATTATCATGCGTTTAGACAGAAAAATGGAAAATTTATCAAAATGTGCGGACTGGAGAGTTTAAACAAATTTAAAGCATGAATTTCTCTATCTTTTCAGACTTCCAACTTTACTTGAACACTTTTGGAGGGAAGGAGCTCAAAATATTTGAATTTTACTTAGAAAATGAGGGTGGGATTTTGAGGGTGACAACACCATGGCTCTTTTTTACCTTTGCAGCTTACTCCAGCGCTTTGCGGCCAACATTCCATGTCCATGGAAAATAAAGTTATTAAATTTTTGCAAGGGTGAAAAAATGGACACCATACTCTTTTCATCTTCCCCAAAAACATGGCTTCCACCTTCTCATCATCTATCTACATATTAGAATCAGATTTATTCTTCTTGACCTGTGATTCCTTATCAATCTTTAAGGCTACCTCTTTCTTGACTAATTTTGAGTCACTGATTCTCATCTCATATGCAGTTAAGATTCCATAAAGATCATCCATGGTCAAAGTGATTAAATAATTGGATTCCTCTATTGCCAACACATTGGATTAAATTTTTTAGGATAGATATCTCAACACTTTTTGAAAAACAACACTCCCTTTTATTTTCTCTCCTAAGGGTTTGATCAGATTTATAACTTCATCCTTTCTTTGTAAGTATGATGCAAAATTTTCACCTTACTTTATTTTCATGATTTCAAATTGAGAATGATAAGTTTGTAACTTGGAAAATTTTACATTGTTGTCTCCTTCATATATAGTCTTCAATTTGTACCACATTTCCTTAGTTGTTGTACATTTTACGAACTTTATGAACTTAGCCTCAACTAGCCCACAAAGAATTGCATTCATGGCTTTAGGATTGTTTTCACTTTCTCTCTTTCCTAATGCATCTATAGGAGGTGTAGGTGGAATAGTATACCCACTATAAAATGATTTCCATATGTTAAATCCAAGTGAAATTAAGTAAGTCTTCATTCTCACACTTTGGAAGGCATAGTTTGATCGATTAAATAAATGAGCTTTGGTTGTAGAAAAACCACTTTGTGAGTAATTTCTTGCCATGAATGAATTGTCTAGATCTCCCTTGAGTTTTTAAATGCACTAGACTAGGTCCACACTCTGATACTAATCATTAGAAATCTAGGAACTGAGAGGGGGGTGAATCAATGCTTATTAATTTTTTTTGCAATCAAGAATTTGTCAATCATCCAATTTTTAGAATATCTTAGTTATGATAAGCATGCACATTCAAATAGGAGAGAGAAAAGAAACCAAACATTCATGAACACATGTAGAGACCGTATTAAATATGGGAAACTTGTAAGGGAAAAAAACCCACTGAAACCGAGAACTAGGATTAGGACAAAAATGTCCTACAAATGTTACATGAATTCATGGTTGATTTTCAATTCAACTTGAAGCCACAACTCCTAAATTTAGTCAAGCTAGTACTTGACCTTTAGAAAGATTTAAATTGTATGAAATATTCAAATCCCAACAATTTTACCAGCAACAAATGATCTTCTGTAAGCTACTATTTATAAGGAGGCTTCAACCCCCTATGTGCTAAGCTACAACTTAGACTTTTTACAAAAATTGTGATCACTTTACTATGTTTTCTTTCACAGCTGATTATCACCACTTATTTAGCTCACTTTTATTATCCTCTCCTTCCTTAAATTTCCATGGCTTCAATACATTTACACTCTTTTTTTTTTCTTCATAAAAACATGCCCTCATCTTTGCACTCCTTCAAAAACAACTCCGCATTCGAAAACAACATTTACAGGCTAAAAAATTAAGCTTAAATAAACAAGCAAGGTTCTTGAACACTACCCTTAACATTTAATGTTTGATGAATCTTCACATGACCATTCTTCTTATGTACAAAATTTAAAAAAAACTTCATGTTTGACAAGTGGCACTTCTTTAGATACTCAATGTGACTGACGTTTTAGCTTCTCCATGATCTCCTTCACTTAGAAATATTTCATTGACTGTTCCTCATAGACATTCCTGACTAAGATAAAATTATATCACAAATTTCTAATTTTTTTAGAGATGAATCAACCTAATTTATTTTGCAACACCTTTCTGATGTACTTACATTCATTATCTGCAATTTTTTGATTTTTTCATTGGTGCATTTGTGAGATACGATTATTTTTGTCATTAATTATTTTTTGACTTGTTTCAATTGTCTTAGTCCTTTGGTCTCATTCACTATACACATGTCATCGTCTGATTGACTACAAAGATTACCAACATGTGTATAATTAGCCTTGTTTTAAATTCCTCCATGTGTCACCTTGTGATAAGTTATAGGGGTTAGTGATTGGCTTACATATTGCATGCTGACATGCAAACTTCCTTTTCGTTTAAACTTCTATGGACCCATAAAGCTATAAATTTTGAATCATACTGGGGACTTCATGTCCAAAAAGTTCCATCTCCTAAACATATGGTGGAATCTTACCATGTGTCCACATTCAGTCATCAGATCATCACCAAGTGGCACCATCTACTTGGTCCACCTATCTCTACCTTCCACTAATGTATCTTCTATCTCTCTTGCTTTAGACCCGAAAAAGTTCTTAAACATGGTTAATTCTAGAGGTTTAAGCACTTCGGACCTCAAATGCCTTCATGTTACCTAGAATACTGACACATCATGCCTTCCTTTTCCATTAAAATTTTGCAACCTATCGTATCGAAATTTCAACCTTTTCCAGACTTGAAAAGCTATAACATCTGGTTGATTCCGTAAACCTCATGTCCGTCAGGTACATCTGATTAAGAAATTTCTAGAAATCTGACATGTGTCCATTTTATGTCTTTTGATTTTTGTCATGTGTCAGCTCCATGTTTGGCCACATGACCCTACTTTCTACTAGCAAGAAGATATCAATCGTCATGTATTAAATCCATGTTCATCCTGACCTGCAAAAATTTGAATGGCCATAAATTATTCCAGAGAGGTCAAAATTAAACAATGTTGGACTCATTAGAAAGGTATCCTTGAGTTATCAAAAGCCCATACCTCAATGACCTCCAAAATATCTTACACATGCTGGAATAATAATTTTAAAACTTTTCATAAATGGAGATCATTTGAACCAGACATATGAACCTTCTCCATACCTTTAGTGGACATCAACCTCACTATTCAAGACATAGCTCTCTTAAACCAATCTGGAACCATCCTGAAAGCCCAAAGAACTAGCCTATGACCACTACACATCACTTTCATACATCTATCTGCATGAAATTTCACTCTTATACTATCTACCATTATTAGTTTGTTGTAAATCCCTCTATGACTCATTAACCCATCTCATTTTATTGTGATTACTAGACATGTACTCACTCTCCATTTACACTACTTCCTTCACAGGATTGGAACACCATCTCATACCTGCAAGGAATCATACACCATAGCTTGGAATATATTTTTCCACTTTGAACACTGAAATATGACTTGTATAACACTAAGAAACATTCCTCACACCTGTATGGATACTTTGGACACATTTTGTATTCATACCAAGAATTATAACCTCTTTGTGAGCTCTAAATATCACTTAGAAGGAAATTCCAATCAACATTCATGCCTATGATTGAGGTTTACTTCACCATTCACACCTTTTTCATCTAATGCCACTTGACATCAATGAAAAAAACCAAAATCTAGGGCTAAAAAATATCCCCCTTCATCATTAATGGAAACATAATCAACAAATTTGATGGAAAACACCTTCACCACCATCTTCAAAAAATTTATACCTAGTTTATGACAGTACACTTTCCCCCTTTGACATCAATGAAAAATTTTCAAACACCCAACAACATGATTAACATGCAGATAATCACTTACAAAACAAAAACTTACCTTAAGATTCTCCCCTTAGAAAGATGATGCTCTTTGCATGATAAAACACAATCAGATGCAAGACTTTCTTCATCAAACACCTGCAATACTCCCCCCTGAGATATTCAATCCTTTCACTTTCTAAAAATGCCTTTAATGAGATTTTTGATTTGTGCCTTGTGTTGGAGAACTAACTCCCCCTATCTAAGCTCAACCCAAGCCTTCTTGGAGCAACCTTGGTACTTAAGCTGGTTCCCCTATCATTCAGATATATTTAGTGACTACTAGGGGCTAATATTACCCCCAATTTATGCCTTCACCATTCAAAATATTATTTTGGTAGAGGTTTAGTCCTTATATCGGTGACTTCTTCCTTTGTAGACACATGTTCAAGCCCTATTATTTTCTCATTGACTTATTCCCTCAAAAATTGATATTTGATGGGTATGAATTTTATCTTAGAATGCAACATTGGATTCTTTGAAACACTTATAACACTTGCGCTATCACAGTATAGAGGAATATGAACTTCACTCTGAATTTTGTAGTCTTCAAGAGTATTCTTCATCCAAACAAATTTTGTACAAAAAATGGTTGCTACAATATACTTAGCCACATAAGTAGAAAGATCTATAAGAGATTACTTTTTACTCAACCATGAAACAAGGAACTTACCTACAAAGAAAACTCCAAAAGTTGTACTTTTCTTATCATCAATGTTACTTGCCCAATCTACATCTATGAAGGATTTAATTTGAAATTCATTACATTTTGTAAACCAAAGACCATAGCCCAATGTCCCCATGAGATACAGGAACATTCTTTTGACTTCTTGGAGATGCAATTCCCTTGGTTCTTCTACAATTTCCTAACCAAACCAACTTCCTTTATGATATCAGGTCTAGATGCTGTTGAATACAAATGGATGCCTATCATAGATCTATATAGGATATTATTTAACTTTGGTGAATTATCTTCCTTATTAAGTTTACATCCTACGCTCATGGGAGTGCTTACTGGCTTAAAATCTCACATCTGAAACCTATTGAGCATTTCTTTTTTTGTAATTTTCTTGTGAGATAAAGATTCCTTCTTTTCCTTGAAAAATTTTCAGCCCTAAGAAGAATGAGTGTTCACCTAAAATTGAAATTTCAAACTCCTTTTTCATTACTACTGAAAAACCATGTGACATGCTCTCATTATTGCTCCCGAATATGATATCATCTACATAGAAAAAAATAATCAACAGGTTTTTCTCTTCTTCTTTTATGTAAAAGTTTATATCAACTACACCTTTTCTGAATCCTTTCTCAATCAGGTACTTTTCTAACTTGCTATACCAGGCACTAGATTTTTGTTTAAGCCCATAAAGTGCCTTTTTTAGATTACACACATAATCCATGTTCTCAATAAGAGAAAAACCATCTAGTTGTTCAATATAAACCTCATCATTCAATTGACCATTGATAAATTCTAATTTCACGTCCATTTTATAGACTTTGAAGAATTTCTATGTTGCATATGTGAAGAAAATCCTAATGTCTTCCATCCTAGCCACATGAGAAAATGTTTCATTAAAATCTACTTTTTCCATCTATGCATATCATTTACAACCCAGTCTTGCCTTATTTCTAATAAATTCACCTTTTTCATCCAATTTGTTTCTAAACACCCACTCGGTTCCAATGATGTTTTTGTCCTTTTTCCTAGGGACAAGATCCATTATTTCATTCTTTTCAATTTGGTCCAACTCTTCATTTATTACATTCACCCAATTCTGATCGTTACTAGCCTTCATGAAATTCTTTGGTTATATTTTGGATAAGAGAGCAAGATTTATTGATTCTGAGAAATTTTCTACCTTCTTCTTGTTTGGATATCTACTTATTTATTTCCTATGATTTGGATTGGAGGATAGTATCTTTTAATCTGCCTTGAAGGCACTTTAGTATTAGGTCTCTCTTCTTCTTCATGTTCATCTTCTAAAGTTTCTTCATCATCCTAATTTATAACAGCTTGTGGAGTCTCTCTGGGCTAAGTTATGACCTTATTTAGATAGAATTAATCAATTGTGACATTAGTAATCTCAACTATATTTTTTTGGCTCTTATTGTAGCATCTATATTCTAAAATAAAAACTAAGTAACCTAAAAATATACCTTCATCAAACCTTGAATCAAATTTACCCAAATTATCATTATCTCTCTTGATGTAGCACTTATTTCCAAAGAATATAATATGATTCACACTTAGTGGTTTTCCTTTTAGAAGCTCATATGGTGTCTTATTGTTATTATCATTCACCCAATTCTGATCGTTACTAGCCTTCATGAAATTCTTTGGTTATATTTTGGATTAGAGAGCAAGATTTTCTTGATTCTGAGAAATTTTCTACCCTTCTTCTTGTTTGGATATCTACTTATTTATTTCCTATGATTTGGATTGGAGGATAGTATCTTTTAATCTGCCTTGAAGGCACTTTAGTATCAAGTCTCTCTTCTTCTTCATGTTCAACTTCTGAAATTTCTTCATCATCCTAATTTGCAGCAGTTTGTGAAGTCTCGTTGGGCTAAGTTATAACCTTATTTGGATATGAATCATCAATTATGATATTAGTACTCTCAATTATATTTTTTTTGGCTCTTATTATAGCATCTATATGCTAAAATAACAACTAAGTAGCCTAAAAATATACCTTCATCACACTTGAATCAAATTTACCCCAAATTATCATCCTCTCTCTTATGTAGCACTTGCTTCCAAAGAATATAAGATGATTCACACTTAGTGGTTTTCCTTTTAGAAGCTCATATGGTGTCTTATTGTTATTATCTCTGATTTGAGATCTGTTTAAAATATATATTGTTGTACCAACTTCTCTCTAGTATCCATCATGCAATTTTGATTCAATAAGCATTGTTCTAGCCATTTCTTCTATACTTCTGTTCTTTATTTCTACTAACCCATTTTTTTGAGGTGCCCTTGCAGCTGAGAATTTCCTTCTTATTTCATGAGTCTCAAAAAATTCATCAAATTTATCTGAGAAAAACTCTCCTCCTTTGTCAGAGCTTAAACTCTTTATTTTGACATTCTTTTTATTTTCCACTAGTTCTTTGAATGTTTTAAATTTTTCTAATGCCTCTGACTTTTCTTTGCGAAAGGAAACCCATATAATCCTTGTAAAATAATCAATCAACAACATGAAATATCTATCTCCTTGTATGATTTAAGTTCTTGTTGGTCCTATAAGATATATCTGTATCAAATCTAGAGGTTGTGTAGTGGAGTATTATTTTGTTTTGAAACTTCTCTTAGTACGTTTCCCATGAATGAATGTTTTGCAAAGATTATCAACTCATTTGCTGATTTTAAGCATATTACTTACACATACAATGGAGATAATTATGATAAGATTATCAAAATCGAGGTAACCTAGTCTTCTGTGTCAAAGCCAACTTTCATCCACCTTACTAGTGAAACATTTTTCTTTATTTACCTTTGATAAAACATACATGTTTTGTGTCCTCTTTTCCTTTCCAAGAATCCTACTGGATTTTTATTTCTTTATGTCATATCCTTTTTCATGAAACAATACTGTATATCCCTACTTGCACATTTGACTAACACTCAAAAGATTATGCTTCAATCCCTCAACATACAACACATTTTCAGTGATGGCTTTTGCATTGTCAAGACTTAGTGTACCTTTCCCCATAATATTTGCTGATGTATTGTCACCAAACCTAACCGTACCAAAAACATTTTCTTTCAAAGATATGGACTTACTCTTGTTTCCTTTCATGTGGTTTGAGCACCTAGTGTCAATATACCAATCCATGTCTTCACTCTAAGAATGGAAGGTAATTTAGGCTATTAACCCTTGTTCCTTTGCATTTTTAGGATCTGATTTGATGTTGTAAACATTATTGATTTCCTTTAGAGGTATTTGATAACAATACATAGCTATATGCCCATAATTTTGACAATTTTAGTGCAAATCAGCTCATCCTTACTTCTCAAATGATAAAAATCAAAATGTCTACCATGAACTTTAGCATGCTTTCTAAATTTTGAGGCCTTTCGAAAAAATTCATTGCATGAAATAAATACCCATAAAATGAATGATCATACCTTATAGCATGATATTGTTTGTTTGCATGATATCTATTCCTGAAATAATCTCTCTTAGTGTTTTTTTGTTGTCTTGATTGTATTCTCTCATGTTGATTTGTCATCCTCATTCTTCTCCTCAAATCATATACCAGATTTGTTATTGACATCTCTTTGATTTCCTAACAGGTCATCTAGTTCATTTTTGCTCTTCTCAAAGTTTTGATGCATCTTCAATTTGGGGGAGGTATGATCTAATTGGGTCTTTAACAACTCCAGTTCAGATTTGAGCTTCAGATGATCTTCTACTTTGATTTTAAAAGATTCTTCAATCAACTTGATTTGTGCCTCAAATATGGAGATGGATGTAATAATCATATTTTTGTCCTATGTTTTTACAAGGGAAAAATTCACTAGAAAACAGGACAACCATACCACAATGTCAAAAATTTCCAAAGTCATACCTTCCAGAGACACCCCTAGGTCAATCCATCACTAGCACCAGTCCTATCCTATTATTCAAATGATCCCCAAGTGATTTTCATGTATCCCCCTTGGTGAATTAGGAAGCAAACAATGTTCAAAGAACTTCTGGAGCATTCAAGCAATTTTAGGAAGGGCTATCATTAGCTTTCCTAAGACTAGTGCATCATCCCTAGAGTGTATCAAAAGGAAAAGACTAATCACGGAGGAGTATTCTAGTGCTAGAAGAATAAATTATTTCATTTTGGAATATTTTGGGAAGTTTCAGAGGTTTTGGAGCCGATGTAGCAGAAGTGGGTTTTTGAGCCTAAAGGAGCATGCACTGTGAAATAGGACCTGAAATTCAAAGTAAGATTCTGGGAGATCTATATTAGGTTTCAAGCCCAAAAAAATACCTATGGAAATAGTTTTCAATACTCTCCATGGTGTAAAAAACAGGTTATCTTGAAACCTCATGTAATTTTTTAGGTAGATCATTCTTTTGGCGTACAACTGGAGGTTTCGAGAAAAAGGATCAATTTGGAGGTGTTTTAGTCAGAAATGAGCCTTAGTAAAATCAAAATTCTTCTCATATGATGTTTTTCATGAAAACTAATATTATTAAGTACCTGAAAACTCATCTGGGGGCTTGAGATATGGCCTTCAAAATTTGGCTCCCAAGGTACACTTCTTGACACTTAACCATTTTCTCAATTAGACACGTGGAAAACTATGGTGAAGGAACAATTTCATGTCCCCATTGCACCTTTAAAAAGGGACATGAGGTGCAAATTGTTTTTCCCCACCCTCATTTAGTCTCCAGGTCACCCGTATGACCCTGTGCTCACCTTCTAACCCACATTGACCAGTTTGACTTGCTCATCTACCTACTCCCGCATGCATGCCACTTGTCACTGTGAGGATATTATCATATGGATTTTCATACATGAAAATGACATGCAATAATGTGGGAATGAATTCCCTCCTCAATGACGGTGACGCTGCCTTTATTGAAAGCCAAAACTATATTTACACTTGTACATTAAAAATCGAGTGTGGGGGGTGTTTTGGAATATCAATGGAAAGAAAATTGGATGAGGGAGATGGAATGGAATGAACATACAAGATTTAGGTAAAATTAGAGCCTAATATTCCATGTATAATAATAAGAAATAACTAAAACAAATAAAATGGACTTTGCATCATTCAAACAATAACGAGTAAAGGGAACACACATGGGCAAGTAGATAACAGAGCTTGATCACTGTAAACAAGAACAAAAAATTAATAACATTGAAAATAAGATCAAATACAATATTTTCATGCAAGATTTAAACATCTAACATCTAATGAACATAAGAACATCAAATGTTACAAGATACAATGAATGAGACACAAAGTTCGTATTTCATTAACTCCAAAATGTCTTCACAAAAGAATACAAAGTTTCTACCTAAAACAAAGATTACACACAAAAGTATTTTCTTCTCATCTCTCAAAGTCACCCTCTACAAATGAGCCCCCCCTTTCTTTTATAGCCCAAAAGTTGGTTACAAAGTAGTTAGGGTTTAACATGAACATTAAATAGGGCACTTAAGTGACCTTTGACTTTTTCAACCAAATTTATTAAAAGAAACTAAAAAATAGAAATCATTTAAGTCATCAACAATTTTTCGAAAGAAAACTCAATACCAACATCCTTTTCTTAAAATCCCACTTTTAAAACATACAATATTAACCAATTCCTTATCCATTGAAATGGGGTGCGCCTATTTCAAACGAATGAGAAATGGACTCTCCGACTTTGTTAGATACAAAGAAAACTATCTCTTTGAACCATCGGTGAAATTAGGATCTGTCACTTTCACCAATTGAAAGGATTTGAACCTTCCTAATGTTTCAAACATTTTTTCTTCTTCTAGAGGCTCATTTGGTCAAAGAATAGATATTAGGTTGTGGAGCCTATTTTCAAGTGAGAAAGTGTTGAAGAGTGTACGTGTTTTTCTCATATGGGTGGGATTTTTGACCTATAGGTTTATGGGATGGTTTTGGCCCAGGTTTTAATACCCACGGTTTTGTAAAACTACTTAAGAAGTTGTCTACTTATATGGTTTTATGCATATGGTAGGTATAATGTAACATTGCAGATGTGTTTTGAATTCGGGTGTGAGTTCTGTAGAGTTTGTTGAGCATAGCTCCAAATAGATCTGGGTATTGTATTGAGAGAGTGGTGGCTTGTAATAAAATATGAGTGAGTGATTCTTGGTGGACGTAGCCCAAATTGGGTGAACCATGTTAAATATTGTCTCTTTGTGTTGTGTCATTTTATTCTATAATTTTATTTGAGATCTGTAATATTTTTTGCATATTAGTTTCTACTGTTGCAATTCTGTGAGGGATTATTCCACATATTTTATCCATTATTTCCTAACAATAGCCTCACAAAATACCTGTAATTCCAAAGTCCTACCTAGCATATCATTTAGATTAACCATCTTTGATTGAGCATTCTCAAACAAGTTCTTTAATTTGATGCAAAGCTCCATTAAAGCTAAAGAGAAATTATTGACGGGAGTATACATGTCCTTAAACAATTCTGAAAATTGCTCTTTGACATGTTCTGATGAACACCTTTGATTATGCTCATTTACGAGATTGAAAGTGATATAAGCTATGAATTCTTGAATAAAGGTGATTGAAGTGAAGGATTCATTTCATACGCTCTCATAATGGATCATAGAATCCTTGAGAAGTTTTTTCCTTGATTTGAGATGTAGACACCAAGGAAAATGTGTTCCTTGATGTTACAACTCAAGAATTCCTTTAATGGCTAAAACTGAGGATTCCATACTTGTCATCTCATGGAGATTGGGCAATATCTCATCCAAATTTTATATGTTAGAAACAAAACTTTCTTTGAAATAATTGGATCAAGATATGCACTAACATCTTCATGGAGCTTAACCGCTGTTTTGATCGTCTCTTGGCCTAAAACAAGAATCTCTGAAAGCTAAGTTTTAGTGACATTTCCCAATTTGTTTATTTATTTTGATAAATTGAGAGTTTCTAAATCAGGGGCAACAACTACATCAGGTACTAGGAAAGTGGATGATATAGAATTTATCAGATGTTAAACATATTCCACCAATTGATTCTTTTCAGTCTTGAGCTGAAAGTTCTGAGACTTATATTTCTCAAGTATCTTTAGCATGATATCAATTGAATCTTGAGCCATCGCCATGTCACTTTACAATGTGGACCTCCCAAGTCTAAGTCTGGAAAATTCATAATCAGCAGATGTCATGGCATCACACTCCTTGTCAACTTGTGGGATGGAAAGATCCATAAATATGTTTTCGTAACTATCCACCATTATTCAATAAAGAACTTTAGGATTCTTGGGAATGACATCATTTGAAAGTTTTAAAAGGGAATCAAAATCAGTGTTTATTTCCTTGACAACCCTCTTCCATTTCTCGACATTGCAATCAACCATTAAGGAGTATCATTCACTATTTCTGCATACAAAATCCTGTAGCTTGAAGCAACATTATCATTATTCTCGACATCATGAGATTATACAAGAATCCTTTTCATGAACTCGATTTGAGGATAAATAACATCGATATTCACCTCCTAATCATTTGGGAGATTTCAGGAAATCTCTTCATGAACTGTAGCTTCTGAAGTATTCGATATTTGGACTACCTTCACTTGAGTGGATGCTTGTACAAGGCATGGCTAAGGATCGTTTGTCACAAGCTTCTAAGAACTATTAACAATGTGAGTAGAATAATCTCTACTTGAAGTAGAAAATCCTGATATACGCTCTCTTCCTTCACTGGGGCTAGGACCCTAAGATTTTTGTCCTCGTGACACATTATTCGACGAAGTGGATTTTGGAAACCACTCCTTTATTGCTGGTTGCGTATGATTGGATGGAATAGAGGTCGATTGAGAAGAGGCTTTAGTTGAATGGAGAACTCCTCAAGTTGGAAATTTTTGTGATCCTGAAGTATGATCTTGAATTGATTATAACTTGGCAAGTTGTCTTTCATACCAAGATATGATTCTTTCAAGGGTTAGTTGATTCTTTATATCAAAAGAAAATTCATCTCTTTTGGTCCAATCAATTTGGGGCAACATGGTAAAAGCAACTAAATCATATGAAGGATCAATAACATCTTCATCATCAATTACGAAGGAATCTGGAGGGTTCTTGATGTGAAAGGCCTTGATCTAAGAAAGGGTTAGGAGAGAAAAATCTTGTCTTCTCACTTCATGCTCGTCTGAACATGCAACCCATAAATATTCCATGGTACGGTTATGTTGATACTTTGTTCCAAGGATATTCTGCATATATCAATTAATATCAAACTGGGGCTTTCTTCACATATGGATGAATTTTGATGAGGGAAAAATATTTTTCCATGAGTTGTGCACTGAAAATATTTGGACATTGGTATTCCTCGATTCGGATTAGGAAATGAATTCTTGAGTGATCCTTGTCACTAATAAGACAATGAACTTGGAATAGTGGTTGCGTAAGTTCCATCAATGCCCATTTGTCACTAACATAATTAGGAAGTTTCTATGGAGTAGCTGCATATCCATTTACGTGAATGTAGGAAAAGGATGAGAATTGAATAAACCAGGTTCCCCATTGGGAATGAAATCCATGGCTTCTTTAGAAATATTTCCTCCATATTTTGATTCAGGTTCCGAATCACGTAGAAGATGAATGCATAATTGAATTTTCTGAAATTGTATTCTGATTCAGGTTCTGAAAACTCTCTCTTGGCAAGGATGATACAGATAAACTGATACTTCCATGGGTGGAAAATCCTGGATACAAATAAATTGATACATCCATGGATGGAAAACCCTGTTACTTGGTAATCGAAGACCTCAACTCAGGTGATTAATGATGTCTCCAATTTATTCCATGAACTCAATGTGGTATAGTTATTTAGGAATCCGGTCAATACGAGGCCTCTTGGTCAATAACTAGTTGTTATTAACCATCTTGATCTACCCGAGGGGTTCTTCATCCCAAACTTATTGTGTTGAATGTTCGAGTGATATCTGCATTCTCAGGGAAGCCAACTATACTAAGTAATTACTCAATGTGCTCTAGTGTGAAGAAGAGGAAAGGCTCATGATTATCGTAATAAAGTCCTCGTCTCTCAGGATCATAATGCTCTACAGTAAGCGATAATTAGATTCCGGACACTGCAATGAAAAAAGGAAATGTCATGCTGTTTGGGGTAGACCACTATGACAAATCCTATATGAGAATATGGTTTTGACTTCATTCTTTCACCCGATCACATAGAATTGTTGCACATTGATGTGACCCAGATTTGTATCAGTGATATTGTCGTATGCTGACTTGATGGAACTTGGAGGAATGATTCCTTGGAATTCATACTTGAGCGTGGAATGATTTAGATTTCTCCATTGGATTCCTCGATCTTCCTATAGATTTATTAGATTTTTCAACCATTATGAATTTTAAAAAAAAATGACTCAGGCACGCAAAACAATGCAAATGGGGTCAGGTCTCAGTCTTCGAAACCCTCATCAATGCAAGAAAAATATGACTCGTTTTAATATTATTATTATTATGATTTTAAAAATTTTTAATAATAATAATAACCAGTCTTGGATTACAATTTTTTTTTTAAATGGTCACAATAATCACTAGGCTTGAAATTTTGAATCGGGCTACGCATTTAAAATAATGGTGAAATCACCTGATTTTAATATATGCGATGGATTGATTTATATTAATTTATATTATTCACCTAATAAAATTACTCCCTTGCATGTATGAACCGTGAATTTCTCTTTCTGTAGAAGTTTTCCTAAATGAAATGTACTTTGAAACTTTAACTTCTTCCTTTGTTGATTTCTTCTGATTCCACATGGCCTCTGCTTATGTTTTGGTGAGGATTTGGTCTTCACAAGTGGCTGAGTGAATACTTGTTCCTGTGGAACTGTTGTTGACTTCTCTAAAACACTTCATGCGAAACTCAAACTTCTCTTATGAAAAATGCTTTTGAAACTGATTAAAATTTCCTCCTGATGCTCAGTGTGGATTTTTTTTTCAAACAGAAAAAGGTGGCTTTTTATTATGACTGCGTTGTGAAGATTTTTTTAGTGACTGCGTAGAAATAGTTCCTTTTAAATATGCGTGGAGATTCCTTCCTTTAAATGTGTGGCCTTTTACTGTTTGCGTGTGAAATGGTGACCTGTTACTTTGCACTTTTTTGGACTATTCTCTTATGGAAAATGTGTGATCTTCCTTTGGATTGTTTTTTCCCTGCTGTGACCTTGGAATATTTTGTCTTGTTTTAATGTATGGATTGTTTATGTTTTCCAAAAAAAATGTTTATCATTTGGACTATTTTGGAGGTGTTGGAAGACTTATTAGTTCCTTTTGGGTATGCTTTGGATAATGTATCTCTTCTTCCTACCTACATGTGATAGCTTTCTATGATTGGCAAATGAAATGCCTTAAAATTGTTTGGATTGTCACACCCATTGGACTCTTGAATACCTCCTTGATGGAATGTCATACTTGGAAGCCTTTGCTAAATGCGATTTTCTTCCTTATCCTTTGGCATGGATAATTTGGTATTCCTTCCTGGAGAGTTTGAATACTCATCTTTGACTTGTTTCCCTTTTCTTTGCACAATACCAATGTACGTGGCTTCCTTCATTTATGGTTCACAATAAATGGTATTATCCTTGTTTCTTCAATCCCTTGGAATGCTGATGGTATTCAATGAATCTTGGCTCAATGTGTGACCAACGAAATCTATTCCCTTTGAAACTCATTAAAACCCACGTGACAGTTGGAAATGATCTTGAATACTTTTGGCCTCCTTTCTTGATGAATGTGTGATGAATAACTTTGGCTTTGTCTTAGCATGAGAATTCTCCTTTCACTGAAAATTCAATTACTCTCATGGGGAAATGGTTATAGGAATTAAAGAAGCTTCCCCGTAACCATTTCCCCTTCCCATTGAAATAACTGACTCCTCTTCCTTCGGGTAGTGGCATTAATTGTCAGGGGAAAGTGGGAAATAAACAACCATTTGCTAGTGGAAATGGCAAGGTAGGCTGACAATCCCCATTTTATTTCCCCATGTGGGAAATCAGGATATTTTTTACCCATTTTCCAATCCATTGAATTGGCAATCAATGGAAGAAATCCCACAAGCGGGGAATTAAAATAAATTTTCCAAGAAAGGGGAAATCTAGGTCTGGGAAGCTAATTTGGCATCCCCGACAATGGGAAGCGGAAGCTTACTTTCCCCCTGACAATTAAAATAAAAATTTGTCGATTGAATTTTAATAATTGTTATATTAATATTTATTTAATTAAAAAACCCCAAATTTCAATAAAATTGATTTTATCAAACAAAGGGTAATAAATTAATTGAATATTAATTAATTAATATTAAATGTAGTTTATGACCTGGAGGGAGGAGTTCTCACCCTGAAATGGATGAAACAAAGACCAGAACGATCACAAAAACCAGACGATCGCGATGAGGGGATAAATCACGCAAAGTAATACTTTTGAAAAATTTCAAAATTCCATGTTTATTAATTTTGTGAAGTCAAAATTAGCTGATAACAGCTGGCTCTAATTGGGGACAAGGAATTTATGGACGCAACAATGGACCCAGACCAAAATATTAATGAACATGATCCCAAAAATGATGGTGAACAAAAACGGGATGACAAAAGAGAGGAAACTGAAAAACATGGAAAAGAAACAAACCAAAATCCTAATTACCTATGTACATATGGGGGACAACCTGTTTTCAATTTTGATAATGCTTGAGATATTTCCCACTATAGGGCAGAGGAAAATGAGTTCCTTTAGGATATGCCAAGTAATAGGTGTTATCTCCACAGAAATGTCTGATCTTGAAAGGACCTAGCCACAATGAATCAAACTTCCCATGCTTTCCTTTCGGTTCGTGTCTCTTATCCCAGAGAAGAACTAAGTCATTGATTTGGAATTGCCTCTCTTTAGTTTTCCTGTCAAACAACCTCTTCACTTTGGATTGATGTTCCTCGATCCTGTTTTCCACTTGACTTCTTTGTTCTTCGAGCTTTCTTAGGAACATGAACCTTTTATCTAATGCATTGGAAAAGCATTCATCATCAACTGCTTGAGGCAATCATAATGCTGGTAACTCCAATGTGATGGGAATTTGAGCATCGATTCCATACAAGAGTTGGAATGGAGACATCTCGATTGCCCTTTTTGGAGTTATGCGGTCAGCCCCACAATGCATCATATAACTTTTTGTTCCAAGTTCTTTGATTTTCTTCTACTAACTTGCGCATGATAGTAATGATGTTTTTGTTACTGGATTCTTCCTAACCATTTCCCTACAGGTAGTAATCTGAAAAATGAGACAAATATATCCCATACCCATTAAAAAACCTATCATCTCTACAGAAGAAAAATTGGAGGCATTTTCCATCACGATCTTGTGTGGAATTCCGTAACAAACCAATATATTATCTTTGATGAAGTCACAAATTACCGCCATAGATGTTTGTTTCACTGGTATAGCTTCTACCCACTTCATAAAGTAGTCAGTTGCAGTGAGCACATGAGTATGACCAGCACTGGAGTTTGGGTTCAGGATCCTGATGAAATCTAACCCCCATTGTTGAAAGTGTTCTTCAATGACAACTGGCTTCAAAGGAAAAGCTGCCAATTTTGATCTTCTAACAAATTGCTGATAAGCTTCACATTTTTTCACCCATTTCTGAGCATTGGAAAACATAGTAGGGCAGTAAAAATTTGCTCGCAAAATTTTATGAGCTATCACTGGGCTAGAGAAATTACCACCACAAGCATGATCATGAACAGCTTCAAGTAACCTAGGTTTTTGTTCCTTATCGACACATCTAAGGAACATGTCATCAATTCCTTTCTTGAACAAAGTGTTGTCCCAAATGATGTACCTGAAAGCTCTTAATTTGATAGCTCTCTTTTCCTTAGCTGTCATATTCTCAGGACATTCACCATATGTGAGAAAGTAGGCTATATCAGAATACCATTCATTTGTGGTACTGACAAAAAATACTAGTGGTAAACCTTCTTCAACTGGTTCTTCATTAGAGTCATCTCGTGGTTCATTCTCTGCGATGAGTTGGCAGAGTCCTCTTCCTTGAACTAACTTGGTAGGCTTGATATCCAAATCATATTCCTGGATCTTGGAGACCCAGTTACCTCTTTTAGATCCTGGTTCTTGTTGTGTCAACATTGATTTAACTGCGGTGTCTGGTACTAAGACTTTGGTGTGAGAATTCAACACATAGTACCTGAAATGTTTCAAGGCTCTCACCACCACGTACACATGCCTCTCAAGGGGAGTGTAATTGAGTTCATATTTCTTGAATCTAGAACTCATGAATGCAATAGGAGATTTGATTCCCTCTTGATTGTGTTGAGTCAAGATGGCAGAGATCATGTGCGAAAAAGCATAACAAAATATTATGAAATCCTTTTTAAAATTGAGACATACCAATGTAGGAGCTTTTGCAATAGCCCCCTTGATTTGTTCAAATGCTTCTCTACCTTCTTTGACCATTTGAAGGATTCTTTTCCTTTCATCATATCAGCAATTTATTTGGTCAACTCAAGTGAAATCTGGCACAAACCTTCTCAAAAATATCACCTTCCCAAAGAATGATTAGACTCTAGGCTTACTTTTAGGCAAGGAAATATTCTTGATAGCTTGAACACACTCAGGATCAATCTTAGTTCCTTCTTTAGAAATAATATGACTTAGGAGTTTCCCTTCTGTAACTCTGAACACAGGACTTTTTTGGATTCAGAGAGATCTTATGAAGTATGCACCTTTGCAATATTTTCTCTAAATCTCTTAGGTGATCTTCTCGTTTCTTTGAGAACACTGTCAAGTCATCTAGGTATATCATGATGATCTTGTCTTTATAATCTGTGAATGCCATATACATGGCCCTTTGATTTGTTATGCATCGTGCATTGATCAAACCAAAAGGCATTCTTCTATACGGGAATGTACCCCAGGGGGTGGTGAACGTTGGTTTTATGTTGCACTAAAATTCTTATAGCCACTTCAATGCGATTATAACCATAGAAACCATCTAGGGACCATGGATAACATTTCATGATCCAGTTATACCTACAGAATATGGTCCATGACCAAGGCATTGGATAATTATCCTTCAAGGAAGCTTGATTAAGATTGTGGAAATCCATGCAAATCCTAATTTCTCCATTTTTCTTATGAACCGGTATAATATTAGCTATCCAAGTTGAATGTCGAATAGGAAAAATATTCATGCATCTAACATCTTCTGAACCTCATAAAATATTGTTCTTGTAATCTTGGGATTATACTGTCTTTGCTTCTTCCTAAATGGAACTACATGAGAGGTTTCAAGGGTATGGCATGTTCCATTTCTCTAGGTTGGAAAGACTTCAATTCTTCTAATGAGTAAGCCAAGATGTCATAATATTCGGTAAGGAGGCTTACAAATTTCTTCACTCCTCAGGTGAGCAACAACTTACCAATGTTGACCAATGGAGGTTTATTCCATGTACCAATGTTAACTTGTACTTATAGTAAGTGGAAGAATTTGTAGGTCCATACTTGCTCTTTCTCTTTGAAAACCTATCATGTTTATCAAAAAATTCTTCAAGTGAAACCAATCCTTTTGGAATTTTATTTTGTTTAAGTTGAATGATGCCATCACCAGGATCTTGTTCTCAACTCCTTCTTGAATGGGTGAGGTTGTTGGATTCAAAAATGTAGAATCACTTCCTTCAAAGTAAAACTATTCAAAAGTATCTCTCTTTTCCAAGAAAGTTAATAATTTTTTGATCATCATTGAATACTTGCTCAATGTTTTTGCATTATTAGGAACACTTGGCCTAAAAACCATTTCAATGGTGTATTTGCGGTTGAAGAAAATATGAATGAGGAATCATCAATGAAGCTGAGACTGCTAGAGAATCTTCAGGCAATTCTTTTCACGAGGGAGGCGTGGAAGGGGATTTTATGGAAGGAGAAACATCGAAGGGATTCTATCGCATCCCGCACTTTATTTTTGTAGTGTCTCAAATGATCATTCTTTACTTGGAAAGAAACTGATTTTTAACTTGTTTCAAGATCAACTCGGAGGGATCTCGTAAGTGTGAGCGTTTCAAATTTTTGAGGCCCTTTCTCTTATGTAACTTGGAGGCCAAGCATTAATGCCTCGTAGGTTGCACGACGTGTTAGTATTTGAAAATTGGAGTTTTGTAAGAAAAAGGAAATATTTTACCATTTGGAGATATGACACCACTCCTGCATCAGAACCTGTTGAGCAATAACTTCCATCGAACTCAAGAGTCCATATCTCATTAGGGTCTTAGAAAGTGACCTTGGTGCATGAACCTCTATAGTATATGTCATCATATAATTACCCATACTTGATTTTTGAAAAAACCTATCATCGGTCTTCATCACCATGAATTTTTCTATAGTTTCAGGCATTAGCTTCTTCATTTCTCCATTGATAGGGATCTATAGCATGAGACTATACATTTGAATCTCACCACCCATGATCTCTGCAAAATTTCCTCACTCAATAACATACCATATGAAGAAACCATATAATGTCAACAACTAGAATAGTTACCTAGTAACTCGCTTATGAGGAATATGGGCTAAAACCATGACTGAGAAGTCTTTAATCTACCCAATTCAGAGGAAGTCTTGTATCCGTAGAGTAACAAGATCTGAATGTTCTTTATAATTCAACCCAAGATCCTAATGTGCTCACTTTCTTGCAGGCATCACATTATCCAAGGCTCCAGAATCTATAACGCAATTACTTAATTTCATCTGTTGATTAGAACGAACCACAAAGAAAAGTTCAATCTTTTCATTTGAAGGTGTAGTGGCCACCACAATATTTTGAGTCTTCCCATCTTTGGGAGTTTTCAAATGC
Source organism: Taxus chinensis (assembly GCA_019776745.2). Taxonomy (NCBI): domain Eukaryota; kingdom Viridiplantae; phylum Streptophyta; class Pinopsida; order Cupressales; family Taxaceae; genus Taxus; species Taxus chinensis. Next base: position 215,163,884 of record CM034149.1, read on the forward strand.
TCCATTTCCATAGGTTGAAAATAATCAAGTCTTCACCTTTGAGTAAACTGGACCAATTTCTCGAGGATCCTTATTGGACTTCAAGTACTCTACCTGTGACATGAATTTTTTTATTGATATGATCAATCATATAAAATTTGGGCAAAGTAGCCATACTTGATGTTTGATACTAGGTGGGGTTTTTCGAACTTGATGAAATGGCAACTTTTGATACTTTGCTTCGATGCTTGGTTAATACTGATGTGGAAGAAGAAACTTTCTTCGTAGCTGATTTATCAACTGATTGACTTGACAAAGGTCCTCCTTTTCTTTAATATAGTTTTGACCTTGAATGATGCCTCACCAGGATCTTCGTTCTCAAATCCTTCTTGACATGGTGAGGTTTTCGATGATAATGGCAAGAATCACCTTCCTTCCGTACCCAACTGTTCGAATTATCACTGTCCAAGATAGTCAGTAATTTGAAATTGGGTGACTTAGATGAATTGAATACCAGGATTTTGGCCAGTTCTCAAGAACATAGAAAAGCTACTTCAATGGATGATAATTTGTCTTGATCAAAATCTAAATGGTAGGATCAGTGAGCTAAGATCTAGCTAGTGAATCTCCTCGTAGCTGAAATGACTTTTGATGAGGGGATGGATTTTATATGAACGGGTAGCATCGTAAGACTTCCCTATCGTGAGTTATATTTCCTAATTGGTATCTAAAATAATCAATCTTTACTGAAGTCTCTGAATTAACTTAAACTAAAAATAACAATTTCATGACTCCACTCCAATCTAAACAAAATACTTTCAACATTATTTAAAATCCTATTTAAAATACTCTTCTATACTAAAACTAAACAAGCGATTATATGCCTGGTTGGTTATTCTACCTGTGTAAATGTGTGAATCTAGATGAAAGATAGCTAAGTAACTGTAAGAAAAAACCCTCAATATTTTACCATTCAGAAGATATGAGGCATCAATCATGCACTCAGAAACTATTTCCGCATAGCTTCCATCAAAATCAAGTCCATATCTCATTAGGGTCTTGAAAGTGACCTTAACTGAAATGAAATGATTCACTACTCTATTTCATATAATTACAATTATACTTTGAGTTTTGAAACTGGAATACAAGAAGAGGGAAAATCTAGTTGTTTTCTTGTCCCCTCAGTGTGAATCTTTTCTTGAGTGTTCTAGCATGAATAGAAAGAGTTCATTTCTCCATTGATCGGGATCATTGCATGAGACCAGTCCATTTGAATCTCACCACCTAAATCTCTATGAAGCATTTCCTTCTCAATAACATACACATAGTGAACTGATAATGTCTATGCAACTAGAAGGTTTGCTTAAATCGATGAAATAAAATGAGGAAATTAGGTATTCAAAAACCATCAATGAGTAGTCTTTAAACACAACGAATCAGTAGGAAGTGATGGTCTTGAACTGAGCATGGAGTAACAAGATCCTATGAATCGTTTTCGTACAAGTCAACCCAAGGCATGTAACTAATTTCAGCAGGCTAATACATTATCCAAGGATTCTAGAATTTATGCAGCAATTATTAGTTTGCATCTGTTGATCAAAAAGGAATAGAAAAGAAACGTTAAATCTTTTCATTTGAAGGTGTTCTGGCTGCCACAATTCTTTTGAGTCTATCCCATTTTTTGGGAGTTCTTATAGAATTGCAATTTAGAGGAATGAATTGTAGAGTCATCCTTTGATAAACTGGACCAAAGTTCTGGAAAATCTAATCCTTATTGCACTTCAAGACTTGCTTGTGACTTGAAATTTTTTGTTTTATTGATATGATCAATAATATCAAAGTTTCATGGGACCGGCCTAAGGGTGGCATTGTAACTAATGATGTCAAGGAAAAAGATACTAGTTCTTTTAAACTTGCAAATGATGGACACACTTTTTGGGACCTTTGCTTTAGGCTTGGAGATACTGATGTGGAAGAAGAAACTTTTATTCGTAGCTGATTTAATCAATTGGTTGACTTGATAAAGGCCCTCCTTTCTATAAGATAGTTTTGACCTTGGAAACCTCAGTCACCTTGGACTCTTTAGGAGTCTCATTTGTCTTGGATTCTTTGGAATTTTCCTTAGTCTTAGATTCTTTAGGAACTTCCTTGGAGATATTTTTATCTTCCACCTTAGTGGTACTCTACTCCTTTTTCTGAGAGCGTGTGAAGACAACGAAGGATTGACTATTCATATCTTCTATAATTTCTTCGTATTCATCTTCTTCTGAATAGTACTCAAAGAAATGATTATTACTTTCTATTTCAGGATTTTTCAACTTCAGGTTCAGATGTTCCAGAATCTAGCTCTTCTTCGAAAACCTCAATGACCTTCAACTTCATCATCACTTTCTTCAATGACGTAACACTTTGAGTTATTTGTGGGAGCCTCTTCAATAGCAAGCCTCATTAGAGTGCCTGTAATTCTGGATTTGTTGGGAACATATCCTTTTCTTGGGATGTCTTTGTAAGGAGTAGGTTTGCTACTTTGAGAAACTTGCTTTTTCAAAGCTAGCACATCATTAGCCAACTTAGTGAGTATAGCTTCTAAAGCATTGAGGATTTCTTGAATCTTTCCCTTGAGGGAAGTTTTCTTGAAATTTACCACCATGATTAATTCATTCTCAATTTCTATGGCCAAGGATTGAGAAAGTTTCAAAGTAGCCATTCTATCACTTCTCAGTTGATAGCATACTTCTTGTTGTTGTGTGTTAATAAAGAAAGATTTTTGTCCATCATGGTTTGGACGAATCCTGACAGGAACTTTTTTCACCATTTTGTTGAATTTAGCCACAAAATTCCTCATGGGTTCTGTTGGCTCTTTCTTCACTTGAGATAGTTGGGCAAGAAGGGCATGTTCATCTTCTACCATCTTGAATTAGTCTTCGAACTTAGTTTTCATATCATTCTAGTTTGTAATGCATCCATTTAGAAAATGATGAAACCAATATGTGAAAACATCATGCAATGTTTCAACAAAGAGGCAAATAACAACATCCTCATATTCCACTGAAAAAACTACACATGCAGCAAATAAAGTAGAAATGTGGTCATTATGGTGATGTCTTCCCATCTCCATCAAACTTGGGAAGAATCTTCCTCGATCCTCATGGGAGGTCATGTCGAGCTGGTAAGGAAAATGGGCATATGGAATTACCCCATGATATATTAATTTCCATCTTGGGAAAAGTGGTATGCGAAGGTAAAACAATGCAAAGGAAAAGTTCTTGATTTGTAGTGATTCCTTCCTTGCTTTCTCTTTCAGGACTTGATGCAAGGCTTACAGATCTATGCAGGCATGTTCTTCTTTGGAGGAGATAAATTGAAACCAAAATTTCCTTGAAAATTAAAAATTGAACTAGATTGATCTTGTTTTTTTCTCCTCACGTAAACCTCTTTCCTACCAATTTGAAATATTTACTATGAAGGGATCACTGATCATGTTTTGATCGTCTCTAGCTTTTTCTCTTCGCTTTCTTTCTGGAGTTATTTGTGCCCGAATAATTCTAGCAACTCTTACATCTTGATCTTCTTCATTATCTAGTACTGATGTGGCAAGATGAAAATGATATTTGTTTGTGTGCTTTTTCAAAATAGCTTGCCTCAAATTTGATGATATGTCTTCTTGAGTATCGACAAAAAGAATATTTGGTTGCAAGATAGGTGAGTTACATGTAATAGTCATACAGATTACTGCCTTGGTGGAAGAGGGCTGTGTCGGTGAACAACAATCAACACATGTCCATGAGGTCTTCTGGCCACAAGTGTGGGTGCTCTTCTTCTAAGGTCTTCAATGTATATTTCTCTATCAATGGCTCTATCAACAACCAAAAATTGCTACAAGCTTTCATGGTTTTCCCAAGCTATTGTTCTAAGGTTGGCAGCAATGTCTCCTTGAAAATATTCATTGGGCATAAGGTTTGGTTGAATAACTGGAGCTTGTGTAGAGGGGATAGTCATAAATATTTAACCAAACACTGGTTAACAATTCCTTATTCCCCAGTAGGATCACCAAAAACTGTTAGCATATGGATTTTCACACATGCAAATGACATGCAACAATGTGGGAATGAATTCCCTCCTTAATGAAGGTGACTCTGCCTTTATTGAAAGCCAAAACTGTATTTACACCTGTACATTCAAAATCACATGTGGGGGGGGGGGGGTGTTTTGGAACATCAATGGAAAGAAAAGTGAATGAGGGAGATGGAATGGAATGAAGGATAGGAATGGAATGGAATGAATTGAAAGGAACATGAAAGAGTTAGGTAAAAGATCAGAGCCTAATATTGCATGAAGAAGAACATATGAATAACTAACACAAATAAAACAAAGTTTGCATCAGTTAAACGAGAATGAGTAAAAGGGAACACACATGAGCAAGTAAATAATTGGAGCTTGATCACTATGAACTAGAGCAACATATTAATAATGTTGACAATAAGATCAAAGACAATATTTTCATGCAATATTAAACCACTAACATCTAATGAACATAAGAACATCAAATGTTATAAGAGACAATGAATGGGACACAAAGTTCATATTTCATTAACTCCAAAATGTCTTCTCAAAAGAACACAAAGTTTATCTCTTTGAAGTAAAGCTTGCATACAAAAGTATTTATTCTCCTCTCTAAAAGTCACCCTTTACAAATGAGCCCTCACTTCTTTTTATAACCCAAAAGTTGGTTACAAAGTAGTTAGGGTTTTACATGAACATTAAATAGGGCACTTAATCTTTGAATTTTTCAACCAACTTTATTAAAAGAAACTAAAAATATAAATCACTTAAGTCATCCATATTTTTCTAAAAGAAAACTCAATAACAACACCCTTTTCTTAAAATTCCACTTTTAAAACATACAATAATAACCAGTGCCTTATCCATTGAAATGGTGTCTGCCTATCTCAAATGTATGAGAAATGGACTCTCCCACTTCGTTAGATACCAAGAAAACTATCTCCTTGAACCATTGATGAAATTAGGATCTCCCGCTTTCACCAATTGAAAGGATCTGAACCTTCCCAAGGTTTTTAACATATTTTCTTCTTCTGGAGGTTCATTTGGTCAAAGAATAGCCTCACAAAATACCTATAATTCCAAAATCCTACCTGGCATATCATTCAGGTTAACCATCTTTGATTGAGAATTCTCAAACAAGTTCTTTAATTTGGTGCAATGCTCCATTGAAGCTGAAGAGAAATTATTGACAGGAGTATACGCGTCCTTAAACAATTGTGAAAAATTCTCTTCCACGTGTTCCCATAAACACCTTTGATTATGCTCATTTACAAGGTTGCAAGGGATCTCAACTATGAATTCTTAAATCAAGGTGAGTGAAGTGAAGGCTTCATTGCATACACTCTCATAATGGATCATAGAATCCTCGAGAAGCATCTTCCTTTATTTGAGATGTAGAACACCAAAGAAAACGTGTCCCTCGATGTTCAAATTCGAGAATTCCTTCAATGGCTAAAACTAAGGATTCCATACTTGTCATCTCCTATAGACTGGGCAATATCTCGTCAAAATTTGATATGTTAACAAAATTTTCCATGAAAGAAACAATTGGATCAAGATACGCAATGACATCTTCATGGAGCTTAACTGTCTGTTTTGATCATCTCTTGTCCTAAAACGAGAATCTCTGAAAGCCAAGTTTTAGTGACATGGCCCAATGTGTTTATTTCTTTTGATAAATTGATAGTTTCTTCATCAGGTGCTGCCACTATATCAGGTACTGGGAAAGTGGATGATATGGGATTTATCAGATGTTGAACATATTCCACCAATTGATTCTTTTCATCCTTGAGCTGAGAGTTCTGAGACTTATATTTCTCAAGTATCTTTAGCATGATATCAATTGAATCTCGAGCCATCGCCATGTCACTTTCCAATGTGGACCTCCCAAGTCCAAGTCTGGAAACTTCATAATCAACAGATGTCATGGCATCACACTCCTTGTCAACTTATGGGATGGAAAGATCCACAAATATGTTTCCATCACTATCCACCATTATTCAAGAAAGAACTTTAGGATTCTTGGGAATGACATCATTTGAAAGTTTGAAAAGGGCATCAAAATCAATGTCAATTTCCTTGACAACCCTCTTCCTTTTCTTGACTTCACAATCAACCCAAAAAGGAGTATCATTCACTATTTCTACATATAGAAGCCTTGAGCTCGAAGCAACATTCTCATTGTTCTCAACATCATGAGATTATGTAAGAATCCTTTTTACGACCTAGATTTGAGGAGAAATAACCTCGATATCCACCTCTTTATTTTTGGGAGATTTAGGGAAATCTCTTTGTGAACTATAGGTTCTGAAGTGTTCGATATTTGGACTACCTGCACCTGAGTGGAATGCTTGTGCAAGGCATGGCTGAGGATAATTTGTCATGAGCTTCTAAGACTATCAACAATGTGAGTAGAAGAATCTCTACTTGAAGTAGAAAATCCTGATATACTCTCTCTTCCTTCACTGGGGCTAGGACCCTTAGATTTTTCTCCTCGTGACACATTCTTCGGTGAAGTGGATTTTGGCAACCACTCCTTTCTTACTTGTTGTGTATGAATGGATGACACGGAGGTTGATTGAGAAGGGGATTTGGTTGAATAGATATCTCCTCAAGTTGGAAATTTTTTTTATCCTGAAGTATGATCTTGAATTGATTGTAACTTGGAAAGTTCTCTTTCGTACCAAGATATGCTTCTTTCAAGAATCGGTTGATTCTTGCTATCAAGAGAAAATTCATCTCTTTTGGTCTAATAAATTCATGGAAACAAGGTAAAAGAAACTGCATCATATGAAGGATTAATAACATCTTCATTATAATTTACAAATGAATCTGGAGGGTTCTTGATGTGAAACACCTTGATCTGAGCAAGGATTTAGGTGAGAAAACTCTCATCTTCTAACCTCATGTTTGTCTGAACAAGCAGCCCATAAATCTTCCATGGTAGGGTTATGTTGATACTTTACTCCAAAAATATTCTACATATATCCATTGATATCAAACTAGGCTCTCTTCACATATGGATGAATTGTGATGAGGGAAAACTATGTTTCCATGAGTTATGCACTGAAAGAGATTTGGACATTGGTATTCCCCGATTTGGATTTGGAAATGCATTCTTGAGCGATGCTTATCACTAAGAAGACAATGAAATTGGAATAATTATCACGCAAGCTCCATTAATGCCCATCTATCATTGACATACTTAGGAAGCTTCCATGGAGTACCCACAAATCTACTTACGTGAATGTAGGAAAAGGATGAAAATTTAATAAACCATGGTCCCCATTGGGAAATGACATCCATGGCTTCTTTAGAAAACATTTCCTCTATATTCTGATTCAGGTTTTGAATCACGCGGAAGGTGAATGCATCGTTAACTCTTTTGCAATGATGAGAGATATTTTTGAAACTCAATTGTGGAGAATAACGGAAGACACTATTCGATGGACCCATGACTCCTCTTGTTTCGAGTCGCGAAAATAGCTTTCTTCTCGCCACTCTATAAGTCAAATATGATGTCATGTAGAAACATCCGGTCATCTTCACTTCAATCAATTATTTGTGAAGGGTATCACTAATGATGGTGGCCCAATCAATAAACTCTCTCTTGGAAAGGATGATAAAGATAAACTAATACATCCATGGGTGGAAAATCTTGGCAAATGGATAAACTAAAAAATCAACTTAGGAGAGTAATCATGTCCCTGATTTCTTCCACAAACTCAACGTGGTACATTTATTTAGGAAGCCGGTAAATTTGAGGCCTCTTGGTCACTAACCAGTTTTTATTAACCATCTTGCTCCACCTAAGGGGTTCGTCATCCCAAAATTCTTGTGCTAACTGTCGAGTGATATCCACATTCTTAGGGAAGTCAGGTATGATGAGCAATTCCTCAATGTGCTCTGGTGTGATTAAGAGGAAAGGATGGTGATTATATTTAAAAATTCCTCATCTCTTAGGATCATAATGCTCTGTGCAAGCAAGAACCAGCTCCGGACACTGCATCAAGACAGGAAATGTTACTGCTTGAGGTAGACCACTATGGTAAAGCCTATATGAGAATATGATTTTGCCTTCAGCTTTTACCCAATCGTATAAATGTTGCACATTGATGTGACCCAGATTTGTCCCAACTTAACATTTTCATGCAATGATCTTCCAGTATAAGGCCTGATAAGGTGTCATTCTGATGGATCTGTGAAAATTGTTATTATACACAAACTTAAATAGAAACAAATAATGCTCCCACTTCATCTAGACTAATCCATGACATATATCTGAAGCGCAATCCTCAAGCACCTGATTTACCCTCAAACGGGGGTCGGGTCTCATATGTCGAAAGATGGTTCACTGAAATAAAATTAATATGAGTTCCAAAATCTAATTGAAATGAAGTTAAAATAATCATAAGTACAAATAGAGCCATGATAAAAAAAATGATCATCCTATGAATACCATGTAACCTCACTACATCATCCATTTAAAAACCTGTGTAATGGAAACTACATTATATGGGACCTTCATTTGAGAGAAGTGGACAACTTTGGTCAACTTATCCAAAATCACCATGATGGAATCATGATGAACATGATGAAGTGGGAAGATTTAACTTTATAAAATCCATGGACACAAAATCCCACTTCCACTTCCAAAATATCATGTGAGTAAATAAGTCCTTCGAGGGTTCGAAATCTCATCCTTGATGGATTATGGAACTCAAGACATCAGACTACAAAATCTACAATATCTTTGAATGTAATCCAAACAAAACTTGTATAGTTGGTCTCAAGTCCTAAATGCATCTTCTTTAACCCTTGTATGATCTTACATGCAGGGCTCGATGTGCACTTTGAAATAACATGGTGATCTTCACAAACCACCCGCTCTACACACATAGATATGTCTCCTAAAAACCAAAGTAGACCATTTATATCTAATTGGTATTCCTGTGCAAAATTTGTTTGTCCAAATGCAAGGGACCCTAAAATCAATTTCCTTTAGTACCTATTATGAAAAGTCAATGGAAACATGTAAGATGATAAATTTCCTACCTCTAATATTTGATCGCATAAAATAAGGCAGTAAATCTTCTTTCACCTCCTACTCAAATGAATGGATTGATGAAATTGGTTAACCCTTAATGTATTGGATCACATATCATACTCACAGAGACTTTCCATCCAACACCTCTGGTCACTACATTACCTCATGTGTGGTTACTCTTTCCTGCTATGTTGAAAAGATCAAATGAGCCTTTGTCTTAAAATTGGAGGCTGTGCCCAACTTTTACCTTTTCTTTGCACAAACCAATGCATGAAGAGGATTTATAGGTTGTTTTATCCTTGTGTCTATAAATGCGTTGGAATTATGAAGTATTCAAACTTGGCTCATGCGTGGACTATTCCTTTGCTGCTGTTCTTTATTGGTAATGATTGGTATTTGACCTCATTTCTTGATGAATGCGTGATGATCACTTTAGCTTTGTATGAGCGTGATAATTATCCTTTCATTGAAAATTAAATTACTCTTATGGGGAAATGGTTACAGGAATTAAATAATCTTACCCATGAAAGAGGGTTTAAAACCTACAAGTGAGGATCACGAGGGACGACGTGCACATCAACGGACGTGCGAATGGCAGCATGAAGAGATCTCGGGAGGAGAGAGCATAAACCGAATGTGCATGCAAAGATTTGAAACATGGGAAGAACCTGGTTAAGCCATATTACTCTCCTCTATCTCATAGATCAAATGGGGTGTACATATAGAAGGTGTTGAGTAACCCTCAGTGTTGGAATCATGACAACTCGAGTAGAGAGGGGGAGTTACATTCCCAAAATAGAAGTGTAAATCTCAATGATGCATATGATGCGTAAGAGAATCTCATGATGACCCCTAAATGACACATGGACCTACGATCTCACCTATGTGAGATGACTCACCTAATGATGTGGAAAATAATACACACCAACACCCCCCCTTCATCATAACTTAGGATGAGGTGACAAGTTAGAAATGAGAAATGGGTCTTGTCACAAAGCCTGATGAGGTACTCATGCACAAGAAAAAGATCCCAAGTAGTGAAGGAAAACCCAGTGGGAAAAAAATCCACCACAAGAGAAAAAAAAACTCTCTAATCTAAGAAAGATGCTAAATATGGGTCCTGGTCATAGACGAGCCTGAAAAGGCACCCATGTACAAAGAGGAAATCTCTTGGAAAAAAGAAGAAGAGAGACGAATAGGGAGACGAGAGGGATGCAGAAGATGCCATGGATGGATCTGAACTCTGTAGCTGTAGGAAGTCTCCTAGAAGAATGTCGATGATGAGATCCTCTACCTCTGGACTGAAGAAGAGCCACCTACACTGAACTGTGTGCCTACCCTTAGGAAGGACATAAATGATGTGCTGGATGTTCTCCCACTCCACAAAGGAAATTGAAGGAAGTAACATGAAGAACTCTAAGTCTAGTGCACGGAAGTGTGACATAGGTATAGCGAGTGAGTGCTAAGGAACCAAAGGTAATGCCACATGTGTAGAACTATCAGAGTGAAAAAGAGGAACACCCGCAGAAAGGATGTCCAAGTGATGTGAATGGAAAAAAACATCCTCCACAACAAAAAAGGGATCCACAGGAAAGGGTGGATCAATGAAGGTCTCTGGAAAAGTGGAAGTGGTAAGAGTCCCAGAAGGGGAACTCCTAACAAAGAAGATGAAGAACTCCTCTGAAATACCTATAGATGGATGTGGAACCTGTCGTACATCACAAGTAGACTCTGCCAAAAGATGACTAAGGTCAGGAAGATACTCATCCCAATGAGGGGGCTCAACAAAAAGAAGAACGATGTCAGATAGGTATGAGTCATCTAATGAAGGTAGAGGAGTGAAAGGGGCCTCTCACACTAGAAGTGGAAATGAGGCTGGTGTAATGACTGTATGAGGCTAAGTAGGAGACTGCTCGATATCTGATGATATGGGAGGGGTGACAACACTTCCTGGAATAGTGAGAGAAAGAGGAGAGAAGTCCTCTGTAATGCTCTTGACATCAGAACTAGGTGCACAATCCTTGTCATCAAAAGTAGAATCAAGTGAGTATGTATCAGAGGTATTGTCATCACATGAAGAAATAGAGGAGACAACAGAATTAGTAGCAACAACAATGGTGGCAGTATGTGAAGGGTCTCCATAGAGGGATTACAGAATGCTCCAGACACGGTGAGGTGGATCTGAGTCTGCCACATGAAACCAGAGAGATATAGAGACATGTATCATCATGTGACCAAAGACATGGTCGTAAGTGTCAAGAAAGTCCTCTAGATGACAATGATCAGTGGGTGTAGGAACTGGCTCAAGCAAGAAGGGTAAAAGACCCTCGTGGGTGAAGTAACGTTCCATGGAAGCACGCCAAACTAAATAGTTCCCTCTCCCGGTGAGAAGTGGTGGAGGCTATAAAGCGATCCTATGATGCTCAAGTCTAGAAAGAGCACTCTCCATGATGAAAAATGCAAGATGCACAAAAGCAAGACATCAAACTTGGCCGATAATGCGTCTACGTGTGAAAGCCTAAGAGTATAGTCAACCCCCCCAGAATACGGTGCTTTATAAAGTAGTGCATTTACAAAACTGGAAATGTCATCATGTAATGTGTGAGAAATCATGCAACTTTGACTAAAGAAGCACTCAAAAATGAGCTGTGAGTCAAAAGTTATGGCATTAAAACGATTCCCGCAACTGATGGAAAATGCCACTAAACGCTGCAAACACATTAAAAAAGTGCTCAAAATGAGTGCAAAGGGTATCGTGTGACTACTCATTGGAAACGACATCAAATTTTAGCAAGGGTTTGTTTTGCTTGTGAGGGGGATTAGCCTCCTGCCAACCCTAGACCTCGCCCTCTGTCTTCAACACGCATATGAAGGTAATTAAACAAGAAAATAAAGCCTAGAAAATTATTTACAATGCCATGAATGTTTTTTGACCTCAAAACATTAAAAAATAGGTTTTTTTAAACCGCCAAACACGTTTAAAAGGGATTGTGGGGGCCCCTTTGACTGCTATGACCAAGTTGGTGTCAAGGACCATGTGCCATATACCAACAAGCTTGAAGTTACAACAAACTATGTGTAGAGTAGCAGTGAATGTGCTAAGTCTGGAGAGCTGGCAGTGAGCTGTTGTGACACAAACCAAGCTGAGTTGTTGAAGTGATCGAGCTAGGAGGTCTTGCAGGTCTGCAGGGCAGGTGATCCACGTGGTGATAGTACACAGTAAACCAATATGCATGCAAACAGTGCACTCAACAACAAAAAAAATGTTTTTTCAAATGGCCAAGCAGAATTCAAAAACATTTTTCAATGTAGCCCACGTGCAGCAGTAATAGGCAGTGGTGGAGCTTCGAGCCAGAGCTGGAGGGAGCTGAGAAATTTTGTAGGGCATTGGTTTGTTGTTGTGGTGTAGGTTTGAAACAGTTTTTCAATGCAACCAAAACATTTTTCAACCAAAAATGTTTTTCAAAGCACCTCAACAACCAAAAAATGTTTTCCAATGCAAAGGAGGGCACGTGGGAGCTATTGGAGCCAGGGAGCATGTTGGAGGGGTTGCCATGGAGTTTAAACAACACAGAGACTGCGTGGAGGCTGAGAAGACCGGAAAAAACTGTGCAGAGGTGAGTTTGAATATGGACCAGGTTGGGAGATGCACAGGCTTGAGAAAACAGTTGTATCAATGAGCCAAACAAAAGAACCACGAGCCAAGGATGTGGAATAGAGAACTCAAGGTGAATACATAGTCGGTGGTCCAATGTAAGGGGCTGCAAAAACACATTCATGCAAAAGGAAGTCTTCAGCTGGCAAACCCAAAAAACCTTAACTGGATGCCAATACAACGAGCAATGCAAGGTATGAGCCGCGAGTCGAGGTCCATTTAACAAAACACAAGTCGAGGATGATGGCACCAATAACCAATGCAATACACCTCCAAATGCGCATGTAAACGTGAATAATCGAGTGGTCAAAGACACTAAACTTGAAATAACACTAGAAACTTGAGCAACCACCTCAAACACACAAATAACCCAAGGAGAGGTATAAACGCCTGGAAATTAGTGCAAGAAGAGCACGGTTGGAATAACCATTAGGAAACACGCAAAAGAATCTGAATATCACACCAGAAGCTGGAAAACATGCACAGAAATGCCAAAGAGTGCACAGATCCATAAGATCCACTCTAATACCATGAAAGAGGGTTTAAAACCCGTAAGTGAGGATCATGAGGGATGATGTGCACATCAACGGATGTGTGAACGACAGTGTGAAGAGATCTCAGGAGGAGTGAGCATCAACTGAATGTGCATGTAAAGATTTGAAACATAGGTAGAACCTGGTTAAGCCATAAAACTCTCCTCTATCTCATAGATCAAATGGGGTGTACATATAGGAGGTGTTGAGTAACCCCCAATGCTGCAATCATGACACCTCAAGTAGAGAGGGGGAGTTACATTCCTAGAATAGAAGTGTAACTCCCAATGACGCATATGACGCACTGATGCACTGATGTGTTGATGCACTGACGCGTAAGAAAATCTCATGATGACCCCTAAATGACACATGGACCTACGATCTCACCTAAGTGAGATGACTCACCTAATGATGTGGAAAATATTACACACCAAAACCCCGTAACCATTTCCCCTTCCCCTTGAAATAAATGACTCCTCTTCCTTTGGGTAGTGGCATTAATTGCTAGGGGAAAATGGGAAATAAACAACCATTTTCCAGTGGAAATGGAAAGGTAGATGTCAATCCCCATTTTATTTCCCCATGTGGGAAATCGAGAAATTTTTTTCTTGTTTGTCAATCCATTGAATTAGCAATCAGTGGAAGAAATCCCACAAGTGGAGAATTAAAATGAATTTGCCAAGAAAAAGAGAAATCCAGGTACGGGAAGCTAATTTGGCATCTTGACAATGGGAAGTAGAAGCTTATTTTCCTCCGGAAATTAAAATAAAATTTTTTCGATTAAATTTTAATAATTATTAAATTAAGATTTATTTAATTAAAAACCCCAAATTTTAATAAAATTAATTTTATCAAACAAAGGGTAATAAATTAATTAAAAATTAATTAATTAATATTAAAAGTATTTTATGACTTGGAGGGAGGAGTGCTTTCTTGAAATGGACAAAATGAATACAAGAATGATCACAAAAATGAGACGATCGCGATGAGGGCGATAAATCATGCAAAGTAACACTTTTGAAAATTTTCAAAATTTCCATTTTTATTAATTTTGTGAAGTCAAAATTGGTTGATAACAAAGGCTAGGGTGCATTTTTGAGAACCTTTTGAACCTTTCCAAGGGGACATGAAAATTCACCCCACCCTCATTTTAACCATTTGGTCACTCATATGACCTTGACGACATATTTTAAGCTCATTTATCCAAGTTGACTTCCTCCTTCACCTACTCCTGCATGCGAGACCCTTGGCATCTCTAGAGAAAGGAGAATTTTATAGCACCCCTTGCACATTTTCAAAGGGACATGAGGGACATAAAAATGTTCCCCACCCTTTTCATTCCTCCCTTTTTGGCTCTTGGTACCCATGTGACCTAGTCTCAGTCCCATGGAGAAAACTGTCAAAATAGGTACCCGATCTTTAGTGCATGGTTTCAGTAGCTTTGTAAGGAGTTACCAGGAAAAAAATACTATTGGAAAGATAAGAGTATCCTCTATAAGGTGGAATCATCATATGTGTAAAAACCTCTTGACGATATTTAGGGTATCTCATTTTCGTAGGCATAACTAATGATCCTGATTAAAAATAGGGCCATTTAATGGATTTTAAAAAGAATTAAAATATGAAACCCATCCCAGTGATCTTGAAATTATGTTTGGATTCAAAATCATATAAAATTTCACCCAGAAATACCTCCTGGAGTTCCAAAAATATAAATTTCAAGTTCATTCTCCCAACATGACACATTCTTAGGTTTTGCCTCTAAAAAATGCATGGCGTACTTTTGTGCACCAACTGTCCTAAACCCTTGATGAAATAGGGAAAGTAAAATGCACCTATGCATAAATTCTTCTCTATTTCTTTATTTGATCCCAAATTGCACTCCCCAGCTCTCCCTCCATTTTCAGGTCTTAAAGTGCAAAATCATGTCTCCGGGAACAAAACGGGGTTTTTTTGCCCATCTCATCCCCCTTGGTGTAGTAGTGGCGGTAAATGCACCCATGCATAAATTTTTATCTATTGCTCTGTTCATCACGATTTTTTTTTTTGCATTACACACATCTTGCCTTGCTCTATTATGCCCCACAATTTCTGGATCAAAATTTTCCACCTCAGTGCACTTACTAAAAATAGCATGTGTCCATGGAAAGGCATACTAAAAATAGCAATGGATCATCAATGGAGGATGATTGAAATTGTACCATATGGTTTAGAAGGTAATTTTTGATAAAAACAAGGTTGTAAGATGATCTCATAACTCAAATAGGGAAATGAAACCTCCATGAGGGTCATGGAAGCAACAATGTTTTTAAACACTCATTCAACCAACCTGAGGTATTTTTGCATTATGAATAAGGAGGATATTTTGGTCATGAATTAGCAGAGGACTTAATTAGAGGTGACTTCTTCTTCTTCAACATGATTCTTCCTCTTTCTTCTTCTTTCTTTCTCTCTCTCTCTCTTCTCTCACCCCCAACTTTCTCTCTCTTCAATGTTCTAATTTCACGTTGGGGTTTCACTTTTTCATATGCATTTAATGTAATTTAAAAGTAACTTGAGGTTTCTAATGTAATAACTCACCTTTTTGTTATAAAAAGGGACTTAATGTTTTCCTAGGAAGATGACAAGTTTTAAGTTATGTTGAGACATATGAAGAGTCATTTGGGGCATATGAAGAGTCACATGGGGGGGATTTGAAAGGTAATTTATGATTCTATATAATGTAATGACACCCTCATTATTAAGGGTTATCAATTTTTCAAACTCAAGAGTCCATTGTGCTTAAAGAGAACAAAGGAGATAGCTATTTTTTTCCATTCCCCTCTTGCATATGCGTCCTCATTTTCCCTACTTTGTATAAATTTTCTGAAATGCTAATCAAGGGAGAAGTTTTTATTTTCATTCGATGCATGAAGGTGTGCATCTTTGTATTCATGGTTTCATCTCATCGTTAGTGTTGAAGCATCATTGTTTTATTTGTATGAATATGTGTGATGGTAACTTCTGGTTAATAGTTATAGGACTCATATTTTCTTCCTACAACTTTAGCCCCTCTTTTGCTATTTCTCACTCCCTTTTCCCATTCTCTTGCAAAGTCCTATCTAGAAAGAAATTGATAGATTTTTTGCTAGGTCACTAGAGTTCCTCTGTTGGATCCCTAGTTGAAAGGAAACTAGAACAACTCATTTCATCGTGCATATAAACATGACATTATATCATACAAGTAGAGGGACTGAGATTCCCATATTATTGGCAAAAAACCCATAGATTTTTCTACATGAAAAGTTTTCTCACTAAAAATTTTCGTTGCCCAACATGGGGTAGAATTGGCAACATTTACACCCAAAATATGATCACAAGGTTAGAAAAAATAATCAAATATCTAAACAAAAACAAAAAAAATGAAAAAATTGAAATAACTAAAAAAAGGAAAATTGATGAAAGTCCATTTCCTAAAGACACACAGTTGTTTCCTGCATGTGACCTTTCATATTCCCCTCACAAAATTTTCCAAAAATATGGCTAAAAGGAGATATACTAGGCTGAGAAGGTTGAGAGGAATTGTTGATCCCAATTCTGAGGCTTTGCAAAACCAGAAAATAAAAGTCATAGATAATCCATAATAATTTTATCAAGGCTTATCCCCATGTGATTAATCAATTGGTAATCCTAGTAATCCCATCCACACTTGTGTTGATACCACTCCTGAAAAATTCTCCCGTCATTTAACCACCATTGAGCATCGAGTTACCAAGTGAAGAAGAATGAGAAATAGAAGAAGGAATTGAGGAAAAAATTTTAGAAGTAGAGACCGAAGTGGAAATAGAAACAACAATGGTAGAAAAAGCAGAAATACCTCAACCCTTTGTTCCATGGGGAAGAAATACATGCCCTCTTTCTCTTGAACCCCCCTTTCAAAATATACCAACAAGTTCCCGTAAGAACTTCCCAAAGTTTAAAGGCACTGGGTTATAAATTCCTGAAGAACACATCACTGCCTTTACCAAATCATGCAGGATTCTTGGAGTCGAACATGAAGACATTGCTGAAGATTGTTCATGGAATATATCCAAGAAATATTAGCAGAATGGTTATAGCTCTTGCCCACCAACTCAATAACTCTTTGGAATGATATCAAGTCTAAGTTTGAAGAAAGATTCAAATTTATTTAGGATTTTCAAGACCTCCTTATTTAATTGACACAAATGAATAAATGAGAAAATGAAACTATGAGAGACTTCATGGATCATTTTGATCAGTTTCTCCATAGGATATCGGAAGAAGATTTTCCATCTTAAATCAATGTTAAGATATTCTTCATTAATGCTCAATCATCGAAGGTAGGGTTTTTCCTACAAAGATTCCAACTGAGGAATATTACAGAAGCCCAAAGATTAGCCATTGAACTTGATGATGATCTCATCCTCTCTGGAAAGATCAAGAACCCCTCAAAGGGTAAAGCCCAAAATCCTAAGGGCGATAGAATGGATCTAGTCTTGTAGAAATTGGAAAATGAGATGGCATCATTGAAAATGGAAATTTTTGAGAAAGTATCTCATCAAAGAAATAAAAGAAATCATATTTAAGGAGAACCTTGAAGGCTTTCCTTGGAAGCCTCACCTATCAATGCCCATTGCAAGATTCAAGAAAATTAGGAAGAGATTAAACAAGAAAGTGAAGGTGGTAGTCTCTTAGAGGTTGAATAACTTGAGAACAACACAAAAATTAGATTCTGTGAGTATCATAGAGGTGATGAAGATGACAAAGAAGACGCACCCAGTTTATGATGTTCATGTTCATTTGTTCTTAGTCTGAAAAGGGAGCCTCTTGCTCCCATGCTGCAAAGAAAAAGAAGACTAAAGATTCTTTTGTGGTGATTCCACAAAAAAAATCAGTCAAGGATCTCCACTCCCACCTTACACGGAGTCTACATTGGAGAAACCTATCCATGTGATGAGCAATATGTCACCCACTATTCCAAGTGAGTATTCTAATGCTTCTTCCAATTCTAAATCTAAATCAACTGTTTTAAAATATGATACTTCTAAATTTACCATTTTACCTTTGAAAACAACCTCAGTTCCCCAATAATTTTCTGATACTTTCAAGCCTATCCTAACTCCGAAACAAGTGTCTTCATCCATCTTGTCTACATCCTCTCATTTTGATTACATTGAGCATGCAAAAAAGGCCAAGGTGTTGATTACCGAACCTGAATATTTGTGGACTCACCCTGAACAATTTGAGAGATTTGTCCATTATATCAGGAGTGGTATTTTAACACCCAATGTTGGGACTCCTAGCTCTAAAATAATACTACCAAACCCACCTATGCCCCCATCAGAGAACATGTTTTCTTTGAGTTCATCCAAGATTGAAAAGGTCAATCCTTTATATGTCTCCCTTCTCGTTGGATAATATGTATTGAATAATCACATAATAGATTTAGGTGCCTTAGACAACTTGATGTGTGTGAAGGTCACCAAGGCTCTTAGACTCACCATGAATTTTCCTAATGGCTCTTGTTACTCCATGGAGTCCAAAGAAGTCCCACTTTTAGGGAAGATCAAATATTGACAACTGACTCTCGCCAAATTTCAGGACAAAAAATTTTCAATGATGATATTTGTAGCAGACATTCTAGATTCATTTGGAATGTTGATAAGTAGAAGATTTTGTCAAAAATTAAGAGGTAAAATCTAGATGAATTGGTCTTCTACAACCATTTGAGTGAAAGAAGACATGGAAAAATTTCTTCCAAATTAAAAAATGAGGTACACAATGTGAAAAACAAGAAACCCTCGAGCCACCATTCTATAAAAAAATAGTAGGAGGATGAATTATTTGTTTACAACTAAAGAAGTGGATGAAATCACAATTTTGATAGGACCAAACAATCCTTCCCTGAGTAATATGGATATAAAGGAAGCATTAAGGAACTTTGAGCTATAAGAGGGTAGCCCTGAAATACCATATGATGCGAGGTGTGAAGAAGAGGTGGATCTTGATGAATCAAAAATGGAAAAATTGATGTATGTGCTTACCCATGATGAGGAGATTTTCTAATTCCCATTTGGAGATGAATATGCTCCTGATCATGTCATCCATGAGGAAAAATGGCAACTTGCGATAAGCCCTCAGAAGCTCTAAAAGAACAATCAGTGCAAGATCTCCTGAGAGATGTAGGATAAACAAAAGAATCCGATCTCTATCTCGAATCGATGATGTAGGATATGGAGTTGTAAGACAAGAATGAATCAAATCCTAATCTCTCAACTAATTCAGAGGATGACCACGATGGAGTAAAGAAAGGAAAATAACCTAATGTCTCTCTTAAGTTAATGAATGATGAAGATGATGATGAAAGTGAGGCCTTTTATTTCCCATTTGAAGAGGAGGACTCTTTATCTTATGAAGAAGATAGAGCAGAGAATTTTGAAGCCCGTAAAGTTAAGATTGCCCTTGAAAAATAAATAGCAGAACACTATAATGGTTAAAATAAAGAAACAACGCTTCTTGATGGTGACCTTGAAATTCAGAACAAATATTCTTTGAACAAAGGTAAATATGAGCTTTAGGTGGTGTAAAATAAGGATTCATTACAAGACATTTTTGAAGTGACAGAGGACACAATAGATCCTGAGATAAGCCTCAAACTCTTAGCTCAATCCATGACCTTGAAAGAAGGATACGAGGTCATCTTTGATCCTCCACTTGACATTCAAACACCTCATATTGATAGGATTCAAAAATATGAATGCAACACTTCTTGTGAAAAGGATGTCCAAGAATGTGAATGGGTGGAACAAGAAAACTTAGGGTACTCAATTTATTCAAGTAAGAACCATCCCTGGAGTAGTAGTGATATGATAGAATAAAAAATAATAAAGCGGATAAGCAAAAAAGGTAGCTGTCACTATGAAACTAATTTAAAAGGAAATGGAATTTTTAAATGAACACCTGAGTATCAAGGAACTCATGTAGTCTCACTCCTACAAAGTAAAAATGCAGTCATGAAAAACCTATCTTTCATAAGTAGTTGAGGAGAGGAGGCTGATTTCTAGAGCTAGTTAATAGAACATTATCATTCGATGTTACCTCTTTGGGGGTAACTCCTAAAAAGGAAAGTTCTTCAGTGAAAGAGGGCTGTCCCAAACCTTGTACCATAAATGATTTTTAGGTTTTCATTTCCCTTTTCTTTTGTGTATGTCTTTCCATTTTGTGTGTTGTGTGTTTCCCTTTTGTCGTTGTGTGTTCTTCCTTTCTTGTTATCTCTTGCAAGTTGTGTGTTGTAAAGAGAAAGGGATGAGGCACTGGTCAATGTGTTATAAACTGAGTTTCTGGGATTTCTCATGTCATGTCCTTTATTTTCTTAGTCCATAACATGTCCCCAAGCTAGAGTCATCTCTTTTCATGTGTTTTTGTAAGGGAAAAATTCACTGGAAAACATGACAACAAATACCACAGTGTCAAAAGTTTTCAAAGTCATACCTTCCCAAAATACCCGCAAGTCAGTCCATCCCCAAAACCAGTCCTATCCTATCATTCAAATGATACCCACATGATTTTCATGTATCCCCCTAGGTGATTTAGGAAGCAAACAATGTTCAAATAACTTCTGGAGAATTCAAGTAGTTTTGGGAAGGGCTATCATAAGCCTTCCTAAGATTGGTGCATCATCCTCAAAGTGGATCAGAAGGCTAAGACTGTTCATGGAGGAGTATTAAACTGATACAAACATTAAATATTTGATTTATAATATTTTGTGAAGTTTCAAAGGTTTTGGATTCGATTCAACGAAAGTGGGGTTTTGAGCCTAAAGGAGCATGCATCACGAAAGAGGACCTAAAATTAAAAGTAATATTTTGGGAGCTTCATAATGAGTTTCAAGCCCAAATAATTACCCATGGAAATAATTTTCAATACTATACATGGTGGAAAAAACCTGACATCTTGACACCCATGCATTTTTCTATGAAGCTCATTCTTTTGACACACAACAGGCAGTCCCGAGAAAGTGGAGCCATTTGGATGTAGTTCAGCCATAATTGAGCCTTACCACCATCACCATTCTTCTTATATGATATTTTTCATCCAAAATCATATAAATAAGCTTCTGATAACTCATTCAAGAACTCGAGATATGGCCTTCACAAAATAGCTCCCAAGGTATGCTTCTCGACACTTAACTATTTTATCACCTAGAAATGTGGCAAGATGTGGTGAAGGTGCAATTTCATGTTAGCATTTCAGATTTTTGAAGGGATATGAGGTGTAAAAAATTTCACCCCATCCTCATTTAGTCTCCAGGTCACCCACGTGACCCTGTTCTCACCTTCTAGCTCCTATTGACCAATTTGACTTACTGACCTACCTACTCTTGCATGCATGTCACTTATCATTGCAAGGCTAGGGATAATTTTTTAGAGCATTTTTAAAGTTTCCAAGGCAACATGAGGGAAATTAAAATGCACCTCACCCTCATTTAAATTTTTTTGTTAATCATATGACCCCGATGACCTATTTTAAGCTCTTTTGACCAAGTTGACTTCTTCCTTCACCTACTCCTGCATGCGCAACACTTTGCCTCTCTAGAGAAAGGAGAATTTTATCGTACCATTTACATATTTGAAAAGGAACATGAGGGACACAAAAATTTTCCCAACCCATTTCATTCCTCCCTATTTGGCCCTTGGTATTTGATCCATTGTTTGCTCTAGGGAGAAAACAGTCAAAACAGGTACCTGATCTTCGACGGAAAATTTTGGGAAATCCTTAATGAGTTCCTAGGAAAAAAAATACTCATTGGAAATATAATAGAATCCTATACAAGTTGGAATAATCATATTTTTTAAAAAAAATCTTGGTGATTTTCAAGGGATCTCATTCTTTGTAGGGAAAACTAACGTTTCTGATCAAAAAGGGGTCATTCAAGGAGTTTTAGGAAGAATTAAAAATGAGACCCATCCCATTAATATTTAATTTTTTGGAGTCAAAATAATATAAAATTTCACCCAAAAATACCTCACGGAGTTCTGAAAATCTCAATTTTAAGTTCACTCTCCTGGTGGGAAAAGTTCTTATGTTTTGCCTCTCAAAATTTCATGGTGACCTTTTGTGCACTAACTATCCTAGACCCTTGGTGCAGTAGGGATAGTTAAATGTTCTCATGCATAATTTTTTCTCTATTTCTTTGTTTTATCCAAACGTTTTTACATTTCGTACGTGTTTGCGCTCCCTAACTCTCCCTTCATTTTAAGGTCTTGAAGTGTAAAATCATGCCTCTAGGAACAAAGCAAGGTTTTTTGCCCCTCTTGTCCTTCTTGGTGTAGTAGGGGTAGTAAAATGCGCCCATGCATAAATTTTTCTCTATTTATTTGTTCGTCATGATTTTTTTACATTGCGTGCATCTTGCCTTGCTCTATCACACCCCACAACTCCTGGATCAGAAATTTCCACCTCAATTCACTTAACAAAAACAACATGTGTCCATGGAATGACATACTAAAAAATAGAAAGTTGATAAAAATAGTAATGCATCATCATCAAAAGAGGATTTAAATTGTGCCAAAGGGTTCAGAAGGTCATTTTTGAGAAAAACAAGGTTATACGATGATCTCATAACTCAAACAGGGAAATGAAACCTCCATGAGGGTCATGGAAGAAATAGTGTTTTAAACACTCATTCAACCATCTCAAGGTATCTGTGAATCATGGGTAAGGAGGATATTTTTGTCATGAATCAGTAGAAGACTTCATCAGAGGTGACTTATTCTTCTTCAACATGATTCTTCCTCTTTCTTCTTCTTTCTCTCTCTCTCTCTCTCTCTCTTCTCTCACCCAACTTTCTCTCTCTTCAATGTTCTAATTTCGCATCAAGGTTGCACTTTTTCATATATCTTTAATGTAATTTAAAATTAACTTAATTTTTCTAATGTAATAATTCACCTTTATGCTATAAAAAGGGACTTAATGTTTTCCTAGGAAGATGAAAAGTGTTAAGTTATGTCAAGAAATATGAAGATTCATTGAGGGGAATATGAAGAGTCATGTGGGGGGGAGTCAGAAGGTAATTTCTAATTTTATATGATGTAATGGCACCCTAATTGTTAAGGGTTGCAAATTTTGTAAATTCAAGAGTGTATTTTTCTTAAAGAGAACAATGGAGATAACTATTTTCTTCCATTCCCCTCTTGCATATATTTCCTCCTTTTCCCTACTTTTTACAACTTTGCTGAAATGCTAATCAAGGAAGAAGTTTCAGTTTTCTTGGACACATGAATGTGTGCATATTTGTGATATGCATACAATTGCAGGACTCTGTTTTATCATCATTGTTTTATTTCTATGAATATGTGTGATAGTAACTTTTGGTTAACAGTTTCAGGACTCTGTTTTTCTACCTACAACGTTAACCCCTCATTTCCTATTTCTCACTCCCCTTTCCCATTATCTTGTAAAGTCCTTTTTAGTAGACAATTACTAGCTTTTCTGTAGGGTCTAGTGAAGTGGCCTTGATGGATCCCTAGTTGAAAGGTCACCAGATCAACTCATTTCATTGCGCAGATAAAAATGGAGCTGTACTGTACAAGTAGAGGGAATCAGATTCCCAAAGTGTTGGTAAGAAACCCATAGATTTGTGTACCTAAATTTTTTTCTCACCAACACATTTCAAAATGCCCAAATTTTATTTTATATGTTATTATTTCTCATTTCTTCAGTTAGTCATGAAGGAATATTCTATTTTAGAGGATCCCCAGGTGACATAGGATCTACATTACATCATTTAACTAGATTTAGTGTTTCTTCCCTTTGAAAGTTATGTGAAAGAGCCACCAAATTATTTAACCTCTATTCTCCATACAACTCCACCATTTATTATAGCCTCTACCTCTTTTTAAATCTCTCATCAAGATGATTCCAAGAAGAGAAATTTCATATAATTTAGAGTTCAGGAGAGGAAGTTAAGGCAATTTTAAGTTTTGCAGGTCTAGAGGACTCAAAAATGTTTTTTAAAATGTTTTGTGACATGTGGCACATCTTGATTTACTCAGAAATTTTCATGTAGCACTCTTTGGTTTATTATAGGGTTATCTACATATTTCCCATGTGTTATTTCCTTTTTTCTGCATGTTTACCATTTTTCCACTACAGACCCAAAGTTCCTTTTAAGTTTGTTTATTCGTCAGACTTGAGATCCATGCAATGAATATTTTTGAGTGTGTGGCATAATGATGATAAATTTCCTTTATTCTCCATTCAGTTTGTACCACATTTCTACCTCTGACTCATACATGTCCCTATGTGGAATTAAAACTTCACTCAGTCTAGCTTATTATGTGGTATTGAGTTCTATGGAATGCATCTACTCAAGAAGGTAGAAGAATTTTTTTGTGTGTCCCTTTTTAAACCATTTATCTTCTTCCATTTGTTCACCCCTTTACTCCACTGTGTGTCTCTTTGAATTTTCTTGACCTATTATGGACACAAAATATTATTCATCTCCCTTTCATTCCATGGAATTGGAGTATGCAAGATGCATATGTTCGAAAAGTTACCGAAAAGGTGCCGCATGTATTCTCTTCACCATTGATCCGATGCCACACGTTTTCCTTTGATTCATCCCTACCCCACTTTGACTTGTGAAACTCCATATGGATCCAAAAATTTATTGAAATTCACTAATTCCATGGGTTTGGAGTCCATGGAACCTATTTTCATTGGGATGCCCAGAATATTGATGCCTATCCCTCTTGACTGCTTGTCAGTTAAATTTGATGGGCAGTTAAATGTCCATGGAATTTTTAATTAAAACTCACCAATGCTTTCTCCTTATTCTGGTGTGGGTTTTTAAAAAGGTTTCATCTTTTAAATGTTGGAGGAATTCTAAAATGACTATGTCAATAATTTATAATTTATCCAAAATTTTCAAGAGGTGCTAATTTTGATATGTTTTGGTGACCTCCAAGGGATGTCTTCTTATTAGATAAATGACCAGTTTCCTTGAGCATCCATTGGGCATGGACTTGATCTCAAAAACATGAAGAAATGATATGAAACTAAAATTCTTACCCCATATCCCACGTGAAGAATTGAATGGACTTATAACTAATCTAAAGTTGCCTTTGAATGCTCTTGAAGCTAATTTTGGGAAATTTTGATTAAAAATTGAAAACTGTCCCAAAAATACTGAATTTTAAACTAATGAAAATGCACAGAGAACACTGAACCTAAAATGATCTATAGATTTGAGTTATTGAACTTTATAACTACCCCAACCATAAAATTTTCACCATGAACCTACTCTTCCTGCATATGGATTGTGCAACAACAACAAAAGGACCATAAAAACTATGTACGAATATAAAATCCATACATATCCAAATGAAATATGTAAAGTGTGCATAAGAAAATTTTTAGCAGAAAATAATCCTCCCTACACTACTCTAACAAGAGGAAAAGGAAGCTAAACAAAACCTACAATAGGATGGGAGAAATAACTACCATTCCTCAGTAAATTCAACCATTTGACTAATTTGGCATAAAACATGGTCTTTAATGAGATTGAAAAATTGTTTCGAAACTAATTCTTCACCCCATTTCTCAAAGTGTTAGCTAAAAATAAAATGAATACCTGTTCATTTTGGCTTGCATTTGGACTTGAGAGGTATTGGGGATGAACTTTATTGCTTTTATGATCATCCTCATGCTTTAAATTTGGCATGGCAAGTGGAAAATATGAATTTGGATCTAAAATTGCCAAGTATCTTATTGGTTATCCAACCTTAGGAACTAATGAATTTATCCCATGATCTTCCCATTCTCTTCATTCTTAGCACTAAGAATGGAGTTGGAAGAGACATTTTATTTCTTATTATGATTGTTTAGAAGCTAATTTGTTCTTTTTTGGTTCTTTTGCAAGCAATTTTTCCTCTTCTATGATGATTGGTTTGGAAATGTTTTCATCATTCTTCTCTACTTCATCCTCAAGCATGAAGTTTGAAATATAAAAATCATCCTCTTACTCTTCATGAAAACTGGTTTGAGCAACATGATCTTCTTTGATATCATCCAAATCTGATTTGATAGAAAGAAGTAAGGAAATATCTACATTCAGTGACATTTTTTACTATTTCTCAAGTCCAATAGAGACTTCAGTAGCAATAGACTTTTGTGGTGGAAGAGAGATGATGAGAATACAAAACTGGCGAGTTCAATGGGCTCTTCTTGACTAATACAATCTTCCAAATATGATAGAACTTCAGTCTCTTCATGGTCAAAATCTGTAAAACATTCCCCTTAGATCTTAGCTTCCTTTTGATCCTTCAAACACTCAATAGATGTAGGAAAATATTGATCAAAATATTCATTTCTAATTGAAGGAAAAAAATTCAGTCCTCTCTTCTACATACAATCCATTTTAAATTTATTTTTCATCAAGCATGAAGTTTGAAAGATAAAACTCCTCTATTGCCGATTATTGTGAAGAAAAATCTAAATAATCTAAGCATATGGTGCCAACATGCATAATACATTAAGAATAGAGTGATTGTTGATCATTTTCCTCTAGTTTCTCTACACATACATATTCCTCCTTGTGTTCTTCAATCCCAACGTATGTTTTGGGTTTAAACATCCATGACATCAGATTGTGTTCAAAATTTGAACGCTAATTCTTCAAGCTTTGCATGAATTCTTCTATTTTGGGTTATTCAGTGGGTGACCCTCGATGGCT
This sequence comes from Taxus chinensis, assembly GCA_019776745.2. Taxonomy (NCBI): domain Eukaryota; kingdom Viridiplantae; phylum Streptophyta; class Pinopsida; order Cupressales; family Taxaceae; genus Taxus; species Taxus chinensis. The sequence continues at coordinate 215,190,895 of CM034149.1, forward strand.
AATTTTATTCTCTTTAGATAATGGGTTTGGGAATGTGAGGGGAGGTATGGGATGGTTTGGAACATGAGTTTTCAAAAAGGAAGAGGATTGGAAAGGGCCCCGTATCCTGAAAGTGGAAAGGAGGTAGATGCAATGATTGTATGAGGTTGAGAATAGGATTGATTGATGTCTGATAGGAAGGAAGGAGTGTCAATATACTCTAGAAATGTGAGAGGAGTCCTTAGTAGCACTCTCATCATCAGAACTAGAATAAAAATCCTCTTCATTAAGGATAGAAAAAAGTGAGTCTGTGTCAGCATAACGGTCATCACATGAAGTAAGAGGAGAATACTACTACAAAGAGCTACTAGAAGGCCAAAGTAAATCAACATGACATTCAATAGAAGAAAAACATGTAGGGATAGTGTCGTCAATTGAGAAATCAAGATGCGAGGGAGCACAAGGGGTAATGGTCACATTTTTCTTAGAGAAAGGGTCTCCAATGGAACACGAGTGTGAAGAGTGAATGGAAGCATGAACATGGTCAACAATGAGCTATGTAGTGGCAACAATAGTGTGAGTAACCTCAAAATAAAGGTCCTGATGTGGATGATTAACAAGGGAATATCAGGAAGCAACAAGAATAAAAGGAACAATCAATAGTTGAAGGAATGGGAGAAAGGGGAGAATCCATGACGACACAAGAGTGGTCTAGGGAAGCTTCGCCTACAGATGGTGAAGCAAAATCACCATGAAATTTTCAGATAATGTACTGCTTAGTGAGAGGGAACTCAGTGTACTAAAAAAAATGTTGTATATCCTTAGAAATATTAAAAATGAGAAGGCCATAGACCTCATTAGTGTATTTAAACCACACATCCTTCTACAGAGGCTTGAGAGGCTTAGGAATGAGACCATGGAGGTAGGGAAGAAAACCATGCATAGTGCAGTGTTTGGTGATGCCTTCCTTCCATGTTGAATAGTTCTCAGGATTAAGAACAATGATAGAATGATGGAAATCCATAGTGCAGATAAACCCGCAAAAAGATCCCAAATGACACTTTATAACTTAGTGCAAAAAGTACAAGCCCAAATAAGTAGTGCAATGAACCCCTTAGAATGTGACACATTATAATGTAGTGAATTTACAAAAATGACAATCCCATCATGTAGCATGTGAAAAATAATGTAATTTTTACTAAAGAAGAGCTCAAAACCAAGTAACTGGTCAACCGTTATAGCAAAAAACAATTCCCACAACTGATAGAAAATGCCAATAAGCCCTACAAATGGATTTAAAAAATTCCCAAAACATGTGCAAAGGGGGTTGTATTTGTATTTTTTGGAAACGACACCAAATTTTAGATAGGGTCTATTTTTCTTGCGAGGGGGGATTGAATTCATGCCAATCCTAGACCTCACCCTCCGTCTTCAACACTTGTATAAAGGACATAGTTTAATAAGAAAAATGAATCCAAAATTATTACAATGCCAAGAAAAGAAAATTTTCACCTTAAAATATTAAAAGGGACTATTTTCACCTCCTAAAAAGACTAAAAGGAATGTTATCCAAGTTGGGAGGCCCAATGCACCGAGTATACAAGTTTGATGCTTCGAAACGGGATATGTAAATGCCACCAGTTTGTGATAAGGACTAGCCGAGTTGGTCGTAACCTATGTGCTGAGTTGTTCTTTGGGATGCCATCGAGTTAAGGGTTTATGCCAACTAACTGAATGGTCCACGTGTCAAGTGGAGAGATATGCATCGAATGCTGAGTGTAACCATCAAACAGTTAAGGAGTCCCCACAGGTCTCTATGTGGTAGAGCTAACGGTGAAGAAATGCTTGAGGCATAGGATCATGTCACAGAGCACAACACAAACAATAATGAGGACATTGATCTAGAACGAAAAAACGATAGCCGAACCACGAGTGGCCAAGAACAGGGAAAGTCAAACAACATGAAGCACGAGAAACACAAGCGTGTAAACAAGGATGTTGTAAGGAAACATGCCATATAAGAGAAAGGAACGTTCGGTGGACAATGCAAAAGGAAGGATATGTGTTACACATGAAACCACAAGGCAAAGAGTGGTAAGTAACCCTTGCAGTGAGAAACAAGATTCCAATCCCCGACATCTGATACCATGACAGAGGGAGGAAGGTCAAATACCTGGAGGAAATCCATGCACATCAAGGAGTTATACTCAATTGTGATGAAATAGCTTCAATATACAAATAAGAACTCAACCATGAAAGTAATATGGATGCATTAAGGGAAACAAGGCTCAATACTTCATGCTCATAGATCAAGAATAGAGGTGTACATATAGGGGAGTGTTGAGTTAACTCCCATGTAGAGATAATGATGTCTCCATGATGGAGAAGAGGAGTTACTTTTTAAAAGGGGAATGCAATTCCTATGACACAAATTTACACATATGACATATTCCATGACAAAATATGTCATAACTAACATGACACCTATGATCCATGCTCACACCTAAGTGAGATGACTCACTTGGTGAGGTGGAAATACATATAATAAATGAATAAAAGATGAATATTACCACTCATACCAACAAATATACAATGTGAATGCATATGTGTGTATGGAAAAAGGTAGTGATATATTCATTATCCAAATAAAATGGGAAAAAAATTACAACATGTAAATAATATAAGATAACAAGAGTAAATACAACCAAGATGTAATGGTTAACAACAAGTGGTTATTTTGATTAATTAACTTCCACCATTAATTATCACAATCAAAGTAACATTTTTATAATAGTAACTAATATACTAAATAAGATACAAAATTGACAATACAAAGAAATGAATACACTTTACTAATTTCAAATGATTCTAGAAGGTTCTAGGAGGATGCAATATAGGAGCATGGAGATATTGGCTTGATCAAGATTTTTTCTAGAGGCCATGATTGGAAATAAAATTTGGGTAGGATCTGAAAAATCTATTGAGGCCGTATCTTATGGTCTTAACCCTTCTATATGGTCTCTGACATGCATATTTCTAGGCTTTGCAACTTTTACACACTGTCAATTTCCTAGAACTATCTGGGACGTTATTAAACCTTAATTTCTGATCATGTTGTGAGGATCTCTGAATACTCTACTCATGATCTCAAACCCTAGTAGTGGGTGATAAGTTATGTTAACAGACATTAGTTAGATAGTGGTCACCCTTACACACTATTGACGTTAGCACTACTCTGGAGACGCCTTAAACCGCACCTCATTCTCCACCTAACATGTGATATCTAAATGAATGCAACTAATTCGGACAACCATCTTCAATCATTCTTGAGTTCAGTTGGCTCTTACTAAGATACTATGAGATGGGATGTTTTATTTCTTGTAGATGAGAGAAATTATTGTCTCGACCTTATAAGAAGCTCTAGACTTGTAGATATTACTACCCTGTTTGCTGTAGATGCGCTATTGGAATATTAGGGAGCCTTGGGTGCCTTTTACAAGTGCTAGAAATGATTATATTAATATAGTGCTATAGGATTTCTAGGTTAGCAAAAGAGGTAGTGCTTACTTTCTTAAATAGGGTTTTGCAGATGATTTATTGGGGAAAAGATTACCCTGAGAGATTAGTAGACTTAAAAAAAGATATGAATTTGAAAGAATTTTTTTTAGGATATGTCATTCCAAGACGAAGGAAAGTTAGCCAAGACTAGATATAAATTTTGACCAAACTATAAAACCTTGACTAGGGAAGGAAAAAATGTGATTTGAAGTTTGGAAGTTGTTACTTGATGTTTTCAGAAATTGATGACATGTCATTGTACAAGGATAAAAAATCCAAACAAGAGACCTTATATTTTGCTAAGCAGGAATGGGAATTTTTTTTATATATCTTAACAAGAATACATTATCAAAACTAGCAGTGCTAAAGAGTTAATTGCCAAATTTGAGTGTCTACAATTACAAGAGTTCTTAGCAAATGGAAGGTTAAATAAGAACATGCACATAAATAAATCATAGTAGACTAAAAATACATTTATAGAATCTTGGTTTTTCTGGCAAATGTGCTCATATACCTATGAATGTAAGTATATTCATTGTATTTTTAATCATTTCAATGGATAGGGTAGAGGCATATTTAGTTTGTATTCAATAATTTCAGCTATGGTGGGGTGTATTCAATTGACATATAAAGCGTATATTAAGTTATTTTAGTGCATATGAAAAATTTGAATGTGTATAGGTTGATTTGGAAACTATCAAATATACATTATATAAGTGTGTATAAATTTTTCCTTTGAACACATTATTTTCCATGGTTCTAAGTACATGCATATATTCAATCATTCAAGTGCTTTGAGTAGAGGGAATAGTTGGTGAACATTGGATATTTGTTGAACTAATTTATGTTAGGGCGTGATGTATTTAGTTTCTATATTCAGCTATATTTAAATTTTAATTTCCTAAAAACACAACAATCATGCATATTATAATATCCTTCAATTATTAAGTTGACCGAAACTTAATGTATTCTCATATATTCAATTTATATCCAAATATTATTAAGACCAATTCATGTTTTCCAGTTTCTATGGTAACTCAACTCAAAAGTACATCCAATAATATAACTTTATATTCAGTAATAACACTTTATATTCAATATATATAAAAGAGAATGCATTGTTAAAACTTACGATAGAATGAAACTATAAGACACATGCGTGAAAAAACCCTATTTTTTTAGAAATTTAATAAACCATATTAGCAAAGTTTGTGGTGAATGGAGGATTAAAAAGTGCACTAAAATAAGTTAATATACACTTAAAAACATTAGTTCAGAATAGAACACGTTTGTTAGCTTCAACATTATGGTAACCAAAATCAAAAATATATATTTGAATATAAATGTATATTAAATAATAGACCTGTACTTTCATAACATGCACTAAAACAACTCAATATATACTAAAAATAACAACATGCATTAAAATAACCCAATGTATTCAATGTATATCCCGTAATTTTAGTTCACATTAAAAGTTTTAATGTGTACTAGAAAATGAAAAGTTTGCAGTCATATATTCAAATGTATGTTCATTAATTCCGGTGTATATTCAATTGTTCAATATAAAGTTATATGTGGGTATTTAGTTATCAACTTGCTAAACAAACACAACACTTATTTATATTCAAATATTCTTTAGCTGTTATGGTAAGTTCTTCGCATATTCAATGGTTATGCATACATTCTTCACATGATAAACATTATGTCCATTTTATGACATTATTCACATATTTAGACATTATTTGAATATTCAAATGGTAACAGTCATTTAACTCTTAAATCTATGGTCTCCCTGGAAATATAAATTTGATCTTTGTTAAATCTGTTATCTACTAGTTATGAGCTCTCTCATTTTTTGCAACAAATGGCTAATTAACATTATTCATCTAATATATATGACTAGATCTGATCGGAATTAAAATTTTGAGATTTTGGAGGGATTATTCAAAATTTAGAGGTAAAATTAATACTTTGCATTAATTCATAGTATTAATTCTATTTTTTTTAGAGAAAAGGTGAGTCTAATAAAAATGTGTTGCAAGTGTTGGATTTAATGAGGTGAAGGTGGTAAAAAAGGTGCAATTATGAGCATAAACTTGGAGGAAGTAGAGTGTTTTTAATATAAATTTGCTTTTAATGTGAACAAGACAACTTGTCAAGTTGTGCATTTATGTGCATAAAGGAAGACTTATGGTACTTAAATAGTGGGACAATATTCTAAATATGAACATGTATGTCCCTATAAATCAATATTGACACTTGTAGTCATGTACATTTTAGTACTTATGAAATTGATGTTGACATTTTAATTTTACAAAATGCCTCTAAAACTAAAGCCTCAAACACAATAAAATAGTTTTTTATGTTCCTAATGTGTCATGTTATGCTCAATAATTTTCGTCCCAACAATCTAACCAAAAGTCTGGTAAAAATTGGAACAATTTTCTTAAAGGGTTAAGAATGTGTTCAAAACATTATTATGCCAAAAATATAATGTAATCGAGGTTGAACATGGGCAAGCCAGTTACCACTTGCGTCAACTAAGGTTACAAAATATCAATTAACCAATAATTATAGGCATAAAATTTGGTATTGATAGAATTGTAAACCTATTCCCACAACTAAGGGTCCCTAGATTGACTCATTGTCAGTATTCTAAGTCCCACATTTCATGAAAAGGGGTATTAAAAGAATTAATTTCACAAGGAAACACTTGAATTTTAAACACACCTTTCCCACTAAGGCTAGCCAATCAGGGTGAGGGCATAATTTATCACTATTTTGAGAAGTAAATTTTAATCAATGGTGTAGCTATATTGCTAATGATCAAGTGGAGAAACTTTAGGTCTCTAACCAATTCTCCATCATATATTAGTTCCTAGAGTGCACATCAACCTCATCGTAATATTACTCATAATTAAAAGAGATCTAATTAGGGATGGACATGTATTCCCAAGTGTCACCAGTACTAACAGAAGGTTCAACTCCTCTAAGCTTATACAAAAATCGTTAAAATTAATTGTAGAATAAGGCAATAAATGAAGCATTTATTTTTCCATTAATATTTTTTTTGTATTCACGTATTTTTGAAGCAATCTCCTAAAACCATAAAAAAAATCATTTTCAGAATCGTAGAGATACAAACATAGCCTTATTTATACTATTTACGGTGATTTATAATTCTTAAAATGTTCCCCACTAAAGGCTAGTTCATAAATGTAGGAAATTAGTTATACCTAACCTTGAGTTTGGTTTTTAAAGAAAACTTAGGTCATTTCCAAAAAAAATCAACCCCATGTGCACCAATAAATTTTTTAAAGTTATTTTAAAAAAATGAAAACACCACTTTATACAATCAAGGTCAAAGAACATATGCATATATCCTAATGTGTTATACAAGACATAAATACAAAGTTTAACTATGCATCCTCTCTCTATAAAATCCCCAATCAAGTTCTAATTTTAGTAGAGAACAAGTGGAAGGGTAAAAATTTCATCACAGACTGTATGGTGTTACAGGCTATCTTCAAATTTCAGGTAGGGAAATCAATAGACATAGATAACTTGAGAACTGAATTTCTTCACCACTGTCCAAAACTGTTAGCAACACACATTGCTGATCTCTTTAATCTAGTGGCTTCCCATGGATTCCCACCATCATGGACATCTCACATCATCTACCCCATATTTAAATCAGGAAATCAACAAGAGCCAAAAAATTATATAACCATCATGATTAAGAATACTTTGAGAAAGTTATTTTCTATAGTGTAAGATGATTTGATTTCTAGATGTGTTGAATCCAAGAAACTCCATGCAAAAGGAAAAGTGAGGTTCAAATAGGATCAGTTACTAATAGACCATGTCTTAACACTTAGACCCATAATTGAAGAAGCAAGAGCCAACAAGCGGAAGGTTTATTATTGTTTTGTTGAATTTCAAAAGGAATTTGATACTGTACCTAGACACCTTCAAATCCAACAACTTCATGACCTTCAAATTCTAGAGCATTTGGTTCTTCTTATGATAAAAATATATGAAAAGGTGATTGGCCAAGTCCAAACTCCTACTAGTTATACAGGTGATATCAATAGCACCATCAGTATTAAACAAGGATGCCCACTTTCTCTTACTCTATATGGTCTTTACATTGATGAACTAGAGCACATCATTGTAAATTACAGTCTTAGAGCTTATGTTTGTATTTTATATGATATCATCATTGATATTTTATTATTTGTATATGATGTCATTCTCATGTCACATACTGTTGCAGGTCTACAACGACACCTTGAGATCTTAAGACCTTTTTGTGATACGTATGGTTTACAATTGAACTTGAGAAAAACTAAGGTCATGGTATTTGATATAACCAAGAGGGTTTCCTATGCAAATAACCTCAAGTACAAAAGAAACTTGGTGGAAGTGGTCTCATCTTACACTTATCTTGGAGTGAATTTCACGGGCCCTCCTTTGAACATGCTTCATGCAGCAGAAGAGAGATTATGTAAAGTTTATGCAGCCCTCAATACAATTGAGAGACAATGTTTCCATCTTCAATTTCAAGATGCCAAAGAAAAATTGTGCATTTTCCATACTCTAGTAACACCAACAATGTTATATGGTTGTGATATTTGGGGCCCTGATCTTCAACACATTGGTTGATTTTGTGTTGATAGAGTACTTATCTCTATGCTATCCAGGAATCTCCAAGAAAAATGCTCAGTTCCACATGCAATCATCTTGGCTAAATTTGGCACACACCCTCTCTGTATCTCAACTATATTTCATCTTGTGATGCTAATTCATAGACTAAGACGCATGACAAATACATCAACCAGAAAGAATAGATATCCCTTTAAGGCTCTCCAATCATCTATGAGGATATGTGAATTGGGGATCCAAACCAGTTGGTATCCTCATTGTACAACTTTCCTCCAAAGCATCGGATTGGATATTAATCATTTTCCCCCTATCACATTCTCAATTATTTATCCCCACATGCTAAGAAGGGAAATTCATAGAGGAATTAGAGAGGAGATCTACAAAGCTTACATAAAATCAACTTGGATTGAACCAATAGAACCATTTCCAACAAAAATGCACCACTATTTGGAGCATTATCTCCAAATTAAAGATGAAGGTGTCATTCCCCCCAAATACATCAGGCTTCCACTTGGTTTGAGATTCCCCTTGGGTCAACTATGAGTTTTTTCTCATCATCTTCGCAGGGAGACAAATCATTACATTTTTAGAGACCAACAGACTTGCACACTTTGCAACAATGAACTTGAATCAGAGGAGCACTTTCTATTTTGATTCCTGTGTACTATGAGATTCATGGTAGGTGCTATTGTCTCTTCTAAGAAACTCAAGGCTCATTACAGGCCCTTATCCATTATGAAGACCAAAGGTGTGCACCTTTATTTATTAGGGAGATGACCCAACATAGATATGGCCTCCTCAAACATCATCATGGCAGCCTTGGGTCTTAGTCTATTGATTCATTCCTCCAGCCTTCTACACAAAATCGGTCGCATAAATGAGCTCATGACTCCAGAAAATAGTCATGATCTACTAGGAATAGAACCTCTTAAGCATGGTACATAGACTTGTTGTATCTTGTCTCTTTCTAGTTGCTTCTTGTATTTTTTTTGTCTTTGTTTTTACTTTCTTACATTGTCTTATTCTCTTTTCTCCTCTTGTAGTCCCATTAACCTTTTTGGTTACTTTTGGACATTAATTTTTAAATTTAAATTTAAATTTAATGGTCAAAATAACATTATCTAGAGTGATGGAAAGCCATACGATCAAGTAATTATCCATTGTTGATTTTAAGGCAATAAGCTAACACTAATATCTTTAATATACTTTCCATATTATTTATTTCCTTTATTTTCTCTCATTTCTTACCAATAATTTGTATGGAGCTTCTTAGATTGTGGAAAAATAGATCTCAAAACTATTCAAAGGGGTTTGAAAGTATATGGATTTATTTTGGGAGTCTATGGCAAGATTTCCTTTATTCATGCATGTGAAGGTTTATAAAATTCAATCATTTCATAAATATTTTCTCTTACCTCAAAATTTAGCTCGATTTTAAACAACCATAATGAAGAGTGACTTTTTCTATACTTGCAGGATAAAAGAGTGACACTGAACGATGAGGATAGAGTGGCCAAAGTGGGAGAAATGTTGTGGGTCATACCTTGAGAAACAACTCAAAATAGAGCAAAGGATGGCCTTATCTGTGTGGCTTTAAATATTTTGTTTCTTCATGAAGTTCCATACAACATTAATAATAATAAAATCATAATTATTTCTTTCATTCCTTAATAAAAAATTTACGTATTTTATCAAGTGATTTCAAAATAATAATGTAACCAATCAAACTGCCATTCTTCATATGCAAAAATATATAAGTAGTTCCATAACAAACTATATAAGTAGTTTATAAACCAAAACGAAATGAGGCGTGAGACCTACCTCACACTCTAAGAATAAGTCCACAAGCTCCTAAATCTTTGAATCCTTAGGCTATCAAAATCCCTTCCAAAATTTTCCACTAAAAATCCCCCAAACATCAAAATTCAAACAAGATATAGGAAAAATGTCCATCTGACAAACCCATGGGAGGGTGACATGTGTCACCCTTCCAACTAAGAAAACATTCATGTCACCCAAGTGAATTTCCATATCCCCCAAATAATAAATGCAGAGGGGACAGTAATCCAAATTAGCCCACAAATCCCACACACAATCCCAAGGTCACCCATGTGAAACAAGGGAAAGATACTTATATAGTGACTTGTGAGAGTTTGAAGTGGGGAAGACGCCATTTGGGTTCAAAAACATATCCCCACACCCATAGGTTAAGTCCCACAGGCCATTTTTAACGTAAAACACATTCCTTTAAAAATACCCATAAAGGTTAAATTTAGGAGTTGGGGTTAAATGAGAAAATCAAGGTGATGAATGGTCCCCACAAAATTGACTAGCAAATCCCAATACATCCCTAAAAAATTTAAAGACAAAAAATCACTCCATAACACAAATCATCCCAAATGACCATATTAACACAAAGAAATCCAAATTAGGTGAGTAATGAAGTAACATTAATTTTATGATGGTGCTCAAGGTCAGGAAGATAACAATAAGAATAAATGAAATTCACATGAAGGTATCAATGAAATTCCCCAATTACAAACAATGGCCAAAATGAAACAAGGTGAGATAAAAGGTTTGATAATATGAATTAGGAATATTTGGTAGCTATACCAATGATCCCTAATTCACCATGTGGTGTAACCTGCAAATCCTTCACACTCAAGGAAAACCTCAAATATTCTCGACATGATAAAATATCCATATAAATCATAATGAATATAAACTATACTATATCAACTAAATTAAATTTCACCACATTTATCAACCAATGATACATAGAATCATGATCCGATATTGACAATAAGTAACTTAGAATCATGATCATCGGTAAATTCCATATAACAACATAATCTATAAAATCTAAATCATCATAATATCATTCTTTAATCAACATGAAATGACCAAGATCATGAATATCAAATAATGTCTCAATAGTGTACTACCAATATAATAATGTCATATACAATAGGATGATAAATCATTGCGAGAGATAATAAAAATCTAGCATAATAAATTATCAAATGTCTCATATGAACTATCAACTACTCAGACAAGCCAACCGATTGCAGGAGGAGAGAACAAACTAGTGGGAACTACATGTGACATCAATCATATTTTCCTTTCAGGTGAGTGTATATTTTAATTGAAGTTTACTAAATATTTTTAAGATATAAAATTAGTTCAAATAGGAGCATTTATTAGGTTCCCATAACTATTTTAAATAAAAAAAAATTATCTACTTAATGGACCCTAACCTCACAAATAAGTGCTTAACAATTAATGCTTGTTCACCAACTAGTGTCTTCCCCTTATTTCCTTCGACAAAACATTAGGAAATGAAAATAGTTTCTATTGTTTGGTTTGATTGCACTAAGTTGGTGTCTTTTAGGGTGAGGATTACAAAATGCACAAATTTAAAATTTAATCTTTCTATTTTTATTATTTTTTAGTTGTGTAGACACTCAAATTTGGTCATTATTCTCTTTTACATTACTAGTCTTGAAATTACTCTCTTGTTCAAAAAATTGCATTTTACCCATTCTCATCCAATAAATCTCTAGGTATTTTTTCTATCGTGCTTGATCATACACACTCATATGTTAGAAATTTTAGAGAATTGAATGCATGAAATCAACCAAGAAACTCTACTAGTCAACTTCTAGATTTCACACTTTAGATTTCCCCTCTACAATAGAAAATATACAAGGTGTAGGAACGCCTATATGTTCCTAACCCTAATGTAAAATTTTAACCTTTCTCACTTTAATCCCAAAAATTTTAGTTGCACATTATGCTTTGGGTCATTTAATCCTTCTTTGTTGGACATTTTAACTCAAATCACCTTCGAAAGCATATATAAAAAGTAAAAATCACCTCATTTAATACCTATCACTCTAATAGAATCCTATTACAAAAGCTAGCACAAAAGGAACCCAAAGATCCCTAAAATCCATAAATACCTCAGCACATTCATTAGGTCAGCACCATCTACAAGTCTTAAGCTTCCCACTAGCTCTAGGGGACTGCTTCCTGCATTTGTAACAACTCAAAGTCACATTCAAGTATATTTGTAAGAGATAAACTCAAGTCAATCTTTATCAAAGAAAGGATGTCAAATCTGATTGCACTACAACAAGATATCACATGTTAGGTCAAAAATGACATCCAGTTTGAGGACTATTCAGAGTAGTGCTAATGACGGTAGTTCATAGGGTTACCATAACCGAACTAATGTTTATTTTTTATGAATTATTATCCATATTTAGGGTTTGAAAGATTGAGAAAAGCATTCAGATACCCCTAGAATGTGATAAAATGTGACCGAAAAAGAGTGAAAAAGATAGCTAGACAAGCAAAAAATCGAAAAAGTTATAGATCTTAGTTTTGTGCATATTAAATATTGTACAACTAGGTCATTACCATACAGACCTTCCTGACCCTACATTATGGTTCTCTCCAGGTGCATCTTCAATTCACAGTTTTGGTATCGAGGCATTCTCAAGTCTATATATCTTTGTTGCATTGTTTAGATACCCCAAATAGATCCAAAATCATCTGTAATCAACTAAGTGCACTCAATACCTTGTTTTTGTGAGCATATATTATATAATGGATATGTTTTACAAGTATGAATGCGTTATTATGATATTGAATGATTAATGTTGCAAGTTAATTAAAAAGAGTGAAAACATTCGGTGAAGTTGACTCTTAAATTGAAAATTGTATTACAAAACCCTAGTGGTTCTAAGGTTTCTATAGTATTTATTTGTATTTAGATATTGTGATTTATCATGCCAACTCTCAGGGATCATTATCAATATCTATGTAGCTTTCTCACATCTTCTCATTCTCATGCCACCCTTTTCCACTCTTGTGAAAATTCCATGATGATATAATTGCTAATAAATGTTGATGCGTTATCACAACACCCCTGAGTTTCTGAAAATCGATGGCGTGAGAATTTTAGTGTGATTGCATAACATGGAGCTTATCCCAAAGTGTGCGAATTTACAATTAGGAGAGCTCTACGGATGAAGGCCGGTTCTTATTCCTCTGTTCAGGTGCACACATACTTGCCAAGGATACAGGGTTAAGAAGATGCAAGAAAATAAACCTAAATTAATAGAGGTGATGTACCAAAGGAATGTTGAACACCTGCTTTGCAATTAAACACAAACCATTAAAACTGTGATATAACCACCATGTAAAAATAACCAGGATTGAAAAGAGAGATTGAGAAGATATAATGAACATAAGAGAGGGTTGAAATCATCCATAAACTTATTTTTATTGCTCCAAGAATTTGATATAGTCCATTACAATGGCCAAGAGGAAAAAACTTGCATTACAATTTGAAATGGTAGGTTTGAACTCCACAAATTCACTTGCAGACAAGAGAAGGAGGGAGGGTGCAAAGCCAAAATGTCCAAATTTAGAAAAATGCCCCTCTTTACAATATATAGGAATAATTAGAGAAGGAGATAGAAGAAATCTGAAATCCAACTTCAACCACCCCCAAAATGCATTGAATTCTTCTGTAACAGTGATGGGTACCATGACAAAACCCATATCTCCATGTACCATGCCTTGCTAGGCAAGAAGGAAGCCCATACCTTCATTATGGTGGTAGATGAGAAACCTGGGACACCTAAAAAATTGGAGAACTATATTTTTCATTTTTAAGAACTTAGTCCCACTAATTTAAATATACTAGTCCTAGTTACATAGCAGATGTCGAGAGATTTCTAAAAAGTCCTTTATTGTGCAAATCTGAGCTCCCAGTCAAAATTTATGGCCATCTGAAGGTCGGGGTGTCATTCTATAAAAAATGGCGGACTGAGAGTTCCGAAAATCCAAAACCTGAAAGCCTAAAATTCTGAAATTTCATACTTTTCAGTTTCAAGATTTTAGACATTTCTACTCCACTTATGGCATGCTTCCCGAGGTCTCTGAAACCCTGAAAGTCTGAATTTTTGGACTTCAGACTTTTGGGATTTCAGACATTGAGGCTCCATTTTCCGACTTTTTGCCTTAGAATTTTGAAACCCCAAAATCCAAAAGTCTAAAATTTCAGACTTTCAGGATTTCAGGTTTTCAGAAATTGCCTGCCCATTTTTTCCCCTATTTTCTCTAAAGTGCCAAAAATGCAAAAAATGAAAACTTCGAGCCTTCTCCATTCTTCTTCATCTTGAGCTTTGATCTTCTTTGAGGTTTGATTGACCATTGATTTTCTGACCCTGCATTTCATTGATGGTCCTTCCTGCACCCTAATTTTCAAAATCGGATGTGATCTTGCATGATCTAACCAACCTCTCCATTTCTCCTATGCAAGGTCGTGTTTGATCAATTTTTCCTGACGAGAAAAATTGGATAACAATAACATTTTGACTATCAATGTTGATCATGCACAAGGTGATTGTTTTGATACTAATTTTGAAAATCATCTCTCAGACCTTAATGATGATGATGCCTAAAATTTACAATATTTTTACAAAAAAATTCCTCTAACATTTATATCCACATATAATACATGAGATTGACTTAAGAATACTACATCATCTAAGTTAGAGATATCTATTATTCATACATGTACAGTGCCCACATTCCCGAGAGAACCTAATATTCGAATGCACAATGTTTCTATGCTTTTTTATGTAGCCATTATTACTACTACACCTCCCATATCTAATGGTTCACTGCTTCTTCATATGGCACAAAAACTCTTGAAATCCTTGTTCACATGTTACAAGCTCAAATATAACAATTACAATAAGGTGGATTTAGTTCTCTTCATGCTACGGATTCTAATTAATTATTAAAGGTGGCCCACATAACATCTTAGGTCATTTCCTATGGATTGCATCGACTATGCCTCTTATGGCATCATGATTTCCAAGTTTTTATGTAGTATTATTAAGGAATTTGCATTGCAATGGTTTTATGATCTCCCCAAACATTCTGTGTGTTCCTTCACTACATTGGAAAATCAATTTTTGGCACAATTTTCTATCAACATTGGGGATAAGGTTTCTTATGCACAAATTTCTAAACTATGCCAAGTCTCTTGTTAGGTTAGGCTTATATAGTAGTGGAAATTTTACATTGTAATTGTAATTTTGTATTAGTTACTATTACCATAGTTTCTTAGGTAATTAGGTAGTTATTAAATTGTTATATGGTTAATTCATTATAACCATATTATTTGATTTATTATTCAAGTTTTTATTATTTTTTGGGTTTTGTTTAACTCATATAACAATGCTGGTATATAATTATGGTTATGCAATATTTATAAATATTAAAGCCTCTCAAATCCCTGTAAAATGATTTCAAGATTAATAAGATTTGTTAGGCTTACTCCATGTTTCCCTAATTGCATTTGGTATCAAAGTAGGAAGGATGAAGTGGGAGAAGTGAAAGAGGATTGGGAGTAATTTGTGAGGGTATGATAATTAAAGTGATCCAGAGGACCCACTTTACTCCACATAGCCCCATACCTATTCTCCCACCTCTAGTAGTTTTAGTAACTACACAATCATGGAACCTTCCATAAAATTTTGAAGGAGCTTCAAAATATGTTTATAATAAATTTTCAAGTTTGATATGCATTGGGAAAGAAGGAGTCACTTGCACAAGAAGAATTCAGAAAGGATCTGGGATAAAAAAGTTTCTGCATAAGGGGTTTTACCTCTAAAATTGGAGACAAAATTAGTCTCTTTTAAACTTGACTGCACCTCCATATCTAGAGGCATTTATGAGGCTCATATCTTGTGAAGAGATAAAATTTGGGATCTATATAAGAGTTCTTAGGTGAGCTGGGTAGCTAGGTTGAACTACTAAGTTGATCCCACATCAAAGGGGAGAGTAAATTTTTACCACCGAACTATCTTTATAGCTAGGTAAGATGGCTGACGAGTCAAGAGTTGGTTGAACGAGTTGATCTTTGTAACTGAAGAGTTGAGATGTTTCCTGGCCGAGATGAGTTGGTTACATGACAATGATAAAGGCCAAAGGAAACCAAATAAGGGCCAAGTTGGTTATTAAAGAAGATATAACCCCATCCACGTACAAAGACAACCAATCTCCAAACTTGAGCGATCGATCCACTTCTAGTTACATCGAGCCAATGCCACATTAGAGCCAAGAGTTTTACAAACCACACTCTCAAAATCCCTCTACATAGACCCTGCAAACAACATCAAAGTGAAATTCAATAACAAAGAAAGGGTGAAAAAATATAAGAGGCGAGCTCAAAACACAAACAAATGATTCAAATCCTAATTCTTTCTCCATGGTAGCCAAGCCACATGGAGGTAAGTGGGCTATTTTTTAGTATTTGATTTATTTATCAAGTTTAATTAAATTTTTTTACACTATATATCCTAAGAAAATTAATCGCTATATTGTAAAGTTCATGTTTTGTAAGTCACTTGTAAAAGGGAGGGTAAGGGGTTGAAACCACCTGTTGCCTCCCCCCCACCCCACTTTTGGTGAATTTGTGTTAGTAAAGGTACTAAAATTTAGCAAAACACAAAAAATAGAAGCCCACTAGACCCATAGCTAAAAATAGAGCAGAAAACCCTATTTTTAGGGTAATTAATTCTCCTAATTTGCTTGAAAAGTGATTTTTTACCATTTTGGTAAAGAGAAAGTGTGTATAAAGGCCTTTTTGGTCTTCTATAGGAATTCTAATTTTCTGATCTATATAGTGCTCTATAGGTTGGAAGGGCCCATAAACATTTTTTTTGCTTGTCATACACTTTTTTTTGCAAATGGGGATAAATTGATTTTTTAGTGTATTGTAATTATTTGAATTTTACTAATGTGCCATTTAGTCAAGAAACTTGTAATCTCCCACAATTTCCAACAATGCTCCCAAGGTTTTTTTCCTGTTTCACACCTGCTCCATGTGACAATTATGTTGTGGAGAAGACAACCATTTTCCAAAACATTGAGTTTGAAGATATTTTGTCTATTATAGATGGATCTATAACCAAATCAGAGTCAAATACAACACAAAAATATTAGTTTCATGCCCTTTTGGTGCAAAGAAAGAGAAGGATAGACTTGGTAGGGAAGTGGAGGTTGTTTAAGCTCTCAAAAAATAGAATCCCCAAAATTATTTTCTCCCAAAAATCTTGAGAATCCCCAAAATTGTTCTCCAAAAAACATTCAAATTTCCCAAAATTGTAATTTCAAATTTGTAATTATTTTCATCTCAAACCTATAAGGATTATCTGCATTTATTTTTTGTAAAACAATTTATTTGATCAAATTTTAATTATAATATTTCAACTCAAAATTGTAAACATGATCTCGAGTTAAACGAATTGCAAAAGAAAAATACATCGCCACTTCATTCAAAATTTTGAAGACACTCCACAAGGTCAAGATGTTTTGTCTACATAAGGACCTTCACAATATCACCAATATTATTTTTATTACTTCATTTCTAGAAACAACTAGATCACAAACATGACGCGAAGAAAGGGAATTCAAATTTACCATAGCCAACTCAATCCCTCTCAACTGAAATCGGCAAGGTGGGAATGCGAGGGGCATTACAAAATTATTAGGGACCCCAAAACACTTCTTTCCATTCAAATTTCCTCAATCCAACCCTTGGCATCACCTTTAAAATTTGTAGGATACGTTTGAGGTGCACATGATAGTATTTAATTTAATAGCCAAAAGTTTATCTAGAAACACAAATTGACTTAAATTTATGAAATTAAAATTGGTTAAGAGTTTGGAGCTGTAATGTTTTCTTGAGTAAAAGTGAATATTTTATTTTAGAGTGTTTCTAGGACAGTTATAGATGATAGGAATTAGAGTGCTAAATATTTATTTTGAAGTGTTTAAGTTCTTCCCACCATGAATATACTTTATTTTAAAGTGTTTAAGTACTTCCCACCATGAATATAATTTTTTCTTAGACCCCGAATAAAAAAAGGAGACTGACTCACCGAGTTCTCTATATTATATAGACCAGATGGAAGTGATGGTAGTGAGATGATAAAATGATACCTAGAATATTGGAATGGAACCAATCTCTGTGAGCAATTTATATTTGTGAACAAATTATAATTTGGAAATGAGAAAATTAAAGACTAATTTGGAAAATTAATATCATGTAGACAGGTTGATCTTCATCTCTAATTGCACTACATCTACTATTTGGAATTTTCCATCTTTAACTTCAACTCTTCCCATATTACTTTTCTTATAAATGCAATATATTATTAGCTGAACTGAAGCCAATGGTATTCCAAGGATATCGAGAGACTGGAACAAATGAAATAAGCACAATTATACATATTTCATTTGTGTAAATTTAGGTGAAGTATAGATTTATCGGTGGTGAATGTTTGATTACTATGATAAGAATTTCTTTTCTCAAAGCACCATAGATCAATTAAAAAACAAGGAGAAGTAGAATGACATGCACTCCACAGTATTTGTGCAATATATCACTCTCTATATGACAAAAACTAAAAATTAGTATTTTTAATAAGAATATTAAAGACCTTCTATGATTTCTATTTATTAAAATATTGATGATATATGTAATGAGAGTGCTTACAATATCAGAGAGTGGAGATCCATAGATAATGATAGAGGCCACAAGTCCTATAGTTCCTACAACCATTTTCTTATGGGATGCATGGACACCCACTGTGTAAACAACTGCAATGGTTGTAAACACCATTAAAATCCTCCCATCATCATTCACATTCTACTTTTTTGTCTATATATACAATTTCAATGTTAAGAAATAACTTCATTGAGTTAAATTGGTTGAAGTAGGGAAATGAATAATAGAATACCAAATAATTTACCTTGGTTTTAGGTGGAGATAAAAGGATATATATGGTGCTGAAGAAACATTCAAGAAGAAGGCCAATTCCATTTAGAGCATTATCCCATCCATTACCAATCAAAGGAGATCCATACTAGGTGTATACAAGACAATTGAAGAGCCTTATTACATATGGAAAACTTGACATATCTCTCATTGTATTTTTCTCCATCACTCTCCTAAAGGTACCCTTGCTCAATATGAAATAAAATTAATAAGTATTACCAATATTAAGTAGAATTAGATTCCCCCCTTACATTTTTATACTCCTTAAATTCCTGATCCATACATAAGAAAGGTAAATTATAGTGCCCACGTTTTTATAGCCTCAGTTACCTATCCACTTATTAATTCATAGACATGATTTGAATGAGATCTGATATATTTTAGACATTATGTTAGAATATTTGACCTCCTTAGAGATTTATGCATATTTGGACGTGTAGCGCCAATTTGACTTGATTAATATGTTGAAACTTGTTCATTTGATGTTGCAGATACAAACTTATTACGATGTTGTTTGGACCTAATTGATATATGTTGGATACTTTGCTTAGTCGCATGTCTAGATTATATGGATGTATGTCATTTATATTTATATCTATGGCTAACTCATGGTAAATTGTGTGTAACTGAGCATGTTTTCACACTTACAATTCCATAATGATGTTAGGATATCATATATTTAATTGATCACTTATTGAGTAGTTGATTTACATTGTATCAGATAGGTGTGTTTAATGTGTGTAATGAGTGTGCATGTGACAGGTCATAGGAGAACGTGGGTTTCATGGTGGCTACACAAATTGTGCACAAGAAGCCCATGGGGCTGAGCCCTAACCATGTTATCTGTATGAGGCCTTAGTATTAGATTTAATTATTTTGGGCACCATGAGTGACCCTCATTCATAATGTAGTATGCCATGTAAAATTAATCTTGTTTAGGATGTTTTATTTTTTTATGTAAGCTTGGTTTGGGGACTTAATGGTTCCCAATTACATTATTTTTTTTGTTTGGGTAATTTTTATTAATTAGAGAGGAGATTAGGGTCACATGTCAACCCTTGAGTTGGCCCCACATCCTCTACACTTGTGGCCAAGTGTGCCAAATCCGAAACTGGGTTATTTATAGCATTTTAAGTGACCCCTTTTAAGTTTGGGAGTTCACTTAGCATGAAAATAAGCCCTTGAACCCTACTTAATAGGTAGGGAGACTTAATTTCAAGGCATAAAGGGAGTTTCCCTCCCATTTTCCCTCTCTTTTGTCACCATCCATGCAAGATGGATTGGTATGTGTGTTTTGTAGAAAGTTGCACAATCTTATTTTACTTTCATTTTGGGCATTTTGGGAAGGGAGTGTTAAAAGTGAATTTATCTTTTCTTATTTTTATTTTGGAATCTTCAACTTGGAGGGAAGAGAGGGGTGACACATGTCACCCCCTCATTGGTGAGGAAATTTTTTGGCCTCTCTTCAAATTATCTCTCATGGTGGAGAAAGAGAATTTTTTTTTAGTTTTTCTTGGAGCTTGGAGATTTTGGGGAGCTAGAGCTTACTTAGATAAGGAAGTGGAAAAGCTTAGCATGTTGGAGATCTTTTGGAGTAGGATCTTTGAGCTCACTCTATGTTTATGTCATGTTATATCTTAGCTTTCTTATATGTGAAAATGTGTGTTTTATTTATGTGTGTTGTTGCTTGAGTATGTTTTTATGTTTCTATTATTTCTCCATCCATCATATGGCTTGATGGATTTATGAGTTTATGGGGGAAGAGAGATGGATTTTCCCTGTCAAACCTCAAGGCTTGATGGGAAATCCATGTAGGTTATTTTTACTCCCCTCATATGGTTTGAGGTGGGGAAGGTAGCTCATACGGTTTGAACCCCCTTCCCCATTCTTGGAGAGGAAACCCAATGGGTTTGAAAATCCTCCCAAGAAGGATTTTGGTGAATGGGTGGAGTAATAATGAGGGTTTGTTGATTTTGAGGAATAAGGAGGTTGTGAAGATTCTTGTTGTGTGCATCCTATGGTTGGATCACACTTTTGGCACCTTGGATATTTCATCTTCTCTTCCATATTTTGGAGGGAGAATATGGTGTTATCCTCCTTTCCTTGTTTGCAATTTTTGTGTTTTTATTAGTGTTTGGATTGTATTGAAAGTGAAAATATAATATTGTTATGTCTCCCTTAATCTTGTGCACAAATGTGGAAGCTATCTCTCTCTCCCATGGGCTTGGGGGTGGCTAGCATGTCTTCCAACCCTTGGAAAGGAATGTAATGATGTCTATAGGTTGGGTGATAAAACAAGCCTTCTCTTGGTTTTGATCTCTTGGGAAAACATTCAAGGTTGGAGATCAAATGTGGAAGATGTTTGGAGGTTATTGTCACCATGGTTTTTCATTTTTTTCTTCCATTTTTGGTGAACATTAATCTCATTGATATCTCATGAATTTGACTATTTCAAAAGTTCTTTATCTCGTAAAGTATCATCTTTGTGATTTGGATTCTCATGTAAATTAGTGTCACTCTTGTAGGTGTAACCCTATTTCTCCCTTTGAAGGAAGATTTGTTATGTTGATTTGTTATGTGTTTATGTATTTTGGTATCATAATGTAATTGTGAACTTAAGCTCCTTGTAAAAGAAATATTGTAAAATAAGATGCTTCCTTTTAATATGAAATTGTTTGGAAACTATGTTGAAGAGAAAGTAGGTTTATTGGAAATGTTATTATCCTTGTAATTGGTCTTTTTCTTGAAAATTTTGATAGCATTATACAAAGAGATGAGATCAATTTATACTTCCTTATTCATGAGAAAACTTAATTGATGGTTGTATTAGAGAATCAATTTTTGTATATGTATCCATTGTTGCAGATTATTTTGACATATTTCAAACTTCTTCTTTCATTTGAAATACCATGCCACATGCCTTCTTTTCACATAAAGGAACCAATCATTTTAACCTAGATTTGATAAAAAAAAAGTAGACTTATTAAGTGGTATAGACCATGTGGATAAAAACCCAAGTTTATTATTTTTCAACTTGTGACAATTTATTTCTCTTAGCATATAACTTGAAACATTAATTTAGACACACCATATAATATATTTTAAATATATTTGCCCTATGCGTCTTGCAAATTATTCGTTATTTATTATATTTTATTTCAGTAAATACCTTAATGCAATATTCTTAAATATATCATATCATATAATATATTATAATATATATAGATATATATTCATATATATAATATAACATATAATTTGTTATATTAAATTAAAACTTAAAATGAATCATATCAATTGATATATATATATATATATATATATATATATATATATATATATATATATAAAACCATTTAATACTGTTATCAAATATAAATATAAACAAAAGCAAATGAGTATCAATGTTTCTGTAAAGAATTGTTTGTTTTATTATTTTTAAAACAAAAACAAGTGAAATGGGGGAGGGTCGAACCCCTCCCCATATACTTTTGTGCAACCATACTGCTCTACCTTCCACCGTCCACCACACCTCT
Source organism: Taxus chinensis (assembly GCA_019776745.2). NCBI lineage: Eukaryota > Viridiplantae > Streptophyta > Pinopsida > Cupressales > Taxaceae > Taxus > Taxus chinensis. The sequence goes on from CM034149.1 coordinate 215,213,503, forward strand.
CCCCTTCACTACGAAACTCCACACCCTCCCTTCTCATAACACACAACACCCCACTCCACACTGAAACCCTGACCCCCCCTTCTACACAACCTTCCATCCCCTGAATCCACCAGCAACAATAAACAAAAATGAATCCGCTTATTAACCCTTGCATTTTTCTTCTACACTTTGATTTTATGGAAATCTCAGTTTTAGAGTAATCTATATTAGATCATTTTAAATGTGTGTGTGTGTGTATACATACATATATATAATATTCATGCATTTTGCCTTCCTTAAACAAAAAGGGGGTATTCAACAAACCCCCAAAGAGGATATTTGGTAGAGGAATTACAAAACTAAACAAATAATGATATTATCCATATACTCCATGAAACCAAGCTCCATATCTTTCCAAACAACCTCATCATGCAAATGAGAAGAGAAAAAAAAAACATAAGGATGTTTAGGGTAACTTAGGGCAAGATGAGATCTAGGGTCGAGATTAGATCTATCGTAGGTCTCACATTTAAACCTACTCACTTAAAGTCTTGGACATTTATTTTGAATGGGAAAAAAATTTAAAAAGGGGGTGTGTGGGAACACTAATTAAAAATGGGAAATAACTAGTTAATTTTAAAGGTTTGTATATTTACAAGTGGTGACTCTTGTAAACCTTATAGAAATAAATATTTTATTTTGGTATGGGACTAGAGATTATTTAGTTTGGGTAAATTAAATTTGTATAAATTAATTATTAATAGGAAACGGTTAAGAAAAGGCTTAGTATTAATTATTCACTTTAAAAAAAATTACCCAAAATTTCTAGACGTATTTTGGTGTGGTTTCCGGTGTCCTGAGGGGGCATTATATTTGGTATCAGAGAGATGGTTCTGTCAACACCAATCTAGCACTATGATAATTCTCCACCAGGAACTCCTCGTGTTATGATTATTTACTAATGCATAGCCTTTAGTTTGGTGGATGTAATCTAGAAACACAACAACAAAGATAACACAAGAAACCATAGACTATGATACGAAGGAATGATGACAAATCTGAAATATAAGTGTAAGTTATAATATCAACATGAAATTGTTACAATCTCACCCATGAGGTACTTCAAGTGTTATTGACTTCACTTGCCTTCCAACAATAACTATGGGAGAAACTTCACAATGGATTCTTTAACACACCTTCTAAATGATGGCTTCCTTTACACACTTACTCATATTATATTTCTCACTACTTCCCTCTATCCTAAATGAGGGGGGTGGCCTCTTTATTTATAGGAATTTAGGCTTTCCACCCTATCTCTAAGATAGGATAGGAAATCTCTTCCGGCCAATCATATTCCATGCCTAAACTCTTGCCTTTACATGTAGGCTTATTTTATAAGATAAGATAAACCTTATCATCTCACATGAGTTCCACCTTTTTAGACTTTTCCACAAATAAAATACACAAAACATTTATGACATCACTCTTTGTCCTTATTACAAATATAATATTTCTAATTCCTAATCATGTAGACCCTACTTCTCTACTTACCCCAACTTTGACATTTTAACATTACCGGACCACTTACGACAAATATTTACTTTTTACCACAACATTACTTTTGTACTTTAACTGTTACCATACTCTACTTTATTGGTGGCACCATACTGCCAGTGGCGTTATCTTCTATCAGATGCCACTACTAATCATACTTAACAACATCCTATTCCTAATACATACATAATAAAATAGAAATTATGGAGGAAAATTTTAATGTTGACATTTTCCCCCTTCCTAGCTTCTACTCCGTCCTCGGAGTAGAATATTCTGGTGCTTGGAAAATATTTAACTTGTCATGGTTGACCCATTTCGTAATGGGAGTGCCATCCAATTCCTCTAGTCGATATGTACCATTTTTCATGCACAACTACTATTTTGTAGGACCCCATCCATTTGGGAAGAATTTATTTATGCCTCTTTTTTTGTATCTAGAATCATATACTAGAACCAAGTCATTCACATGAAATGGAGACCAATGGATCTTTTGATCAAAGTATTCCTTCTGCTTCATTTTCTTCTTATATCTTTTATCATTCACTATTTCCCTCATTTACTCTAGCAAATGAAGATTGCACCAACCTTTCTTTTACTGAATCACTTTCATCCATCCTTTCATTTTTCATAACTCTCACAGTGGGAATATCAAACTCAATTGGAAGAACTAGATCAATGTTATAAGCCAACTTAAATGGGGAGTATCTTGTTTCTAACTTTGATGTTGCCCTATATGCCCACAATGTTGCATCTTTTATCCCACTTATGTACCTAGAAGGCTACATCTTTTGCTAGAATTTGACATAGCACAAAAAAAAATTCGTTCCACCTGTCCATTTGTGCTTGGATTGTATGTTGTTGGCCTTGTTGTGCTTAATAGAAAACTTGTTAATTAGGGATTCTACCACCTCATTAATGAAGTGGCTTCCTTTATCTTTTACAATTTCTAATGGGAAACCAAATCTAGTGGCAATGCGTTCATATATGAACCTTGCCACTTCATCCATGGAAGTTGTTTTCTATGGCCTAGCTTCAACCCACTTGGTTAAATAATCTGTGGCAACTACAATATACTTTTTTTGGCGTGGGGTAGTTGGAAGTGAACCTACAATATCTATTCCCCACTTTTCAAAGGAACCAAATGGAAGAATAGGGTATAATGGAGCTGATGAAGTCTTATAGTTACCATGTGTTTGAAAAATATCACATGTCTTACAATAATTATAACAATCTCTAAAAAAGAGTGGGCTAGTGATACCCTACATCCAAGATCCTTCTTGCTGTAAGTTTTTCAGAGAAGTTTCCTCCACACGTACCATTGTGGAATTCTTCTATCAATTCCTTCTCTTGATCACATTCTAACTGCTCTCTTGTACTGTCCATCTGGTCTTATTCGAAAATAATACTCCATGCAGAATAGAATATGGATGACTGGATTAAGAAATCTTCCTCTTAGTCTTTGCATTGAAACCATCAGGAAACTTGAATTCATTCAGATAATTCCAAATATCTATGTATTCACTAGGGATCGTGTCAAGGGATAACAATGCTGCATTTGGGAAATCATCATCATCACAAGATGAACCTAAACCATCATAGGCTCGAGAGAGTGCATCTGCATTGACATGCTTCTTTCCTAGCCTGTCTATAATATCAAATTCAAATTCTTGTAGCAAAAGTATCCATATTGCTATCCTCCCTCATGGGTTAGGATTATTTACAATATATTTTAGATCTTGATGATCTATTACAATTATAAATTTCTACCTCTAGCAAATAATTTTTAAACTTCTTTACAACAAAAATGATAGCTAGAGGCCTCTTTTTCTAGTTATAGTATAATTTACCTTAGCACTGCTCATTTGTCTGCTCCCAAAGTAAACTAGATGATCATTCCCATTTTCATCCTTTTGGCTTAGAGTACTTCCAAGTGGGTGCATCTGAGGCATTAGTATACCACAATGAATGGCTTGCTCCAATGTGGATTCTTTAAAATAGGTGAAGACACCAAAGCTTCCATCAGTTGTTCAAAAGCTTCATGCCTCCGTATTTCCTGGTTCATAAGTAACATCCTTCTTCAAGAACTGGGTTAGTGGCTGTGCAATCTTTGAGAAATTATTGATGAACCTTCTATCGTAACCCACATAGCCTAAAAATGATCTCAACTTACTTCTATTAAGAGGAAATGGTAACTCTTTAATTTTTAAAACTTTATCAGGATCAGTACCAATACCATCTCTAGATACAACATGCCCTAACAAAATGCCTTTAGAACATCCAAAGACACACTTTGTAGGGTTTAATGAGATTTTTGCTTCATCTAACCTATGAAATGTTCATCTCCATCTGGTGCAGGTGGTCCATCTTGCTCCCATAGATGTAAAAATCATCTAGAAATACTCTGATGAAGTTCCCAATGTAGGGTTAAAACACACTATTCATCAAGCGCTGAAACGTTGTTGGAGCATTACACAACCCAAAAGGCATAACTTTATAAGAAAACGTTCCCCAAGGAGTGGTGAACGTGGTCTTCAGCTGATCTTTCTCTACTATACGAACTTGGTTGTATCCGCTATATCCATTAGCAAAACTATAGCACTCCTGGCCAGCTACTTCATCCAAGATCTGATCTGAGAATGGAAGAGGGTAATGATCCTTCTTTGTTGCCTTATTGAGCTTCCTATAATCAACACAAATGCATAGCTTCCCATTCTTTTTTATTGAGATCACAATGGGAGAAACCCATTCTGAATTCTCCATAGCAAATATGAATCCTGCATCAAGCAACTTATCTATTTCTTCTTTTACAGTCTTGGAAATATTAGGATTCATTCTATATGGTCATTTGCTTTATGGGCTTAGCACCATCTACCAGCTCAATAGAATGTTCTACCCAACTTACTTGACGGAGTTCCTTGTAATCAAAAGTGAATAGGTGTATGTACCTTCGAAAGAGCTAGAGGTAGGATTCCTTCTCACTCTCCATCACAGCATCACCAATATTTATTTGTTGGAGACGATCATCAATTTCTTCTTCAGATAATTTTATGGGGTCATGAGTCGGTGTGACTGGAAGGATATCCATGACTGAAACATCAACCTCACTTTCTTCATCTTATGTGTCCACTTCACTGGTACTAGAGTAATTAGAGGATGTCCAATCATCAGTTTCATCACTTGAATCCACAGGTTCTGCCTTATGATGTTGAGGGATCATGTTTATCTTCACCCTCTCTCTACCACGTCCAAGTGTCATGAAGCCTTCATTCCAGTAGTTTCTTGCATGAACTCTCCTTAGCCATGGTCTTCCCAACAACATTGGGTACGCAACAGTACCATTTTTCATCACTTGAAAGTCTAGCACACATACAACACCCATAACAGATATTGCCACATTTGAAACAACACCTTCTGGTTTAGTTTTTCCCTTATTTAATGACCTTAACATAAGTGTTGAAGGGCGATCAATTTTTAAACCCAACATATTCATTACAGACTCGGTCATTACGTTAACTGCAGCACCTCCATCAACTAAGACATCATGAATTGAAATACCATTACATAATACCTCAGCTTGTGGAGCATAGGGATCCGTCTCTGCCTCCAAAACAGGGACCTCAACCTCCTTCCTTCGTCGAGCATTGAGTCCACTTCGCAGCTCCTGCCTCTTCTCAGAAGACATAGCTAAGAAGTTGACCATATGTAATATTTGCAGGCCTGTTGGACAGATCTTCCAAGATGGAGTATGGTCCTTGCTCCCTGTGAAATCAGAAAATCCTGCACACCCAACTTTATTCTCCTATGTTTCTTACTAGTTTCTCTTTTCATCTTCTTAGGATCATTTCCATCTTGAGTTATATTTTCCTTTCTTTCTTTTTGTTACAAACACATCTACTTCATTATTTTTGCTCTTATCTACTACATCAAGAGAATTCACAGGTGCTTTTCCTTTATCATTATCTCTTGTACTAGATGTAGAAGCTCTATCTGGACAATTATACTTATAATGAACCTTTTTATAACAACCTATAACATATAACTTCAGAAATATTTCTTTTTGGACCTCTATCTCCTCCCTAAGAACTAAATTCTTTTCCTTGAAGAAGATTAATAGTTAATTGACCCATCTTTTTGAGCAGATCTTCATACTCAGTAGATGTACTAGGAGAAAAGATTTGTGCTCACCGGGAGTTGTTGTGGATTCTGGACCAAAGGTGCTGGTGTAGGCTCTACTTTAACAACAATTTCTTTGGGCTCCTCTTTCATGTTTTCTTCTTGCCTTCTTGTAATCTCCTTTGCTTGTTCAATGGTAGCTGGGTGGTCATAATTCACTTGTTATCTGATCTTTGGCTTCATCCCAAGAATGAAGTGCTTACAAAGGAGATTATCCATGCCATTCATCAACCCATCTGCTAATCCTTCCTTCCGGATCTGGGCATCAAGCTTCCTCCTTAGCTCTAGAACACGAGCATGATAATCCCTTATCTTCTCCTTCTCTCCTTGGGATAGCTTTGTGATCTCGATCATGAGGTCTGCATATCTCTGTTGTTCACGAAATTCTTCAAGAAAAACTTTCAGTTAATAAATCCCATGAGTTTTTCACATTATCATCTAGTGTTTCAAACCACCTAAGTGTTGAACCATCCAAAAAGGTAGGAAAAAATTCAATCCATTGTTCCCTTCTTATGAGGCCATTACAAATACAAGATCGTTTAAACTCTTGAATGAAAGAAGAAGCATCTTCATTAGATTGAGGTGAAAAAATAGGAATTTTCCCCATTTTCAAAAGTAACCACAGTGAAATACCAACCCACAAGTACAATTAACAAGAATTATGTGCACAAATAATTGGACTCACTACAATAGAAAGTGACTTTACACCTTTCTATAGTAAAATAGGAATGACCATGGTAAACTATAGTAAAACTTGACTTACTACGGTAAAAACTGTCTTTACTATGGTAAACACTATTTATGGTAAAAATTGAAGTTACTGTGGTAAATACTATTCACAGTAAAAATCAAAGTTACTGTGGTAAATAATATTCATGTTAAAAGTGACTTTACCATGGTAACTACTATGTACAGTAAAAACAAGGTTACCCTCCAAATGATTTCTGACTAAGTGGAAATATCTCTCTAGAAAATCCACCAACGAGGAATGGTCCCGGAAACAGAGCCAAAATGTCAACACCAATCCAGCACTACGATAATTCTCCACCAGGAACTCCTTGTGCTATGAATATTTACTAATGCACAACCTTTAATTTGGTGGATGTAATCTGGAAACACAATAAACATAACACAAGAATACCATAGACTATGATACAAAGGAATGATGACAAATCTGAAATATAAGCGTAAGTTATAATATCAACATGAAATTGTTCCAATCTCACCCATGAGGTACTTGAAGTGTTACTGACTTCACTTACCTTCCAACAATAAATATGGGAGAAACTTCACAATGGATTCTTTAACACACCTTCTAAATGATGGCTTCCTTTACACACTTACTCATACAATATTTCTCACTACTTCCCTCTATCCTAAATGAGGGGGGTGGCCTCTTTATTTATAGGAATTCAGTCTTATCCACCCTATCTCTAAGATAGGATAGGAAATATCTTCCGGCCAATCATATTCCATGCCCAAACTTTTGCCTTTATATGTAGGTTTATCTTGTAGGCTTATCTTTTAAGATAAGATAAACCTTATCATCTCACACGGGTTCCACCCTTTTAGACTTTTCCACAAATAAAATACATAAAATATTTATGACATCACTCTTTTTCCTTATTACAAATATAATATTTTTAATTCCTAATGATGTAGACCCTACTTCTCTACTTACCCCAACTTTGACATTTTAACATTACCGGACCACTTACGACAAATATTTACTTTTTACCACAATATTCATTTTGTACTTTGACTATTACTGTACTCTACTTTATTGGTGGCACCATACTGATGGTGCCGTTATCTTCTATTAGATGCCACTACTAATCATACTTAACAACATCCTACTCCTAATACATACATAATAAAATAGAAATTACGGAGGAAAATTTTAATGTCGACAGTTCACACATGCAAACACTCTGGGTAATTAATTAATTAGTTAATAATAATTTAATAACATTAACAAAAATAATTAATTTTTTTTCCGTAACCATTAGAATTTAATAATCCATTTTCTTACCTTGTACACAGGATGGCACCCGTGAGACAATGATCGGTTAGGGATTTGCGACATAGTTCTCCTATGCCCAAACTACATGCACCCAAGTGAGGACCTCATATGTTAGAGGCTCTTCAGCAGTTGATCGGTGTTGTGCAGCAACATATTCCACTGCTAAAGGAGGTGAGAGAGGAGGACATCCAGTCAAGAGATGAGGAGCCAATAGGTGAAGATGCACACTCGGATCCACCGGAGCACGATACCCCTAGGCAGGAGAGGTCGCATAGCCCTTCCATTCACCACAAGAGGGTGGCATCATACCATCGTAGCCATTCACACAGCTTTGAGGGACCATTTGGAGATAGTGCCAAGATCATGACAAAGGTAGTGTGATTAGGGATCTTCTTCGCTTGCAGCTGTCTATATACACTAGCTCCAAAGATGGCTTTGAGGCTAAGTCATGGATCCTTAGCCTGGATAACTTCTTTGGATTTGAATCTTATGAGAGAAATGTCAAAGCCAAGTTCATTATACACCTCCTCCAAGATGAAACAGGTGTTTGGTGGAGGAATGAGGAGTGGAATCTCCATTTAACTCTAGATTCATGTAGAAGAGGATTGATGAGTTTCACGACTTATGACAGGGCTCTGGCACAGTGGCACAATATAAGAGCAGGTTCCTAGATCTTCTACAGTATGTGGGCTACCTGTAAGATGAAAAATTATAGGTTAACATGTTTGTTTGGGGCTTGAATGTAGACATAGCAGGATCAGTTATCATGATATCTCCTCCCACGCTTGAGAAGTTCATTGAGAAGGCCGTTGAGAAGACCTACTTAGCCAAGGAGAATAGAACCAGGGGAAAATGAGCACCGAGATAGGTAAAAGAGAACAATCTAGGAGAAGATACAGGACTTTTAGAGTCAAAGTTCACATGGTACAGCACCACCCCCTAGAGGGGGATTTTAGCCTCCATCCAATAGCTATCAAGGGCTCCACCACATCCACAGAAGCGGAAACAACATCATTGCCACCAGTAGTCAAAAGGTTAGATAAACTCAAATCTTATCAGAGAGGGTGATACTAGAGGAGGTTTTGGTGGAGCCATGGATAGGAGAAAAGGGGTACTCATCAAGTACAGCCAACTCGTATGCAGCAGTCTGTTATGGCTGGGTTGGCAGGATCAATTCACCAGAGTACAAGGAGGGACCCCATCTTAGAGGGGTACAGGAGGTTCTTTTGTTTTTGGGTTCCTCCTGATCATTATGTGCGTATGTGTCTGCACAAACCCGCTACCATGGATATACAGAGAGATTCTAGATCCAAGCAGACAGGTGGGAAATGTAGGACATGCAACCATCTTGTGTATGTACCATTTGACAACTATCTAGGACGAGCATCAGGCCACAGTCATTGAGACGACTAGGTAATATCAAGGATATTTCTGTATCTCAGTACTCTTTGATTCATGTACTTCAGATTCATTTATATATTCTTTTGTAGTGGACCAGTGTGGGCTAGTGGTGGCTAGGTAACCAGATAGTTGGCAGGTTGAGTTGGCCTCTGGGGCCAAACTTTTCGTGGAATCATGTATGTGGATATTTACGCATACTTGATTTGGGAGACTTCCCCACTACACTTGATCTCTGATTTATTCCTTTAGGATCCTATCAGGTTGTTTTAAGGGATGGATTGGCATCGAGGCTCATCAGGACCAAGGTGGATTGCACCGGAATGAGGTCATGGAGTGTCAAAATGATCTTGGGAGTGTAGTTGTGATAGCAGGGATGCAGAGGCCCATCTCTCTATGCGCATGATCTCAGCTAAGCAAATCAACCGGAGCATGTGTAAAGGTTGTTAGTTGTTTGTTATCACCATCAATGATTGATCAGAGAGCACTCCAAATCATTCACCCTTAGACGATCATGCATTTTTGAGGGAGTATGTAGATGTGTTTCCAGGCAATCTTCCAAGGTTACCACCCTGCATAGAGGAGGATTTCACCATTGATTTATTGTCAGGATCCACACCATTTTCTAGGGCTCCCTATCAGATGACGACTCTATAGCTTCATGAGCTCAAGATACAGTTAGAGGAGTTGTTGGAGAAGGATCTCATTTGCCCTAGTGTATCTCCTTAAGGAGTGTCCACGTCATATTTGTGAAGAAGGATGGTTCTCTCAGACTTTGTGTAGACTTCAGACATCTCAACAAAGTCACAATAAAGAACTGTTATCCACTCCCTAGGATTTATGACTTGTTTGATTAGATGCAGGGAGCGAGAGTTTTCTCCAAAATCAATCTTAAGTCAGGTTATCATCAGTTATGCATATCATATGCAAACATTCATAAGACAACTTTCCGCACATGTTATGGGCATTATGAGTTCACACTTATCCCATTTGGTGTGACCAATGCCCCAGCTGTCTTCATGAGCCTCATGAATGAAGTATTTAGGACCTTTTTGGATTGCTTTGTCTTAGTGTTCCTAGATGATATATTGATATATTCTCGTACCAAGGAGGAACAAGAGGAGCATTTAATGCAGGTACTATAGGTTTTGAGAGAGAAGAAGTTGTTTGGGAACCTAGAAAAATGCAACTTCTTTCAGACAGAGATTCAATACTTGGGACACATCTTATCAGGATAGGGTATCACAGTAGCTCGAAGATATGAGATATGCGCATGCCACCAGAGAGTCCCTTCTTGTTCTGTGACAGTGAAATTGTAAGTGAATGTATTTCCTTGAGCAATGGGACACTGTGTTATGTAGGCGGGTCCATCTACCCAGCATGACCTTAACTGCTTCACTCCATGCCTGCAAAATCACCATTCGAATTTAAAAAATTTAGTGTTCAATAATTCCATAAGTGTAACTTGATTTCAAACACTAAAACAATAAAAAAAGTTTTTTAAAAAATATATTTTAAAAAGCCTTTGTAAAGGTCAAAGAATTAAAATATGGAAAATACTGGAAAGTATATCCAAAGTTACTTCCAAGATGAATATGGCAATGACTAGTCAATGGAAATCAAATGTAATATCAAGATTTTAAAAATGTTTTCAAATCTCCCACACTTTTTTTTTTAAAAAGAGGGATGCATTGATCTTTTAAAAACAAAAATTAAACCACTAAAAGTCCCATTAAATACATAATCTAATTACAAACATCCGGTCTTACCAGTGTATGGTAATATTGTCGTGCACCTTGTTCTCCACTTCCACAACAACATTGTCTCCTTCATGAACATATATTGTTGGCCCTGGAAACTGCCCATTCACAGTCACAATCTCCTGTTCTTTACACAGTCTCCACACTTTCTGTGTTTCAATCTGCAATTTACAAAACTAATTATCGCCTGCAATTCCCTTAATAATATAATAATCTAACTCTTTTGATTTTATATTGATCAAACTTACAGTAAATTTGTGATGAACAATGGCTGCAGAAGCTTCCCATGGTGCTATAAAAATTACACAGACAAACGCCAGCTTGAGGAGATTACTTGACTTTAACCCAGCTGCCATGTTTGTTGATCAGATTTCCAAAGTTATTGACAGGTTATAACATATACGAGTTTGAAACACATATTTATAGAGAGATCACTCATAAAATAATGGGTGGAATGCTGGCATTTTTCCACGGTGAGAAGGTTCGGATTTCGTCATTGCATCAAAACACGTTTGGACTGGGTACGTAGCTGCAATAAACAGAATGTTTCTTAATCTCAATTAACAATCAAATAACGATAATAATATAGAAAATTCGAGTAAATAAGTTTTAAATATTTCCACAGTGAATAAGACGTTCAAGATATTTAAGCATGGAAAAGATCAAATGTCCAAATGATGAAGAAATGGTCTAATTATTACTCATTCAACTGCCAGCTGACTTTCCTGTTTTAGTCTACCTTGCTCATGGTATTCAGAAACAAGGATTTCAACAGTCAACGACTGTTTTGGTTAAAACAAAAATTCCTTCAAAAATTTAAGATGCTTCAAAATTTAGACTTTAATATTTTTAAAATATATTTTACAGTTCATAATATATTAATTTTTAAATTACAATAATATGTTATTTATAATAGAAAAATAATATAAAATATATTAGAAGGATTTAATTAAGAGTTTTGAATATTCCCTCTATTGAACATTGGATGAGTAAGTTCGTTCGAATAATAAATTTGAGCATAACTAGTTCGTCAAATCTAGAATATATTGTGTTTTGATTATATTATTTTTAAATTGGTGTTTTGGATTATATTTGGCGATCTTGTCATTAAGATGATAAATCATTTTCGAAAATAAATTAATTTAAATGTATTGAGGAAATTAATAGTAGGTTATACTATATTATTGAAGTTTAATTGTAATTAAAACATGCAGTTAAAAATGGCTCCTATGTATTTAATAAATTTATCAATTTTAATATGTTTGTGTACTTGTTGATTATTGGTCTAAATCAGGTATTATTCTCACCTTTTGTCAAGTTTCTATGGTCCTTGACCCTTCTATAGTCCCCCTCTAGCTACTATTTTCTCTCTCTTTATTTCCCTCGCTTTGAGCCCTTTGTCCAAATTGTCCATACATTCTTATGCCCTTTTTGTGTGGCTCCCTTTTCGAAACTCCCATCATGTTGAACTTGTAAAGACATAATTACTTGTGTACTAGACACCTGATTCTAGAATGTGACACAATATTATTTTTTATGATGACACTCTATATTTGTTTTTAAATATAATTGGTCTAAATTCATTTCTATTCAACATACATTCCTTGTTCTTTTTCACTTTTAACGTGTTCTTTTTGTTTTGTTTGAATTTTGACTCTTTTAACTATACTTTCCTCCTATCATTTTCTTGGGTGAGTATAAACATGTTCATGTATATTCATAAGGTTTTCTATCAGAGCCTCTCTATGTTTCTCTCTTCCCTATTTTCCTTTTATTCTAGGATTTTTGCTAGAAAATTAAATCTACAATTATGTTTCACTCAAAATGTACACATATAATTTTGGTCCTTTTTTATATGGGTCCTTTTGACCATTGTTTCAGGTAATTGAGCATGTTTTCGCACTTACGATTTGATGATGTTAGGTATGAGAAATTTGACTAGGTAAGAGACATGCACAAAGGTCAAAGGATGCATGTGGAACCTTAAATGAAGTAATTACAAAGGATAAAACAATGTGCGAAAGGATATGTGGGAGAAATAAAGGAGCACATGCAAAGAGTTGCGCACATGAATAGGTAAGCCAACAGTTAGTCAGATTTACAAGGCAAGCTAAAAATAGGAAAATGTACGGGTTGACATGATTATCAAGGCAAAGCTAAAAAATAAACAAAAGCATGGATAAAGTGTGTGCAGGGCTAAGAATAGAGTTGAAGCAAGCATGAAGGAGGAAAATCTATTTATAAAACATACGACAAAGGTTATTTATAGTGCATAGGATAAAAATGGAACTTCCAGATTTAAAGCAGACCGCTTATGGAGTAACCCATGCTAGGCGTCTATTTATAGGAATTGCAAGTTCATGCAAGCTATGTAAAGGAGTGATCTAATTTAGATTAAAGAATGTAAGAGGTGAAGGGAAAGTTCCCACTTTATGTGTGAGCATGTGTGTGTGGACATCCATGTAAGAAGGGGGTCCTTGAGTCAGTCCAAATAGAGTTTAAGTCCATGTCTAAGTCATGCCTTGCGCATGAGTCTATAAATGGAGGTTAGCTGAACCTAACATATTGTAATACATCATGAGTATATTGAATAGAAAGTTCATGTTAGTTGATGATAAATTATCTCTATGCATATTACATTAATTCATGTTCTTCATAAGATATAGTTGCATTTTATTTTAGCCATGAATGTAGGAATACATCTTGGTAGTTAGACAGAAGGAGGGACTTGGTAGAATTACCCGCACTTCGGGTGAACACTTAGGCTATGCATGGGTGATGTGTCAACGCACCCGACAACATTATGCAGAAACTAGAGTACAATGCAACATTTTGGTTCTATTGTTGAGACTTTTCATTCAAGCTCTCAAGATGTGGTGATCTTATGGTGTTTTGTCTTGTGTGTTGTTAGTTGCTTGAGAATGTTTCTGTGTTGTTTTAATTATTTCTCCATCCTTCATATGGCATGATCGAATTTTGGGGTTTATGGAGGAAGAGAGAGGGATTTTCCATCTTAAATCTCATGGCTTTATGGGACAAGCCATGTAGGTTCTTTTTTTACTCCCCTTATATGGTTTGAGGTGGGAAAGGTGGTTCATATGGTTTAAACCCCCTTCTCCATTCTTATTGAGGAAACCCAATGGGTTTAAAAATCCTCCGAAGAATGATTTTGGTGAATGGGTGGAGAAATAAGGAGGGTTTGATAACTTTGGAGGAATAAGGAGGTTGTGAAGATTATTGTTTATGTGCATCCAATGGTTGGACTCACACTTTTGGCAACTTCAAGATCTCTTCTTCTCTTCCTCATTTTGGAGGTAGAATATGGTTTACTCCTTCTTCCCTTCTTTGCAAAATTTGGTGTTTTTTTTTTTAGTATTCGACTTGTCTTGTATGTGAAAATATTATGTTGTTATTGTCTCCCTTAATCTTGTGCACAATTGTGGAAGCTAGCTCTTTCTCCCACGGGCTTGGGGGAGGCTAGCATGTCTTCCAACCCTTAGAAAGTCATGTAATGATGCCTATAGGTTAGGTGGTAAAACAAGCCTTCTCTTGGTTTTAATATCTTAGAAAAACATTCAAGGTTGGAGCTCAAATGTGGATGATGTTTAAAGGTTATTTTCACCATGGTTCTTCATTGTTTTCTTCAATTTTTGGTGAACATTAATCTCATTTATATCTCATGAATTTGAATATTTCGAAAGTTCTTTGTTTTGTAAAGTATCCTCTTTGTGATTTGGAGTCTCATGTAAATTAGTGTCACTCTTGTAGGTGTAACCTTCTTTCTACCTTGGAAGGACGACTTGTTATGTTTATTTCTTATGTGTTTATGTATTTTGGAATCATGGTGTAATTGTGAACTTAAGCTCCTTGTAAAAGAAATACTGTAAAATAAGATGCTTCCTTTTAATATGAAATTGTTGGGAAACTATGTTGAAAAGAAAGTAGGTTTATTGGAAATGTTGTTAGACTTGTAATTTGTCTTTTTCTTACAAAGTTTGATAGCATTATACAAAGAGATGAGATCACTTTATACTTACTTTTTCATGAGAAAAATTAATTGATGGTTGTATTAGAGAATCAATTTTTGAATATCTATCCATTGTTGCAAATTATTATGACATATTTCAAACTTCTTCTTTCATTTGAAATACCTTGCCACATGCCTTATTTTTGCATAAAGGAACAAATCATTTTAACCTAGATTTGATAAAAAAAAAGGAGACTTATTAAGTGGTATAGACCATGTGGATAACAACCCAAGTTTATTATTTTTCAACTTTTGACACTTTCTTTCTCTTAGCATATAACTTGAAACATTGAAAGACATGCCATATAATATATTTTAAATATATTTACCCTATGCTTCTTACAAATTATTCATTATTTAATATATTTTATTTCAGTAAATACCTTAATGCAATATTCTGATATATATATATAGAATATATATATATAATATTATATTATATATTAGTATTACATATACCATACATATATCGATTGAATATAATTGAATATATATAATTATCTATATATATATATATTACATATACATGACATACATACATACATATACATACATATACATATACATATACATATACAATACATATAGACAATACATACATCATCATACATACATCACATACATATATTATTTATATATATGAATCTTAATATATATGTTATTGTATATCTCTAGGTATATATATATCTATATCTGTATATCACAGATTATAGATTGGGTCTGGGAGTCATAATCAATTCAATCAGAGGTACATACAATAGTGTCGGTATGATACCTATCATACATATATATACATACTACTATATATATACATATAGCATATACATATATATAAACTATACATACATACAATATACATACATATTACAGTTCAATA
This sequence comes from Taxus chinensis, assembly GCA_019776745.2. Taxonomy (NCBI): domain Eukaryota; kingdom Viridiplantae; phylum Streptophyta; class Pinopsida; order Cupressales; family Taxaceae; genus Taxus; species Taxus chinensis. Next base: position 215,229,294 of record CM034149.1, read on the forward strand.
CATTTATATATACTACATATACATACATACCTACATATATTTGTATATAAATATATTTATCTATATATGTCTATATAACATATACTTTAAAGAAAAAAATCTACTACATACCTACATACATCTACAGCACACCAACCACACATATATTATATTATAATATATATATATTCTTATCTATATGTTATATACTATATTGATATGTTATCTATATGTATATGTATATGTATACTGTATATCTATCTAGTATATGTAAGTTTGTTATATACATATACATATAATTGTATGTATTGTAGATGTATATGTATGTATATGTATATCTAATATGATGTATACATATACATATACGATAACATAGACACACGAATAGTAGAGATATATATAATATATATATATTATAGTATATATATATATATATTATATAATAATATATATGATATGTTATATGTCTATGTATACATATATCATAATATATATATATATATATCTGTGTGTATAGTATATGTATATGTATATGTATATGTATTAATTAAGAATAACTGTTTAATATTGTTATCAAATATAAATCTAAAAAAAAAGCAAATGAGTATCAATGTTTTGGTAAAGAATTAAGGGTTCGACCCTCCCCCATTTCACTTGTTTTTGCTTTAAAAATAATAAAACAAATAATTCTTTACCAAAACATTGATACTCATTTGCTTTTTTTTAGATTTATATTTGATAACAATATTAAACAGTTATTCTTATATATACATATACATATACATATACATATACATATACATATACATATACATATACATTATATATATATATATATATATATATATATATATATATATATATATATCTGTGTGTATATGTATATGTATATGTATATGTATACATATATATAGATATACATATACATACATATACACTCTACATACATACATATATATGTATGTATGTAGATGTATATGTATGTATATGTATATCTATATATATGTATACATATGCATACTACATACATGTATACACACAGATATATATATATATATATATATATATATATATATGTATATGTATATGTATATGTATATGTATATGTATATGTATATGTATATATAAGAATAACTGTTTAATATTGTTATCAAATATAAATCTAAAAAAAAGCAAATGAGTATCAATGTTTTGGTAAAGAATTATTTGTTTTATTATTTTTAAAGCAAAAACAAGTGAAATGGGGGATGGTCGAACCCTTCCCCACATACTCTTGCACAGCCATACTACCCTACCTTCCATTGTCCACCACGCATCCCCACACCCTCCCTTCTCCCAACACCCAATACCCTGCTCTACATATAATCCCCAAGCCCCCTTCTACGTAGCCCTCTATCCCCTAAATCTTCCAACAAAAATAAATAAAACTGGTTCCACTTATTAACCCCTATATTTTTATTCTACATTTCGATTTGTTGGAAATATCAGTTTTAGATTATTCTATATTAGATAATTTTAAATGTGTGTGTGTGTGTGTGTGTGTGTGTGTGTGTGTGTGTGTGTGTGTGTGTGTGTGTACATACATATATATAATCTTCAAGCATTTTTCCTTCCTTAAACAAAAAGGGGGTATTACACAAACCCCTAGAGAGGATATTTGGTAGAGGAATTACAAAAAAATAAAAATAATGATATTATCCATTTACTCCATGAAACCAAGCTCCATATCTTTCCAAACAACCTGCTTATGCAAATGGAAAAATGAGAAGAGAAATAGAAAAGAAAAAAATACATGAGGATGTCTAGGGTAACTTGGGGCAAGATGAGATCTAGGGTCAAGATTAGATCTATCCTAGGGCTCACATTTAACCCTACTCACTTAAAGTCTTGGGAATTTTTGTTTGAATGGGAAATAAATTTAAAAAGGGGGTGTGTGGGCACACTAATTAAAAAGGGGAAATAACTAGTTAAATTTAAAGCGGTGTATATTTACAAGTGGCGACTCTAGTAAACCTTATAGAAATAGATATTTTAATTTCGTATGGGACTAGCGATTATTTATTTTGGGTAAATTAAATTTGTATAAATTAATTATTAATAGGAAATAGTTACGAAAAGGATTAGTATTAATTAATCACTTCAAAAAATAATTACCCAAATTTTCTAGACATATTTTGGTGTGGTTTCCGGTGTCCCGAGGGGGCATTACATAAATGTGCTTCTTGCTTCAACATTCATAACCACACCAATTTGGGGAATATTAGTACTTATGATCCATGTCAAACATTTCAAAATAAATATTGAATAAGATATGATAGGGTTCAATGACCTAGAATGACAACCTTGCAACGTATGAATATTTTAATTACTGTTTCTTCTTAATGAGAAGAGGATCAAATAATGAGGATTGTGTTTCAGGCCTACACCTAGTCTGATTATGAGAGAATTGTAGCTCAAGTGACATTATTCCAATCATACACACACTAGAACTATATTGAGTCTGAAATTTAGTGTACTTCGTAGTGACAATAATTTTATGCATCTAATGTGTGCTTGAGTATTGTGTAGGTAGATTAAGATTATTTTATAAGTATGGGAATGACCGAGTGAAATTTTATTAAACCTAATACGAACTACATTCAACAACAAGTGACAAAGGAAGAACCAAAATTATAACTACTCTACAGATACCAACACCTAGAACAGACGCTAATGCATGGAAGGCCCTGTCCCATTCTAGGATCTTATGTCACTAAGATTGTCATATTATTATTTTTTACATAGAGCTCACACAGTCCAAAATCCCCCTTTCCAACTTTTTCGTCAATGCAAAATCAGTTCAGACCTAAAGTTACAAGTTGAGTTGTCTTTATCTACTATCTTTCACTATTGTTTACATTTGTTTAACTAGATATTTCATAATTACTAGTATATCTATCTTATCAATAGTTTCCTCACATAGATTTAAATTTAATTAAATCATGTGCAATGATAGTAGAACATTACATAAAAAAAACTAAATTTTCAAAATTATGAAGAAAATGACCTCGGGATTAGTTTAAGTTCTCTTTTATGTAGTTAGTGTGCATGAACACTAACTATTTTTGTACCTAGTTCCATAATTTATGTCTATTATGCCAAGAACTATTGATTGGTGGTTGTAATTTAGGCTACTATGTAGATCATTAGTTACTAATTACTTATTGTAATTTTATCAAACATGAGATTCACTTTTATTTAGCTACATGTATCTTATCTTTTTAATTGGCCATGGAATTTCACTAACATCATACAAATGGATTTATTCGCTTCAATTGAGTACAAGGTTGAATTGAGTATTAATTTGGTCCAATCTAGTATGTATTTAAGATCAATTAATCTCACATTGCATTCAAATAACTTCAATTGGGGTCTAGTTCCCCTTAATTTTGTACCATACTAAACCAATCAATAAAATTGTTCAATTTCTCTATAATGGTGCCAATCAATACCCTTGGAAAATGTAACCGAGTAATGCCAATTTGAGATTAATTTCTTCAACTTTCTATTGGATTAAACCAATTGAGTCATTGGTTCAAGTTATAACATAGTTGGGGAATTTGAACCCCTTGCAACCAATGGACCTAGATTTGAGCCCCTTGCAACTAAATGGGCCTAGAGGTATTTCCAATTTGGACTTCATATTCCCTAATTATGTATTGGATATATTTATTTAAGTATGATTGGTTCAATCTAATATGCATTTCAGGCTGATTGATCCCCTTTTCCACCCAATGCACCCACATAATGTAAATTGGGGCTCATTTGGCCCTATTTGCATACCTTGTTAAACCAATTTAGTGTATAATTTTGACCAATTGAGTCACTTATAATAACATATGACCATGTAGTATAAAATCAGTCTTGATTGGCCAATATTTATACTAGATTGAAATAATTGAGTAAGTAGTTCAATCTAGTATGTAATTGGGGCCATTCAAGCCCTTTTCTAACCATATAATGTAAATTGGGACTCAATTGGCCCTAATTATGTGCCAAATCAAACTAAATGAGTAATTTATTCAAATTTGCATATAATTGGGGTCAATCAAGCCCCTTACAATCAATTATGCCGATGTAATGTGAATTGAGACTTGATAAGCCTAGTATTGTATGGGATTAAGTCATTTAAGAACAATTAGTTTTCTATGATATATATTTGGGGCCAATCCTAAATATTTTACGAAGTAAAATTATTTTATACCATATATACATTCGTAATATGTTAAAGAGTACCTCTCATTTTCATTTTTATCAGTCAATATTGATTTGTTAATAATCAAGCTTGGAATACAATATTCCAACTAATATATTATTTTTTTTTTGTCATATATCTCAAGTATTAGTGCCTCTTACATGTTTTATAGAAATTTTCATGTACAAAAATTGTAAAACAACATCTTGTAAAAATATAAAATATTTATATGTGCATGCGCACGGGCGCGCGCATGTGTGTGTGTGTGTGTGTGTGTGTGTGTGTGTGTGTGTGTGTGTGTGTGTGTGTGTGTGTGTGTGTGTGTGTGTGTGTGTGTGTGTGTGTGGTGTGTGTGTGTTGTGTGTGTGTGGTGTGTTGTGTGTGTGTGTGGGGTGTGTTGTGTGTGTGTGTGTGTGTGTTGTGTGTGTGTGTGTGTGTGTGTGTGATAAACATGGAGACAGATAAAAAGATAAAGTATCAATGATCATAAGGCCATACCATTGATTATTGATAGGCTCTCTTTCAAGATTCACATTCTTAAAATTAATTAAAATAATAATAATAATAATAAGGCCTCAAACCTTTTCATCAATAATAGTGCAAAGAAATCAGTTTTAATATTTAATTTAATAACTTAAAGTTGAGCAAATTCCCATTTCAAAGAAAACAGATTGTCTTACATTTTTTTTGAAAAATGGTAAATAGTTAGGAGCTGTAATATTTTCTTAAGAAAAAATAAGCACAAACTTGTAATTTAGTTACATGCATATTTATTTGGGTATGTTTATAATAGAAATGTACACACATGGATGATGAATGTAAAGTGAGATTATAATTATTAGAATATTAAGGTGCAAGACTTACAAACCATAAATCATGAATTAAATATTCGTAATGCTTATGTTGTTCTACCCATAAATATATTTTATAGTTACGGGCCCAAATAAAAAAATTAACTAGATGGAAGTGATGGTAGGAGATTTCAAATCTAAACCTTATACAAAACTTACAATCTGCATGTTATCAGTTAGTCTAATAAAAAAAGAAGGTTTTCTTCAAAAATCATATAAATTAAACTAAAATTGAAAAAATAAACAAGACTGTAGCATGGAACCAAATATCAATCACAAGTTACTAAATTCACTTTTGTAAGCTTTCACTTGAGGCTATTGGTATGATTGATGGATCCAGCCATGTTGTAGCCTCCCCTACTGCAAAACAGTTTAAAATTAGCATCCCCAATTTTAGAGTGGTCAGTTCAGGTAAGACTGGTGATCCTGGCCCTCTTGATTTCTCTTTACACTCCCTTGTTGCACCAGTGGACCAGAAAAAATATTTTAGGGAGGTAGTTTAGAAAGGATTTGTTTCATCCCCATAACCTCTACCTCTTGCACTTCGTGTGTGATCTTTGGAGAAGAAGTGTCCAAATCCAAATCTTACTTCTAAGAGCATGCTCTGATATGCAAATTCAGTGGATGATGGTCCACTTTATGGGACCTACATACATGGATTTTAAAGTGTTGCCTCCCTTTTCTTGATGACAAGGTATACATTTACCCTTTTGCTAAAGGAATTTTTATTGTCATTTTCTCTGCACTTAGGGATAGGAATTCTAACACTAAAACCATTTGGGTCCAATATCCCCACTACTTTATTTTGAAACCCTAGTTCCCATATTTCCACTATCTTACCAAATATTTATCAACCAAACCGGTTTGGATTAGATTGCCTCATTTTCCCCTCTTGTTTTGGAAGCCAAATTATCTAGTGTCCATAGGAAATACTTTGGGTAATATCATTAATATTGACACTGACACCAACTACTATATCCACACAACCTATGCTCGGAACTTCCCACTAATATTAATCTTAAGGTACATGACAAAACTTAGACTCAACCCCTTCATTATGAAGGTATACCCTTTAGATGTAGAAAGTGTTTTTTATTTAGGACACATTGCTGCAAAATGTCATCTTAAGAGGCGTAAGCATGTGAGATCCACTTGGTGGAAAGATGCACTTCCATGTCATACTGTGATTAATGTAAAACTAAAAAGTGCACCTGATTCTAACTTTGATTTAGAGGAATGTGTACCTAAAACTCCTATTAAGAATGTTGTGGCTGGATTGGCTGAGGAATTTATGGAGAAGGATAATATTGAAATCAATATACCGATTCACACCGATGAAAATTTAAATCTGAATTTTTATGCTGAATGGATTACACTGGGCAGAAAGAAGAAAGAGAATTATTTTAATGATCCCCTAAAGATGCATTTAAGATCCCATGGGAAGGATTCCTAGGGATGAGTTGGTGGTTTAGTTACTTTTTTTTTAGTTCTGCAGTTGGTTTGGCTATGTTTCTTTTTGTTCCTCTTTTCTGTTGGAAGAGACAACTCCATTTGATCCTCATTGTTAAATATTTGTCTCTATTAATATATATTGTACTGGGGAAGGGTTCCCTTAAACCAATTTTACCATAAATAAAAAAAATATCAATCGTAAGTATGTGTGAACAATTTTTAATTTGGATATGCAAAAAGTAAGAAGTGATTTATTAGTGACCTTTATTTATGACATGATTTATTAAATAAAGGTAACAAATAAAGGCTACAAAAAATTTCCATTAAATTTAGATATATTAATTATATTGACAATAGAATGTGTCTTTAAAAACAAAAGAAAATCATTTACACTAAGCATCGAAGTGTCCTCATTCGAAGTATAACCAAAACAAAACTTGCTAGTAAAAATTGCGACATAAGTGTTTATAGCATTAGAATCCTTCAAAAAGGAAGAATTCAAAAGAGATCATAGGTATACATATTCTTCAATACCACATATAAAATATTAGTAATATTCATCATCAATATCTTGCAAGACAAATGTTAGTAATATTCTTAAACAAATGGGAGCTTGAAAATGTCATGTTGCAAGACAAACGGTGGTACTATTCATCAACAACATAGAAGGAAAAGTGTTGTAATTGATTTTTTAAACAATAATAATATCACTTTGGTAGTGTTAGAAAATATCAAAATAATTTTAATTCATTTTAATCACCCAAAATTTATTTGAAAATGCAGCTGTAAATGCAACACAAACAACCTTTACAAGCACAACATAAAAAATATTAAAAATAAAAAATAACTAAATCATTTTTGTGGATAGCACAATTTTACAATTAATATAGAATAATGGTTTTTCATGGTCAAAATCAATGTTGGTGATACTCAAATAGTATCGGTGGAGGATGTAGTGCCAACTCCTCTTCGACACCTATTTTGCTATGATCATGATTATTAGTTGTTTAGTGACATTGAAATTATTATGATATTTTGGATAGCCTATTGTTAGACAATATGGAAATTGTGATTATCATTGTGTTTTGGCACTTATGATTGACTGTATGGGTACATAGAGGACATTGATAGATATTGTAGTACGTGATGATGATTTAGCGTTATTTTGTTATATGTTTACATCTTGGGATCTTGATAGTTTTGATTATGTTAGACAATTTGACTAACCATGTGTGCATTGATGCTATGGTTTATTAATAATGTGAAGATATTAAGTGATCAGTAGTATGTTGTAAAATGCACATAAGTAGGTAAAAATTGCAGTATGTATGTGAATGACATGGTTATTATAAAAGATGAATTGTGAAAGATGATTGTGCAAATCATAGGGTGATAGTAAATGTCAATGGTATGGTAAAATTGTGATGGTTAGTAATTGTAAATAACTTATTTAGAATAGAATTGTTTAACCATGATAATGATGCATTTATGTGTATGATGATGCTATATGATAAATGATATATGTATTTTAATTTCTTGATGTATTGATCTAAACTTGAGGCCGAAGGTGGTATTGTCTTGGTTGATTGCAAGAAATGAAATCACAATAAACAAAGAAGGGACTAGGAGACTAACTATGGAAGAATACCAGATGTTTACAACTTGATCACCTTGGCATCCGTGTGTGTGTGTTGTGTATGTGCTTTTTCATTTTACTTGTCGTGTTTATTAGGAGGTGTCCATGCGGGAGTAACCTCATAAGTAACCATGGGTGTGATTGTTGCATTTTCACTTTTTGTTTATTTGTCTTATTGAGTATGTAGTTTATTTAATTATGATGTCTTTTCATTTTATTGTACTTATTTAGTGTGCTCTTGATTTAGTTAATTAACTATGTGGATATTGCTAATTAGGAGATGTTTAAAATAGGGGCAATGAATTTTAGTAGATAGGCTTTGTTTTCTTCTTTCTTTTTAGATGGATTCTATTTGATTTTGATTTGTGTACCGATCCAAATCTCTCAAATCTTGGATTTGGATCTTTGAGACAATTTTTTGAGGCTTGTGGGACAATTTATACCTATCCCATACTCCTTAAACCTTTCCCACCAACCTAAAATATGTATATGGGGGGTCAAATTTATCCCCTATCATGTGTTTTTGAAGGAAAAATAGGCAATTAATTACACCATTTTTCCTAACTCTCGTAATTGTATCCTTGACAGTGCGGAATGGATGGATTGCGTATGAAAATTAGAGTGTCAGACCTTCACCTTACTCATTTATGGTGTCTTGTACTTATGATGTTTGAAATGTGAGGTGGATTGGAGGAAATGATGTTGCATCCTACATGGAGCTAGCATCACCATCCTCTCCACCATTTCTGATTTATTGGAGCTTTCTTGGTTGTTTTTTGGGGTTACTTGCTTAGAAAAATTTGTGAGAGATTGCATTAGAATTAGGTTATGGATTTGGAAAGAGGTTGGAGTAACTTAGTAGCTTGAGGATTGAAGGAGTTTCCAATGGTAAGGTAGGCTCTTATGCTTTATATTTTAGCATTTCTTGCTTATGTTTTGTGTTGTGAATGTATGAATGCAATATGATTTTGTATGGATTTTGGTAGAGTTGGCCATAGGAATGGTGTAGGAAGAGGGAAATGGATCCATTGTTGTGGATGTAAAAGGGAGTGTGTGAGGAATTTTCGAGGGGATTTTGGGAAGGGTAATCCACCTATGTGGAGTTAAAAGGAAAGAATATCATTTGGATTATTTGAAATGGAAAGATAAAGAGTTTGTGTGTGTGTGTGTGTGTGTGTGTGGTGCACTTGGAGGATTGGGTGGACCCCTATCATACTTGGGAGGCATAAGGAGAGGGCTTCCATGTTTCCCTTCTCCTTTGGCTTAACTTTTAATGCTATGTGTTTTGGAAAGTTGTAGATTTTTATTATTAGTGTTATTTCCTTGTATGTGTAGCAAGTTTTTTTGTGTGTCTATGTATGTATTGTTTAAGACATTTAATGAAAGGCTACCATGGTTGTAAAGATTCCATATTTTTCCATTGTTGGGGCTCAAGGGCCAATGAAAAGGTATGATTCACCTTCTCATTAGATTAAGGTTAGGAGGTGAGTGTTGCCTAGCTCCCTTCCTTTGTTGTGTTTTATATGGAGGAGAAAAGAAGAGAATGCAGATTTGAGCTATGGAATGAAGATGCAAGAATATTCAAGAAAGAGAGATTTATTGTAAAATTTAACATGTTGTCTCCACTTTGTGTGGAGGGCTTTTAGCACTTGTGTTTTAAATTTTAAGCTTCTTGTAAATGACTCATCCAAATCTAATATGGACTATTTAATTTTGAAATGTGTATGGTTGGAAAGGAGTATTGGGAAGTATATATTTCATTGGAGTTGTATCTCTTTAAAATTTGTATTGTGATTTAAAACTTACGACTAAAATTTAAGTTTTCTTTTTATTCAAAATCTGAAAATTCGTCTTTCTTAGATTAGAAATAAAATGAAGTATATGATTTTTTTCCCTTTTGAAATTTTATTTTCTTCTATTATATATACAAAAAAATAAACATATACTTGGTTGTTGTTATACTTATTTTCCTCTTCCAAATGAGTGTGTAAAATGGTAGGATTTTTAGTATTCTTGTTATAATTTATACAATATTGCAAAACAAACAATATATGCAATTAGTTCCCTCTGAATCAAAACAAGAAATATGTCTCTCTCTACCTTTATATTTGTGCTTAAATCAAACAAATAATAAGTCCAAGAACTATATATATATATATATATATATATATATATATATATATATATATATAATGTTATACTTATTTTCCTCTTCCAAATGAGTGTGTAAAATGGTAGGATTTTTAGTATTCTTGTTATAATTTATACAATACTGCAAAACAAACAATATATGCAATTAGTTCCCTCTGAATCAAAACAAGAAATATGTCTCTCTCTACCTTTATATTTGTGTTTAAATTAAACGAATAATAAGTCCAAGAACTATATATATATATATATATATATATATATATTGGGGTAGTTTATTTTTATTAAAAAAAAATTATAAATAAAAAAAGTTAACTTGAGGCACGAGGGTGCGTGGGGGAGGGGGGTGATAGGTAGACTGGCCCACACTGTTTTAATATAACAATAAATAAAAAATTTGATAGGAGGGGCGAGGATGGGGGGAACCCCCCCATCCTACTATACATACATACATACATACATACATACATACATACATAAATGCATACATATATCTCCCAAATTGGGTTTACCCAGGTATTTTAGCAAGATAACAATGAGTTTAAACAAATAGCCACAACTAGAAATGGTTAAATTCTCACAAAAAACTTATTAAATTGCATATTGTAAAAAAGAATGGATTCTATGGGAAGAAATTTCTCCCTTCATTGCAGATCTAGAACAAGCAAAATCTCCATGGTTTTCGTCAAGCTTCCATAGCCCACATGCCCTTCTACTTGCAAAACCCACAAGAAGAAATGAGAGAAATTAGGGGGAAAAAATATTTAAGTAAAGCATAAGGAGGAATTAGGGCTTTTAGGAAAGCCTAGAATATAAGGGATCTCATTAACCTAATCCAAGGGTGGAGATTAGATCCTATGCTTTTTAAGTTGTAGGCATTTTGTTGGGAAGTGATGTTTTATTAAGTGTATGGGTATTTAATTAATGGGGTCAACTAGGGTGCTCTATACATGTGTAGAAGTGGGTTAGATTATGTGGTGACATTTATTTTTATTACTGATAAATAAACTAATGTTGAACATGGGGATGTTTTAACAAATAAATTACAAGGATCAAAATGAATGAATATAAATGTGTAGTTAAATAAATAAATTTAGGTGTAGCATGGGAATTATGTACCTATGGAAAATAAATTTAAATTATGTACCTAGGGAATATGTACACACACACATGTATCTATATATCCCAAATCGGGTTTATGGATTCCATTGGAAGAAATTTGTTCATTCATTACAGATCTAGAAGAAGTGAAATATCCATGGTTTTCGTCACTTCCATAGCCTCCATCTCCTCCTACCTGCAAAACCCACAATAACAAATGAGAGAAATTAGGGTAAAATAATAATAAAAGGAAATCATAAGGAGGAATTAGGGCTTTTAGGAAAACCTAGAATCTAAGGGCTCTCATTGACCTAATCCAAGGGTTGAGATTAGATCCTACATTTTTTAAGTTGTAGGCATTTTGATGGGAAATGATGTTTTTTTAAGTGTATGGGTATTTAATTAATGAGGTCACCTAGGATGCTCTATACATGTGTAGAAGTGAGTTATGTTATGTGGTGATATTTATTTTTATTATTGATAAATAAACTAATGTTGAACATGGGGATGTTGTAACAAATAAATTACAAGGATCAAAATTAATGAATATAAATGTGTAGTTAAATAAATATATTGAGGTGTAGCGTGGGAATTATGTACCTAGGGAAAATAAATTTAAATTAAACATAGGAAAATATTTTAATAGAGGTAAGAGAAATTCAAATGGATAAAATAAACGTGATTAATTAGGAAATAATTAGATAAAATTAAGGATAACTTAGGAAGGGGATTTAACCCCGTAATAAATTTTGGGAATTAAATAAAAGTATTTAATTATTAATTTAGTTCCAGCTCATTTAAGGAGTGTAGTATTTATAGATGGGAAATTAAATAAACGTGTTAATATTTTAAAAAAGCACAATACAAATATGTTTTAAAAAAAATTCCCATAATTTTTCCTAACTGATTGATAGAGTTTTGGTATGTTTGATTTTGGGTGTTACAAGGAAATAAATGACCATAATAGATTGCTCTACACTTTCCTTAATGATGTGGCCTTAGAAAAACCATCTAAGAGTGAAATTGATACACACAATTAATTTAAACATTCTCTTCAATTTCAAAAGATAAAGGAAATTATTTTATTTGCATGAGATACACTCTTATAGTTTTCTTGGAACTTCTGTGAATGACATGGATAATAACTTTTCCAATAGACGAACTTGTTAAAATGATATTTTAGAGAAATAAGAAACTTAAATAAAAACTAATCAATTTTACCATTAAATTATTAGAATTGAATAAATATTTGAAGACTCTACATTAAATATTCTGACCGGTATGCACATTATTTCTATTTATTTAGATTTTACGCGTCTTTTTCTTGTTGTCATGTAAGGGTCACCAAAGGGGACGTAGAGTTCAACATTACTAACATGAAATATAAAAAATAAAAAATAAAACGTTAGAAAATATGATAATGAATTGTTGTATGATTCCGGGGAGAAACATAGAGGAGGATAAATAGTTTTTTTCAATGTTAGATGAAGCATAAGAAAAATTAAACATTAAATATAATATTTTACATGAAACTTAAAGATGTATGTGACTAACAATGAATGCTTCATTAAGAATATTAAGCTATGGAAAAAATATATTTCCAAGAAGGCAATTTTTGGGAGCCACTTCTACTAATGACTAGATTTTTCAATTTTAGATGAAGTATAAGAAAAAATTAAAATAAAATATACTACTATATAGGAAAATTAAAGATGTAGGTGATCAACAATGAATTCTATGTTAGGAAGCTCGAACAATGGCAAAAATCTATTGCCAAGAAAACACTTTTGGGGAGTGAAAATCCACTTTCACTAATGACTGTAAATGCAACTACCAATACAACCATAGAAACATTTCACTTTTTTATATTTGTCATCTCATATTCTTAACCTATGAAAATTGATCCCTGCTTAATGTAACATAGATAATAAAGTTTAAATTTAACACCCACCTTTTTCTATCAAATAATATTTAGGACATGGTAAGCTTTCAATATTACCCTTTGAAAATATAAAATGATGTTATTTATATATTAGTAACAATATATATAGAAGATTATTCTATGTTTATTAAAGTTTATATTATTTTATGTTTATTAAAGTATATATATATAGTATATATATATATATATATATATATATATATATATATATATATATATATATATATAACTATCATATTTTAAATATGTAATTCTTATGAAATGATTATTTTAAATATTTGCAAGTATTTTACCAACGAAAATGATGAAAAATGTCTAATCATCAATCAAATTTAACCCTTGGTGGATATCGCATGATGTCATTGATAACTTTATCAAATAACTATAATACTATGTTGTACAAGTCCAAACATTATCTCGCATCCCCAAAATATTTAGGACATAGTAAGCTTTCAATACTACCCTTTGAAAATTTAAAATGATGTTATTTATATATTAGTAAAAAATATATAGAAGATTATTCAATGCTTATTAAAGTATATATATATATATATATTATTCTTATGAAATGATTATTTTAAATATTTGCAAGTATTTTACCAACCAAAATGATGAAAAATGTCTAATCATGAATCAAATTTAACCCTTCAAGGATATATAATGCCCATGTCATTGATAACTTTTTCAAATAACTATAATACTATGTTGTACAAGTCCAAACATTATCTCGCATCCCCAAAATATTTAGGACATAGTAAGCTTTCAATACTACCCCTTGAAAATATAAAATGATGTTATTTATATATTAGTAACAAAATATATAGAAGATTATTTAATGCTTATTAAAGTGTGTGTGTGTGTGTGTGTGTGTGTGTGTGTGTGTGTGTGTGTGTGTGTGTGTGTGTATGACAATCATATTTTAAATATGTAATTCTTATGAAATGATTATTTTAAATATTTGAAAGTATTTTACTAATGAAAATGATGAAAAATGTCTAATCATCAATCAAATTTAAGCCTTGGTGGATATCTCATGCCCATGTCATTGATAACTCTCTCAAATAACTATAATACGGTGTTGTACAAGTCCAAAAATGATCTCGCATCCCCAAAATATTTAGGACATAGTAAGCTTTCAATACTACCATTTGAATATATAAAATGATGTTATTTATATATTAGTAACAAAATATATAGAAGATTATTTTATGTTTATTAAAGTTGTTTGATATATATATATATATATATATATATATATATATATATATATATATATATATATATAATGAAAATCATATTTTAAATATGTAACTCATATGAAATGATTATTTTAAATATTTGCAAGTATTTTACAATTAAAATGATGAAAAATGTCTAATCATCAATCAAATTTAACCCTCGGTGGATATCTCATGCCCATGTCATTAATAACTTTCTCAAATAACTACAATACTATTGTATAAGTCCAAATATTATCTCACATCCCCAAAATATTACAATGAATGAACCCAATATCTTGTATTATTGTTGATGTTAACCCAAACACCCAAAAGATTGGAAGAACTTTAACAAAAATCTTACTTTCGGTGTTATTTTTCAATTATTATTTTTTGTTTCTACTATTCTATGGAAAGTAGTAGGTTGGCGACATCTTTCCCTACTCCTCCATAAGCTTGTACTCTTGTGTGGGACAAAATATTAACACTTAGGGTATTCCTCCCACTATTCCTAACAATGACATCCACAAAATCAACCTTCTACTAAGTTTTGATGGTTTCCTTTTCCCTGATCTAAACTCTCACTTTGGCACACCAGGGAGGGTGTTAGTGCATGAAAGAGGAAGGATAGAATCACACGCCACACCTCAAGGTCATTTTGTTTACTGTTGTCTTTTAGCTTACCTTCCATGCTTACGTTCTTAGAACACATAACAATGAGATTTCACATTACACCTACCTTATCCATATATCTCTCTCCATCAAAACATGTACTTTAACAAGAAAATGATAAAGACCTCTTTGGGTAGGAATTTGATGAATTATGGGTCATTTGGATAAGGGATTTTGATGGGGAAGAAGGTTCCAAACATTTCAGAAGTAAGTATATGTTGAACAAATCCAAATCAAAACTATGGTGGTACAAAAACTGATGTAGTTTTTTTCAATATTGAATTATTAGACATGAATTCTTTGTATCTTCTACATGAGAAGAAGAAGAAATTATATAATAGCTTTTTTATCTTGTGTTTCTGTACTAGGCATTGAAGTTATGAAAGAAGATACATTATAACTACTATTGAAATTAATGTACATATTTGTTATTCCCTTCTTTTTTGTTCTCTTTGAACCAAAAAAAAAGATATTTTGATTTGAAGTTTTTAATAGGCTTATAGCTTTTATGTAAATCTTAGAGAAATATTATGATATCATTAACTAGAATTGCCACAATATTGAGCCTTTCATGTAGATGTATTACACCCATCAATTGTTAAATAGTATTGTGGTGGTGTTTACTTGAGTATCTAGGCTATGTGCTATTAACAAAACTTGGTTTTGGTTATCATTTTTCTTTCTTTCTTATTTGATAACGGGGAATAATCCCAAATATATATATATATATATATATATATATATATATATATATATATATATATATATATATATGGATGGGACCATTTATCTATATTACCCCAATTAGAATAACTAAATGAACCAAAATCAACATATAGTAAGAGGGGAGGAAAGGCATTTGTTAAATACCTCCATGGTATGGGTTTGATTAACTATGGTTCATGTGCATAGTGGCATTGGATTGGGAAGAAAATTTCAAATGATTTTGAAAAACCTGTATGTTGGATAAATCCAAATCATAATTATGGTGGTAAAAAAACTATATATATATATATAAACATTTTGTAACTTCCACATGATAAGAAAATGATGCAATATATAAGTTTTTATATCTTATAATGTTTATGTGTTGGGCACTGAGGGTATGCAAGGAACTAAATGATAAATGATATTAAAATTAATGGACATATTTGTTATTACCTTCATTTTGATTCTATTTGAGTTCTAAATGAAATTTATTTTGATTTGAAGTTTTAGATGGGATTATAGTTTTGATGTAAACCTAAGAGCAATATCATGTGTGTAGGAAATACAATAGAATGAAGTACCTCAAACTTGGAAAAGATAGAACATTCTTATATAAATTGATATCATTAGCTATAAATTCTACATTATTGATCCATTAAAGAAGATGCATTATATCTATGTATTGTTTTGATAATATTTTGGTGGTGTTTACATGTGTTTCCAGGCCTTGAGTTGATAAAAGAACACAGTTTGTTCTATTAGTTTTTTTCATCGCTGTCTTTTTAAAACAACTAAATGCACCCATAACAATGTATACTAATAGAGGAGGAAATATATTTGTTGATTTCTCTATAAAAAAATTAGTAATAGAGTATGTTTATGGCTGTCAAAAGTTATTACCTTGGCTGCAGTTAGTCTCTCCATATTCATTCCCCCAATGCCACCAAAATAATCTGCACACTTTTCATATGAAAAAATCAATTTGTATGTATACTAATTTAGTATAATAATTCAATTCAATTGTTATTTACTTATTCAATTATTTATCAAAGGCTACTTTGATCATACAATACTTGAACCTTTCCTCTTAAAAAGCAAGGAGCTTCCAACTTAGATTATCTATTGACCTCCTCCTCATCAATGTCAAGATTTCAGATGTGAAATGGATTAGGATTAATGATCACATTCACTATTGAATTTTTTTATTTTTAGAATGATGCTATGGTTTCTCAGCACTTTCCTTACTCCTTGCACCAATGTATAGTCCGAATTCTATGGTTGTAAGGATTTTATATCTATAAAATTTCTTCATTATATCTCTTTTTATCAATAAAAAATATTCACGATAACTATTAACCAAATAAATGCAATAATTATTAAGGACCCAAAAACACTTCTTTCCATTAAAATTTTCTCATTTCAACCCTCTGTATGATCTTCAACATGTGTAGGGAACCTTTTAGGTGCACTTGTGAGTCTTTAATTTAATATCTAAAAGTTGAGCAAGAAACACAAATTGGCTACATTTATAAAATTAAAATTGGTGAAGAGTTTCGATCTATAATATTTTCTTGTGTAAAAGTGAATATTTAATTTTAAAGTGTTTGTAGCACAGGGTAGGTGATAGGATGTTGAGAGATAAATATTTATTTAAAAGTGTTTAAGTGCTTCCCACCATGAATATACTTTAGAGTTACATCCAATCTTAGACCTCAAATAATAAAAAAATGGAGACCAAATTACCAAGTTCTATATATTATACAAACCAGATGGAAGTGATGGTAGGATATTTCAAAGATAAATATTACAGTTGTATGTATGAGCTACAGTTAATTATGGTATGGAATATAAGAAGAATGATCAATTCTTCTTACATGGATACATTGACACAGACCACGCTAGATCTGTTGATGACAAGAAGTCAGCCACATGATACATATTTCATCTTAGATCTGGACCTATCTCGTGGATAAGAAAGAAGCATAATGTTTTTTCTATCTCATCCACATAAGAAGAATATCGTGCCACATGAGGAGCTATATGTGAAGTGATATGGTTACGTCACATTTTGGATGACCTAGGCATTCCTGAAAAATAGTCACCTATTCTTTATTGTGACAATCAAAGTGTGTTGAAGCTTGTGCAGAATCCTATATTTCATGAATGAATAAAGCATATTGAGATTTATTTTCATTTCATTTGAGAGCACGTCTTGAACCATAACATTCAGCTCCAATACTTTCCTACAGAAGCACAAGTAGCTAATATTCTCACCAAATCCCTTGCTAAAGTGAAATTTGAAAAATTTAGGGGTTAAATTTGCAAGAATAATGTAATAAGGGGGGAATGTTGGCATAAGGTTACGTAGAAATTATTTTATATAATTAGGAGAGTTTGTTTAAACTTATTCCATTATTATCTCCTAGTTTATAATCTCTTCATTCATTGTGGAGAGTATTGTTACTTATCCTCTTCTATAAATAATGTATGTGCTTTCTGAATAATAGAAATTGAGTGAGATATCCTATCTCTATTTCTTCTCCTCAATTACCTCCTCACATCCCCCAAGTCATTTGTGTTTACTATTTTATTTTAGTTTAGCTTATTTTCTTACATTATTAAAACACATAAGAATGATAATTGACATTATGCCTATCTTATCCATATCCCTCTCCATAAAAACATGTACTTTAAAAAAAATAAATGATAAAAAATTTTGTGGGTAAGATTTTGATCAACTATGGGCTAGGTGGATAATGGCATTTGATCTGTGTAGTGCCCACTCCTCTTCGACACTATTTCACTATGATTTCATTATTGTTGATTAGATACTTTGAAATTATGATTATTATACTTGATTACTAGATGATAGACTATAGACACAGTTGGATTATTGATATTTTGCGATTTACATTTTGGATTATGATATGTTAGATGACACTGGTGGATAGTTCTATGTATGTTGATTTACAATGCTTTGATTTTATATTGACACATTATGTTTGTCATGCATTGCGTATGTTTGGATGTTTTGAATTATATTATGATGCATGGATGTTAGTAAAATGGTAGAGTAGAATAATTTTGATATGGTTTATAAATGATAGAATTTCTTAATTTTGATGATGACTATTGATTTTATATACATGTTATTTCTTGATGTTGTTAATGCGGCCATGAAGCCAGAGAGGTTTTTCTATTTATGACTGCAGGAAAATTATATCACTATACATTGAAAGGGGATAGGGGAACAACCACAGAAGAATTTTGGGTTTTTTGCGACATCAACAAATTTGACAACTTGTGTCTAATGTATATGTTGTGTGATTGCATGCTTTGTTAGAAGGTCTCCCATGGGTGGGTGACCTCATGTGTGTGGCCATGGGTGTAATGTTTTCCTTTCTTTTAATTTTGTGCATTTTATTTTGTGGTGTATGTATTTAATTATTGGGAAAACTTAGTCACTTTATTAACACTTGTTAATGTGTCTTAATTAACTAGTTTAGCTTAAATTTAAATTAAAAGGGAAGATATGACATGTAGGAAATAAATTGGGTAGATAGTCTATGTTTTGGTGCATGATGTGAATTTAATTAAACGCATTTGGGTGGTGTGTACTCCACCATCCTTGTCAAATTCAAATTTTGCCTTGTTGGCCACTTTTAGAGACTTGAGGGAGAAGTTAACCTTCTCCATCACATATCAACCTTTCCTAGAAACCTTACTTATGAAGTATGGGACATATGGGTAAGTGCATGAAGCTGGGGGCCAAAAAGTGAACAAAAACCTGAAAAAAGAAAAATGCGTACATGTTCTATTATAATGTGATCATATTTTAATTTTCTAGGTTTGGAATTTACCGAACCATAACGCGTACACGTTATTTCTAAATAAAAAATCCTGAGCCTCTATCATTTTATCTCCCTCAAAAAAAAGTTTCAAATCTTAACCATGCCCTTGCGTTTTGTCATTAAACTAGAACTCAAGCTCAAATGATAGTCTCTGGATTGCCAGGAAGATCTGAATCGACGATGGCACCACAAAGAAGAGGTAGGTACAATTTGTTTCTCAAAATTGCATTGAAATTTGATAATTATAGAGTAGAATTTGAATTGAATACATCTTTTTATTGCTACAGTTCGAGGTCAAGGGAATCAACCCTAACCAAACCTTGTTATTCCTATCATCCCTCCTAACCCTCCCACAGTTGCTCAACATCCCCCAGGTAGTCGAGAAGATTTAACAACCCACATAGTTGAAAAAAATTGAAATTGAGGATTTAATCAAAAGAATGAGGGATTCAAAATCAACAAACCCCCACCGCGCCTCTCTTGAAAAAACATTGGAGGCATTACTTGCTCAAGTTAACACGGAAACGGGGAAAATTGATCATTGGAAAACTTACAGAGAGAGTTGCAGGGTTTATTATTCCAACAAATTGTCATATGTGGATGTAAAGAAAAAAGAAATTACAAAAGACCTCATATGCACCTTATTCACGGACCTCCACACTAATTTTTCTATTCCGTTGTCATGCAAATGGTTTCCCATCCATTTGTACAATACTAATTTGATTAAAAATAATTTTTGGGACCAATGGTGGATGGTGTTTTATTTTCCACCTTGCAATAACAATGAGGTGCCACTATAATTTCTGAGGAAACTCTATAGTGATTTTATCCTTAATGAGATCCCACAGTATTTTGATTTCTGATATTTCTAGGGCGGAGGAAAAGGATCTCTACAGGATCGACTAGGTACATAACGTGTAACTCAGTAGGGTAGAGTCTCCGCACAGAAGCCTCCTTACCCTGAGACTATCCCTCCAACATTGAAGGAAATAGTAGAAATTAATAGACTCCACGCACTTTAGGGGTTATCTGTGACCCTTGTTTGACATACAAGGGAGATTTATAAGCCATATGCTCACAGAGGTACACAAAGTATTCCCTCAGGGAGTACTAACAAGAGGCCACATATTTGCTAGTCATGTGGTAGCATATGTTTGGGGCTCGAGGAGGATGATACTTTCATGAATACTGATTTTGGTGGAGTTGGTGCTAGGGGTACACATGATAATGTCACTATGTCAGATGCCTTTTTGAGTGAGACATTTGGATTACAGTCATCGACGCCACCTTCGTAGGTATTTGTTATGTTTTATTATGTGTGTTATAAAAAGTATGGAGTACTTGATTTACTTATATATGTTAAATTTTTGAAATAATTGTATTTGTACATGTACATGCATTGATATTACAGAGTGCGGGATGCCCATCTTCATCCCAACCATAGGCGGAGAGAATCATGCATACACATACATTCACATAGGTAATTTAGAATTTTAATTGTGTAAAATTTTCACATACATGCAAATATATATATATTACTTTTGAAGTCAAATATATGTATGTTCTTGTGTGTTCATCTAACTCACGTGATACATGTTTGATAAAGATGTTGACTTCACTAGAAACCCAACCATCTCGGTGACAAGTAGAGAAAAGTGTTGCTGTTGCTATTTCATCTATACAAAAACTCATGTAATTCATAGTATGTTAAATTACATGTTAGTAATGTCTTTCATTTCATAATTATTAAATTATGTTAATAATGTCCTTCATTGTGTATACGTAGGACTTACCTATGACAGGTAACAACCCTGTTCATTTGATTCATAGGCGTGGCGAGGTAAAAAAATAGTCTTATATTGATAAAATTAGTTAAAATATTGTCATTACACATACATGTACTTAGTTCTATTTTCGCTAATTTTGATGTTATATTTTCTAATCTTATGTGTATGTAGGGAATTTCAACCTCCTCCATTTTGACTTCGAGGGCACAGAATCCTCCATATCATCTTCTTCATACTCCCATTCATACTTTAGGAGATCTTGATGACTCATCTGAGTGTGAGATGTAGATTCAGCGTGATCGAAAGATTGTGGTAAGTTTGCATATTTATGTAAATACTTTCATTCTAGCATGGTCTTAAATACATGTTGAAAACATATATAGATTAAGTTTTGACAGAAAACATTGTTTGCATTTACAGGTTCACCTATAGGTGAGTATTTAATAGAAGAGGACTCATAGCATGGGCTCGGCTGATCCAAATTCATCTCATAGATCTCCATCTTCATCTAAGGGAGGGCCTTCTTTGAGAAAGGCCAAGAGAGCGATAAATTTTGATGATTAGGAAATATATATGTCTTACATGACATTTTTTTGTATGCCTATGTGTATTGAATTGTATGTATGCCTATATGGCATTTGAACTTGATGGCATATTACCTATTTGGAAAATTTTATATTTATTATGCACATTAAAATACTATTTGGAACTTTATTTTTTTGTCTGAGACCTGAAATTTCTGAGATTATTTTTGCATTAAGTTTTAATATGATGTGCACTTTACAATATTTAAGACATTATGGATTATTTTTTCATTTATTGGTGATGTACATGTACTAGCATTTTTAATGTTTAATATGCATAAAAATTTGGAAATCAATATTGATATAATGTACGTATCTAAAGATTTACCTAATCTGAGTAATTATTCATTCAATTTATCGATGTGTATATGTGTGTTTACCTTACTTGCCTTTCTTCTTGCTCATGGTCTCTTTGTACTAGTTCTTATCTTACCATGAACCTACTACATTCTTCAAGGCTTCTTAGTCTTATCCCCTGGTAAAACACCTGAGATTCATCACAATTTGATGCATTTCATCTGTTTATATTTTGAGAATGTATCTCCATATGCATTACTTCAATTCTTGAAAATGTCTCCAGATGCAATGACATTCTGATTCAGACACTCAATGATTCTTGATTATCTAATTATGTCAAATTTGTGTTATTACCTTTAAATTTGTAGGCATTTCAAGTTATTTGGAAATCACATCACACCATTCACTAGGCTTAATGACTACCCCTATCTTTTTGAAGGCACTTTTTAAAGAATCCATGCGTTTATCATAAAATAAATTATCAATGAATGGATGGTCACTAAGCCGTAGGCCAGTTAACTCCCATTCAGAACTAAACAAGAAAGATTTACTAAGAGATTGATAACTCCCATGTGTTCTTAGACATTCCCCTATCAAATTCATTCTTAAGCCAATCTATTCATTGAAAAAGAACTCTAGGACAAGGTCTCAAATCTGATGAGACGTCTCTAGATGCCATGGAGTTCGAGAAATCACCTATCAAAGATATAACATGTATTGGTGTCAAGGCTCTTAAGGGAATACGCCCAGACGAGGTAGCCCGAAAGCACAGGGGGCATAGGAAACCGAAACGAAACCTCCCCTAGAATTTACCTAGCCACCCTAACATGTTGGCATAGTCAGTTTGGTGCCAAGAGATTTCATTTGCAAATTATTACGTCTGACAACCTTATGCTGACTTAAATTGTATTATTTCTCGTGTTTGGATGTAATATGATAGTAAGAGAACCAAATGGAGATGGATAAAACCATAAGAGGATTTTTTAGAGGGACCTAACATGGAGGTTTCAGATCTAATGAGATGTTTCTAGGTGCCACGGAGTTTGCAAAATCACCTGTTGAAGATATAACGTGTTTTGGTCTCAGGGCTCTTAAGAGACTATGCCTTGACGAGGTATCCTAGAAGCACGGGGAGTGTAGGAAACCAAAATGACACCTCCCCTAGCATTTACCTAGCCACCCTTACATGTTGATGTTGTCGTTTTGGCGATAAGAGCTTTCGTTTGAAAGTATTGCATCTACAGCCTTAAACTGACTCAAACTGCAATATTTCATGCATTTACAAACAATAGGACAACGAGAGAACCAAATGGAGATGGATAAAAATGTGAAATGATTTATTTGAGGATCCCTACATGGAGGTTTTTGATATAAAGAGATGTCTCTAAGTGCCATAGAGTATAAGAAATCACCTATCGAAGATATAGTGTGTTTTGGTCTCAGAGCTCTTAAGGGTCTATGCCCGGACGAGGTAGCTCAGAAGCACGAGGAGCATAGTTAACCAACATGAAACCTCCCCTAGCATTTACCTTGCGACCCCAACGTGTTGGCATAGTTAGTTTGGTACCAAGAGCTTCCGTTTGCAAAGTATTGCGTCTAACAGCCTTACACTGACTTAAACTATAATATTTCGTGCATTTGCAAACAATAGGACAGCGAGAGAAGAAAATGGATATGGATAAAACCATGAAAGGATTTCATAGAGGGCCTAAACATGGAGGTTTTTGATCTAACAAGACATCTCTAGGTGCTACAGAGTCTAAGAATCACCTGTCAAAGATATAACATGTTTTGTTCTGAGCGCTCTTAAGGGACTACGCCTGGATGAGGTAGCT